>OZ024910.1:21273797-21471297 GCA_964017125.1 Flabesymbios commensalis
TGAATCAGGCATGCTGTGGTCCACTCTGATAATTTTTTTTAAACATGTGCCATTGTTTTTGTACGAAAATGCAAAAAATATGCACTAGTTTTTCCAGGGTAAAAGCTGGGTGAAATTGTGTTTGCCTGCTCTATGTTTCCTCATGGGGCTCACCAAGGTTAAAAATGGAACTTTCTTAGCTATAAGGATCAAAATCCATCAAGATGACCCATGCATCCATGACCCCCTCGTGGGCATTCGCAAATCTCATGTAGGCCTATCCTGCTTAACCCTATATCTACAAAATTATTTTATTGGAATTTTACCCACTTTAAGTTGTGTCTTGCTATAGCAAATATACCACATATGCATCTAAAAATCATAGCCTCGGGCCCCTCTTTGCCTTCTTTCCAAGTCCACGAGGGGGTCATAGATGCATGGGTCATCTTGATGGATTTTCATCCTTATAACTAAGGAATGCGGGACGTTAAGGCACCGGACGTTTAGGCACCGGACGTTTATGCACCGGACATTTAGGCACCCGGATGTTTAGGCACCAAAATATAGTAGTATACTCCTAACTTAAATAATCAAGAAGCAGGAAACGCTCTTGATTAAGTCCCAAAATATAATACCGTTGACTTTGAAAAAGTGTTACTTTGAACAAATGTTTCTTTGTCATCTCACGTGAAACAACAATTAAGTGTTGCGACAACATGTTAGCGGGAGGGGGGGGGGGTGCTACTGTTACTGTTAGGCTACTGTCTTGCGGGCACTTATTGGGTGCCATGATGTATCTAAAAACTAAAACTCTCAATATTTCATCTCCGTAGTTTTCTTCAACTCCTCAAAAAGTTCAATTGTCTGGTGTTTTCTTAATTCTGTATCCGTCGGGCAATTTGCAACATTGGCGTTTTTTTATAACTTAGCTCAGATTTTGATCTGGCGAAATATTTTTCTTGCTCAGTCAAAACAGTGAGATGTGGTCAAATATTTGATTTAGCATGTCGGCACTTCACCAGAAAAAGGTACGTCAGCATTACCCTGATGTCATTAGTGATGACATCGCAAGGTTTGTAGCCTGGTTTAGTCGGGTACGTCAGATTTACTTTATTGGACAATACTAAAATTTATGTGATGGACCTACTCTTATCTTAGTACATGTCACAAAATGTTAAATTGTCCCAATGAGCTCCAGTCTCCCAATCAGAGCGGGTGCGAAACGTCCACACAAATGTGCTGAATAACATGAATAATGCGACCATAGGCCCTATGGGGTGAACTGATTATGGTGTGAAACATAATTGTACCAGTTTAAATTGGGTCATCAGGTCATGACACGGAAGTGAACTATTTCTCCAAATAATGGATGTTGACATTTTGGACAAGTGAAATTGTCTCGATGTGTAAAATATTATTAGATTGAACGAGCGCAGATAATCTAATTTATTTTTATAATATATGTGACTGTGAGTTGATGCTCTAGACTAAGCTTTTTGTGACACAAATTGATAAAATGCCCGACATTGAATCGCGCACAGGCCACCGACTCAGTCTCACTCTCCACTCGGTCTCGGAGCGGGGCACTCGACTCCAGTTCAGTCCAAACACAGTTGTATTTGTGGCTCATTTTCGTCCATATTTATAGCGCTATATCGGCCTCGGCGCTCGCAAAAAACGTTATAGATGCCTAGCTTGTACTGCAAGAGTCAAGCGCGCAAGAGTCATGTCAACAAGTGCTTGGTGAATTAAAAGCACCCCTCCAACAAATTTAGAATGATCCGCTCAGCAACGTTGCCATAGACACGCTTCTATGGTTCAAGGTGTCACATTTTAATGACAGTTAAAAGCTGTTGGCAAAAAGTTAAAAAGGAGGATTAAAGCGGTAATATGTTGGATAACATTTATTTATGGATAATTTAAATGCCAAATGGAACATAGAACAGGTAAATATCGTTTTTGATAGGTTTCATGCAGTACTTTTGAACTGGATACCAAAAAGCTGACTTTCATTGTGGACCATTCTCCACCGTCAGACAGACTACTGTGTTTGGACTGGACTGGAGTCCGAGTGGAGAGTGAGACTGAGTCGGTGGCCTGTGCGCGATTCAATGTCCGGCATTTTATCAATTTGTGTCACAAAAAGCTTAGGCTAGTAAAGATATATAGTGTAGAGGAAGTTCGGTAACAGTTACACAAAGACATCAGGCTCAGCGTGAGATTCCGAGCTTTCTATATCTATCATGATATCGACAACGGAAACAAACAAGCTTTGGTTCAAACAGCAAACTGACCAAACTTTCAAAGCTTGCTTGTTCCCGTTGTCGATATCATTGATATAGTAAGCTCGGAATCTCACGCTGATGTCTTTGTGTACACTATAATGATCACTGGCCGCCATGAGTGAGTTCTGTAGGCCACACTACACATCACTGTCCAAAATGTGAGATTCCCAACTTTTCTATAGTATAGGGTGGTGGAGGGTATTTTCGCGCCGAGTGGCTATTCATACGGGAAAGTTATAATTGGAGTCAATGGGAGCCTGTCATTTCGTAAACGAGGCTGCCCATAGAGTTACATTATGAAAAATCACGTATGATTGGCCACTGCCTTATATCGCGCAAGGGGTATTTTCACGCACCTCGTTTGTTTTTTGCCCTAGTTCTTAAAGGGTTTTGTAAATTACTATCTTGTTTTGATTTTCGTTAGTTGACCGGTGTTTTAATGCAGCGTATATAAAAATCGCGTCGTTCCGCGGCAAACTTTTTTTTTCATCCCTATTAAAATAGTTCCTTTTTATTTTAAGTCCCAGAAAATGCCGATTTTTTTTGGCTTCTAAAACACAAAATTAGTAAAATTACATTTTTAAAATAATTTTTTTGCTGATTGTTGTATCAGGTTGAAATAAAAACAGACATGTGCCTGAAGGCTGAAGGAATTTCAAATCCATTTGGAAACAAACTAAATGAAAAATATATGCTACATGGGTCTCCATGCTGTTACACAGTGCAGTGCGCGAAAATACCCTCAACTGCGCGAAAACTCCCCCAGAAACATAGGAGATTGAAATATTCTATGCTCCCTATTCCCAATTGACCCGGAAGTATATTTTTATCAAACCGGAAGTAGCTCGGACATACCAATCACAATACGACCCACAATATTCATACGCGTCCATTCTGTGCACGCTGTGGGCCGTATTCGGTTGGGTGCGTGAAAACTACCGCCACCACCCTAGGCCTAACAGTTCTACATCTAGCAACGGAAACAGGTAACTGTGCTCCAGTCCAGAGACAGAGAGTCCATACTCTCACTTGAGTCAGTTTTTTTTGTAGTCGCAGTCATAGTTACCTGTTTCCGTTGCTAGATGTATTAGCCTATATAGACAAGTTGGGAATCTCACACCTTGGACAGTGATGTGTACTGAACTCCTTCATGGCGGCCAGTAATCATTATAGTGTACAGGGAGTTCGGTACACTTGAATGACTTCAGCGTGAGATTCCGAGCTTTTCTATATCTATGATCAGTGATGATATCGACAACGGAAAAAAACAAGCTTGAATATGGCGTTCACTCAACGGTTTTGCTCGATCACTGAAGTTAGGCAACGTTTAGCCTGATTCATAATTGGATGGGTGACCGCCTGGGACTGCCAGGTGCTGTATACACTTGTGGAGCTCAGAGAACCACGTAAATCAGATGGCTCCTCTGACTGACTTTGAGTTGGACGTAAAAGAACCTCAATGGACGTAGGCGCAGTTTCCATCCGGCGAGGCCCCAAAAAATCCACAACATGGAGTACTTGGCACATGTATCATGTGTATATATAAGGCCATGAATGATATGATAAATGATAACAGGCCTTGCTAAGTTACTCCTGTGGCGCGATAGCACAATAGTGCGTACTGCCACGTAATATACAGATACAGATACAGAATCAACTTCCAGTTCTACCAGGGTTGGGTATTTTTCGCTGATTTCTTAGTCAATTCTTGATCTATTTCCATGAAATTTTGTAAGCACTGCTTGCAAGTATTCTGGCACCTACCCTGAAAATTTAATGAAATTTGAGTGAGTGTTTCAAAAGTTAGACCATTCAACATGTACTGATGTAGTAGAATTTTGAGATTAATGTTGGATGAAATCAATGGGTTTAGACCCTATAGACATGTTTATGTCTGGATGTTTCAGGTGCTTTCCTCGCTCGTGAAATAGCCTCTGCACAAGATGATCACTTGAGAACATAATGTGATTTATGGAATATTTATTTGTGTGTGATCCATGATCATGGCTTCAAGCAGAAGACTAAGACACAGTATCAGTTCAGGTGATTTAACACCACCAGCAGATATGGCAGATGATAGCCTGCAAGAAAGTGTGGATAATTTTGGTGGACTCAGCTCCCATAATCGGGCCAACAGTGATACAAACCTGGCGCATATCACCTTGAGTGATCACTCAACCCTGACTGTAGATGAAGTTCACCACACTCTTGGTAAAGGAAAATCTGTAAAAGTGGAATGGAATATCCACGAAGAAGTGTGTGCCACAGACTGGATCGGGCTATTTCTAACAGGTTTGACTTTTTATTTTGCAATTGTTATGTCTTTCACATGGTACAAAACAGTGTTTCTGATGTGTCGTCATGACGAAAAAACATTCCATTCTGACAACAATGATATACATAGGCCTATACTACAGGGGGGGGGGGGTTACTCACCTTAGAAAAGGGTAGGGGTGACGTGACTCCGGCATTGTCAAAACCTGACCCTGTCACAATTTTCCTCATGACTCAAAAGACACCCTGTCCCAATTTTGAAATTTACACTGAATTTAATAAATTGGTTTATGGTGTCATTACTATCACTTTACTTCATGATTTAATGATATTTTTAAGCTCTGTAATATTTTTTTTATGAAATTTGCTGCTATCTGCTGTGAGACAAAAAAAAAATGTGGTCGGATGATAGTGGCCTGAGAAATCAGCAAAAAAAACATGCCAAAGAGGGTGTCAAAGCTACAACCTCAAAAAAGCGCCCTGTGCCAATTCTGGAAGATCAAAATTTCAAAAAAGACACCCTATCCCAAAGCTGGAACCTCAAAAAAGGCACCCTGTCCAGAGGCACATCCCCAGTACCCCCAAGTATGGAAGTACCCCCTCAGGGACTAGATTACCAAGAAAAAATTCTCGAACACCAGGTTTGTAGTCAGAATCTTCATATTGCCTGACTCCAACTTTTTTGAGAGCCAGAAACACTGACAAACATTGCTACACCTTATGCACTGTTAGATCTCTTCTCTTCAGCTTTAAATAATGTAATATAAAATTCATCATGCTTAAACATTGTAAATAACTTTAAATGAAATGAAGAAGGGGGTAGATAAACAAGTCCAAAATATAAAATTGTTTTATTGATCAAGCTAAATAGCACACTGAATGCAGACTTTTATTTAATAAAATAAAATATATTTATCACTCTGATTAAATGATGGCTATAAATATGTTTTTTTCTTGACAGGAGAGGAGAATGTATGTAATTTTTTGGATCAGCGCAGTCGAGGAATAAGTGGTTCACATACAGGGAGCATCGATTGGTCTATTGACAACACAGAATACAACTTTAGCCAAGGTTTGTAGATAAGTGTCACAAGACTCAATTTAGTAAAATTTGATCTAACGTGTTTTGAGCTTTCTTTTAACTTAAATTAAGCCTGGGTTCTAATAAAAAAAGGTAATTTTTTTTACCTTTGATTGGGAATTGCCACGCACAGCAATATAGTTGAATAAAATTCCTGATAAGTTGACCGTCCTAACACCCATGTATTTTAGTTTATTTCACTTTGAGTCGTTGCGAATTTCTGTTTCAGGGCTAGACACTAACTGATTAAATCTTCCTATAATTTAACCCTTACAGAACGGGAACCGTAAATTAAAATATTTATAATGTCATAGACCCATAACATATGTAGTCAAATGAACTTGAAAGCATAGTGTTAGTCAGCGACCCGTGCTCCCGTTTTCTGGACAGGTATATTTAAGTCAAAATGACAGGCAGAAATTGTCCAAATTACAGAAGTTATAAAGGAGGAAATGCACGGGCAGTTGTGCAAAAATTGAAAAAAAAATGACGGGCAATTGTCTAATCCTAGCTAAGACAGTGCTGTGAAGAACTAACCAGGATATTTATAATGATTTCAAATTGAACAAACCACTTTAAGGGTTAACCCTTTAATCGCCCGAGCCGCATATATTTGGGTTTTTAGTTTTTATAAGCACATTAAATACCACCTTTTAAATAATTATGTTAAAGATAAAATGTGACATCAACCAGCAAGATTTGAAAAGAGTTGACCTCCATTTTGTCAAATCTGAATAATTTTCACTCACTTGAAGTTGTGGATCGCGTCAGCGAGACACAACTTCAAGTGGGTGACAATTTAAATTGAATAATTTGGCGGTTAAAGGGTTAAGAATGGTACTAGGATAAAGTAAAGTCAAGTTTTTAAAGGCTATGGTGTTATCTATGTATGTATAAAATTCACAGAATTTCTAAAGCCTTTGTTGTTGCAGCTTTAACAAAGGTTTGTTTCCGGTATTATCATGGAACTAGTGGTGCCTTGCGAGCAAGTAGTCCTACAGTGACAGTTATCAACAATGACTTGTCACAAGCAGGCAGGGTAAGGAGCATATATTTGTTCTTTTTATTTGTGTACACCCTGTACAAGATTACTATTACTGGTAAAAATAATTTTAATATCTTCTCTTACTTGAAGCTGAAGCGAACGCTTAAAATAACTGACAGTTGTTTTAAGTTATTTTAATAAAGCATTCATTTCGGCTTTAACAATAGGAATACCCTGCTCGATTTTCATCTATGTTGGACATGAATTTACATTGTTTGACAGCAATTTATTAAGGCACTGGCTACAATTTAAATATATTTCAAGTGCATCTCATGTGTATCTCAAGTGCTGTTTGGCATACACTGCAGTGTTCTAAATTATTGTCACACTGTATCACCATGCCAAAATGTATCATTTTTATGGCAATCAGACCACAGGTAAGCAGTTGTCCGGTATAACAGCTAGTACCAGTAATAATAAGTTAAAGTGCTAGCTATTGTACATAGAGCTTTACAAGTAGATGGTGTCTTTCTGATCTTGTGCTACTGTCGATTTAATGGACGAAATTATCTTTGAGGAGACCTCTAATAAAGATCTAGAAGTGAGCGATAATATTTGAAATCCAAATGATTATACAAACTGTAGGGAATTTGTCTCAGAACACATCCTTATCATGCTTATCATTATTATGAAAAAATGTGTTTTTATTTAAATCTATATGTGGCGCTAAAAATAAAATAATATGTGTTTATCTAACTTTGTTTATAGTTTAAGACCCATGTTTTTGCTAATTAGAAATGACACAGAATTACTACTTACAAGTACATTTTGAACTGTTGTTCCTATCGGCTTTTGCTAGAATATGTTGCCCGAGTATAATATTTTTGTTTCAAGACATTACAGGATAAGCTAATAATTAAGTACACTATTTCAAAGACATACATGTCATCTCAATCATCTCACCATCCTCAGGAGGTTCTCCTGGCCCAGTTTAGCCTATATGTGCACAAAGGTGGCCTGAAGCCCGATTCATTTCATTTCAAAGACATACATTATCAGAATAAAGAAAGTATAATGAATGTAAATATGATCAAACACCAATGTTAATTAATTTTTTTTTAGATAATAACAAAAAATCTTAACAATTTGTAGTATTACATTACTTAGTGGTTTCAATAATTCATGTAGATTACAAATTGCAATATTACTAGTAGGGATGGCAGGGGGTTTGGGGGCATACTCCCATAATTGCGGATACATGATCACTAGACACTGTTCCAATGTTTGTTTAGTGTTGGACCACCTTCTAGAACACTAATCAAACACTGGATAAGTGTCTTGTGTTTGGTGGGATCTTAAGATAAGATAAGGCTGCAGGGCATGCCCCCCATATTTTTTTATTATTTTCAGGCCAACTCAGGGATTGAAATCCTTTTGCGAAAAATAGAAAGGAGTGCCAGTGGGAGAGGCGCCCACTTGGACGTTGTTACCCACCTTACTCCTAACGTATATAAATGACTATTACAATGAGATAACTCCCTCCTCCCTGAGTTATAGATGATTGGCCCTTGCAGTGTGGGCAACGTCTTTAGATTCAGACGTTTAAAGACGATCTGAAAGGAAGAAATAGATACTGAAAGAATTAAATATTCATAATGGCTGTAGACCCATAACATCTAGGTATTCAAATGAGGCGGAAAGAGCTAACTTAGACATTTATGAAGAACCTTTTGGTTTACATGGTTGATACTAATATATTTAAGCGTTGTACAGTGTTGTAAGGGTTAAATAGTGTAGCCAGCTGATTTGTAACCTTAGCTCAAAGTATAGTTGACCAGGACCAGATGGTGCATGTGACTTGCCAACAACTATCAGTATACACACAAACAACCACCCTGACATAGGGCTGGCCCAGCAAACTCCAGACGTTGATCTAGTGCTGGTTCAATGTTAGCCAGCATCGCAGACTGTGCCAGTGTTATTCTATCATCACAGTATGCTGCACAGTCACCACCCTGATCTATAGTCCCATATTACAAAACTATCGAACTGTGGCCTACTAACATCTGCCACATAGGTTGTCTCCAGTGATGAACCGCTACACATCATGTATACCTTAACCCTTTCAATCCTGACTTTACATTGTCATCTTCATCCACTACAAGCCGCGAATTGCTGCCGCAATTCTCGACTTGTAGTGGATGAAGATGATTTGAAGTGGGTGAACAAATTAAAGAGAATTACCATGTATTAGTAAACCAGTTCCATGGAAATTTCCATTCAAAAACTCTTGCTTGTAGGAAAATTAAGTCTGTTTCCAGGGATGAAAAATGATGCTTTAATGCATCGTGAGTACTTAAAGGGTTAACCCTTGGAAGACTGATGTCGACTACAGTAGACATTCTGTGTTTTTATTGGCGCCTGTGTAACCAGTTGTTAAAAGTAAAATGTGCTTTCAATTTGAAAACACTGGTATATGTCGGGACCCAAATTTCACAAATAACACAAATTTTCAGTCACTTGAAGTTGTGGATCGCGATAGCGAGACACAACTTCAGGTGGCTGAAAATTTAAATTGAATATTCCAGTGTTCTAAGGGTTAATGTTTATCATACATGTCACTGTTGTTATCAACCCACACTTGTCATTCGTTTTCAAAATCATCCAATTCAATTTTTGATACAGTCATTGTCTGTTTACTTGATCTTTTATATTTTTGTTGATTCGTTAGTTCATTATATAGTTTCATTTTCTCGTCCGCTCTAGTATCACTCATCTTTTAATGTCATTGTGTGTCACTCACTCACTCACTCACTCACTCACTCACTCACTCACTCACTCACTCACTCACTCACTCACTCACTCACTCACTCACTCACTCACTCACTCACTCACTCACTCACTCACTCACTCACTCACTCACTCACTCACTCACTCACTCACTCACTCACTCACTCACTCACTCACTTGTCTCTAGCACAAGCTACATGACTTTTTTGTTAATTAACCCCTGAAATGACCCCCTGAAATGACGTATACATATGGAGAGCAAATAGACTGAGCATATCACCCAGACAACGAAACGTCAGACAAATGTTTGCCAGGTTTTTCGATTCAACGTTGATCTTTCATGTCATGTTTGTCACAGCATTGGTCACAGTGATATATTGTCATTTCGTCCTGCTCTTATTATGCTTATGGTGGACTGAAGGTGTTCTCGCCGTATGACCTGTATCCCACCTGCTGCTGCTGCTGCTGCCGGTGGTTCTGGTGGTGGTGCTGCTGCTACTGGTTGTGGTTGTGATGGTGCTGCTGCTGCCGACTGCTGCTGTTACTGCCGTTTGTTGATGTGGTTGTGTTTTTTTTGCTGTTGGTGCTGCTGCTGCCGACTGCTGCTGCTTCTACTGCTGGGGTTACTGTGACAACTGTCTGTCTTGTCAGCAACGCCTACACAATGACACATTTTTTACTGTTTCTGAGCTGTATAGATTTGAGTATTTCCACTCTGTCCATCTCGCCTGTATCTAGAAAAGCGTCAGACTTACATTGAGAATGTTTTGGCTGCATTTTGTATTTGTCTGGATTACCTGCCAGTGTACGGATCTCCTGGTCCATATTATAGTGATGCACCGATTGTCTTGACGTAGACTGCTCACAACTTTCCGAAGGAGGATATTCAAGGACATAAAATAACGGCTTTACAAGTAGAACCTGTTCCGCAGAGATAACTGTTTTTTTTGCTTCTGATCTCTGGGTTCAGCGTCTTTTAAGGCATGACACTCTCGTCCCTGTGAATTTGCCGGGAGCAGCATACTGGACCATGTGCCCTAAGTATGGTGAGCGTACAGTGTTATCCCTGTAGACTACAATCATATGCATTCCAGCTAACACAAGACGTTCACCCAGTGGCACTGGGTGAACGTCTTGTGTTAGCTGGAATGCTGGGTTAGAACTACTAACCCACAATGGACTTATCTGAAGTCACATGTTGCATCTATGAACTTTACTAGTCGGTTGCCAGTGTAGCGTGCTGCTTTATTTTCATCTAAGGTTCAATTTAGCCTATGTACATGGTGTATGCACAGACAAAGTGACCCCGATTGATTCTCATTTTTTTTCCCCTGTGCAATGCGTATCTTTTAAGTGAATAAACTTGAGGACTGACTCATAGCCAATATGAGACAAGACGTCGGCGGCGAAAATATAAATTATCTCGGTGAGAGCTAGCTCTCGCCACTTCGCTAAATGCGAAAATATTTCCCTTGTGGCTAAACTTATTTGGACCTTTTTCGCTAAAAACAGAGACGTGAAATCATGTCCCTTTAGCCACAGCCAGAGATTGTGGCTAATTTTATTTCCACTATAGCGCCCACACATTATTTATAGATCTATATAAATTGTCGTTTTGTTTTTTAAAAATCGTAAGGGACATCACAAAGTCTGTGTTTATTTGAGAAAATTAACTGCAATTGTTTTTTATTCGCAGAATATTGTAATTTTTCCATGATCATCATTCAGTTGGTGATGATTTGGGTCATTTTTGACCACACATCGAACACAAGGCGCTACATCAATGCTAGTTAATGTTGGCCTACGGTCTACAACACTGGACCAATATTAAACCAATAAATAACGTTCACCCAATGTTGTTTTACTGTCAGTCCACCACCTACGACGTTGGCCCAACTCCTCGTGTCTGCTGGGATTAAGTGGTTTATCTGGTTATCGTAAACTGTTATTAACATGGTAAAAGTATCCTTGTTCGCTGCGCTCTCAATGCTGTAAATAATAACCGCGTGTGTGAATAATGTACCAGCTGATAAAATATTCATATTTATCACTCTAGCTTGCTATCATTTCAACGGATGTTTGCTGACTGGTCGTAATTTTCCCAAGCTCTCGGATGGGATTGCTGCTCGATTGTGGAAAAAATATCGAGGCTCCACAACTGGTCATATTATAATTGTATTATCATCCCATGATATTTTAGTTACACATCGTCCCTCAGCAGCAACCATAAGTTTGCTGCTCAGAATAGCTTATCATCAACATTGATCCAATGCTGGTATAGTGCTTCATGTTTGCAGGCACAATGTCTGTAAACCCCACGGCTTCGGCGGTCTGGGCAACGCAGTGCGGACGTGATCGAAGGCATGTTTCAAGATCTCACTACGTCCTTAGTGCGTCCCCACTGAAGTCACCACCCAGCAGACAAGAGCCGTTGGATCAATGTTAGTTTAACTTTGGTCCACCGTCTTCGACGTTGGACCAACGTTAAAACAACATTGATACAACGTATTGTGTCTGCTGGGCAGTAGTTCCTTACAACACGAATGATCACGTCCTTCGCGTTCGTACTACGACGTCCCACCAGTTCGCACCACGCGCTCACCACGCGTTTTTCACGTTGTCACTGGGTTCTTAGAGGTTGTATATTATCGTGCCACGTGATGAACATTTCTTGCAACACCTATTGGACCAAATCAATTCACCAGTTCGTCAAACAGATCAGGAGGCATTCTCAGGAAATTGAAGAAGAGCTGCTGGTCTTCCCTTCTAAACTCTGTCATCAATCAATCTTCTTTCAGCGGAAAGCCACAGACGCACCCAGCATGCTCTCTGTTGTGTTGTGTTTCTCCTAAGCACCATCACAATCGCCACTTGGGTATCAAGTAGAGCTTGTTGTTCGTTGCATAATTACAAATTCCTGATTAATGTTATTGAAGGTGATGGTCCCAGGAAGTTGATCCACTATTTATATGAACCTCATGTAGACGGCAGACAGAGCGTAATAAGAGCGTAATGACAACGCATGCACTCAGAATGCCATGACACTTTTCATGTCCACACCATGTTATACGGTAATCAAGTTTTAGTTACGTCATTACTACGCCAAGGCCGTCGTGGCTACATGCACGTCCTTATTAAGAACTCACACAACGCCCCATTTCGACCCCGTCCTCGCTACGTAATTGTTTCACATGTTCAATATTTGAGCATGGATACCATATCACCTAATCATGCTAATCGGTTTCTACTGCGTTCCTACGACTTTGTATAAAGTTCTTATTAAATTGGGTCCTCCCATTCTTTTGTGGACGTAGTGGAAACGTGGCCTGGTGTGATGGAGGTTTGGCAGGCATTCATTATAACCCAGATAATTTTTCGGAGCTTTCCAAACGCACAGTGGACGAACAATAACAGCCTTAATGGGAAACTCGTTGACATATTTGCTTCTCTGTATTGAACATTTAGCATCACTCAAATGTTAGAACAGCCAGAAATAATTTGATAGAATTATGAGGTGATTGGGAACTGAGATGCGAAACCTAATATTATCATGACTATCGATCACGGATGGAGAGCGACTGTCATGTAGCTGGTGATTTATTTACTGATGGTAATGCAATAATCAATCCAGATTACACTGCACTGCAGGCGACAGAGGCGTTGATGCATACATATTTAATTTCGCGGGACGCGGAGCGTGGGACTTAAACGGTTGAATGACCACGAACTTCCCCCATGCATGGTTATCAGTCACAATGCGAATATCTACATCTGCCCGTCAATTCCAGGCCAACGTCGCCCAGAATTGACTGAGTTAACCGACGTCTATCAAACGATTTGTAGAATGAGTCACTGAAACGACTGAAAAGAATTAACCCTTAAAACGCTAAATTACATAATTTTAATTCTCACTCACTTGAAGTTGTTTTTCGCTGTGCGACCCACAACTTCAAGTGGGTTAAAATTAATCATATTTGTTTATTTCGAGAGCAAATATCTGCAAATCCTCATGTTTAAACACACGTTTCGTTCCCAATAACAGTGATTTGATCGGCTAATAAAATGGATTTAAAATGACTGTGGTCACGCTCAAGGGTTAATTTATGTTTTCGGAATCAAAAGGGTTACTCCCCGCATGAGTCAACTCTCTCTGACCCGTGATATTAATCTTGCAATATAGAATTATAGGTATAAATCGCAACCCTTTATAACCCTTGGAGGTTATGACTAGATATTGTGATAATTATTGTATGAACTGCGATCCATGCTACCAGCACTAGAAGTAGGAATTTGTATATTATTATGGTATTTAAAAAGTTACCACTGTCAGTATAGGATCGCTCATTATCATGATTATCGCAGAGAACATAATTCGTGCCACAATTTAATTTATATAACTGAAAATCATGAGTAATTCGTGAAAACATTTAATTGGTTTGGAGCGATGTTATCGCAGCCGATGGATTTCAAAAGTTCCTTAGCATGTTGAATGCACTTGGCCGCGAGAGTGTCCAATTGAATATTTGGCCAATTAATCCACTGTTTACCTCGTGATAATATTAAGCCGACTTGCCGGTTCCGGCCTGTTATAAGAAGTAGAGTTCAAGAGAGGTGGCTTTAGCGCTGGTTTAATGCCGGGCCGGTGTTAATGACGCCGACCCAGCATTAAACCAGCGCCGACCTTGCACGAGAAGCGTGGGTCATGGTGCACAGACAGACAGGCGGCCTGCAGATAGCGCAATCAAGAGCAGGAAACTGCATTGCCGCGGCGCTGACCATCAGGAGCAGCCGTTTGTCACCGGGGCTGCAGGACAAGCCAGGACGGCAGCAGGCTGACGGCTCTCTGACTAACTCCAATGATGGATGTCAAGTGGTCGGCGGATCAGGGATGAAGTAGGACAGTATACATGGGCACTGTGAATGCCGGACATGTTGCATATATGGATATCGCGTATCTCGCCTGTTTTCGTTTCAGTGACAGAGTCACCGGCACCGCTATGGTAACTGGAAAGGTTCGGATATTCTCATTTAGTTTTTGTTCTGCTCAGAGTATTGTACACCTTCTATTTCATTGAACTGTTGCAATAGTTTAAACATAAAGTTAAAATAGATACCTAATCAGAGTCTATGTTTTGCCTCTGTGAAGCTTTCGAGCTTATCCCAAGCTCATCATGCTCATCCTCAGCCATGCTGTTACCAGCGCCACACCCACGAGCCCCGACATGCCGACAGAGAGAGAGAGAGACTGCTCTCATAGAATGATCCTCAGCACGATTTGTTCAGTCATGCCGAGGATGAGCTACTTGGGATAAGCTGGAAAGTTCCACAGAGCAAAGACATAGACTCTGATTAGGTATCGATTTTACCTTTATGTTTAAATTATGACAGTTTGGTTCTGGTAGCAACATTCATGCTATTGTTACAATAGTGTTTTTCCAGACATAGAGTTGTGAGTCTTTGAAGCTGGACCGTACAAATCGTCTTCCATGTATTAGTCTGACATTTATACATGTATGCGCCGATGCCACTTGTCAAGTGGTATGATGATACGTCCCTTCAATATCATGGTTGTGTGTTTATGCCACATTGTTAAGTTAGTGGTATGACAATACTACCAGTTACCATTATTGTTGTGTATACGCCACTTTGTCTTATATGATACGTCCATTTAATACCATGGTTACGTCTATGTGCCACTTTGTCAAGTGGTATCATAACACGTCCATTTAATACCATGGTTACGTCTATATGCCTCTTTGTTAAGTGGTATGATAATACGCCCATTTAATACCATGGTTACCTTTAAATGTCACTTTGTAAGTGGTATCATAATACGTCCCTTTAATACCATGGTTACGTCTATATGCCACTTTATCAAGTGGTATCATAATGCGTCCCTTTAATACCATGGTTACGTGATATGCCACGTTGTCATGTGGTATCATAATACGTCTATTTAATATCATGGTTACCATGGTTACGTCTATATGCCACTTTGTTAAGTGGTATGATAATACGTGCATTTAATACCATGGTTACGTATATATGCCACTTTGTCAAGTGGTATCATAATACGTCCATTTAATACCATGATTACGCCCAGATACCGCTTTGTTAGGTGGTATGAGAATGCGTCCATTTAATACCATGGTTGTGTCTATATGTCACTTTGTTAAGTGGTATGATAATACGTCACTTTAATACCATAGTTACGTCTATATGTCACTTTGTATAGTGGTATGATTATAGTATACTAATACGTCCCTTTAATACCATGGTTGCGTCTATATCACTTTGTTTAGTGGTATGATATCACGTCCCTTTAATACCATGTTTACGTAATATTTTGAATAACCGGGAGATGACTCTTCCGCTGATATTGCTGATAGTTACGTCATCCAGTTCCCGAACAAACATAAACTCACGTTTGTGAACACGTGATCATTGCCAATCCCTCTGCTCCCCGATTATAATCTACCACCCACGTATACATAGTATAGATAGACTTCCTGAAACTAGTTGATATTTGTTTAAATATACATGTAATGATGTATGTAGAATGTTGTAACAACAGCCCTCTCGTTGATAACCTAAATAAAATATGCTTTTTTGACGAAGAAGCTTAATATTTAGGAGAGTCAATGTGGTTCCTGGCAAAAACGATTTATTCAGCAAAAGTTGGTTTAACCCTTACAGCACTGGGAACGACTAGTCGTTTTTAATCTGTTTTCATATTCTCCAAATAGATCACATTGCACGAAATGTGTGTTTAAACAGCAAGATTTGCAAGCTGAACAAATATGGGTGATTTTTAGTTTACTTGAAGTTGTGGGTCGCGATAGCCTTCAACCCTTTAACTGCCGGTGCCGTTTATATTGAGTTTTTCACCCAATTATTACTACATTCAGTTCTGCCTTTTAAGCTTGTTAACGCCATAATGTGACATCAATAAGCACACGATTTTACCTCCATTTTGTCAAATCTGGATAATTTTCACTCACTTCAAGTGGGTGAAAATTCCAATTAAATAATTTGGTGGTTGAAGGGTTGAGTAAGTACAAATTTAAATTATTATTTAGCGCTTCAAATATTAATGTTAGGCCAACTTCACTGGTCACAGGTAAATAATACTTGATGTTTGGTAGTTATGGAAACAGCTTAGCATGAAATTCCACCAAACAATTATATGTCTTCGTTCTTGTCCCAAGTAATTTGATTTCACATATGTATCCTGTCTGATGGCCATTTAATAACTAATTACATGTAATAACATATCTACATTTGTAGTGGTTGATGTTCCATGTTATTATTGATAATTACTATAGTGATTGGTCATCACGTTGATGGCTTCGTGATGTAACAATATACTACTGTGCATAATTTGTGACCTCATTTGCGCTGAATTTATAAATTTGTGTGTTTCCTATTGACGCGTTTTTGCAGGAGATAGAAATGAAATATTTATTTTCTTAGAATTAGTGGGAGCCGATATCAATTGCCATCCATCAACGTGTCGAAATGGCAGGAAATGTGGGCTGCTGTTTTATGAAAGCTGAAGTTTGGATTTTTTCAAATCAGTGAAATACGGACGTGTGATGACATAAGCGGATGTGTGTCTGTTTCTTTTGACCCATTTATTTTTTATTAAGGCCCAGCAAACTAACCATTGTGGTCCACCGCCTGCCACTTTGGCACAACATTAAACCTACATTGGCTCAACGTCTCCTGTTTGATAGAGGATTCCCAGCAAACACAAAACATTTGTATAACATTTATACAACGTCGGCCCAGCTTATTTGATGTTGGGCCAGCATTGTATAAATGTTTTACAAATGTTTTGTGTTTGCTGAGTTGTCTGTGGGCAGAGTGGGCGGTTTAGATTACATGTACGTGGATGCTAATCAGTTGCTACATTACAGTACAATAAACTAAATTTCTATTTTTCAAACTACAGTTTGAATAGTAACATATCTCGCTTTAATTCAGTGTTCAGTTGTCTAGTATTGCAACGCACTCATACCGTTTTAAACATGTTACACGGATAAACCACTGTTTATAATAGGCGTGATCGGGGCTCATCAACTACAGTATGTAATTTTTCAAGGTATTATTATAATTATACATTTTCTATATTAAAACACTATCTACAGAACGGCTTCCGTCGTGACTGAGAGCTATAACATTTGTGATGCGATACCTACCTATTTCAGTCGGTAGCCTACGTGATTGTTTTTTATTTCGAAAGACCGACTGAATTACAATTGGCTATATAACGCTGAAAATCCTTCTGTAAAAACTGTTTTATATTATATCATAACTCACTATGAATACTTATGTTCTCCTGGCTCAGTTTAGCCTATATGTGCACAAAGGTGGCCTAAAGCCCGATTCAATTCATTTCATTTCCGTGAACATGGTGAACTACATGCACTAAACATGTACACTAGCTTGGTACTGCCAAGGTTCGAGTCGTGATCTAAGGATTGGCCCATTTGATTTTTGCAATTCAACTGTTATCTAGTACATATGTGGTTGGCATTTTAACAAGGATAGTGGTCCCGGACAGTGGCATCGGATGTGACGAACGTAGACCGATGATCAGTGATGATATATAGTAGAATATACCTCAAACACGTGGGACCACACAGGAAGTGTGTAGAACAGCAACTCTTTAGGCGCTTACTTAAGTTAGCTAATCCAAATTTCTACCCATTTAGTAGAAGTACAAGCTGTGTTTCGATTTCATGCGATGCACAATTTACCAGTGTTTTAAATAAAATGAAATGAATCGGGCTTTAGGCCACCTTTGTGCACATATAGGCTAAACTGGGCCAGGAGAACCTCCGGAGGATGGTGAGATGATTGAGATGACACTGTCCTCCAGACACAGGATTTGAAATTCGAGCCCTGGCGGTCTGAGGCCGAGCACGCTACCTCTCGGTCACGGAGGCTCCCCACAATACTAACTTTCACACGTGGATGGGGAAGAAACAATTTTGTTTCTTTCAAACCGCCGAGACCGGGAACCGAACCCCGGACTCTGGCGTGACCAGTGTTTTAAATGTACATGGTTTTTCGACCTTGACATTTGTGAACACTCCGGGATATTTGTTCATTTTTTGTGGGAACCCTGATAATACAGAAAGTTTGATCCTTTTACTTTAAGTCATAATCTCGCTGATAGTCGGTACATTTCAATGATGGTGGCGGTTCTCGGGAGCTAAACGTGCTTCATCAGCAACTATTGTAAACGTTTGGTCCCAAATATTATATGTAAATTTCCACCCACTTGAAGAACTTAAATATGGTTCGCGGTGGCGAAACACACAGCTGTAAGGATTGCCTCTGCTTGATATATTCTGCAGCCTGTACGAGCCTGGCTATAATTTTCCTTCGGTATTATGGGGAGCCTTCATGACCTGTAGGTAGCATGCTCGGCCTCAATCAGCCACGGTTTGAATTTTGAATAACTGAATAATGAGGCTCGGAATGTATTGTTGTATTTGTTGTATTATTATTACTGAATACTTTCCAGACATTCGCGTTACTTGTTGTGGCATGTGTCTAAAACATTATTGTTTATCATGAAGTGATATCTATTTTTTAATGTCAAGAATATAATCCAGTGGTTGGCTGTTTAATATGGTAGATGCTCTATTTTTGTTCCAGGGTGGCAGTCATTCGCGGACGGGCTCAGGCCGGGGCAAACAGACTGCGGATCCCGCCTTACTCCTACATATGTCCGTTCTAGGTGAGTGTATATTACTCTCTCCGTTGGTGGGTTTTCTCACTTTTAGTGTTGGTGACTGGGATGAGAAGGTATATCACGGAGCTCTTCAATTTTAATTTTCAATTACTTGAAGCTGTGTTTCGCTACCGCGATCCACAGCTTCGAGTGACTGAAAATTGATGTGATTTGTAAATTTTAAGTCCCGATATATATCACTGTTTCGAAATTTAAAACTTATTTTACTTTGAACAACTGGTTATGCAGGTAGTCGTGATTAGTCCACTTGGGGTTAATGATTATACCATAAATGTATTGAAAAACACAAACAGTAAAACTGTTCGTGCTGTATGGTAGCATATTCTAAATTTAAATATTGCCTTTTCATTATTATCTCTATCCCCATCAGCCAGCCATTTCTATTTTCAAATGGATGAAAAATACCATGTGTTGATTCTTTTACCAGTTAACCCTACTCGCGTTTATAGATATCCAGGTACATGTATGTACATTATAGGGAGTAAAATATGTATTGAAGCAGCAAGTACAAGAAAGGCTTTTGTCTGAAATTTAACAAATATCAGCGATTTACCATGCGTTGTGGTAAAGAGTGTCAGGCTGATGTGCGGTCAACTTTCACATATTAAATTCGTTCATTATTAATTTATCAAGAACAATTAGATTGATTTCCACAGTGTTTGAAGGGGTTAATAATTAATATACATAACTTGGTGACATGCCCACCTCATCACGTTGTTGTTATATATCTCAGCTAACAATAAGTATCTACCCAACATTGGTTCAACGTTGAGCCAACGTCTCTGACGTTGGTTCAACGTTGAATCAATGTTGGTTCAGCATCTGGCGCTAGTTGGGTTCAGATACAGGGGTCAAGTCAGGCTGGCAATGGGAGCACAGAACACATCGTTACATTCACGTAGATCAGAGTTGAAATAGTGACACACCTCGATAAATTGGCTTCCCATCGACCATGTTGACGAGCCCTGTTTGATATTAGTGTTTTCTCGGGTTTTGATTGTCCGCCTAGCATACATGACCGATGTTGAATTAATGTTGGTCCACCGTCTGCCAGCCCTGGTTTGCCAGGACAGTCCCTGGCCCAGTCACACGGCAAATAGCGGAGTCAGAAACAGATGTTATTCGAGACAATAGACGCCATAACACCTGTGAGTGATGTATCGGGGGAGGGGGGGGGGGGTGTATGATACAGCGGTTCACTCACTCATATGAGCTATTTTACTTGGCAACGTCGTTCGATTCGGTTGTATGTCACACGACCACAGTGTTGTTTTAGAGTTGGACCAGCGTCACCGACGGATGTTCATCTAAAAAAAAGAACTCTCTGTCAACGTCCAGTTTTCTGCTAGGTTTGACACATTGCGACACGTTTTGCAATTATCTGTGGTGATTTTTAGAAGTGATAGTTCTGATTAATTTTTTGTCTATATAAAACTTTTGGATGACCTTGAGATGGGAATTGCCGCAGCAATTCACATCTCAAGGTCATTGAAAATGTAGTAAAATAGTGTTAAAGGTGCCTGGCCGTGTCAATATGTCAATACACAATTGACAAATTTGAGCAAGCCGCCCATGTTGACTATCTTATCTTATCTTATCTTTTGAGGAGAACCTATTCGTTAGTGTAACACGATATTGCAATCCTCGGTAAAATGGTTAAACATAGCTGCCTGGGCACATTGTGCCTAGGACTGCAGATCAAGCCGAGGTACGATCACTACTAGACTTTATATTTTAACCACCCAGTTCATTCATCTCCGAGCTAAATTAACTGGGTTGTTAAAATGTAATGTTACTGTCGCAATAACAGCATGTTATAGCTAGTTTGCAAGTACCCACTCGCCTTACACATATTACGAATCAACCAAGAACAGATTCAAACTTTTATTTGTCACAAAAATAAATTCAGGAGAAAAATGCTACACTACATCAACATCATCAAAGTAAGTACCTTCTGAGCATGCATTTTTTATCCCCCGCCCGACGAAGTGGGGGCGGGGGTATTGGCTTCGCCTCGGATGTCTGTCCGGCCGTCCGTCAGTCAGTCCGGCCGTCCGTCCGTCCGTCCGTTCCGCGTCCGGATGTCCGTATTTCGTTTCCGGAGCAGAACTCGGTAACCCGTGCATGGATTTCTTTAATTTTTGACACACACATCCCTTAGGGGGTGTAGATGTGCCTTTTGGGGTTTTTGAAATTTTACCTGCTTAATTGGCCGACCATCGGCCATAACTAACTTTAATATGCCTGATATCTGACAAACCGTGCCATATAGCTAGACCATTACTACAAAACAAAATGTGCGGTTTCAGGTAGGGATATGCTCTGAAAATTTTCAACTTGATCAAATTAAAAATGGCCGACTATCGGCCGTAATTAACTTTAATATGCCTGATATCTGACAAACCGTGCCATATAGCTAGACCATTACTACAAAACAATATGTGCGGTTTCAGGTAGGGATATGCTCTGAAAATTTTCAACTTGATCAAATTCAAAATGGCCGACCATCGGCCATAATTAACTTTAATATGCCTGATACCGGACAAACTGTGCCAGATAGTTAGATGCTCTAACCTTCAAAATTGGCATAATGTGGAAAATGATGATGATAGAAGTTATTTGTACACTTCTTTAATTTTTCTGATCCAAAAAATAATATTCATTCTGTCCAAATTTGCATAAATTCAAGATGGTAGACAAATAATAATTGTTATCAAAGTTTTTGAAACGTGCACAGGAGAAGCAAAGTGAGTCATCGTCTCAACTGTGTACAATCACCGTTTACGGCGAAAGGGGATACGCCCTTTCGAAACCCCAGGAATATAGTTTTAGAGCAGCCGCGCGCGAAAAATGGGTCACTTTTTAGGGTAAAAAATGTTTGTTTTTTGCTAGAGAAAAACACATAAAATTAAAATCTACCAACAAAATTCAACATTGATAAGGCATTAAATCTATTCACAGCATCAACCCTTGGAACAAAAATTCCATAGGATATAGTCCAATAAATACTATAAAACGAAATGTATGGTTTCAGTGAGGGATATATATATATACCCTCTAGATGGCAACTTGCTCAAACTAAAAAAAATGCTGACTTGCGACCAACATTGACTTCAATATCTGTAATATACACAGTAATCTAGATAGGTGGATCATTATTGTAGAACAGAATGTGAGACTTCAGGGAAGTATGCACCCTGTAAAATTTCTATCACGCTGGCGGGGCGGGGGATTATGATGGCCGGCTGGCCTCTTGTTATTTTATGAAAACAGGAGTATTTTATGAAAACAATAGATTTTTTCACATTTTGGTGGTAAATCTGGGGCGAATAAAAACCAGAGTAAATACTAGTGCTATTTAACCCTTTTAGCGCGGAGACCGACTTTGGACGTCAAAATCTGACGTCTGGAGACGTCAGATTCTGACGTATAAAGACGGTCCCCGCACTGAAAGAATTAGAACATTTATTATAGCAGTAGACCCGTAACATAGGTATTCAAATGAATCGGAAAGAGCTAACTAAGACATTTATGCTGATTTCAAATTGAAAAACCCCTTTGGTCTCAATTTACTCATATATTTCAGCCATGTAAGGTCAAGGTTAACAACTGGTTGATATCAGTGACCAGGTGACTGTAGGTGGATTGCCGATTTTGTTGCATATTTCTGATCTATTAGAAAAGCGCACACTTTTCTGTTATAACATAGGTACTCAAATGAACTGGAAAGAGCTGATTAAGACATTTATGATGATTTCAAATTGAAAAAACCCCATTTGATTGCGATGTTTTTTTACAAATTAATTCAGCGCTTTAAGGGTTAAGTAGATCAAAATGTAGCAGGGTTGCAGCGCACAGAAGGTTAGGGTTATGTAATTCGTATATTATCAGGCACTAGCACGGCGATATAAAAGCTACAGATCCACGTTTTAGAGGACAATAAATCTTTTGGTTGTGTTAACACTTACACGTAGATTAGGCTGTGTATTGAGGAGCTGTGACATCTGGCCACATGCCACGGTCTGCAAGTCTCTTAGCAAACACGACGCCCACCCAATGCTGGCTCAATGCTGGGCCACCATCTCAACCCTGAGCCAGCATTAAGCTGGTTATGTGGCAACGTTCCGTGTCTTCAAGTCTGGCTAATTATCTAAAGTGGTCTCCTATCTCCCCCTCTCCCTAAACCTGCCCTTACCGTACAGCTTGAAAATTGTAGCAGTCCGTATTTCAAAATTATTTATCGCGATAGTCAATGATGAGAGAATGATCGCTCTCAATAGGGTATGTGACAGCGAGAGTGATGCCAGGATGATTATCATAACAGTCTTTAGAATTGCAGCTACATTTATGGAAATCTTGATGATAGGCTACGAAAACTGTATGATTATTCAAAGTCTTGAGACTTGTAGCGCTACATTGATGATAGTTTTTTTAAAGCACCAAAATTTTATTTTCACTTGTTACACCATAATGACTGCATTAACGCTGTTACAGACTCTACTGGGAATGTAAACTTTCGAATATTTTTCATAAATTTGTGAAAAATGTCTTTAATGAAATAAGATTGAATAATCCTTTAGTGCCAGTCAAGATTTAAAAAAATTACCACACCAAACGAATTTTTGACGTGAGATATTGGGTTGATTAGCAAGAATGGCGAAGTTTAGGTGTCAAATTTATTAAATATGAGTAATTTGTTCCTATATTTAAGAGATACAAATTCGTGTGGTAAAAATGCTTTAGCTGTATACATGGCGTAAGGCCCAGGGGAGTGCCCGGTCCTTTCTTCAAAAAGACGCAGGAAATGCCGGGGTTCACCAATATCAGAATTGTTCTCCAAAAGAGCAGCTTTAAATTCACTCCCTTTACGGTAGATCGGCAGGGGCTTCACTCTCTGTGTGTGTGCCGGGCCGGCTCACTGTTGTTTCAGTTTGATCCAGGATCGGGTGTGTTTGCCATCTCACTGAGCATTGTGTAACCTGAAAGCTTCACTGTCACTCACTTAATTTGCCGCCACCAGTGAGTTCACATTTGGTTTGCCGTCATTCTATGCTCTGTCGAGCTTGTATGGTTTTATTGTCCAGGAGCTGTTCCTGCATGCTGCTTATTGCAGCAGTACATTGTAGCAGCAGGATGGAGAGGATTTTGTAAGTTTATCATATCCCATCAAACAAGAGGCATTCAACCAATGCTGTTTCAGTGTAGGGCCAGCGTCGAAGACGGTGGACCAACATTGAAACAGCATTGTGTGAATGTCTCTTGTTTGCTGGGATGTGTCTTTGCAACATGTCATTTGGTTGCACGAGTTATTATGTCGGCGCTCGCTACTCATGCAACCAAAAACATGTTGTATTGACACCTTATACTGAGTCCTAGTATAGTGCTGAACAAATGTATTTGAGGTGGCGCTATTATACTTTAACTAATTAAGTTTTTAACGCACTACTCACATAGTCTTTGAAAAGTACAATTATGTGTCCTCTCCACGAAATTCAACAGTTTTATCTGAATTTTTACGGAGGCTTAGTTGTATATAGGTAAATCAATCGATCAATAAAACTTTTATAGCGCCGATATCCCCAGCAGACCGAGCTCAGTCAATAAAAGGTGTCGATACAACATAAGTTTTGTTGCATGGTTGGCGACATAATAACGTATGCAACCAAGTTCTATTAATCTGTTTCGTCATGTATGCTTTGCTCGTTTACTGTATATGTTTATTCAATATAGACAAGTATCATTTTCTGTACTTTTTAAGCATATCGTTTGTGATATCAAGCAAAGTCTATCTATGTTACGACCCATTTAGCTGTATTTAACATGTTTGCCATAGTACGGTTCTATTTTCAGTTTTAATAGTTTATCTTTCCCCACAGGAGTGAGTGTTAAGGTATATCCAAACTCAAATTGTGAGTAAACCAACATGACTCCCCATTGGTAACCGTAGCGATAAGATTATGACGTACACTTAGCAAATCCCTTATTTAATATAAGCACGTAGTCGTATAATAATGCACTGAATGTTTGTAAACGCAGGTGGTGATGGGGATGTTTAGGTTATAGAGGGGACGTCAGTCCATGGCCATTGTGAATAGAGCACTTCAAGAGCAGGTGGGGCTTTTGTGAGTTGGCGGTGTACCCCTGGCATGGACGAGACTTGAGCCTATGCTGATTTAATGCTGGTCCACTGTCGTAAACGTTGTACCGGGTTGTGAGCGCATTAATTTAAAAAATGTACATGTACAACATTTCATTATCTGTTGATGTAGGCATACTAGTACTTACGTATTTACATCGATCATAGAAATTGAATGTGGTCCGGTTGGCCCAGTAACGACGACGTCACTAGTTAACGTAATCGTATTTATGACTATGAGTGTGATCATGGTTATGTTTTGTCGCCCCTCTGAGCTTGGATCACCGAGGATTAAGACGCTATATATTTTATTTTTTTACACTCCCATTCACTACTAAGAGGTTGACGGTGTGAATATTTGTCAAAATTCAATGATAAAAATTAATTATATCGTTGTTCAACCCTTTGAGCACAATGGATATCTGATTTAATTATTGATTCACTATATTGCATATTGTCATTGACCTTGTTATTCACAAGCACACGCAGGAGATGTAATAAGGTGGATGATTTTTTTCTGATGAACACCGACACTTTGACCCAATGCCGGGACAAGACAGCCCAGCAAACTTGATACATCGACCCAATGCTGGGTTAATTGATACATTTGCATCTTCTATAACCAGATAACCATCTTTAGTCCTTTACAAACAGAACATAACAGGAAAAAAATCGTTGTTAAAATAAGTTCGGAACTAAAATGTTCATGGGCGCAACTCGGTACTGAACAAATATACCCATATACAACAAACAATAACATTTAGTGCGACCCTGGCGTACAACTGTAAGATGGCGACATTTGCTACAGCAGATCTAAGTCGATTGGGAAACACGTCAGTCCATGGATTCCGAAATATTATTTGTGTGTTGCCACGTGGTGTCTACTAAGGTTTCAGAGACGTTGTCATGCTAATCCGGTCATTATTCTATTTCTATTGTTTACCGAGTTAAAACGATCTAAGTTAAATGTACTTCATAGGGTGTCCCCTATGCCCATCATGTCACGCAAATAATTCGGGACAATTTAGGATGACTAATCCATCTCCTTAAATGTGATATAACCTGATAATATTTCCGTTCAACTAGTAATAGAACAAGTTATTTTTCTTGAGAATGTGATTACCTTGTAAAAAATGATTTTAATGAAGCGATACGATGTACATCTCCGGATAGGTATGTTGCGAGCTTGTCGCCATCTCGCCCTGATGGATTTACAGCGCTATAATTTAATTTACCTCTTTTCACTATCACACCGATGTATTTTTCCTTTAACTGCATTTTTTTTCTAGTTTTTAGAGATCATATTTATGACACGCAACTTAACTCTATGCACACGTATTGCCGTGCGGGAAAGGCAACATACATGTATAAGTCAGTCAAATATGGAGTCGTGTGATTTATCCGATTATTGTTATTTGTTGCGTGTGCTGAAAACATCAGTCACAGTGGAAGCAAGCACTTGATTGGAAAAAATGTCACGTTGTTTCACTGTTGGCCCAGCGTTTGCGACTCTGAACCAACAGTGAACCAATGTGGGTCCAGCAGCGTAGACTCCACTGGTCATTTTGTGACCGGCCCGCTGGGTGAATGCAAGCGGAATAAAATAGAACAAAAATCGGAGGGCTGGAAACGACGCGTGTGATGGCCAGAGCATTGGTTTGCTTTTATTGCGGCTTGCCCAGCTACGACAGATGGTGAGATTTCACCGTTGTGAGCGGGATGTCTGCATCACACGGTCGCCCAGGGCCGTCGTTTTTAGCCCAACACAGTGGGAACGGGCGTTATGGCAAAGGCTCGATTTGACCGTCCGTGCGTCCGGAATTCTTTTCCAGGCTATATGGGGGAAAATACACAATTTGTGCTCAAATATGAATAATATATCAAACCATAACAATGTCATAGTTAACGGCTTTTCAACGGATCAACTTTCTTTGCTCAGAAATATCACTAGCAAAATAATGATTGTATTGTAAGATATTGAAATCAGATAATGGGCAATTAAACTTGTTTTGCTGATTACATCTAATTAAGTATAGAATGTCCTTCATCCATATAACATGCCCTAGATGTAACTTTAGTTAAGGATAAGGTAATAAATAGTACTATTACTAAGCTATAACTATATATACCATGGTTAAGATTACAGACATCTGTTTAAAGCTACGTCTCCCATGGAGTGGTCCGTGCTCATTCCGTGTCCCTCCGTGAGTACATATATAAATATCATCCCCTTAGATATGAAAGGGTGTATCTGCCACTTTACTAAGTGTCAGATACACCCCTTTATATCCAAGGGGACGATATATAGGCCTGTATACGTGTCCGTCCTAATCTCTCCTCTCGGCGATTATCAAAGTGTACGCATCACCCACGTACGTCTACCATACGTGACACGCCGTAAGTTTAGACATACAGTACATTGATAATTCATCTTTGAACGGACACGGGCCGGACACGTATCGGACAAGTGACCGGTGGAACTGGAATCTTTTTGGGTTAAAAGGACGTGTATGTTTCCCCTAGTAGCCAAAGTGTCATATGCCACTGAAATGAGTGATATACGACACTTGGCTGCTAGGGAATAATATGACACTTCACAACATAATTATTTTTGCTATCAACTAGAACTAAGATGCTATGATAAGACGATAAATTAAGATGAATCTATGGAAGACCAGCCAATGCATCCAGTATGTTGAGTTTTTCTGCGTCATAAAGAAAAATCTGACAAAAATAAACTGGGGTATCTCCCAAAATGCGTGTGAAATTCTCTGGGGCCTAAAATCTAAGATGGTCACAGTTTTTATAGAAATTATATATTATTTCATCGGAAGTCATAAAAGTGATTTTTTTGTGTCAAAATGGATGTTATAGAGATTAAGAAATTCATTGTAACTTTCATAGCCATGATATATCTTACACTTACGGCGAGAATCCTAGATGGCCGTTTATTTGATAAGAAACAAGAATATATATCTCTTCTATCACCTTGGCGACAGTACACTTATCTCTGCACTTTTGTTTTCAGATCTCAACTCGAAGCACTTGAAAAAGGGTGTGTTTTTCAATCCTGATCCGTACGTGAAGATGTCCGTACAGCCCGGGAAGCGATCCAGTTTTCCGCGGCTATCCCACCACGGACAGGAGACGAGAACGTCCATCCAACAGAACACCACATGCCCCAACTGGCCCACTGAGGTACTGTACGCCCGAGGGCTGTGTGATTTAAATTTTGGTTATTATTATTATTATATTTCTTTTAACGCTTGTATCCAGCTGCATAGCCGATCACAGCGCTCAGAGAATAAAAAGTCATGTAATACTATGCTAAACGTGCGAGTAATGTAATTTACCCGGCTTTAGGCTGTTTGAGTGCTATAGAGACAAGAACTCGACATAATATTTTGTAAACATAGCTGTATTGGTGGTCTTCGTGGTCCAGAATACTAAAATTTTAATGTCCAGGATATAAAAGGAAAGAATCAAAGATACAAGTTGAAATATATCTTCAACGTTTATTCCTTCCACCACCATCGCTAGACTCCCTGTACAGTGCAGAGTGCGACGCCCTTCTAGTTTGGGGACAAAATTACACAGTGCTATATGTACACCTTCGCCAGTGCTGGCCCACATCGATTCAATACTTGCCAGTCGCTCTCTCTAGTACCCACCTAATACTGGAGCAATGTAGGGCCAGCGTCGCAGCCCATAACATTGCTGGTTCAATGGCGACAAATTGTCTACGACGCTGGCCCAACACTACTCCAACAATCGGTATGCTGTATATGTAGCGGCATCACCCCCTGCAAACACGTGCTATTGACCCAATACTGTTTTAATGTTGGCCCAACGTCCTAGACGCTGGCCCGGCATTTAAACATCATTGGGTGTTAATTCCTGTGTTTGCTGGGACGTCTTGTGGCATTGTCATGCGGGTGACGCTTGCACCGCCCCGTCGCCAGAAAAAAACACTGCCCATATAACACATACATTGGCCCAATCACCCCAGCCTCCTTCTCAGGGCCACATTAGCACAGCTAGGTGGCCCTGCTACAGTGCTTTGAGATTCTCTTCTGTAATTGCTGCGTTCTGATAGGGCATCAACATCTGGTGTACCGTGACCCACACCTGACCCTGAAACTATGTCATGCTTGAAGATTCCTTTCATCTATCATGCCTATGAGAGATGAGTTTATATAATTATGTCTACCCTATACTGGGCTAAGATTGTCATTATATGCCTAGGATTATTATGACCAGTACATGCGATCAACCTGTGTTGTATTATTGTTGGTCTATCCTATAAAATGATGGCCCAGCATAAAAGCAACATTGGATGTGCGTCTTTTACTTGTGTTGTTGTAGACTTGCTTTTATGTAAGACCAAGGTACCAACAGAATGTCCAAAGTCATGTCAACAACCACTCTCTGTTAAATGTTGGGACACCATCTCAGATTGTGGATTAACAGCGCTGGGTCATCGTTCTTACTGGTGTGCAGTCTCAGTCAGTACGACGCACTGACCCATTATTGGTTTAATGTTGGTCCATCGTTTGCGACACAGGCCCAACATTAAGAAAACATTGGGCTGGTGTAGACCTATCCTGTTTACGCTGTGGGATTAACAATGCTGGATTGATGTATGCCAATTGTCTACGACGCTGGCCCAACATAGAATCAACATTGACCATGTGTATATTACCTTATATGATAAAACTATACTAGTAGGATAGTCAATACACATGATACATGTACAGATGTAGGCCTATATCTCATAAGACAAAACTCACAGGAGCACATAATGTCAGGCCTAAATATTCACAAGATGTCAGGCCAAGTTGAACACCAAATATAACGTTTTAGGTGTAGTAATGTAGTCAAACAATTTTTAAAAACGCAACTACTTGACCTAGCGACTTCAAACGTTATTTGACATGGTAATAAGGACTGTTTCTCAGAAATTTCAACCGTTTCTCACACACGTCCCCCCCCCCCCACTATTCGCAAATTCGAACATAAACATTATGGCAATAAACTTAATAGGCTCCTGGCCTTCGGCCGGGCCTAACAAGGTTAAAGCGTGGGCCCTCAGTGTAATCTTTATATATGTGTTTTTTCAATGCTTGCTTAAGAGATAGTAGTGTGCGAATTGTCTTAAATTTTCAGTCGCAATTCGTTCCAAAGTTCTGGAGCGCGTTCACCAAACGCATGTTTACCAACAACTTTGGCACAGGAATGAGTTAAGTTCATGGCACACCTGTTTTTGATTAACATTGGCCTACCAATGTTGGCCCAGCGTCTACGACTGTGGGCCAACGGTGGACCAACATTGGTCAAACTTCGGTTAGATGTGTCGTGTTTGCTGGGATTGCAACCTCTGACACAGAGACCACCATACAGATACAATAAATAGGTGTAGATCACAATTCTGATTGTGGGGAACGCAGAACGTCATTATTAACAAAAATATACATCTCCTTAGTCATGTTAGTTGAATAACAGAACATTTGATCACTTCCCGTGGCGTTTTATTTGCTTAAAAGCTGTATGTATATGACGTAAATATACCAATCCAACAATACAAGGAAGGATTTAGTAGACATCGCCGGCTGTTTACATTGCTACTTTCAAATGTTGTAAACCGCCTCCTTGTCCATCGTTTCATTTATTTGCTCAGAGTCATTTTGTAACATTGTGTGATCATAACCATTTAAGAATTATTGACGACTGATTTTAGCAGAGTCGACGTCCAAATATGTTTAATTTCTATTGGTATTTACCGTCCTCATATTATTTCCTCTCATTTTCAATCACCTTGAAATGTGATACCTTGAAATGTGATTTTGTGATATTGTGGATTTTTTTCTCAATATGCCATAAATTCGATGAGAGAGGCATTGATTTATACCAGGCTCTTTGTCATAGATTTATATACGATGTTTTCCCGACAAGTCGTATCAACGTCGCAGATCATTATTTATTCGTTTGGGAGAACATTTCTCCATATACGCTGTGTCTCTCTGCTAATTAAAGATAGGAGAATAAATTTTAGTGATTAATCACGAACATCACCCAATGTGCTGTGCCACTCTGTGTCTTTCTGCTAATTAAAGATAGGAGAATAAATTTTAGTGAATAATCACGAACACCACCCAATGTGCTGTGCCACTCGGTGTGTAAAGGTAATTCACCAGGTGTCGCTAACGTATGAAATTCCTCCCTCTTGTGAGTTTAACCAGAGATTTAACAGACTTATTTGTGAGGGCGTGTAGTAGTATTATCGTTCATTATAGTCACATGTGTACAAAACATTTTGACAACATTTTCAATATACAATATGTGCCTTTAAGTGACCTTTATGTATATATATATTGTAAGTTATTGTTTGTGGGGGAAGGTGGAGGTGAAGCGATTTCCCGGCGATATAATATATATCTATATAGATGTATACATAGTCATATAATATATGAGATATCAATAGACATAAAAGGCAAAACAAGTCATATGTGAAAAGTGAAAATAGAGTAGGTACATATAAATCGTTCATCTACATTTTGAGGGGTGCCAACATGCATAACATATTCCTGTATGTGACTAGGTTACTGTCAACTATTATATTTTATATTGTGATTTCGTCCTCTGGAAACCAAGGTTTTGCGACTTTTCTGCGATTTAAGTGACACATACAACCCTTTAACTGCTATGGATGCTAATATAGTACAGTACATACATGTGAAAATATTGTCAATTCATCTGTAGAACACCCTTTAACCCTGGTCCTGCTGAATTGTGGTTTGGTATTTTTATTTCATTCGAATCTGGATTCGCGAACTTAGTTTGATTAAGATTGTCATCTCGATCAATATATGTATATGTCAACCACCGACACGGCCACTCTCTTTAAATGGTTTTACCCATCACAAACAATGTTGGCTGTATTGGCACGAATGGCTTAAATTCTCACATCGTATTGTTGTGATCATGGTGATGTAACTAATCATGTATATAGATGTTGAATTGAATGTTCGTCTGACGCCAGGAATATTAAAGTTGATTTACAGTACTTAGCGTAACATGCTTGCATGTACTTGACCGATTGTCCTGCAATTGGAATCATAAATTGTTAATTATAGCTTGGACGTGCCCTATGGAGAATGTTGGCCCATCGTCTCCGACGCTTGCCCAACATTGAAACAGCATTGGTTGAATGCCCCGTTTTTTGCTGGGATATGCGAGTCTGGCAGAATAGGGGTTAACCCATTAATCGCCAAATTATTCATTTGGAATTTTCACTCACTTGAAGTTGCGTCTCGCTGACGCGATCCACAACTTCAAGTGAGTGAAAAAATTCAGATTTTACAAAATGGAGGTCAACTTTTTTCAAAGATTGCTATTGATATCAGATTTTATCTTTAACATGTTTAAAAGGTAGTACTTAATGTGGTAGTAAAAAATGAAAAAAATGACTATATTCGATACCGGCAGGAGAAGGGTCAGCATCATCTGTGACAATAGCGGCTGTTTTATTTTGTTCAGGAATTCACATTCGAGGCGTTGCCAACAGACGTCATAGAGTTTGAAGTGAAGGACAAGTTTGCCAAGAGCCGACCTACAATCAGCAGATTCTTAGGAAAACTCACTGTGCCCGTCCAGCGACTCCTCGACAGGGCAACTCATGGGTGAGTCTAATAAATGAAGTTAACTGAAGACACCTATTATGGTTTTTAATTCGTTTTATTAGTGGATTACCATAAAATTACTGTTACTGGAAATGAAAATTAATGATTTACAAATTTCAAATTATGCAAATATCAGTAATTTTCACACACTTGAATTACATATTGTTTGACGTTTAATTCAACCAGGTACCTACATGTAGGATATGTCCTTCCTTTCTCAAATGATAAACTGATATAATATACATGGACTACCAGCTCAAGGCTTCTATTCAATGGAAGTGAATGTTATTTAAATTGTGCCTTTTTGTGCTGAAATGATCAATTTAAATAGTGTAATCCCAGAAACCGTCAACCATGCTGGTCCTATATCAACCCAACATTTGTTTATCGTCTCCTGTTTGCTAAGATGTACCACATAATAATATAGCATCAGCATGCCTTCGTAATGAAAGCGTCAGAAGCTGGATGACAATCCCCAGCACCCGATATTCACCTGAGCACTATCAGCATTGTACACAATAACTGTTATTATTATATATCACCATTATATGAGTGAATAAGTGTCGTCCAGGTTGTTGTTGCTTACTCAAGCGGTATATACATGTACTGGTTGATTCTGAGAAAGACTATTACCGTACCAGGAGCGTCACCACTCCCTATGCTATGACACCTTTAGGCGCCAATCTTTACTCTAATCGTTTATAATAATTTTCATTGGCAGATTAAATTGCTGTTATTAGGAATAAAATAAATGTATTTTAAAATCAACATTAACATTTACAATTTTGCAGCGGTTAAAACTGCCTGCTTGGAAAGTCGGAGATCGCGGTTTCGAACCCCGCTCTGGCCTTCAAGTTTTAAAGAAACAAAATGTTTCTTCCCCGTTCACTCATACAGATTTCTTATTTGTGGGTAGCCTACGTGACCAAGAGTTAGCGGGCTCAGCCTCAGACCACCAGGCACGAATTTAGAATCCTGTGGCTGGAGGGCACCGTCATCTCATTCATCTCACCATCCTCAGGAACTTTTCCTGGCCCAGTTTGGTCTATATGTTCACATAGGTGGCCTATGACCCAATTCATTTAATTTTTATTTCATTTAGGGGTCTCAACTTATAGCAATATCAATAATTTTAACCTATTTGAACAACTTCGATTTGGTGAAAACGTATTTAAGATAACTTAGCGGTAAAAGGATAAAAGAGATTCACCCCCCCCCCCCCCTCTATACATGTAAGGGTCAGCCAGCATAAGGGTTATTACTGACTTTGGACGTCAGATTCTGACGTCTAAAGATGATACTGACGTCTAATGTCCATACCCCATTAAAAGAGTGTTTTATATTTACAATGCCCGTAGACCCATAACATAGTTATTCAAATAAAGCGGATAAAGGTCTAAGATATTTATGAATTATAATGATCTCAAATTGAAAATAAACCTTTTGGTCTCCATTGTTCATACACACATATTTCAGGGTTCTAGGGTTTGAAGGGTGTGTCTCTCTCTCTTTATAAAGTGGCAGATACGGTATTCATATTCCAAGGATACAATGAATTATTACTATTATAAGCGATTGTTGCCCATTCCAACGTCGTCGGTGGAGCGCAGTGCTATTCCCACTGAGGCCAGGGTAATACAATAATAACACAGCAAAATTAAGTTAGCATGGGGCATTACTCAAAACTGAGGGATTTCTGACAACCGGATTCCATGGAATTTTGCTACTGGTAGGTTATATTGCCAGAGGGGATGTTTCGTGACATTTCTAGCTTTCTATGAAATTATTCTGTTTAGAAATATACGTGACTAGCAGGTAACAGACTAGCTAATTAGCCCTCACAGCGCGGGGATCGACTTTAGTCGTCAGAATCTGACGTCTGTAGACGTCAGATTCTGACGACTAAAGTCGATCACGCACTGTAAAAGTAAAACATATTTCTAATGGCCGTAGACCCATACCATAGGTATTCAAATGAATCAGAAAGAGCTGACGAAGGCATTTATGATGATTTCAAATTGGAAAAATTATTTGTTTGCGATGTTTTTTACAAATTAATTCAGCGCTTTAAGGGTTAATACAGCTCTCGTTCAATGAATAAGGTGTGAGCCTTTACCCTTTCTTTACCTGCTGATCACGACTACCGGGTATGTCGTTTTTAATCGGTTTTATAAGGCGCACAACTCACTGTTATTGGGAATGAAATGAGTGTTTAAACATCAAGATTTGCAAATATTTGTGCTCATAGTAAACAAATATGAGTAATTTTCAACCACTTGAATTTGTGGGTCGCTTTAGCGAGACGCAACTTCAATTTAAATTAAGTAATTTAGCATGATATGGGTTAATAATGTGTATACCTATGTGTTACAGTGCTACCACATTAACGTTTAACCTGATGCGCCGGAATCCATCAGACAATGTGAGTGGACTACTGGTATTCACTGTGGACATTGACCAACAAGGTACGTATTATCTGACAAAGGTTTCACAACCAGTCGTGTTCTCCTACTACGAAAATATGTATGTAGAGCTCGTACGGGTGCTTGCATACTTTTATAGTGCTTGAATTTTACAAAAAATGTCTTGGATTATCTTAAAAGTGCGTGATAAATGAGATAACCATAAGTTCTTTAAAATCCTTGATGGGATAACTGATCTAGCGTACTCTGATACTTTAGTATAATAGGCCCTATACATTATTTTCGATATACTGTAGATATGGTAATATTCGCGAGGTTTTAATTTTCGCAAATTTCACGAGGAGGAGACATTCGCGAATTCAAGAATTCTTATTATTATAATAGCGCTACTAAAGAAAAAAATGTGAATTCACGAATTCTAAACTTCGTGAAAAATTCCCAAAATCATAAATTCGTGAAAAATTTAACACGCGAAACGCACAGTCCCGTCGTCAGGCTTCTTTCTGTCGCAATAGCAGCGAAACGTGTAGGGGGAATTTAACATCAGTGGTTTTGTCACGTGGCACGAAAGTACAATCATTAATTATTACAGGTAGTTTTATGTGATTTTTTTCCATGTATATACATTATGTACTTTTATTTGCTTGACGCTAGTTACATGTAGTTATGTACTGATTTATTTGTTTCTGACAATGTTAATGTTTTCCTTATTATATGTTATATAATATACAAAACACATGAAAAAAAGAACAGAAAAATACTTCAGTTTTAAACTGGATCAGTTCATTTTGTGAGAAATATACTGCCAGAAGTGTCCGTTAATCTATACCTGTGTATACAGTGATTAGAATCCCAAACATTGCGGGTTATTAGCCAAGCATGTATTTTTACAACCTAAGCGACATCCCAGCAAACACGACACGTCCCATAACTTACATTGATGGTTTGATGTTGGGCCAGCGTCGCAGACGATGGGCCAACTTCAAGCCAGCATTGAGTCGACGGTGTCGTCTCGTGCTAGCTAGGATACAACTGCGGCGATCAATATTTTGTGCCGAGATGACTGTGTATATAACTGTATATGTGGGGTGTGATCCCAATAATTCTTACCGTACATTAGACGTTTTCACGAGATGGCTGAGGCTGCCATTTTTGTAATTTTGAAAATCGCAAGAAAAAGAAAAAGAATGCCTGATTATTGACAGTTTGGGGTGTGATCAAAGTAGATTTTTTTGTCATTTGAAGTTGGTAATAATGCAATTCCATTTTCAAATGAATGAAGAAAGAATGATCGAGCGTTCAGTAGGTTAAATTGTCGCTGTCTAACCCAGAAAACACAGAAATTAACTAAATGTTGGCCCACTGTCTGCGGAAATGTTATCTGTCCGTATCATTTCACGTCGTGTTATCGTGTGTAAAATAATGGCTATGGTGTTGTTAGGGTGTGTAAATAGCTCTTTTAAAGCTTTCAGGGTGTTTTAAAAGGAATTTTTAAAACCCCGAAATGTTCATCAAATGTTCTTTAAGCCTCAACATTTTAGGTGCTATGCACTACTCTGGCTTCAATACTTTTTTCATATTCAAGTACAGCTTTTGGTTTAATAAATTGATATTCAATCAGTAGGAATTTTGTTTGAGAAAACTGCTTAGTTTCATATCAGATAAATATGAGTATTTTTTACCCACTTGAAGTTGTTGATCGCGGTAGCGAAGCACAACTACCGCACATCTAGGTGAATGCAAATGGCTTGGTTTAGTTGAAAACGTCCAAGTCTAATCAAATTGATAATATATCGGACCGGGACTAAAATACCTAAGAGCTCAGAACATCCGTATTGTTATGAAATACATATTTTTAAATTTATTAATTTTATTTGAAATATACCATGTGGTGCATAGAGGTGACATAATTATGTTCTTAAAAGGTTCAAAGTATTTACCACCCAATCTTTTAATAACGGATATATCATTACCATCTGATTTTGATTGATATCTTAACCTTGATACTATGAATGAAATATATTTCAATCTAGTCGGAACGCATAAATATAATCATAATAATATCATATTTATATCAGACATTAAATATGGTTTGATATATATTTCAGCGTTATTAGTTTAGGGTTAATGCTGGTCTATCGTTTGTCCAACTTCAATCCAACATTGGATCACCATCTCGTGTGGCTGTGTATGCTCTCCTTACACGTCGATGGTCCCAGTAATGATGGCCATTCAGGCGTATTGTGGCTAATCTCAATGCACCAGACCCTGTATTCTCAAACTATTTGCAAGTGTACACCATGCATACCCAGCAAATCACAAACGTTGACTCGCGATTGTTTCAAAGTTAGTCCGTATCCGACATTGAGTGTACTCTCGTTTCTGCTTTGCACAGCCAGTACGAAACATTTTGGCCAACGTTGGGCCAACGCTGGAAGAACAGTTTGTTGTGTAGGTCGCGCACGGGTGATCGTATTGGGTTACCATGTCCGACAGTTCTGCTGGCCCAGTTTAGCCTGTATTTGCATGAAATTGGTCTAACGCCCCTTTCGTGCATTGATTGGTTCATTCATCCATTCATGCATTCATTCGTTCATTCTGTCGACAGAAAACACATTTACATTTGAATATTCTAGGGTGCAATATGTGGTCACAGATCATTCCCTCCTTAAATCGCCGAATGCGAGAATCTGGTAATTAACATTTTCACCCACTTGAAGTTCTGTCTCGCTAACGCGATCCACAACTTCAAGTGGTTGAAAAATGCAGGTGTTTGTTAAATTCGAGACAATTATGTGTATTTACTGTTAAATAAAGCTATGTTTTACCACGAAGAATCGTATTTACATGTGCTCATTCAAATGATTGGTAAACGATTAGAGTGGGTGAATGGTGTTCAACCCTTTAGCCGCCAAGTTATTCAATCTGAATTTCCCCCCACTTGAAGTTGTGTCTCGCTGACGAGATCCACAACTTCAAGTGAGTGAAAATTATTCAGAATTGACAAAATGGAGGTCAACTGTTTTCAAATATTGCTGATTGATGTCACATTTTATCTTCAACATGTTTAAAATGTGGTACTTAATGTGCTAATAAAAAATGAAAACCCCAATATATGCGGCACCGGCGGTTAAAGGGTTAAAGGGTTTACTCACTATGGATGACATTCATGTGGTTTTAGGCTCACAGAGAAACCTGTAATATACCATGTATACCGTAGAATATCCCGCACTGTCTTATGTTTTTATTATTATTCGAAACACTCGGTTTTGTATTTTCTGTGGAATTTTGCATTAATTTGGAGAATGTCGTCGCATTTTTATCTTCCAATAAATACTTCACTTCATTGTGAAAAATTATAATTTAAAAATCATATTGCTTCATTTCTCAAACAAAATAGATTTTTTTTTTTGTTGTCTGATGATTTTCATTATCAGCTGAGAAGGAACACGATTCACGACTAATAATTCTGAGCAGTAGGCTCCTTGCATCAATCTATTTAGCATAATTTGCCTAATTTGCATAATTATTAGGACAAACTTGAAAGTGTTGTAACTTTAGAAATAATTCACTTAGAAATTTAATTCCTGTGTCTACACATGTAGAATTCGATTAATTTGATATTAACTACTGTAGACCTTTATAATTAGCATAAATGAGCATAAATGAGCGAATTTACTTGTAGCTGTGACTGGCGTTAGTGACACACATCTAAAAATGGGTGGAAATTTAAATTATCTGATACAGCATTGAAAGGGTTCAACGATCTGAGCAGTGGGACTGAAAGGGTTGCAACTGGCAGTACAAATAGCCGCGCTTGGCAACAGAGAGACGGATACTCATTATACAATTTATTATTATAGCGGTACTACCAGGCCCTTGTGTCGGGCGTCTGTATAGGTCCTGTTCACTGTATACATATATATACATGGACATGTGCATCCCTTCATCATGTTTATACGTTCATGTACAGTGAATGCACACTGTGGTCGGGCCACATTTTCACGACGTCTTTCTTTTCGCGACTCTACTCACATCACGGATTGAGAATATGACGTGTTGGGATACTTACTAAAAATAAAGGTGAATGGGTTTTTTTCTCGTGCGATGTGTGAGATTTTTCTGTGAATTTGCGACTTTTCATCCGGTGCAATTATTGAGTGTACGGTAATCAGATATAGACATATCACGGAACTAGAGATATCGGGAAAACACATTGAGACAATGTTGTTTTAATGCCGGGCCAGCGTCTGCGACGCTGGCCCGGCATTGAACCAACATTGTTGTTTCCTGGGATGCTGCGCGAATGTGTTGAGAGAAATCCGTAGGCGTGGAGCGGCATAGTTTGTGTGGATGTGTGTGTGTGTGTGTGGATCAGTGGGGATTCACAGGGAATAAAAGAGGTTGAGTCCCGGGCGTCCGGCCGGGTTACGTATGTCTGGATCACACGGGTGACGTCCGCGTGGATTAGACAAGAGGTGGACCCCACCAGAGTGTCAGCCATAGCAGCCAGAGAGGACCCCAGGGCATCGCCCCCCCCCCCCCCCCGGATTATACACAGTGACATTCAGCACACCTGCCTCATCGTGACAACATGGCCTACGTATGACTTATTATGCGTCTGCTCCATGTGCGTCAAAGGATGTCATTGTCGACTCCGTGCTGCCGGTGATCCTGATAATTAGGTGATTCAGCGACAGCGCAGAAGTGAACAATGTATGTATGATGTCTATGTGATTAATTTATGATTGCTTATATTTACAAGCAAAAGTCTTTGCTTGACTTTATTTAACGGGCTTTATAGTCACCATAGTTATTGCAGACTATTATTATTATAGGAGACATTAATTGGTGCTAATATATTTATTGCTGATGTTTGCCTCCGAAATAGCCAGTTTCATTAGTGGACGTGCTTAGTCTTCTTACGCCATGCTGTTTCTCCTCATTTTCATTCATCTGGAGCTGTGAATCGCCGCAATGCCCACTTCGAGATGAATGAAAATGTAATTATTTTATTATTTACCTAGATATAATATATCTAATGATAGCTCAGAATGTACATCTCTTGGTGGCATGAAAACAAACTTGTCCAACGAATTGTATTCAGAGTATGCCACGTGCTACATACATGTAAATAAGCGCTAATCATGACTATAGTTGTTTTAAATCTGTTTTAGTAGTTGATTAAATCACAGCTATTGGGAACGAAATGAGTGTCTAAACATCAACATTTGCAAATGTTTGGTCTCATATTAAGCGATTATCAGTAATTTTCACTCACTTGAAGTTGTGAAACGCAGTAGCGAGACACAAAACTTCAAGTGGGTGAAAATTTTAATGAGACAATTCAGGGCCCGTATTCTCGTACAAGTTACGATATATCGTAGGCTTCTGATTGGTCGAGATGGCCATCTCGACCAATCAGAAGCCTACGATATATCGTAACTTGTACGAGAATACGGGCCCAGCGCAGTGAACGGATACTGAATGTACTACATGTATCTGTTAATATGAGCATCCTAGTACAGATTCTGCGTACACGGCTGAGTGGAAGGCGTCATAATGCAGTAGATCTCTAATATTCACACGTGTTATGTATGTACAGCTCTTGACCACATCCTATTTCAAAATTGTACACTTCTCATTCAGAAAACTATCAGTTAGGGTATTGTAGTGGCAGTTAACCAGTACAAATATTCACTACACATTGTTAAGGGTAAATATGTGCATATATATCTCCACAATATTAGTGTTTTTGGGGTATACAGACAGTTCGGTTCATCTGTCATGTTTGCATTCAGTGAACCTTTGCAAGTGCAGAACCGCTACCATAAGTTAGATTCTGTTCATTGAAGTTCTACTAGTACACCGATAGGCAACAATATACGGAACAGCACGACGCGTTCACCAAATATCGTAGACGATGGTACAACCTTAAAACAACATTGGTTCAACGCCTCGTTGGTTCAACCCTCTGGAACAAAATTTAACCGTTTAACCCTTTCAGCGCGGGGACCGTCTTTACACGTCAGAATCTGATGTCCGTATACGTCAGACTCGTATAAAATCGATCTCCGCACTGAAATAATTAGGATATTTCTAATAACATAGGTATTCAAATAAAGCAATAAGAGCTAAATAAAACACTTATGATAATTTCAAATTGAAAAAACCCTTTGGCCTTCATGGTTTATACAAACATATGCCAGCGTTGTGAGGGTTAAGCACTCAATTCTCATTTATTAACCCTTTCAAGCCTGAATTCACCATTGTCCTCTTCATCCACTTTTAGCCGCGAATTGCTGTCGCAATTCTCGACTTGTAGGGGATGTAGATGACTAGAGGTGGGTTAAAAATTAATGGAAATTGCCATGAATTGGTAAAACAGTTTCATGGAAATTTCCCTTCTAAAACCCTTGGTTGTGGGGAATTTAAGTATCTTTACAGATATGTAAATTGATGCTTTTATGCATCGTGAAGGTATAAAATGCAATAAATACCAACTGTTATAATCACAACGTGGACGTTTTCACTCGATATGTTATACACGGATATTTATTATTGATAGAATCGAGTAATTTACATTCACCTTGAGGCGGAAATGGCAGCATAAGCTGAGTGATGTATCCGTGTCTGCAGTCTGCACGCAATAGTGTCAATAAATGTGATTGATATATCCCAGCAAAACACGTAACATTCACCCAATGCTGGTCCAATGTTGCCCAAGCGTCGTAGACGGTGGACCAACACTGTTCCCTATCAAACACGATACATTGACCCCATGCTTGGTGAATGTTGACCTGCCGTCTTCGACGTCGGCCCAACATTCACCCAGCATTGGGTCAATGTATCGTGTTTGCTTCGTCAGGCCTCCCCTTCTGCCATTTTTGCACACCAGTGAGTATTGTACACTCTTGTACAAATAATTTATGAAAATGTACTGTGTTTACTTCACAAGTTTAGGTGTTAATGGAACTTCTATAATGCTGTTGACGTGTACGGAGAACTTCTTTAACAGTACTGCATGTTGTTGAGAATGTTTTAAATATACTGCCTAGTGTTCACACTTGTACTGATAACCTCTATGACAGTACTGCCTATTGTTCACAAGTTTACAAAGAATTTCTATATTAGTACTACCTATTGTTCATAAGTGTACAAAGAATTTCTATATTAGTACTACATATTGTTGACAAGTCTACTGAGAACCTTATAGATTCCTGGTACTAGGCCTACCTCTTGTTGACAAGTGTGTTTGAACTGTCATTACAGCCTCAGTACTTCACATTGTTCATTATTTTACGTAGAACTTCTGCATAATAATAGTGTTGCCATGTTCTAATATCCAGTACATTAGCCTGTGTAGGCCTAAGTATATCAAACATTCAAGGTTAGGGGAATATGTCGCCGTTGACGACTATGCTCTGACAACACAGTAATTATTTCCACATTTATTCATTAAATTGCGCACAGCATCGCTGACCTAGGTGTTTATCATCATCAAGCAAGTCGTCTCTTGGTCGTTTAGCCCAGAAAATATCTGTCAATTAACACTTGTCCTGCTATCGGCCGTGTAAGTTTCAAACCAAGTAAAATGTAATCAATAGTTATAATCTAGTTTGTAGTAGATACTCCGTTAACAAGGTAGTTCAATGTTTCGTCATCTACAGCTGGACATAGCGTTAGCCATGATTACAGCTTCAAATGAACCCTAACAACTACAAGAAAAATTAAGCTGGACTATATAGTCGTTTCCAAGCAAGTTTGATCTCAAATAAATAGCCACTGAAATATTTTTTCGTCATTTGAAGCTAGAAATGAATGAATGAATAATAGTTTGAAACAATTTAGCAGGACAAGGGTTAAGATGTTCGAAATTTTAATTCTACTTGGATAATTTGTATTTATCATGATTATGAACTATTAAAGTCAATCTACATGTACAAAAACCACTATCTTATATAATTATAAAAGTTTTCAAAGAGTACTTCACAAGAGTACTTCACAAGTTATGTTTTTGGTCGTGTTGGTTTGTTCGTTGGTTGGTCGGTCGGATTACTTGAAAACTTGTTACCAGAAGTGTCTTGTGTCTCAGCTCCAGATCGCACGGATTTACATGAAAACTGTACCAGAAGTGTGACTCTGTACAAGGATCAATCCATTACATTTTGGGATGTCCGTAGACCCATAACATAGTTATTCAAATGAATCAGAAAGAGCTAACTATCTTAGAAAAACATTTGTTAGCGATGTTTTTTTTAACCCTTTAACCGCCAAAATATTCAGACTGAATTTTCACCCACTTGAAGTTGTGTCTTGCTGACGCGATCCACAACTTCAAGTGAGGGAAAATTATTCAGATATGACAAAATGGAGGTGAACTGTTCTCAAATTTTGCTGGTCGATGTCATATTTTATCTTTAACATGTTTAAAAGGTGGTGGGCCTACTTAATGTGCTAATAAAAAATGAAAACCCGAATATATGCGACACCGGCGGTTAAAGGGTTAAATTAATTCCGCGCTGTAAGGGTTAATAATGTGTGAACATTGCTGGCTATGTTGGCTAACGTGCTTGTTGTGTGCAGTTATGGGTGGGTCATCACTTCCGGCGCGCGTGCCAGCACGTTTTTTGGAGAATGATGCGCACCTATTTTGTGATGCTCCCTTCCGGTGATAAATCATCATCGATGTTCGGCGGTTTTGGCCTGACCGTATGTTGATCTAATGCCGGTTTAATGTTGAGCGAGCATCGTATGCGATTAGCCAACATCTATCTAACACTAGGGCAACGTCTAGTGTTTGCCGAGCACTAGGCATGCAATGTTTCCACTGGTAACCTTTAAAGTACTAAACGCCACTTTAACCCTTAGAGCACTGAGCCAAGAAATTTGAATTTTCAGCCACTTGAAGTTGTGTCTCGCTACCGCGATCCACAACTTCAAGTGACTGAAAATTAGTTTAATTTGGAAAATCTAGGTTGAAATATATATGATTATCACAGATTTGAGACATATTTAATTTTGAAAACCTTTTTATGCTAGACAATTAAAACATGAGAAAACAATACTATAGTCAACTGTAGTCGACATCAGTGTGCTAAGGGTTAACCGTATTTTACACTTTTTCTATGCTTTTTCAGGCAAAGTGAAATGTACTGAAATCCTTTGTTTCACTTTCCTGTATAGCTGTTTTCATGATATCATAGTTATCAAGCATTTATAGGTGATATATCTTGTAAATTTTAATATGTAAGCCTTGTTAGATATCGAGTCAATAGCTAACACATATTTAGTTTCATTTCTTTCGAATTTGAAAATCGCACTCTGCAATATTTCAGCCTTGTATGAACACAACTCAAATCGTACAGAGCTTTAACCTAACATCGTGTTTGTGGAATTTCAGGCCAACGTCGCAGACAGTGGCCCGACATGTAGCAGACATAGGGTCGATGTTTGTTATTTACTGAATGAGTTGACAATTTTCATTGTTAACCGAGTCGTTCATCATTTCAGCCCTTAAAGCATCAGTGGATGCCGCTCACAGGGGGTGTGGCTGGGCGGTCGTTTCAAGGACGATGGTTCACCTGTTTGCTCCATAATCTATGGGAGGTGTTCTTCTTGCTGTCATCTGTCGTTCTATTTTCTTCCTGTCCCAAATGAGAACGGACTTGTAATGTTAACCCTCATAACACTGAATTAGTTTTGTTTAAACCCTGGAGACTAAAGTGTGTTTTTTTCAATTTAAAATCGTCATAAATGTCATAGTTAGCTCTCTCGGTTTATTTGAATATCTATATCTTTATATGTTATGGATCTACGAACATTAAAAATCGTTTAGTTTTTTCAGCGCGGGGACCGTCTTTATACGTCAGAATCTGACGTCTGTAGACGTCAGATTCTGACGTATAAATACGATCCCCGCGCTGAAAGGGTTAATACTTATAGCCATCAATATCATGGTGTATACAGGAATGTTTTATTGGTTGGTTGAAATATGAAGATAGCGTTGACGAGGAGTATAAAGTAGGCACTAAAACTGTTTTCTTGGCAATTATTCTGTCACTTCTATAGATAGCGACCAAAGCCTCTTGAGAATCGAGTTCAAAGACACATAAATCCAAATCATGATCTTATAAAAGTCCAGAGTACAAGCTTCAAGTCGTCAAATGGTGTGTGTTTAAATACTCGATGTATTAGCAAAACTATATGCATTGAAGGTCTGGTTTTCTTTACTAACAATCAGTATTAAACATGGCATAACTGCATAGCAAGAGAGTGGTACTCTCAATAGAGATGGAAGCTCCATCAGTCGGCAATACAGCTGGCAAGGCCATACCAGGGGCAGGCAGTATCAAACTTGATAACGCGGCCCCGTGACCCAGCAAGGGCAAGGTGCCGGATGAAGGTTGGCGCAACGTCGCCAGACGTAGCGCCAACCTTTAGCCGGCACCTTAGTTCACCAGGTGGTTCGTCGGCCAACACCTTGCCGCATAATCTGCCACGGCTATGTAGCAGATTGCCGCTTCTGTGCCAGATACAGGCGGAGAACTGTGCAGGCAGGTAAGACTTGTTCAATCCGCAGCCGATGGCGCGGAGAAGACGAATGTCTGACAGCAAGGGATACTTAATAACGCGCACTTGATGTCTCGACAAGGACGGAGGGTGTTTTGTAAACAGGTAGTTTTTTCTCCTTTTCGTTCTTTTTTAACCCTTGCATCCCTAAGAACAACTGTAGTCGTTTTTTAATCCATTTTACTAGCCCGTCAAATCACTGTTATTGGTAACGAAATGAGCGTTTAAGCATCAAGATTTGCAAATGTTTAGTCCTAAATCAAACACATATGAGTAATTTTCACCCACTTGAAGTTGTGGGTCGCGGTAGCGAGACACAACTTGAAGTGGGTGAAAATTTAAATGATTTAATATAGCGCTTTATTTAAAGGGTTTAAGTTAGGTGCGCTTGAAAAAAAAGATATGTTTTGTGATAGGAGTTTTTCGATCTTCAATAATGTTGTCGTGGTGTCATACATTTAAGTTGATGTGGATCTTTTAGCTATCCATGCTGGACATAGGCGTCATATATTTTGGCGAAAATTACTTCAATAGGAAATTGAACGGCCTATAAAAAAATCTTGATGTTTTGAGTTTTAATTTGATCACCATAGTATCAAAAGTTTTTTTTAAATATATATTTTTATTTCAACTTGGAATTCAGACATTAAAAGGTGGGAACATTTCAAGATATATTACCATATCAGACTGAAAGCTACAGACATATTTTCTGTAATAGAGGTCTGTATAATTGGTGAAAATATATATTACGTTTGTGAATTCTATGGTTTGAATTGTTTATGGATTACGTTGCTATAGATATAATATTATTTTAAACTATTTCCTCCCATTGCGCTATCCACAACTAAAATGGATGAAATTTGCTGGAAATTGTATTGCAACAGTTTTGTGATTATTAAAAACAAACTGTTTGATTATGCAGGCATATATCTCTATGTCCGTGTCTGTCCAAATTCCTGAAATTAGTTGGCCTTGTACATATAGTACAACAAAGTCAAGCTGCTGTTTGGACTATGATGACATGCTCTTTGCTTACGTTTACTATATGTAGGCCCATTGTGTTTAATCAATAGAGTGTAAATTTTTTTTTTTCACACGTCTTGTGATATTTTGTAATTTACATGTAATACATTTTCTATACATCCATATATAATGAACAGATGAATGTACCGTACGGAGTTTGCTCTCGTATTCAATTAACTATATCGTAACGAGTCGATCGCTCCACTAGTCTCCATAGGATGAATGTTGTGCCAACGTACCAACATTGATCCCCCATTACATGTAGGTCTCCTCTGGTTTCCTGCCGATGTGCCATATGTTTAACGCGTTATCGTCTCACCACACGTATACCCGTCCCATAGACTTACATGTATTATGACCCATACGCTCAGGCCTCCCAGCACTCTTTAAGTGGAGAATTGTAAATAAACCTAAATACTATTTTAACCATCAGTCTGTTCTCCTTGAATCTGAAAAATAAAAAGGCATGTTAAACGGATATAATTATTTTTATTCGAGCCCGAATGTCATCTTGCTCCAGTCTCCCCTGAGCGACTTAGAACAAAACTGACCTCGTTTTTTAGAAGAGCCTTCTTATAGCCAGCGCAAGGACATCATGTCGATGCTTTTGCTACAACAAAACATCACACAATCGATTTAAATCGGTATCAAAATGATATATCCGTAATATTAACCACCGGAGCTGCTGCAAATAGCCACAATTTTTAAAAAGGGACTGACTTCTTATTGTGTGGTGAGACCTTAAATTACCTGTACACGTGGTACGCTTTGGTTACGCGTACCGGTCATGTAATTGTTATCGGAACCCGAATATTCAATATTTTCTATTCTGATGTGGATCAAGCGGTTTTATAATGGCTTCTGATAGGCAAAAGTTGCCCATTTTTTTGTGTGGACCTTAGCATGTAAAAAATATAAGTGGTAGCTTGGGGCTTAGTGCATACAGTCTACGTGCAGAAAGTAGACATTTTTAGATATATACATGTACATATATATTCTATCATTTTTGTGACAAATAAGTCTGTACTTACTTTTCTTTTAAGTCAATGAAATATCTGTCTGTTTGTCTGTCTACGTGCAGAAAGTGGAAGTGCCTGTAATTGTGGTACAGATACATTCGTACATGTTTTGTACTACAAGATGTAAATGTTTTGCACTAGTGGATGTAAATGTAATTTTGAACTCTCCAACTAGTAGTTTTTCAGTAGTATAGGTAGTAGTGGTAGTATCATGGCTCAATGACATACTATACGGCGTGTGGTTAAGTGGGTAACCAAAAACTTACTTTTGGCATATCTTTGCAAGAAGTGACTGTTTTTAGCACTCTGACGGTCAGTAGTACACCGCCGCTTTTTGTTCGCCTGGCAGTTGTAACAGAGAAAAACCACGGGGATATTAACGGGATATCACATTTCCGTGGGAGTTTGTGTTGTCTCTGTGTTCAGCCTGAGCTGCCAGATTTGCGGTCCAATATGGACTCGCTGCACTGGTGACACACACCGCATCGTTTAGGCATTCTTCTGAGGAATGTTGTAGTGTGTCCCGGTAGTAGTAAAAGCCAGTGTGAGTGAAGAACTCACCGAGGTCAATTCAGCGAGGTCAGAGGTGTTTCCAGGCTTGCTGAGAAATAGGGTGGCACATTGATAACGGAGTCGTTATCTTGGTGCATCTCGGGTTTGATTCCTGCGAAACCGATATTGTTTATTGGGTGACTACACGCAACAACCCGTGATCATATCAGTTCAAATGAATTTGGATAAGGACATGTGGAAATAGGTAATTAATATAGATACTTTACCCTTTCAGTGCGGGGGTCGACTTTAGACGTCAGAATCTTTAGACGTCATATTTTGACGTCTAAAATCGATACCCGCGCTGAATAGAGTAACATTTATATTGGTCGTAGACCCATAACACAGGTGAACCCAACAAATGTAGCACAGAAAGCTGACTAAGACATTTATGATGATATCAAATTCAAGAAAACACTTCGGTCTCTTGGTTTATATAAAACATTTCATCGCTTTAACCCTTGACCGCCAAATTATTCAATCTGAATTTTCACCCACTTGAAGTTGTATTTCGCTGACGCGATCCACAACTTCAAGAGAGTGAAAATTATTAAGATTTGACAACATGGAGGTCAATTGTTTTCAAATATTGCTGATTGAAGTCATTTTATCTTTAACATGTTCAAAAGGTGGTACTTAATGTGCTAATAAAAAATAAAAACCCTAATATATGCGGCACCGGCGATTAAAGGGTTAAGGGTTCAGGAGAATATGGGCACCCAGCAGCGTATGTGCCACTCATATTAGTGGCTCATATAATATTTAAAAAGTTAGATCATGTATGATGATATTCTCCTGCTGGATTGTCAGTCAGTATTTTCCATTCATTTCAGACTGGAATTGCTAATGCAATTTCCAGCTTCAAATGACGAACATTATATACAATCTATTTGGTCAATTTCAATCGAATTTTGTATTTGTTTGAAATTTGTTTGAAAATTCATATCCCCTCCCAGGAGGACATTGGCTGATCAGCCTTCAGGCATATTCTATGTATACAGATAACTTGTTTTCTGTACATGCTACGTTGAAATGATTGCCAATGATTAACTTTTTTTTCCAGAATGCTAGTCTAATTTCGTTGATTAAAAAACCCATAGTGACATGCAACTCTTTTCAATAAAGATAAAAGTATTCTGTTTTTTTTATGTTTATGTCCTCGCCATGCCCCAGTCAACAACCGCACTACTAACTTGTACTGCTCATTTGGTACGTATCCCTTTGTACACCAATCACGACTATAATAGAGTTTTACATTTTTACTATCACACCAAAAAACATAATTTGAACGTGAAATATGTCTTATAACCATCATTTAAAAAAAAACGGGTCCTTCAATTTGGTAGATGTGAATCAGTTTCATTCACTTGAAGCTGTGGATCGCGTGAGCGAGACACAGCTTCAAGTGAGTGAAAAATTGAGCTATCAGAGGGTTAATGCTTTGTATTAGGAAAAGTTAATTTGTGCCTAATCAGCAAGATTTGCTAATGTTTAGTCAGACAATTAACGCATACAGATATGCGTAGTGTTTACCCACGTGAAGCGGAGACACATCTTCCGAGTGGACAAACGTTTGTAAATTGTTGCATAATGATGTATACATGTACAATCAATTCTCATTTTAGTGTTAGTTCGGAATTTAGAAGTTTTAACAATAAATTCAGTTATTTAATAAGGGATTCTTCACGGTAGTGGCAGCTCAAAAGTTAGAAATCTATTTAGTGTTAACAATAAATTGTGTTATATGACAATGAATTCGTCACTCCATTGTCGGTTCAGAAGTTAATAGTTTTTTTAAACGGATATCTACATCAGTTCATCAGTTGAAAGTGTTAGTAATGAGCATATAGTTACAGAATTAGTGTCAGCATAGTTTCATTTCAGCAGTTATATAAGTGTTAACTGAATTTACCATTGTCATCTTCATCCACTACAAGCCGCGAATTGCTGTCGCAATTCTAGCTTTGTAGTGGATAAAAATGACTTGAAATGAGTGAAAAATTGAAGAGAATTGCAATCCATTGGCAACAGTTTCCCGGAATTTTTTCTTCTAAAACTCCGTAGTTGCAGGAAAATTAATTCTGTTTTCAGAATGTAAAATGATGCTTTAATGCATCGTGACGGCTTAAAGGGTTTTAAAGGGATAGTTCATAATACGCGGGACAATGGGCCCACCCACAAAGCATCGCGCCATAGATATCATATTCATAAACTACAGTCGGTAATCTGAGTCATTTTCCAAGGTATCATCATATACATTTATATCTGTGAAAACGGTTTCTACATAGCGATTTCCATCGTGAGAGCTATCAAATTTATGATGCGATACCTCGATGACCCACGGGAAACAATGGGCTATCTCATCATACCTTTGATAATACCACTTTTATAATACCACTTTTATCATACCTCTGAAGATCATTATATATATATATATATATATATATAAATATATATATTATTTTTACACATACAAATTTGTGCGAGGATACCTCGAAAAATGACTGAGATTACCGACTGTCAGTGCATGCCGATTTAGCAGTGGACTACGAGTTCAACAAGGAAGACAAATTTACAACGTTTACCAGCATAGTATATCCGCCTGTGGATTCTGCTTTCAATATCTCAATATATCAAGAAAATAATGTGTGGGTGTTTTTTAATACCATCTTCGAGGTTGCGGTGTTGATGTTACTGTTATGTTACTGGTCAGTCAGTGAGTTTGTTCGAAGCTCTCTAAGCTGGCGTATATGATACACTATACATATGCTGGACTAATGTTGGTCCACCGTCTCCGACGCTGGTCCAACATTAGTCCAGCATATGTCCAGTGTGTTGTGTTAGTTGGCAGTATAGTTTGCACGCTGGACCAATGTATCATATTTGCTGGGATACTTCAATATTGACAGGGTATACTGGGACCAGGATATGCACCCTGAGATATCAGTGATGCTCATTTGATTATTATCAATCTTTTGTGTATTCCAACATTGTTCTATACACTGTAGCTCTGCCAACCTGGATATCAGTCTACACAGTATACTGCATGTGCTAATTTCCCGACGTATTATGGTTTCGATTATTCACTGTATGATTATTATGTAATACTTTGTCTTTTCTGATATAAATTGATAGATATTTAAATTAGTTCTAAACTACTTATTCAGATATAAGCCTATTATCATCAGCTCGAACATTTTACTGTAATGCTTGTAATATATATGGGAATTTGATGTATACTTGTACATTATAGTGTTTTGTGTTCAGCATTTCATCCATCCATTTTTAGGATGGCGCAGTGCCAGGCTGCGCCGATTGTGCGCACGCTGCCCATCATGTGCGCCACGCTGCCCATCATGTGCGCCACGCGACCCCCCCTCTTCTCTTCTTTACTGGGCAAGCTGATATTTCGATCCCCCATTCCACCAAACATGAGATATTAATGTTGTTTCAATGCTGTTTCACCATCCACGACGCTGGTCCAGCGTAAATAACACCATTCGGTCTTCGATTCGTGTTTCTATACTGTAATACAGCAAAATATCACGATCCTTTACTCATATTTTTATCTATCCTTTGGCCAAGTACAGTGACGTAATTGGTAAACATCACTCTATTTATTATATGTAGCTGTCTCTGTGCACCCATATTCTATGCATTATTTCTCTGATTTTGTTTGTATTGACTCTCAGCCTGTCATGCGTCAATATACGTGATTTTGAAAATTAGTGCAAGTCAACATGCGGGCTGCTGTTCAATGATACGAAACATTGGTGTTATAAAATTTATCTTGGAGTTGGTGCAACATTGGTAGGACGTATTTTACTGGGTCATGCACACCCAGCAAATACAAGACGTTGAGCCGATGCTGTTTTAATGTTGGCCTACCGCCTGCGACCAACATTGGTTCTACGTTTTATTTTTATTTTAGACATAAGCTTTGTCTTTACAATGTCTTGGATCTGGATATCTTGCAGGGCGAACAAACCAGAACCCAATGGTGTTGGACTGTAAACCAAACGAGTTGTCATAAATACAATAGGTCACTAGCATTATAAGAGCTAGAACTATTACAATCCAAGTGTACAGATTCTACACGTCGAACGTTTATACTTATAATTGAACGCGTCGCGTGTTGAATTTGTTTATTTGTAGCGTCATTGTGTTTACATGCATTGGTTCTAGTAATTTTGAACACACACTTTATACTATATTATTTCTTGTTATTGTAAGCTAGTGAGCATCACTCTCAAGTTAGTGGATGATTGACTATTTCTGACTAAGTATGGTACGATGCAGAAGTAACCTCTCTTGGTTCTTTTATAGCAAAATAGATTATTTTGACGTTCTCATTTTCCGTCTGTCATGATGAGATGCACTTCAATGAGATTGTCTTCTGCTTTGAATGATAGTCTTTGGTTCAGTACCGTTCCTTTTCATTGCATATATTGACACCTTCGGTGCCAAATTGCGAAGTTCTTGTTTATTATTTTTCACGCCCCGGAATTGTTAATACATTTACCATAATAGTGGAGCGGTTAAGTGTTAAATTTCAGCAGAATCTTCATTTTATTCTACAACTCCGATACTTGGCAGATATGTCAAAGATGATATACTTCTTCATATATAAGATAATTATCATACTATAATTAAAAAAATCGGAGGTCATTATAATAATAAGATATATTAAGATGAGGTGTAGCCCTTAAATGCCACCCGGCTGGTTTTCCTTACGTTGACCTTGAATAACCTTGACGGCTAAATACAACTTGATGTGGATGTGGCATGAGCTTACCACGTTTGCACTTACTGCAAATGACCGAGGTCAAATTTACAATATATAATATTTAGATGCATATACATCAGTTATGTATCCAGGCAGGAAACCTGATGAGATAAACAACTCTTGTGTCACCTTTATTATGCTTAACGGCGATGATATCATTATATTAGAATAACACGATTATGAATAGACATGAGAAGGTGAATGGTCAAAGAGGAAATAATCAAGACCAAATTTCCTATTTTATCAAAACGTTTTATCATTTGTGAAGGTCCTAGGACACAAGGGGTAGTTGAATGTACTAGTCACTGCACCCCCGTCCGAATGATCCATTGTTTACACAACTGTACCTACTAACAAGTCATGTATGATTTATTAAACAATTGTCTATTTTCTAAAGTCAAAGAGCAACCGACCCCTTCACAAATTTCTAGCGACAACCATAAGTTTTTTTATCAATAATTTTAAATTATACTTGTTTCTTCAATTAATAATAACGAAAGATACATGCCACTTTCTTTTTAGTAGTAGTACATTATTGCTTTACATCACTCTTCGGCACAAATGGACTTTTAAGTGACATTATAATACGATAAAAACGTTGTAGTCATTTGATGAGATGAATGATGTACAGATGATGATGTGAAGGTGTGGGTGATAAGGCATGGTGGGTCATCGAGAGCGTTTTCCTTCCGACCCGAGGATAGCAGAGCTGTGCGAAATGCCGTAGAGCAATGCCGGAGAGCAATGATTTACTACTACTCCTACTACTACTACTACTACTACTACTACTACTACTACTACTACTACTACTACTACTACTACTACTACTATTCAACTACTACTACTATTCAACTACTACTACTACTACTACTACTACTACTACTACTACTACTACTACTACTACTACTACTACTACTACTGGGGTACTGTGATAATTGCTAGTAGAAGTATTTTTCGCCCCCATCTGGGGAGGGTCATTAGGGCTATGTTCCGTCTGTTGAATGCTGTGTTCGGCATTGTACGGAAGCACTAGTCTACAGCAATCATCCAAGGGCAGCTGCAGCCTCCTCGTATCTGGCCATAATTTTCAGGTGAATTGCCGGTGGAGTACCCTGGTTCCTCCGCTCAACAGCAGAGCCAATGCAGCACCCGCATCAGTGCATGCGCTGTTGTAGGCCGTGGTAGCCTTAAATAACCGACAAAAACGTGTTGTTGACATTAGGTCTCTCACAGGGAATGAATGGAGTTACTCTTCCCATTGTTACTCTGGAGACTATCCGACCCGAGGATAGCGGAGCTGCGAGAAATGCCACGAAGTTTCAGCATTAAATTGCACAGCGAAACCCAAGTCTGCGGCCGCCTGGGCACGTCTCGGGGTAGATCCCCTAGACATGCGCAGAACCCCTTATCGGGCGAGCGAAAGAAAACACTCTCAATAACCCACCATGACCTATCACCCCCACCCTCACATCATCATCTGTACATCATTTATCTCATCAATAGACTACAACGTTTTTATCGTCTTATAATGCCACTTAAAAGACCATTTGTGCCGAAAAGTGACTTAAAGCAATGATTAACTACTAAATACAACTACTACTACTACTACTGCTAATGCTACTACTACTACTACTACTACTACTACTACTACTACTCCTACTACTTACTGGTTTATTGTTGGAGCTAGCTGCATACATTTATCAGTTAATTCACAATTAATTCAACAATAATACTCTTATTTCAAGCAATGCTGTCCTAATTTTACGAGCATTAAGGTCTGCATTTGTTTAAAACATCAGGATAGAAACCGGTCACTGCCCAAGTCACACCTACGTTTGGAAGGAACGTAAATCCGGTGTATTGGTGACACCGCATCCTGTGTCATATGGCTCGAAGATTGTTACAAGTCATCACATTAAAAACTTATTATTCAGGTCTGGGGCCCCATCCCACTAAAAGTCTCCAGATCGAGATTATCTTGTAATTTCAAAAAAGTTAAGATGTCTTTCTTTCAGGTGGCTTCTACGCTAGCGATCTGAAGTCTATGTAGAAGTATCCTGATTTACTACAATATTGCTTTGTTCAATCATGTTTGTATAATTAATTGATGTAGAAAATCTAATGGGGATGATTGCTAGTAGTAGTAATTTTCGCCCCCATTCGAGGAGGGTCATTAGGAATCTCCCCCGGCTTTTGAATTCTGTGTACGGCATTGTACGGAAGCACAATTCTACAGCAATCATCCAAGGGCAGCTCCAGCCTCCTCGTATCTGGCCAATGATTGCCAGTGGCGTGCCCTGTTTCCTCCGCTCAACAGCGGAGCCAATGCAGCACCCGCATAGTGCATGCGCTGGTGTAGGGGAATGAATGGAGTTACCCTTCCCATTGTTCCTATTATCGTATTACAATGTCACTTAAAAGACCACTTGTGCCGAAAAGTGACGTAAAGCAATCATTTACTACTACTACTACTAGAAAGTCTAATAAATTTGTCTGAGTCTGAGGCTTATCTTTTGTAATAGAAAAGAGAGAAAACTAAAGATTGTTGGTGAGATAACCCCCCCCCCCCGCGGTCTTGGCTTGAAAATTTCGAACTGAAAAATGAGTTTTCTGAATCAGTCATCGTTAACTCGTTTGTGGCCCCCAATAATTTTATAATGGAATCTTTTTTCTTCAGTTTGTCGAGTAGGAGTGGCCCATGCTTTACCGTATCGGGTCATACACGTACCTGGATATTGGAGTCGAGTCATGTATGTCATGATGTGTATGTCACTGAAGCGACATACACATCATGGCATGTACATGTATTCTGCAATGCAAAGTCAAAATATAATAACTGTTAACTTTAAAAGTAAGCTGTATATGTCATTTAGTTCCGCACGGCAGTACACATCCTGGTTACACATAATAGTGTTTTATAGTTATCCTGTAATTGAATATCTGACGTGTTTTGTTGATTACTGTTTCAGTTGGTGTGTCCTCTGATGGCAGCACTCCTCGTGTCTCGGTCAGAAGTCGTCACAGGTCGCCAGCAGATGGGGCTTCCCCTGTCTCTTCACCACACAGACACAGAAAACATTATCACGCCGATACCTCACTCACCAATGGTCAAATCCCCTCAGCCAACAATGACGACCTAGAGGATATGAATGTATCTCTGAACGCACTCACCAGGGGTCGCATCCCTGATAGTTTTGAAATCGAGGAAGACTCGTTGGGTAATTCCCCACCTAGCATATCCGCAGTGCCGAGTATAGAGTGTGGTAGTGGTGTGTGGGAATCGCCACCTAGCGAACACTCTGTGAGTCTGTCGGAAGTGAATGGTGCCAGCAGAGTTGGACAAGTGAACGAGGTGGAGTGTACGCTGCAGGAGGCGTCCACCTCAGTCTGTGATAGAACTGACATGTCCACTGAAGAAGGCACCCCTCCTCCTCTACCACCACGTAAATACAAGATGCGTGGTCATAAACTGGATCTGCTGGACTGTGACGGTGGTCAACCACCGTCACCTCCAACCAGGATTATCACCAGCGATTCCAAGGTGAATAGTGATACCCCAGCTAGACCAACCACACCAGTGGTGGATCTAGCCGAACTACAGGTACCTGGTGGATTCCCTCCTAGAGAGAACCAGGCTAGTTTTGACAGCATGGAGGCTTTTGCAGGCTCCCAGGAAAACATAGCTGTGTCACGTAACAAAGTGAATACCTCCAGCAGTGGTAGTGAACCTCAAAGAGGTGCTTCTGAAGCTTCGAGTCAGTCAGTACATGAACGTGATCACACAGTAGGTCAAGGTGATAGTACAGCTCATACAGATAGTGTTACAATCTCTGTCACTACTAGTGGGGCAGATGTTACTGTGACTACAATAACGGACCAGCATTCTCACCCCCCTGCTTTAGAGGTCACAATGTCACCAGAGTCGTCACCACGAGAGTCACTAAGTGGAGGTTCGGTGAGTAGGGGTGCTGATGTGTCAATAGGTAGTTTACCTGTGGGTGAACCCACTGGTGCACACATAGTGGTGACAGCACAGGCCATAGAACAACGAACAGCTAGTCAGGTGGCAGGTACGCCTGGTCCACTTCTGTGTACACCTGTAGTTACAGACTCCGGTGAGCCTTTCACTTCATCTACAGCGGGCGTACCCGCCACTGCTCAGACTGTAGAACCGGTGCCATCCTCTGTGGTACACGCCATGGTGGCACAGACAGAATCAGTCGTTCATCCACCACAAAATGTACCCAAGACCATCAGCCGCGCCTCTTCACTGCCCTCTCATGAGAGCTCCAACACTAGTGTACACTCACCTGGCCTTACAGAGAGCCACTCTTTACCAATGTCTGTGGCTCGGTCAGATTCTTCAGACAGTCACGGGTCTGTGGGTTCAGACCGTAGTGGGGATATCACATCTGGTGGAAACCTTGGAATGATGACTCGTCAGGCAAGGACACGTCGTCAAACCAGTGGAGAGGAGAGAAACAGTGACCCGGTGACACCACCTCCTCCACCACCTCGCCTTCCACCTCCTCGTGTACCTCCACGTGATAGAGCGGCTCCCGCTCCAGCACCCAGGAATACAGCACCACCTGCCTTGTTACCGCGACAACCTTTATCTCCTGAACCTAGCCACACACCCAGACATGCTGCTATACAGAACACACTCAACCGATGGCAGCAGCAGCAACAGCAGCAGCAGAACGGTACATCACCGGGATGTTCTCTGGAGGCCGCCGTACAGCAGAGTGACGTCTGGCAGAGACATAACGAGAACCAACCAAGACGAGAAAATCAGCAAATCAGCCAGCCAGGAGAAGCTGCCACCCCCACTCATTTTCCTCTGAGTGTCTTGGAACCTCCACAAGCCAGTACTGCAGGTAAGATAACTTGACTAAGTATTTGAGTACCTCAGCTTTCAACCCTGGAACACAAGTATTTTTTTCTCATTTTCGTTTAACTTAAGATGTGATTCTCTGCCGCAATTTTCACCTCGACGTTTGATTGAACATGCTATATTTCCCTGTCGTCTGTCCGTCCCTTCTTCTCAATTTGTGTGTCTGTCTTCCCGATCAAGGTTCGTTATAGCGATAGCTTGGCGAGTTTTGTTCATTCGTACTGCACACACCAGAGGGTGTGGATATCCTTTTTGGGGACTATGACCTTTGCCCTACTTTTTAACAGCATCCTCAGCCAAAATAGCTTGGAGAAACACTAATTCGTTCCTGAAGCATATCTCTGAAACCCCTTGGTGGATTTCTTTCATATTGCACGTGTACATCATTTAGGGGTGTAGATATGTGCCTTTTGGGGTGTGACTTTTGACCTACGTTTTAACCTTCATCTCTAAGCCATTATAGCTCAACTGTTTCAGCGTGAAGAAAGAGCTACTTACATGTATGTGTAATTAAGATATTTATGATAATTTCAAATTGAAAAAAAATGGTCTGTAAATATATTTCAGCCTTTTAAGGGCTAGAGAATAACAATATTGTTTCTGGAGCATATCTCCTATTTCCTTCTGCAATCTGCACACACACAAACGCATCCCTCGGGGAGTGTAGATGTGGTTTTTAAGGGTTATGACCTCTGACCTTCATTTCTGAGTTAAAAGTACCAAAATGGCTGGAGAATCTTTTGACATATGTCTCTGACCTAAACATCTCTTTTTATGAGAATATGAATGGAGCATATGAATGTGTCTTTTGTGGAGGTTATGGCATTTGACTTACAATTTTTACCTGCAACACTTTTGGCATGTTTGAAGGTTATGAAGTACATGTACTGCTTGACCTACATCACATGACTCAGTCAAAATTACGAAAATAGCTAGAGAGTATGTTGACATATTTTCCGTTCTACATTTGCCTTTTGGTGATTTTTGACCTATCTCCGAGCCAAAGCTTGGGAACTATCGCTCGTTTTTAGAGCAGGTCACTGGCCTGCTGACCCCCTTGGGTGATTTTTAAATATTTTTCGCACACATGTTTTACCCACGTGTGTAGACTTGCTCTTTTAAGATAATAATCTTTGATCTATTTTAACCTACATCCCTAAGCCAAAAACTATTTTGTTATCTTGTTTAGATAAGAAGCCAGCAAACACGACCCAATGTGATTTCACTGTTGATACACTGTCTGCGACGCTGACCCAACATTAATCAACATTGTGCCAGCGTCTCGTGTGTGTTGGGTGGCTACTCATGTGCCGATGTAAGCGCCGCGTGGTGTCTGAACTTAGTGGTGGCTTCTTGTTTGGGAGTTATCATGCTTATTGCGCCACCAAGTGATTGACATACATACATGTCTCAGGCGAAATATATCATGTTCCCAACGAGCACGATACCCAATTTTGTTACAAAGTTAATGTTGGTACAAGGTCTGTAACGCATTCTCATAATTAACCCATTTGAACAAGCTGGAATTTACTAAATTGACATTTACGTACATTTACACGTACTTGGTCATATTGATGGCTAATTTTACCATGCAGATGACAAAGTACGTAAAGTTTATTCTAAAACCCTTAGGTTTTTTAGAAGTGAAGTCACTTTTCAGTGACACAAAATGATGTTTTGGGGCATCATGAGGGTTGGTGACCGACTTTAGATGTCAGAATCTGACGCCTATATTTATAATGGACCATCCTCACATTAAATAATTTAAAAAATTATAACGGTCGTAGACCCGTGTAACATGCAGATGTACATGTACAGTGTAGGTATTCAAATGAAGACATTTATGATGGTTTGAAATTGCAAAAATTTCGTCTCCATGGTTTATACAAACATATTTCAGCGTTGTAAGGGTTATTTGCCTAAAAGGTACATTTTATATATCGGGTTTGCTGGGTTTTCAATGACATACATTTATGCAAATTCTCCGAACTGATGAGCGTGACGAACGTCTGTTCCATTAGTTTTTAGATAATCAGATTTATAAATCAAATTTTCGAAGAAATAATTCCATCTTACCGATACATTAATAATTATTTGTATCGCAACATTGTACATGTAATCATTGAACTAACCAATGTTGCGACCGATTAGTGAACAATATTTCTCTGCATACAATGAGGTCAAGATATGTGTACGGTACTGCCAACGAGGGGTGAATATTTGAACATTAATCAATGACAAATAAAAAAAACGCAAGTAGAACACGTAGCATCGCAGATGGTGGTCTATCATTTCAAGAATCAATACATTGGATTCATTGGATCCAGATTTCACATCAAGGAAATTTGAGACGGGTATTACACATGTTACAGCTAATACATTTGCTGTTGCTGTCTTGCGTTTAATACCGTGCTGATAGAGATTGCAAAAGTTTGGGCATTATTGTGCCGGGCTGTAAATATACATGCAATGATCATGCTTTTACCCTTTCCGCGCGGGAACTGTATTTAGGTGTACAAATTAAAGACGTCAGACTAAATAAGTTCCCGCACTGAAAAAATTGAAGTATTTATACTGGAGGTAGACCCATAGCATATACCGGTATTGGTTATCTGTTTATGAATACATTATAATGTACATGTGCGTATACCATGAACACGTGTATCATGATATATATACATGCATGTACATGATGATGTAGGCCTTATGATCACATTTTGACCTCTGGTATGATCATATTTTGACCTCTAGTTTGATTAGTTCCGTCATTTACGGAAATAACTGGAGTGGACTTTTCAGCAACGTTAAAACAACTTTGTTGCAACGTCTTGTGTCTGCAGGGCACTCAATTATTACGATTACACAGGACGAAAATTCTGATTAAATGCTAACGCGACGAAAGCTTTGTGTTCCGATCCTCAATGATCAGTGCATGTTCTGAGTACAATCAGGACCTCTATTGCATGGTAGCGTAAAAAACTCGTAAGGTGTTTGCTTCCGATTTGAGTCTATGTGTCCCACCCCTCTCCCGAATATTTCACGAGAGCGTTCTCTGTGTGGGAAACTAGTCTACGAACGAATCATCTATCAAGATTTATTATCCTGAATGGCCGGGGGTAATGGCGCCACGCCGGACGTCCACTCGGAAGTCCGTCTGTCCGCATTTTCTTTTTCGTAGAATATCTCTGAAACCCATGGGGGATTTCTTTTATATTGAATATACACACATGATCTTCAGAGGGTGTAGATGTACCTTTTGGGAGTTATCACCTTTAATCTTTCATTTTTACCTACGTGTATGTTACTTGTACATCTCTCGGCCAAAATAACTTTATTTATTTTATTATTGCTGATATCTGATACCAGATACATGTAGCTAGACATTAACATAATCAAGTACTATGAAATACAATGTGCTGTTTTAGGAACGGATATATATATATAAAACCTCTGAAAAATGTCAACTTGATCAAATTCAAAATGCCGACTTACTGCCATTATTGACTTTAATATGCGTTATAGCTGGAAAATCTTACATCGTAAAACGTACCGTACCATACATCATACAACAATCTCGTTTCCAGCTCGCAGATACATGAAGCCCCAATTGGGGGGGGGGGCGAGGCTTCCTTTCATATTGCACAAGTATATCACCCACGGATGTAGTATGTGCTTTTTGGGGTTTTAAACCTGAACCTATTTTCTCTCAGCCAAAATACCTTTAGGACTACATGTAACTGAGTAACAGTACCATTTACAGGACATACATGTACCTCTGAAACACCTTGGGGATTCCTTTCACATTCCACACAGTCACTAACATCTTATATTAGGCCTAGATGTGCCTTTTGTAGTTTTGTGTGTTTCTATCACGACGGCGGGGTTGGGGGTTAGGGTGGGCTTTGGCCCCAAGATTGTAACTGTATTGAGCTGAGCACTATCCTCTGCAGACATTTCAATTTCCTTGTTTATAAGATTAGTGATCTACGCAATAAAGTTGAAAGAGTACCTATATTTATTTTTCATATAGATGTATGTATCATTTAATCCATTATAATACACAATTCACTCGTGCTATATCAGATACCTGTACCTCAATAAACAAGATAGGCCCAGGGAATAATTTGTCTGGTGTAGCGGTGCAGTTTGCTACGCAATTTTGGGCAAATGCTACACAATAATATGTTGGTGTAGCAGTTCTTCGTATGGAGAATAGTAGCTTGACACATGCCAGTATGCTAAACTGCTACACAATTTTTCTGAAGCAAATTATTCCCTGTAGGCCCATAATTAAATAAAACAAACAAAGAAGAATACCCACATAATGCACATCAATAGATACAAAAATACAGTATCTTTATATTTTATTAAGGAAACAGTAACAACACAAAAAACATTGAACAATACATTTGTAAAGAAAATAATGATGTCAACTGTTGTTTCATTAACTCACTGTTCCAGACCGTGTAACTAATGCTTGAGATTGGGAGACCGACAATATGCGTGACATCACCACCTAGATATAACATACGTACATGTATAACCAGCATAATCAATATAATTGTAATCAAGGGATTCGCATAAATTGTCTGCATTTTTGGACCATATCCCAGCAAACACGACGCCGACCCGACAGGAAACCAGCATCAATTGGCTTTGCGTATCGTGTTTATCCTTTAATAAATCATGTTTACGTTTATAGGCTGAAAACCTCGTGTAATTTTTTTGTTTTCATTCAGTACTTTCTAGTACCGGTATTCGATTGCGCATGTTCAGCTACTACTTGATGAAATGATACACCGCTGTCCCGTTATATGACCTGGTGATGATTACGTGTTCTCTACATGTACATGCAACCGCTGATTATGGCACGTATGACGACACCATCGTAAATATATCATTGGTCATCTACTAGCACATGCTCCCTGAAACGTGGGACGTTAGCCCAGCACTCTCTGAATGCTGGGCCATCGTCAAAGACGCTGGCCCAGCATTCAGAGAGAGCTGGGTCAAATGTTCCATGCTAAATGGGCGTCCACCTGTGTGACCCTTTATGAACCATATCCGATTTAAAGCAAAAGTATACTGGTATCCTCATGATATGATAATACAGCACACTATGTATACTGGTACCTAAATGTATCCTTCCCAGCAAACACGCGACATTGAACCAATGTTGGGTCAATGTTGGGCCAACATTGACCCAATATTGGTTCAATGTTTCGTGTTTGCTAGGTTAACAGTTTTGAAGTGCAGATTTTTAATTTTACTTTTGGAAAAAATATATAATTAGTGTCCATACATGTAGACCAATAAATTGACAGAGATTCATGGGTGAACAACGATTAAATTGTATTTGATACAGTAGTTAAAGGGTCCTGTACGATAATATACATCGTACATGTACAATTTATCAGGGTTTTATCAGTGTCCCGCAATCGCGAGATGTTGACCCAATGCTTTCTTAATGTTGTTCCATCGTCTCAGACACTGCCCAACAATAAACCACTGTTGGTACAACATCTAGTGCTTGCTGACCAGTGTGCTCTCACACAAAAGGTTTGCTAAAATCGATGTCGGCATTATTACGCCCGTGTCACCGCACGTGAACGAGTCAGCAAGAGTATCCACATTCAACACATGTTCAATGAAATAAGAGCTAAGTTAAATACATAACAAACAGGATGATTAGATCTGCGGGGTTTTTTTTCGACTTTTCACAAGCCGAAGAATATGCCTAGAACTCGCAACCGGCCAGCAAGAGAAACGTCTGACCAAGTTGCAGGTATATAATGTAATCATGTGAAAATTTATATAGTATTCTTAAAATATGAATGTATTGGTGCCACATGTACATGTATATAGCGCGCCATGCGCACGGTACACGTATGCCTACTTCTATCTCCTTCATGTGTTATGCTATTTAAACGGATACAAAAGGCAGACTGCATCCACCATTCAGCTCTAAGGTGCAATGACATGTATGCCTGTATAGTTATAAATACAAACACAAAAATGGCATGCTGACACTTAGAGGTACATATATGTACATGTACAAACATCTCCTGTGCACTTGTGGACCAGATTTCCAGTTTAGAAATGAGTCCTGCCCAACATGCCCAACTTGGAAGAGTCCTGATGGCCATGCTCATAGCACACATCACACAGCACACAAGTTTCAAAACAAATAATATTATTTATTTTTATTTAGAAATTCAAAAGCCAGTGTGAAGTGAATAATATATAAGCTGCGTGTCCCACGGACCTTTGACACCACGTGCGACAGGGCCACGCGGACTCACCTCGAAATGTGTATTGTCTCAGAAACGACCTCACAGCCTGTGGAAGCATTGAATAACAAAAAGCCACTGACAGACTTTACTGAGTCTCTGGACCATTGGAGACATTACCTGATGGGTTTTCTAGCAATCCCCTTCTGCTATTGCGTCTCCTGCATGTAGGCCTACACCCACTCTGCTCAGCCGACACGAGACGTCCACACAACGATGGACCGACGTCGCAGGAGCACATGGTTGATGCATAAGATAAAGCCCGAGGAGCTCTACATTCTTAGCTGTGAAAAAGGCCGAGGCCGAAGGCCGTGGCCTTTTTTTAAAGCTAAGAATGTAGAGCTCCGAGGGCTTTTGCTGACTTAAAACACATCCGAACATAATAAAGATCCCGCATAATCAACATCTCGGTCACACCTGACTGATTATAGTAACATTAGGCCTACCATGATAATTGGTATGTACTTGGTCAACAATAACTCTCCATTCCCGGCTTAGAATGCCGTGGTAGGACAAAGCAAATAATGTAGAGGTGTGTTTTAATGATTGATTGATTTTACTTCAAAAAGCATTTCAGCTTATTGACGAACATCACTGTGTTAATAAGAAAGCTCATCTCTCCCTTGAGGAAAGGAGCACACCCGACAACTATAGACCCCAATCTATATCTTTGACACTTCTTTGTTCTCATATTATCAACATATTCAGATAATGTAACATTTAAGCCAGGAAAATATTTTTCATTTGCCATACCTATCTTTTCCTTCTTTATGTAACTCTATTCTCTATCTTCTGGTAACTAATTTGTCATATAGATTTTTTTCAGCTTCACGTTTCACGTAACAAGCTTTCACGTAACATTCACGTATTCACAACAAATTTTCCAGAATTCAGCACTACCACCGCCAGCCGTTCTCTGTGTGAAGCACCAGTAGTTCACCTGACTCTTGGTTCACGTTATTACTAATAGAGCTATCTATACAAACTGTGTGACAATTCATGTGCTGATAACAAATTAGGGCATGGAACCCTTTTTAAATAACTCACATTATCTATGACACAGTGAATGACGATCGGTTTGTAAAAATGTAACCATGGATGCGTTTCCCTATGATGCTGGTCCAATATCATTGCGTCTAGTATAGTACGTAGAGAAAGTCCTTCATGTTATCTCGGAGACAGTTGCACGTATGTCGACACTACCCACCTGCCTACCAGCACGTCCTCCCCATCAACGCGGAGCGTTGTGCCAGTGTTCTATCAATGCTGGCACAGTGTCGAGAGATGTTAACTGGCCGTCTAGCCGTGGGGCTTTTATGTACCATGGCCTGCTTTAAATCTACTCCCCTAAATTAAACTGATATCTGGAATCTTTTTAATACAGCACAGAGTGACATTTTGAATTGCTGGTTTTAGATGAGCAAAAATATCCAACTTAAGTGTCAGCGAACCAATGAATCGGACAATGTGATTAACATTTTGTATAGTTTAAGTACTCAAAGGGTTGTAATCTATACATGCTGTATGTAGCTTAGACATTATAAGTTATGGTTATATCAGCCTGCTATCACAGTCGTATAAAGATTACGACTATTAAAGCGTTGTTAAAATCGATGCCACTAATATTGCTCATGTGTCACTGCACGTGATCCAGTTGCCATCAAAAGTACACACGTAAAACAAGACTTGAATAGTATCGTGGACCAGGTATCTGAGAGAATGTTTAGATCGTTTAGAGTGCTCGCATCTCTTCACAAGCGGAATGCTAGACGTCGCAGCCGCTCAGAAGGCGACACATCTCACCAGGATGAAGGTATCATATAAGGATGTTAATATCTAAATAGATGTTATTATAATACAACTCAGATATTTTGAAAAGTAAACTAAAACGTTTTTAGTAACCAGGTAACGCACATATGTATGTATCATTTCAATAATGCGTGGGGATAAATGTGTTTATCACATGTATGTTTAAATATTCTTATTACAATATTATAGGTCCTTTTCCATGGTGGATGAGCTGGTTTCATCACATCATTTCTCGAGGCAACGCTGCACTGCCGTACAATTGATACTGCCATGCAATTAATACAATTAAAATACAAATACTTACCAGTTAGTGTTTTACGCACTTTAACCTTTCCTTGTTGGTGAATACTGATTGCATTCCGATGTGTACGTACATGTCGTCGCCTCGGAGCTAAAGGATCCTATCTGCCACTCTAACGAGTGTCAGATAGGATCATTTAGCACCGAGGCGACGACATGTATGATATCCGTATGTCATCCGTATCCGCTGAGCCTCCTAACACCTCGCTACTTCTTCTGATTTTATTTCACATTTTATTCACACCTCAAGGAGAATAAGAAATGCCATGATTTTACGAAAAGCCCAAGTATAATATCTCAAATAAAAGTTTGGCATGGTCTAACTCGTATTAGGATGCAGTACAGCGTTTTGTAATTAACCGTAAAAGCGCTAAATTAAATAATAATTTCCACCCATTTGCAGATGTCTGGCTAACACAACCCACACCTTCAAGTGGGTGAAAATTACTCATAATTGTGTAATTTGAGACCAAACATTGGCAAATCTTGATGTTTAAACGCTCATAATGACTGTTATTGAGAATGAAATGAGTCATTTCATTGTCAATAACAGTGATTTGGTCGGTTAATTACCATAATGGGTTAAAACCGACTCTTGGTTGTGATTAGCATATTTAATATTTTAAATGTCATGTGATGCATATACATGTATGCGACGAGAGCTCAAATGATTCTAATAATCCGTATATTGCGCGACGAAACAACACAGGACTGCTGAAATGTACGGATCATTCCCGGTTACCCACACATAAAAATGACTCGTGTTTTATCACAAAAGCGTTATGAAAATTGCGTATAATTACCTAGTTGTATTGACTGGTTTGGACATCATCTTGGACGTCGTATGTGCCCAAGGAAATGTCCCAGCTAACACAGACATCCACCCAGTAGTGGGTTAATATTGGCCCACCGTCTTCGACACTGGCCTAGCATTAATTCACCATTGAATGAACATGTCATGTTTACCTGGTTCACCGGCGTATGTTATCAGTCAGGTGTGGTCGACCATGTCGTCTTCTACTGTACAGTACAGTCACCGGCGCATGATGATGGCAGACCCTGATGTCTCTTTTCCAGCAAACCTAACACGTTGACCCAATGCTGGGCTAATGCTGGCTCAGCGTCTACGACGCTGGGCCAACAATAACCCATTGGGTCAACGTGTCTTGTTTGCTGGAATATTACAATTTACATGCAATCTCTCAGACCGAAGTGACGTTTTGCTATTGTTAATTTCTAAACCCTAATCATAATGATGCCGCAAAGCATCAATTTAAATCCCTGGAAAATGAAAACCTATGGATTTCTGAACATAAATTTTCAGGACACTGTTTTAAATATATGTGGCAATTTTCTTCTAATTTGTCACTACAAGTAAAAATGGTTAATCCTAATCCTAATAAAATGGATTGGCGAGGGTTAAATAATGATGGCTGAATTTCGTCAGTCCGGATGATTTTTCTGTCGACTTCCAGAAGTAATATAATCTAACCCCAGCCATGTGATCACCCGAAGTTAAGTGTTTTAAAGTTGGCCCTGCATTTTATACGGTGGGCCAGCATCAAAACAACATGGAGTGCATGTCTCTTGTTGATGAGATGATGCAAGCTTAATGTATCGCTGACCCATCATCTATCCAATGTTGGCACGGGATCATCTTCATTAAAGTAGTCCTCGATTGTGACCTGTGTGTGTTATTCACCTGTCAGGCTAAAGTACTGCACTGCAAATCGACAAATAACTGTAACTACTTACATGAAATACTTACATTTCACTGCTATTTGCCTTGTCATGGCAGCCTTAGTGTCCCAGCAAACACGAGACGTTGAACCATAGTTGGTTCAATGTTGGCACGACGTCGTAGACGAAAAGCCAACATTGAACCAACATTGAGTCAACGTCTCGTTTTGCTGGGGTATTCGAGTGGTTTATGTTTATCTGTGATCATCATAAGTTTATCAGGTTAATTATTAATACTAATTTAATATAATCATGGCTATGGGTACTTGCTTGAACAAAGCATGTTCACTCTGTGCCATCACCATCATCACCGTAAACGTTGTACGTGTTGTAGCCTCTTTGAAGGGGTACTGGGATGATTGCTAGTAGTAGTACTTTTCGCCCCCGTCCGGGGATGGTCACATGGATCTGTTCCGTCATTTGCATGCTTTACAGCATGGTACGGAAGCACTAGTCTACAGCAATCATCCAAGGGAAGCTGCAGCCTCCACGAGTCTGGCCAAAATCTTCGGGCGGATTGCCAGTGGCGTACCCTGGTTCCTCCATTCGACAACGGTGCTAATGCAGCTCCCGTATCAGTGCCGGCGCTGTCAGCAGTGCAGGCACTGATGTTGGTCGTGGTAGCCTTGAAACAACCGGAGTGTTAGACATTGTGTGTCTCCTTGGGATGAATGGAGTTAATAACACTTAGAACTAATAAGCTCTATTGTTACTCTGGGCTCTATACTATTCGACCCGAGAATAGCGGAGCTGCACGAAATGCCACGGCGTTTCAGCATTAAATTGCACAGCGAAACCCAAGTATGCGGCCGTCTGGGCATGTCTGGGGGTAAATCCCCTAGACATGCCCAGAACCCCTTTTCGGGCCAGCGAAGGAAAACGCTCTCATTAACCCACCAAGCCCTATCACCCCCACGATCACATCATCATCTGTACATCATTCATCTCATCAATTGACTACAACATTTTTACCATATCACACTGTCACTTAAAAGACCATTTGTGCCGAAAAGTGACGTGAAGCAATGATTTACTACTACTACTAGCCTCTTTGAAGCCGTAATCTGATGGTAATTTTGTTGACGTTTCACTAATTCGGCGCATTTTAATCATTCATATATCAGAATATTAATTTACCCTCATCCTGCTAAGTTAATCTATTTAAATTTTCAGTCACTTGAAGTTGTGTCTCGCGTCTCGCTACCGCGACCCACAACTTCAAGTGGCTGAAAATTACTCATATTTGTTCAATTTGAGCACAAATATTTGCAAATCCTGATGTTTAGACACACTTTTCATTCCCAATATTTAACAGTAATTTGATCGACTAATAAAACAGATTAAAAATGACAATAGTCGTGATCGGCAGGATGAGGGTTAGGCCCTAATAGTTTAGTATAGCGAATGGAAGTACCATCATGGTTAAATATATCTTAAGAATTAATTTTAAAAAGCATGTGACTTTATTCGATGACTTACATCATTAGTAATATGACCAAGAACTGATGAGGCATGAAATGTAATTTGTATTTTATTACCTAACTGTCTATGAATTAACATAAATAACATCTTATCACCACTACATTAGTTTCGAATTATTTGTATTGGTCGGTACGTTAAGTAGCAGCTTTTGGTGTGAATTTTACGCGTCTTTGACCTGTAATATTTAAAAGTATTTGACAAATAGATCTAAATAATGTCTACCCATTTGAAGTGTAGACCGTGTCATATCAGCCAGACACACCTTCAAGGGTCTATTTTAGTTTGCCATTACCACAGAATAGGCAAACAGTAAAATGATTAGAGCTCCCGAAGCCCACATATATGTAATTATTTTATTTTAATTTGAATAATCTTTAAAAATTACCTGTAGAATAATTTGGGGCGCACGAGATCATAGGATGTATACAATCTCTATCATTAATATTAGTCCAATATTAAAACATTTGACAATGTACATGTACATAACTCTATTAACACGATTGAGGAGACCAATAGTATTGCATCCCAGCAGACACAAGACGTTGAATCAAAGTTGGTTTAACGTTGGTTCAGCGTCGTAGACGTTGGAACAACGTTAAACCAATATTGATTCAACGTATTGTGTCTGCTGGGATTTGTTTAGCTATAATGGTCATCGCGAGCATTATTAAACTCCTTAGCAATTCTAAGATCAAGGATGAGCAGAATATTTCCACTTAGAAATAGTCTCGTAAGAACATTACAACGTGGCATTTTTCATTTGAAATGAATGAAAATTCCATCCCCACGTTTCAAAACACAACTGATATTTGCAGGTGCGCCTGCAGGCATACGCAAGGTACGCAAGTGCGTACCTTCAAATTTTCAAAGCGTATATGTTGCGTGAAACCATTATATAACTTCACGTCCGGGACTGCAATCAAAACATGTGTTGACGGCTGCAATTTGCGGCTAATTAGTAGTAGGTGTGAAGATCACAGACACAATGACGCATCGCTGTCACGCTCGACTGACCCCAACGGCCATTCGATTGCTTGACGTGTCATCGACCCTCAGGACGGTGATTTTATATAGGCCTATATTTCTACCTCCTCCACGATCTGATAATCACGTCTCCGTGTTTGAGCAACTCATATATGCCACACAAACTGTCAACAATATGGCTCGTGGAACACGCTTGCACAGATTCAAGCACTTACATTTCTTTTTTACTTTATTGTTGTAAACTTCAAAATATGATGATCTGATGATGCAAAACTCCAGTTTAGTTGCATCGCTGTGATATGCACATATATACATTATAGCTATTCGTCTTGTTAAGGGCAAATGACAGATACATTTTAATAATTTCAATCATTTTTTTATATTTTTAATTTTTTAAATGTATTTATTAATTTATCGTGTTTATTCATTTCATCATGTTTATTCACTTTATCGCTTACCTTTCTCATAGCCAGTAATTTCAATAATTACCTGATTACTATGAATATGTCTATTTGAAATATATGCATAAATAATTATACCAATCAATAATAAAGTGATATCAATTATAAATAAAGTGATATAAATGATAAATAAATTGTATATTTTAAGTATCCATTGTTTGCTTTGAATTATTACCGTCGAATTGTAATCACTCCCCCCCCCCCCCCCCCCCACACACACACACAACACACACACTCTTCGGCATCATATGTGCGTACCACATGCCAAATTCCTGCAGGCGCCCCTGATTTGATGCTTCATATTATACATTACGTATTCATTTCACGTTAAGGTTATTGTTTTTGCATTCATTGCGAGTCCGCCGCCGCCGCCGCAATGTCCCCTTGTACACTTAAACGACTCGCTGATTTGTATTCGAATGTTCCGCACGTCCGCACGCTATGAACTCGCCGGACGCGTCCACAAATGACAAGAATTTTAAAGGTTTGAATGGCCTATGCTCGGACATAAAATATTTTCCTTGTCAGCCTGATGTTCCAGTTTGTATCGATTCCTTATCGTCTGTTTTACAGATCACAATAGTGCTGCCCTAAAGCTAATGCCCCAGTGGATGATGCTTCGTTTGGTCCAACGTCTTAGACGGCTTACGAACATTAAATTAGCATTAGCTCAACGTCTTTCGTTTTGTATGTATCTCATACAACATGTTATCATGTGCAAGTCATATTAGTGTACCACCTAGTGGCAATCCGCATTACCATACCAGTACTGTCATTATATTGTCAATATGCATACAATTAATGAACGTGATATTGTTATTCATTAAACATGTTAAATCGAATTCAAATAGGAGACGTTCATGCATTTATTCATTATTATTGGCTTTTATTTAATGTGACGCAATAATGATGTCAAACTCTTTAAATTGGATATCAGTAGTCACATTATTTGTCTTCCATGTACATGTTGTATACAATACCGTGATGAAAGAGGTGCACGTGAGTTTTCCTATCTTTTTTATATTATTATTAGCTGTATGTATTAATGAATGTGATATTATAGCACAGTCTTTATAACGGTTGATTAAACAATCATGTATACATCTAAGCCATAACGTTATACTTTTTTGTGTGTATAACGACTGCTCTCGCAATGCTGCCTCCTCTGACCCAGCTAACATGAGACGTTCACCCAATGCTGGTACAATGTTTGGCCAGCGTCGTAGACGATGGGCCAACATTGTATCAACATTGTTTAAGTGTATCGTGTTTGCTGGGGAAGCAATTGAGATACCATTTACGCATACACGTACATAGGTAAGGCCTATAGGTACAGGCATTGACCTTGGTATGATCATTGAGATAGTAGACTACTAACTCCATGGTATGATCCACCTCTGTGTATACTACCAAGGCAGTTTGACCCTTTTAACCCTTGTCCTGCTGGACCCGGATATATACGTTTTCAAGAAAGTTTCAACCCAAATAAATGCCACTGAAATTGATAAAATATTCAGTGGTAGATGCTCAGCTAATCAAATATTTCATTTTGGGAGATGTTTATTTTTCATAAATAGCCATATTTTCCGTCATTTGAAGCTGGAAATTGCGTTAGCAATTCCAGCTTTAAATGAATGAAAAATAATTTGAAGCAATTCAGCAGGACAAGGGTTAACCCCGCTAAGTTCTTTGTTTCGCTACCGCGATCCACAACTTCCAAGTGGGTGGGATATACTCATATTTGTTTAATTTGAGTCCAAACAATTGCAAATCTTGCATGTTTTTAAAACATTCATTTCATTCCCAATAACTGATTTAACCTGCTAATAAGATTATGAACGATTATGGCCGTGCTTAGCGCTTAAAGGGTTAGCATCCAGGGAGCTCTTTTCTTTTTCATCTGTGAATAATTTGCTACCGCAATTTACACCCAGCGTATTAAACTCATCTGATTTGATCAACTAAATATGACTTAATATCACAAATATATTTAATTAATAAAGCTGAGAACGTCTTTATTTTGTCGGATTATGTGATTTTATTGAATCCGTTGTATTTGCAGCCTGTGTGTTGGCTGTGTGTTGGCCAGCACTGAGCTAGCGTGGAATCAAGTTATATCGTGTTTGCTGATTCTATATGGTGTTATGTCCTCAGCGTATATCCCATATAAGGAAATAATTTAATATGTTAACATGGTTAAAGGTGCAGGTGACAGCATCATTGACCTTAAGATTGTTTTTGATGTGGTTTAGGAATAAATCAAACACTCGATAATTATGTGCTTTTTCCTATTTTATAACCTGATAATTATGTCATACAAAGTATTCATTTAATGTAGCGGAGGTTGTTACAATGTAAATCGATCATACAGTAACCTACATAATTATTTTATAGCTTCATTGGTGAAGATTGTGCAGCCATGCTGGCAGAGGTACAGTTCATGAAACGTGTCTCTGTGTCTTTCCACCCGTCGAAGATGTTGGGCCAACATTGTATAGCTGTTATGGGCGGCGGCCCTAGGATAGTGGTTAGCACCGTTGCCTTTCACGCCAGAGTCCGGGGTTCGGTTCCCGGTCTCGGCGGTTTGAAAGAAACAAAATTGTTTCTTCCCCATCCATGTGTGAAAGTTAGTATTGTGGGGAGCCTCCGTGACCGAGAGGTAGCGTGCTCGGCCTCAGACCGCCAGGGCTCGAATTTCGAATCCTGTGTCTGGAGGACAGTGTCATCTCAATCATCTCACCATCCTCAGGAGGTTCTCCTGGCCCAGTTTAGCCTATATGTGCACAAAGGTGGCCTAAAGCCCGATTCATTTCATTTCTTTCCACCCAATGCTAGTTCAATGCTGATTCACCGTCTACGACTTTGGCCCAGCATTAAACCAGCATTCGCTAGTCTCGGCCAGTCGCGTCTATAGAACGGCAACATTATGATTGTACCTGATCGAATTTAAATTCTGTCAGTTTGCCATCAAAATATACCGTATGCTGCGTATTATTTTAATAACTCTTTAATTACTCCTCATATTCCTATAACCAGTCAACATTATATGTATGTTTTCTATGTTTAGAATCTACGTCAGCCGCCGTGACGTCGCCAGTTCCTGGGCCCCGACGATTGTCATCGATCACAGAAAACCGGCGCGTTCGTTTCCAGGTGCTGGAGCCTCAGCCAGGAGAACTACCACTTCCCCGTGGTAAGAGAGGGGTCCGAAGGACTCCCCAGCAGGCACAAGACGTTGAATCAATGTTGGTTTACGTTGGTCCAGCGTCGTAGACGGTGGACCAACGTTAAGCTAACAATGATTCAACGTCTTGTCTGCTGGGTAACTCTACATGTAAATTTAAGAGTGGAAACTTTACTTTACTTTGTTTAACCTTAAGAGTGCTGTTCTGTTCGGTAGTAAATTTTAGAATTTGTGAAAATTATTTACATTTGAAATGCGATTGTGTAGAACTTGGTTTATGGAATATTTTCCATGACTATTAATTGAAAGCATTTTATATGATGACATGTCAATTTTAAATTTTTTATTTATATGAAGTTATATAGCCTACTGATCAAAAATCATAAAAAATTCAAAAGCACTAAAAAGGACTAAACTAGTTGTATATTGCCATGTAAGCGTGTAAGCGTAACTGTCTGCAATATACAACAATATATACCACAAATACCCACCGTCTCAGACGTCATTATCAAAGGCTAAATCACAAAGCACACCACTAATTGGCATCAGAAAGAGAAAGAGTGGGGAGTCTCCTGCAGCAACGCTTGTCTGCTCAACACTAGGCTGACAGCGCTAACATGTGGCCCAATGCTGTGCTAGCATTGAACCATACTTTAGGTGTACAAATTGTTTGTTTAGGTTTTCTCTGGATTCTTATAAATGTTGATAAAAAAATATTTTTTTTAATTTAAAAAAATTAAAAGATTGAAATCATGATCTGCCTGATGCACTACTTCATTAGAAAATTACAAACCGAAATCGATGTCATCCCATGGATCAGCTTCAAGTAGGCTAATTTTTATTTGATCCTGTTTGTTGCTGTGCTAACTATCCGCATCTTGGACATGAATTTTGTGCTAATCATATGACATTGTAATGCTGACAAGCAGTGTCTTTGACATGATTATTGTACCACTATATTTGTTGCCCAGCTGTATCATGATCATTATTACTAATACCACACTGCTTTTATAATTATGTAAAATCTGCTGTTTCTTGGACCTTATGATTGTACTGTTTAAATATGTTAATGATGGATGTATGATTTGATGATCGGACCGCCATGTAATTTGTCGATGTTGACAGGTTGGGAGGCTCGTGTAGACAGCCACGGCCGTGTATTTTACATTGACCACAGTAACCGGACCACGACATGGCAGCGACCCACAGTGGAAGCCCCTGCCGACACCCCCAGCAGCCGGGTGTCAATCACCAGCGAGGACCGGCAACAGCTGGACAGACGGTTAGCTAAAACTTTTAAAACTAGTCTAAAAGCATTGGTGAGCATCCCCTATATTACCATGATGGCCGCCTGAAAAGCTTTTGAATGCTGAACTGGTAGTTCAACATCTGATTAACTCTTGGGAATAATTTATTTAAAGCAAAATGGCTACCAGCAGCCATCTTGAAAAAAATGACATGGTAGGTATAAGGCATTTAAAAAAAAAAAAAATTCTCTCAAATCAACATGTCGTCCTACAGCACAGCTTTAAACTATTTAAATTTTTTTTTAGATGTATTGTTTATACTTTTTGAATTATTTGACATAGGTACCAGAGCATCCGCCGTACTATCTCAGAGGTCATTCCAGAAGCAGCAATCAGCAGTGGTGGAGGTGAGAACTTATTTGATGATGTGGATTTTTGTGAAACATCATCAAAATTTGTGCTTTTTTTAGTTTGTGACTTATTAGATCTAATTTTTAATGAAATGAAATTGTAATGCAATAAAAAACGGTAATGATTTACAATTAGACGTGTTATGTCTCTACATCTATAAATTTGCCAGATATCATAACAAATTTCTGTGTTGGTGTTTTTCTCTGTGTTTTGAATAATAAATGGCAAACTATTTTTAGAACTAGTAAAGGTAAAGCAGGTGAGCAAGCTATAATGCGGCAAAAAGTGTTGGCGTCCCGTGTAAATTTGTGTCTTTCAATAGTTAACTGCTTGATTTTTAAGAAAAATTGAATACATAATAAACCAAGTTGATTTTCTGAATTTTTAATACTCTTTCTGTTATAATTTATATGCATGTCTAGATGAAAAAACGATCCCCACACACTGAAAGAATTAAAATATTTCTAATCCTCATAGACCCATAACATAGGTATTTAAATGAAGCGGCAAGAGCTAACTAAGAAATTTATGATTATTCCAAATTTGAATAAATCTTTGCTCTCCGTGGTTTATACAAACATATTTCAGCGTTGTAAGGGTTAATGTAATATATGTTTCAGATACAACAGATTCACCCCCTCCAGCTGTTACAACGAGACATGAGAACCGTGCTTTACTCCACATGCCGCCAATCAAATTTGTCTCAAGACCAGATCTGTTCTCGCTCATACAGCAGAGTGAGGTAATCATCTTTATTTTTATTTATACATACCGTAGGAATTTTGAATATTCTATCTTTTAATAAAAATAAACGTTTTATATTATGGTATATGAAACAAATGGAGAGACATAGCAAGTAATACATACAATTGTATAAAGTTACACTACATGTAATTTTTTTTTAACTTATAATTTATCTTTTCTACCACAGCTTAAATTGGCTGAATACAATCGTAATTCATCACTAAAACACATGATTACCAAAATTAGACGAGATCCACAGTCATTTGAAAGGTTGGTCACCCCTGCTTTTAATAACTTTAGTACTGTATTTATATTTCATGTACTTTTTATTACATTGCCATATACATTTCGTCTGATTAACTTTTAGAGCACCCATGGTGAATTTATGCACTACATGACATGTTCAGAGTAAAACTCAAGTGAGAGATTAGTGCATGTATATATAATCCATCAAAATAAGGACTTTCTCAATTTTGATAGATTATACATGTACCACATTAGTGTCTTATGATGAGAATTGCGATAGAAATTCACAACTGGAGGTGAATGAAATGGTGATTAATAGCCGACTGCTTAGACAGTTAATATGATGATCAGATGTTTTATATGATATACATGTATACAGTTTCAAGCAGATTTTAAACCTAGTTATATGTCACTGAAATGGATAAGTTTGTGGTGGATGCTCAGTTAGTCAAATAATTAAATTCAGAAGATGTATATTTAAAAAGATAGAAATGTTTTTTGTCATTTGAAGCTGGAATTTGCTTTAGTAATTCCAACTTCAAATGAATGAAAACAGAAAACAAACAATTTAGCAGCACAAGGATTAACACCTCCATACATACTGGTGGCTTTTTCTACCATTTTATTATATTTTGACCCAGTATATGGTTTTTGCAGGTATATGCACAATCGTGATTTTGTAAACTTCATCAATCTTTTTGCTGATTCGAGTAAAGAAGTTCCCCGTGGTTGGGAATTAAAATATGATAGATCATCAAAGGTTAGTTTCTCGTGGGTTTTTTTACACAATTTTAGATGCATTACATTGGATGCATTACCGTAATAGTTTTTTTTTTAAACATTTTTTTTACTGCAGGTAATGTTGATAAATTTGAAATGGTAAAAAATAAATTTATTATTCCTCTCGATTCAATTCCTCTCCAATCAATGTTATTTCTACAAAATGCTTCAAATTTTGATGTCCAGTAACACACTTGGGTGTCCAATCTGTTGTCATCACAGTGAAAAGGCATTGGCAGACAATAGATTATCAATACGTTTTGTCATATCTTAATATATTGTTATGTATATAAAAGTTTCGTAAAATTACTGTGGAAAAATACTTTTTATAATTTGATCTCTGGTGTGAAGAATTAGGATTTGAAGGTGTAGTTACTGATCTGAAATAAAACACCAATTTATTTTATAACAGTCTTTTAAACTTACGTTTATTTTTCACAATTAAAAAATCATCAATGTATTCCTACTTAATGCTTACTGCATATTGAATACAGTGGTTGTCGTTTTGTTTTTTGCAGCCATTTTTCATTGACCACACAACACGTATGACTACATTCATTGACCCTCGCCTCCCCATCGAGTCGCCACAACTACAGGCCAGTGTACTTTCATCTTCCGTAGCAAGACCCAGAAGTCATAGTTTGGGGGAAGAAGATCTACGAACAGCTAGGGTACATATTTACAAATATCTCCCCTATAAATTTTAAAATAAGTTCATAATTACAAATAAATTTATGTCATATTATACCAATAAATATTATACCAATAAATTACTTAAAATCTCATGTAATATATTTTGGCTTTGCCTTTTTAACACTGTGTGATTGCTTCAGTTTTAACATTGCTGTTTGTTGATTTTGACTGAAAATCTGTTTTTCAGACTACTCGACCGGCAGCCATGGATAGATCACAAATTATGCCGACGAGTAAGTGTGAATTTTTATATATTAATGTACATTGATGTACATTGTATGTCAAAACCATGCAATAGAACAGCTTATTTATGTAATTATTAATTATTGCTCTAGTCGCTGTAGCTTTAGATTTTTGTAAGGTGGTGGGAAGGGGCAATTAAAAAAAACACCGAAAATTATTACAGTTGTCTCTCCAGCCTTTGAAATTAAATCTACTTGACATTGTTGTAATGTTGTTTCCGGCTATTAATATAAAAAGTGCAATTATGAACTTAAAATTATTATAGTATTTTTTTAGACAGTTTTGTAAGGTGATATAGATATCTTTAAAATATATTTTAATTTCCAAATGATTGATGTAGCTTCTATCACCAGCCTTACAAATCTGGAAAATTTAGTGTTATTGCCATTTTTTGTTATGCAAAAGTGTTGAAAATGATCTAATCAGCTAAGCATACACTGTTCCTTTTACTTGCAGCATACAACGAGCGTGTGGTGTCCTTCATGAAGCAGCCAAATATCCTTGATTTACTCAAAGAGAGACAATCTGTGTCGACAAACTCACATCTGAGAAATAAAGTGTTGGCCATACGTAATGAAGGAATGGAAGCTCTAGAGAGATTTGCTAATGATGAGGAGCTCATTGTTCTTCTCAGGTGCGGCACAAATAATCCTCATCCGCCAATGTTATTTATTTTATCACTGTAATTTTTATTTGTGGTAATTTTGTATTTATTAACCCTTGTGTTGCTAGGCCTGTATATATATGGTTTCAAGCATGTTTAGCCCTTTCAGTGTGAAGAGAATCGACTTTACAAGACAGATTCTGACATCATAATCTGCCGTCTAAAGTCGATCCCAGTACTGAAATAGTAAAATATTTCTAATGGTCGTAGACCTACAACATAGGTATTCAAATCAAGTGGAAAGAGCTAACTAAAACAGCTGTGATGATTTTAAATTGAAAAAAACCTTGATCTATCGGTTTTTTTTAGCAAGGGTTAAAAGAACATGAATTGTCACTAAAATTGGTAATATAGTTAGCGGTAGATGCTCAGTTTGTCAAATAATTCAGTTTGGGAGATGCCTATTTTTCATGGAAATTTAATAATCACTTCCAGCTTTAAATAAATAAAAAATAATTGAATAATAAGAGGGACTGGCGTTAATAGGAATTGTTTATGATACTTTTTCAGGAAAGTTCCATGCCAAATTAAATGCCTGTAAAATTCATGCATTATTTGTAGTGTTAATCCTTAAGCTGTTAAGCACGACTGTAGTCATTTTTTGTGAGGCGATAAATTACTGACGGTTATTGTGAGTGAGATAAGTGTTTGAACATCAGGATTTGTAAATGTTTCAAGTTAAACAAATACATGTATGAGTTTTTTCACTCACTTGAATTTGTTGGTCACTGTAACAGGACACAGCTTCAAGTGGGTGAAAATTGAAGTTATTCAATTAACCGGTTGGGCTTTAAGGGTAAATTCTCAGTTGAATCAAACAATTAAATTTTAGAGATATCTATTTTTAATAAAAAAATTCAATTTTTTTTCTTTGGAGCTGGAAATAGCATTAACAATTCCAGCTTTAAATGAGAAAAAAAATAGAAACAAACAATTCAGCAGCAGACAGGTTCTTTTATAATTGATGAATTCAAGATCTTAATTCTGTAGGAAGTTGCTATTTATGATTTCACTGTGTTTCAGTATATTTTATGACGACATCATGTCATACGTGCCGCCTTCCATCAGACAACAAACACAGTCCCCACGTGGATCTCCTCAAGGCTCGCCCACAGCCTCACCAGGTGAGATACCACCCGATACTGGGGCAATGCTGGTCCAGCGTCACAGACGGTAGACCAACATTGCATGTTTGCTGGGTTATTATATATTGTAATTTTCGTCAAATCTATGTCCTTCCCAGTGTTTCTATTCATTTTGTTAAAATTTGTGAGTGAGAATTATTTTCTTGTAAATTGTATTGTGCACATTAGTTTATTTTTCATTCTCCTCAGGAGATTCTTTTGATCCAGTTTATACTGAATATCTTATTGATCTATTAAAGTACAGGATAATTCTTCTTTAATTAGCTCCCGCCGTCACCGTAGGTGAGCGAAGGGAGCTATGGATTCTACCTCCGTTTTTTTTTGGCCTCTTCTTTTGCCTATAACATTGTAAGAAAATAAGCTAGGATAACAATTTTTGGTATGTGGGTTACTTCCAGGTGGCTAATGGACAGGTTAAAATATTTTAAATCTGAATTCAATACGAAAGGTTGCAGAGGAGAAAATGATGATGTGACGGCGTTGGGCCGTTGGGCCGTCCGTAAACAATTCGTTTCCGGAGCATATCTCTGAAAGTACTTGTCTGATTGTCTTCAAATTTTACACACAACACCCCTAGGGGGTCTAATTGTGCCTTTTGGGGTATTTGAACTTTGACCTACTTCTGGTTCACAACTATGACCTATTTAGACGTTTTGACGCGCACTTCGTTTCCGGAGCAGATCTCGAAAAGTACTGGGCCGATGACAGTCATATTGCACATACATGTTCTCTAAGGTCCCTACTTGTGCCTTTTCAGGTTTTTAGACCTTGACCTTGAAGTTGACCCAGCACTTTGACCTAATTTATAACATCGGTAAATTCGACTGAAAGATTTTGCGGAATATCATGAAAACCGCTCAAGATAGCTACACCATTACTATAAAACAAATTGTGAGGTTTCAGGAGAGGATGCATCTTGAAAAATTTCAAGTCGATAAAATTAAAAATGGCCGCCTATCGGCCATTATTCACCTCGACAGGCCTGATATCGCGGAATATCATGAAAACCGCTCAAGATAGCTACACCATTAATATCAAATAAATTGTAAGGTTTCAGGAGAGGATGCATCTTGAAAAATATGAAGTTGATAAAATTCAAAATGGCCGCCTATCAGCCATTATTCACCTCGGCAGGCCTGATATTGTGAAATATCATGAAAACCGCTCAAGATATCTACACCATTACTATAAAACAAATTGTAAGGCTTCAGGAGAGGATGCATTTTGAAAAAATTCAACTCGTCCAAGTTCAAAATGGCCGCCAATCTGCCATTATTCACTTTCACATGGCCGTTATTTGGTAAACCGTGCTAGATGGCTAGACCATTACTATAAAACAAAATGTGTGATTTCAGGAGAGGATGCATCTTGAAAAAATTCGACTCGATAAAATTCAAAATGGCCGCTTATCAGCCATTATTCACTTTTACATGGCCGTTATTTGGTCAACCGTGCTAGATAGCTAGACCATTACTGTAAAACAAAATGTGAGATTTCAGATGAGGATGCATCTTGAAAAAATTTGACTTGATCAAATTTAAAATGGCCGCCTTTTCAGCCATTATTCATTTTCACATGGCTGATATTTGGTAAACCGTGCTAGATGGCTAGACCATTACCTGATTACTATAAAACAAAGTGTGAGTTTTCGGGGGAGGATGCACCCTGAAAATTTTTAACTTACGAATTCAAAATGGCCGACAATCAGCATTATTTACCTCGATAGGCCTGATATCAGGTAAACCGTGCTAGATAGCTAGACCATTACTATAAAACAAAATGTGACGTTTCGAGAGAGGATGCCTTTTAAAATCTTTCGACTCAATCGAATTCAAAATGGCCGCCTATCGGCCATTATTCACTTTCACATAGCCGATTTTTGGTAACCGTACTAGATGGCTAGACCATTACTATAAAAATAAAATGTGAGATTTCAGGAGAGGATGCATCTTGAAAAATTTTGACTTGATCAAATTCAAAATGGCCTCCTATCGGCCATTATTCACTTTCACATGGGCGATATTTGGTAAACCGTGCTAGATGGCTAGACCATTACTATAGAATGAAATGTGAGATTTCAGCTGAGGCTGGATCTTGGAAAATTTTGACTTGATCAAATTCAAAATGGCCGCCTTTAGGCCATTATTCACTTTCACATGGCTGATATTTGGTAAACCGTGCTAGATAGCTAGACGATTACTATAGAATGAAATGTGAGATTTCAGCTGAGGATGCATCTTGAAAAATTCTGACTCGATCAAATTCAAAATGGCCCCCTATCGGCCATTATTTACTTTCACATGCCCAATATTTTGCAAACTGTGTTAGATGTTAGTCCATTACTATAAAACAAAATTTGAGGTTTCGGGGGAGAATGCACCCTAAGTTTTTAACTAATTTATATCGAATTCAAAATGACCTTATATCAGCTATTAGTTAACTCGATTGGCCTGATATCGGGTAAACCGTGCCAGATAGGTAGACCATTACTGGGATACTGATTAGGATCATTCATTTCAATGGAGGTTTGCAATCTCTGACAGACTGTCTAGTTCTTATCTTACTCTTAGACTGGGCTACTTAGACCTAGTTGTCTTGCGTCTTGATTTTTGACCTAGACTAGGACTACATTATTAACCCTATACAAAATTGCTTAAATCAAATTCTAATTCGGAGCGGGAGCTCCTGGACTTATGTAGTCTTGTTGAATTACAGTCAGATGCCTATTGAAGTACTGGATAATTCTTTTTTATTTGAGTTACTGTCACAGGCCTGTTATATTTTAATTTTCATAGAATTAAGCTGACGACAATACAATGACCTTTGAAACGAACATAAATTTAGGCTCATTCGACACCTTTTCTTGTTTAAATTTATATTATTGAATATGTATTGTGTATGCCAACAAACTCTGTTTCAGGCAATAAAAAACCCTTCACTAAATTTTATTAATTTAATTTTTGTATCCCTGCACTTTGTTGCAGAAAATAACTTCTGGTTTTAAAATCTTATTTTGGGGGAACATGCAATAATATGCCTAATATGGATTATGCTTATCTTATCGATTAGCTGTCATTTATAATTGCTACATCACTAATACATTCTACTTTTAATGTTTACTTTGAGCAGGTCTACAGCGTGCAAACATACGGGTTCCTGCTCCTTACAAACGTGACTTTCAGGCCAAACTGCGCAATTTCCACAGAAAACTCGAATCAAAAGGGTTTGGACAAGGGCCTAGTAAAATTAAGTAAGTCTTGTTTCTGGATATAGAGGGATAATGCTATGTAATTTGTAATCATAGTTCAATGAACTCAATTTTAAATTTAAGTTAATTTAGTTATACTATTTTTTTTACAGAAGTTCTATTAAATATTGTATTTATTTTTTCTCTTGTAAGATGACTGCATATCTGTCACTAGAGGTGGTATAGTATTAATTACACCTTCATATTAATAAGTGATCGAGTATTTATTATGGAAAGGGCTTAACCCAGCAAGCATGAGACGTTGACCCAGTGTTGGTTTTATGTTGGGCCGACTTCAGAGATAGTAGGCCAACATTAAATCGACATTAGATCTACACAGTATGTCTTGTTTTTGCCAGGGAGAGCATCTGAACTGTCACTTTTTTTAGCTGACTGGCTCACCGATGTACCCTTGTATGTTTTCAGGATGGCAGTTCGTCGTGAACATGTCCTAGAAGATGCATTTAATAAGATTATGCAACTAAACAAGAAAGATCTACAGCGTAGTAAACTGTACATTAGTTTTTCTGGTGAGGAGGGGTGAGTATCAAAACTGTCTTGTTTAGTTATGTTCCAAGATTGAGGAAATGTAAAATAAAGCCCACCCCTTCTGCTGAACCATTGCTATATATAATTATTGTTTTGCATTAGTTTGTAATATAAGCTCATTATAACAAGCTTTGTTAATAATACAGGGTAGTACTAATGTTTATTGAATGTATTTCAGAGAAGATAAAGTAATTTATGGTGGTTGAATTTGTATAAATATGTGTACCCAATATTTGTCTACCTACACCTGAGGTGCTATGCAGAATGTAAGAGTTTGTTAATTGTTCTTTTCACAGAATGTTTAGCAGCTTAGTATTTTATTATTCAGGTTGGACTACGGTGGACCATCCAGAGAATTTTTCTTCCTGTTATCACGAGAACTATTTAACCCATACTATGGGCTGTTTGAGTACTCTGCCAATGATACTTACACAGTACAGATTAGTCCTGTATCAGCCTTTGTCGAGAATGCAGCCGAGTGGTAAACTACTTTTACTTTCCAACATCCCCGTTCTCTCTTAAACCCTTTAAGCAAACTTGTTGTATCTTTTTTTTTTAAAACAAATTACTGTACATATAATCCATCTCAATGAGAATGTTATGAGCTTTTCTTTAGTATACTGTACTACACTTGAAAACCAGTAGCCTATTTTATAAACTCACATCAGTGTAACTCTTCTTGAGGTGTGAATTTTGGAATTGCTCGATAATTCACATCTCTAAATGAATAAAAATGTGTATGGTAAAATTAGAATGCATTTTATTATTATAATTATGTTTGGATAGTTAATCGCTTTCTACTTAAATTGGTGTAGTAACTACTAGTAGTATCAATTAAATTAGCCATTATCATTGCATAAAAAATGTTCGATAAATCTCTTCTATATATGTTGAAATTATGGCATATTCTCCATCAGCATATCAGTCTACATGTAGATTAAAACAAATATGGGATCTAGAAAATAAATCTGGCTTTTACTGTAGGCCCTAAGTGTACTTCAGTTAACTGTATCAACACAAGATAATCTTTGTGATTTTGTCAGGTTTCGGTTTGCTGGACGTGTGATTGCCTTGACCATGATCCACCAGTACCTACTAGATGCCTTCTTTACCCGTCCATTCTACAAGGCACTACTCAGAATGTGAGTATACACTAAAATCAGTCATCTTCTCTCCAACAGAGACTTGTTACACAGAACTATTAGGTCCTGAGCTATGCTCATGTTTGTCAAGTCTTATCTATGCCTTTTTCTGCTGTAGTCGCAAAGTTAAACTGCAAAAGAATGTGATGAGCTTGGGTTTTTTTGTCCCTATTTATCAGAGTTTATTAGGCGAAGTTACTGTTATATTTTCAATTAACCCTTTAAGCCTTCACGATGCAATAAAGCATCATTTTACATCCCTGAAAACAGATATAATTTTCCTACAAACAAAGGTTTCAGAACAAAATTTCCATGGAACTTGGTTACCAATGCATGGCACTTTTCTTTACTTTTTCACCCACATCAAATCATCTTCATCCACTACAAGTCGAGAATTGCGACAGCAATTCGCGGCTTGTAGTGGATGACGATGACAATCGTAAATTGAGGCTTGAAAGGGTTAAGGCCTGTACTGGCTTGTATCTTGACAAAGAATTTGTTTCATTTGTTGTAGGTTTTAATAAATATATTATTTAATATATTAATCAAAAATGTGATCTTCCAAATATCACTACTCCTGTATATTGAAAAATGTTGAATAAATTATTTACAAGAAAACTGCTTTAATACATCCTAATGTTCTCAGCTTTGATATATTACACTTGGGTATATGATAAAATCTAGTTTTTAAGCAATGTCAGGATGATTGTAGTATTTGGCATTCATCAGAGTTTGTTACGGTTGCTATCATGTGTGGCAGTTTCCAATATGAACACCCAAAATGCTTTTGAATTCAGAATTTGCATTCACATTTGACATGTCATTCTATATATTTTTTAAGATCTGATTAACTTTTCAGTCAGCCTGAATTGAGTGATCTTGAGTCTTTAGATGAAGAGTTCCATCAGAGTTTACTGTGGATGAAGGACAATGACATCACAGACTGCGGTCTGGACATGTTCTTTTCTGTGGATGAAGAAGTGTTTGGACAGGTGAGCTGATTCAACTCTGACCGTCTTTATACGTCAGATTCTGTATAGAGATTGCCTGCACGTTGAAAAATTAAAATATTTGTAATGACCCATAGACTCATAACATAGGTATTCTGACTCAGCCTTGTTTTTTTGACATTATAACAAAACAGAAAATAGGCCTACAATTTAACATGTAGGATGATTAATTTTGTCAGGAGATCCCTATTAAAACACTATGTGTCGCTCTGATAGGGGTCACATCTTTGTACAAGAGATTCTGATGAATGAAGATGGTCCCCATGCTGGAAAATTGAAAGATTTGTAAGGACCACAGACCCATAACATGGGTATTCAAATGAAGCGTAAAGAGCTAACTATCCATGGTTTATACAAAAATATTTCAGTGTTATAAGGGTTAAATGAATCAATAATTAGCTAATAATTCAGTAAAATAAAAATGAATTTTCATTGGTGTATTTTTAAAATCACATTTTATTTACCCAGAGCTAGGAATGGTAGCAACAACTAGCATCTCAAAGTTGTGAGTTGAAACAAATGAGAATATCTGTGTGTTTGGAGGGTTAATTACTGTGTGTTTCCTTGTAGGTTACAGAGCGTGAATTGAAACCAAATGGCAAGAACATAGCCGTGACGGAGAAGAACAAGAAAGAGTATATAGAGCGTATGGTGAAGTGGAGGATAGAGAGAGGAGTGACCGACCAGACGGAGCATGTACTAAGGGGATTCTATGAGGTATATTTCCCCAACTGCTGCCTCTATACGGCATAACCTTCTCTGCTCTAGAGACTGCCTCAGTCAACCTTTGCCTCTAACTTAACTGCTGGGACTGTATAGATGTGTTTTGAACATGTCCAAATGAAATTACATGATGTTTAAAGGACAGTTTGTGATTGATGCACAGACAAGTAAATTATTCAATATGAAACATATCTATTTTTCATAAATAAAATTTAAAGCTGAAAATTGTGTTGGCAATTCCAGCTTGAACAATAAATGATAAATAGAAACAGATAATTCGTCAGGAGAAGTATGACATGCTATAATTTATCATCAAAGAGTACAGTTAACCTGCGCTATTATTTGATATAATACGAAAGAGTATTTGATAAAATTGGTAATTTTCGTTCAAAATCTTAATGTTACTCTACAATATCTGACTGTTGTTAGCTCTTCAATATTTTGATAATAATTTGATTGTTTCTGTGTTTCTAGGTTGTAGACTCACGCTTGGTGTCTATCTTTGATGCTAGAGAGCTTGAGCTGGTGATAGCTGGTACAGTAGAGATAGATGTGGCAGACTGGCGAAGAAACACAGAATATCGCTCTGGTAAATTAAACCTTTCAAGCCTAAATTCATCAATAATATCTCCATCCACTACAAGTCAGGAATTATATTGGATGAAAATTACTTGACTTGGGTAATAAATTACAGAATTTTGCAATGTAGCCTATTGTCAATTTTTTTAAAATTATTTTCATTCTAAATATAGTAGGAAATTGATTTTTAGTTTCGCAAAATGATGCTTTAATCCATCATTGAACAAGTTTGTAGTTTTTAGCATGATATAATATCACCGTGCCACTGACCCTTCTGCTGCTAAGCCCTTAGAGATACATTGTCATGCAAGGTTTAAATGAAATAAAAGCTCAATGAAATCGATTATTGGAAGCGGGAAATGGTGTCGGACATCTTACAAATTGTATAATTTGATTAACTGAGCATCTCTCACAAACTATTTGCTCAATTTCAGTGGCATTTTATTTTATTTGTGATTAGCTTGAAAATGTGTATATAACAGAGACCAGTTATATATATTCATACAGTCCTGACCCTTAGAACACCCATGTCAACTACAGTAGATATTCTGTATTTTTATAAGCACAAGTATAACCAGTTGATAAAAGTAAAATATCCCTTCAATCTTGAAACACTGATATATGTTGGGACCTAAATTTCACAAATCAAGTAAATTTTCAGTCACTTGAAGTTGTGTATTGCGGTAGCAAGACACAACTACAAGTGACTGAAAATTGAAACTGAATAGCTCAGTGCTCTTAGGGCTACCAGGACAAGTGTTCAAAAATCTTTGTCAGTGGGTGAAACTTGTTGGAATCTCAATATTTTTATAAAATCTTGTAAGGATTGTGTGGTTGTGTTTGTAGGTTACCATGATCATCATCCTGTTATCCAGTATTTCTGGAACAGTGTTGAGCGGTATGACAATGAGCGCAGGCTGCGGCTGCTACAGTTTGTTACGGGTACCTCCAGCATCCCCTATGAAGGCTTCGCCGCCCTGAGGGGCAGCAACGGCCCCAGGAAATTCTGCATTGAAAAATGGGGACGCATCACAAGTTTACCAAGGTAAAGATGACGCTGCTGGCTTGGCATTTCCTAAATATTGATCCAACCTAGATATTATGCCTCTCATCGGGCATATTTGAGACAAATTATAGCTCTTAGGTCAGATCATTGGAGAATAGCCACCCTGATTTGTAGTTGTTGATAACTAATATAAGAATAATGCTCATTGCAATGTGAATTAACCCATAACAATGTGGCTCATTCAGAAACACTAAGCTTCCCGGTAAACACAAAACATTTGTATAGCATATATACAATGTTGACCCAACGTCGAAGACATTGGGGCGACGATGTATCAATGTTATGCAAATGCTTTGGGTTTACTGGGTTGTTATTGATAATTAACTAATTTATGATTAGAAGTTTGGCTTTGCATTGTTAAATTTACAAAAAGAAATAATGTTGTACACTAAGCCAAAATAAGAAAAAAAAGGAGTAAAATAGTTATCTATAATCTTAAAAAAATAGTAATCATGCATTTGACTATTTGTTTGAAAAAATTCTATGTCTGCTAATAAAAAGATTTTTAGTATGTAGTTAATGATTTGTGTGATTATTAATTCTATTAATATCTATATTTGTTATGTACTTTCATATATTAGGTTTTCTAAATGTACAGACTATTAACCTGACTGTCACTTTCTTGTTGTTTGCAGGGCACACACCTGTTTTAACAGAATAGACCTCCCACCTTACACGTCATTTGAGATGCTTTTTGAGAAGGTTTCCATCGCTGTGGAAGAAACAAGTACATTTGGCATAGAGTGATTCTTGACAAAAGTTCTTGTTGAGTACTGGAAAAAAATCCACAAAGAGGCGGAGATAAGGCACATTAGCCGTTACATTTCACCCTTACGGCATTGAATTTCCCACATAAAGTTGTGGGTTGCAAGGTCACACCACGCATGCAAGAATCATTTCTGTGATGAGAAAAAAGTGTGGACAATCTGATAACAACGCGACTTTGTCGAAGGTTTGTTGATGTAATGACAGTATTGGTGATGCCTGTGTACAACAAGCCAGATGGAGACTTTGAGTCCATGTGAGAGGAATCCTGGCAAGTATCATTTACCCAATGTTGCTTAATGTTGAGCCATCGTCGTCTCAACATTAAACCAACATTGGGTAGTCCTAGTCCTTGCCCAAGCCATAAACCAACGTTGGGTAATTGTAGACACTGACCCAACATTAAACCAACATCGGAGAGTCATAGATGCTGGCACAACATTAAAACAACATCGGAGTGTCGTAGACGCTGGCACAACCCTAAACCAACATTGGATGAGACCAAGTGAATATTGTGAGAATCTGGCAGTTTGTGAGATACAAAGAGCAGCTGATGCTGTATTCACTGGATGATGATGCTGTCCTCCGGTAGTGAGGAATCTTATCTTCTCCATGTAGGTCACTGGATTTAATACAAAACATTCCCAAACAGACTGCAATTACAAAAACCTGTGAAGAGAGAGAGAGAATTTCGACATAACAGGTCTATCAAGAGGATATGGTTATGTGAGGAGAAATTGTGATGTATCAGCCAATTATAGTGAAATAGTGACAGAGATTTATAGCATACAAAGGAAATAATATTGCGTGCATCGCTTGTTATTTGATCGTTAGAGCTGGGATTGAGCTATGTCATAGTATTTCAAGTATTGTTGTATTCTACTCAAATTTAAATATCAACCGAATAATGCGCAGTGATTAACTGACTCACATGACTTAATTTGTGACACTCACATGACTTAATTTGTGACCGCACTATTGTGCCCTTATTATGTGAATAGAGTAAGAAAGACTTGCAGCGCAGAAAGAACACCATCTTTCCTCGATTAGTCTTATTGTTACTTATCGACTGGAATGGTGTTTTATCAGCCTACAATGTGAACAGAAAGAGAATGAGTTTACAAAGATAATGTTTCCAGCGTGTTTTAATGCTATTTTATCATTGCGAACTTGAGTTTCGCTGGAAAATTAATGTGTTAATAAATTCAACCGCTGTCAAATTTATCATGATTTAAATCTGTTGTTTTTTGTCACTGCAAACAGTTAAAGGTTGTGTTTGAAAAGACTTCAGACAAACTTAAGATAAATAGTCATCATATAATCGCAGGTATGCATATGAGTAATCTAACAATTTGAACACAGTTTACGTTCATCTTGTAATTACCAACCAAACAAGAGACAATCCCAGCAAACACGACACATTGGCCCAATGTTGGCTTAACGTTGGGCAATCGTCTTCGACGCTGAGCCAACATTAACCTAACATTGGGCCAACGTCTCGTGTTCGATGGGATATCCCTATATTGGTGTCATTGTTTACTGTCTGCTTTACTGGCCGACACTTCGTCCCCTTGAATATGAAAGGGTGTATCTGTCACTTTGTAAAGTGTCAGATACATCCTTTCATATCCAAGGTGACATTTGTTAATTGTTTATTGTTTGCTGATAAACAGTCAGGATAAAGTGATAAGCTGAAGAAATGAGAACATACTGTTATCTGTCAGAATGTATTTATATTGATAATTATAAAATCCTTATTTACACGGGGCAGAGAATTTAATTATCCTCATCTTCTATGGAACCCTCAAATATTCATATACAAATAATAATCAAATAATTCACATTATTATATAGATGTACATTATTCATTGCATAGCTTGCATGAAATTCATCTAAAATTCATGAATATAAGATAAATTAAGAGGTTTTGTTTGATAATGCTATATTGGGTCAGATAATTTTCATTCACTTCGATTTTGGAGAAATGCTACAGTAATTTTCACCTCAAAATGAATGAAAACTAAAAGAAATATCTCAGTAGTTTGATGTTTTGAAATGCTGACAGATTGGGTGTAGTGTTATTCCTTAGAACTCTGATGTCAACTCTACTGCTCTGCAAAGCCACAAGGCAGTATCTGCTTACTCATGAAGTATGCTGATACTGCCTTGTGGCTTTGCAGGCAGTAAAGTAGACTATTGTATTGTTTTCTAATGTTTTAAATAATGACATTATATAATGATACACATTGCGATATGAATTTAGCTAATTCAACCAATTTTTAGTCACTAGTTGTGGATCGCTGTAGGGAACCACAACTTCAAGTGACTAAACATTTGAATTTAGTAGCTCAAGAGATGTAGAGGTCAGCCTTAATAAGCCCATTGAAAAGACCACACAACAATCATTTAAAGTTTGTAAGACTTGTGTTCAATGTGCCACATTCATTTAACCAGTGCTATAACTGTCATGGCGTGATCTTGCCACGCATAATTCGGAATCAACTGTGTTCATCAATTCAATTTTTCAATGCTTCCGGCATACAGCTGTTAGTGTTATATACCATATTGCGAGACCATAATTCAGCATTCTTATATAGAGATAGCCTGATAACATTGAAGCTCCAGTTTTCGGATCTTGAATGTTATTATGTTATAAAAGTAGCTGATACTTTACTCCAATTTAAATTACAATGAAATGACGGGAAGGGAGTAGCTGATTTTGTAATGTGATACACGTATACTGTAACATATATATAGCATATATAATTCAGCAGGGAGTAGAGTACTATACATGAGCTGTTATCCAGTGTGATACTGTAAGGGTTACATTCTCAGCCTAATAATACATCTCCTGGCTACTTGTTCTATGTGATGTCTACCTATTGATATGTGGAAATGTCATGTATCTAAATCAGTGATATTTGAATAATTTATGCCCTAACTTACTTAATTATAATACCTTAGTATACACACCAAAATGCACACCATTATGTGTCATTAAGTTAAGAACCAGTAGGGGAAGGAGGGCCATATACTTTTAAAAATCCCCTAAATTGGCAAAATTTACCAAAAAAATCTTGGAGGATAAGCCCCGGGCGCCCCCCCCCCCTCTTTCTTCAGATCCTGGATCTGCCACTGGAGGGGAGTTATTATTCCTGTGCTAAGGCTGTGCGTGGTGAATGTTACATTTTGTGACCATCATGTACATCTATTGGCCTATCTATTTTATAAGGATAACGCTTGTGATACTTGTTTCTTATTTTTCATTCATTAGCTGGAATTGCTAACGCAATATCCAGCTTCAAACTGAATTATTTGATTAAATGAGCATCTACTACAGAATATTTCATCAATTTCAGTAACTTTTTCATTTTGAAGCTCTTTTATGTCGCAACAGCACATGGGTTAACCTCTGAATTTTACTAAATGTACCCCAGAAAACACGGAACGTTCTACCAATATTGGATTAATATTAATCCAATATTGGGTCAACATGTCGTTTTTGTGGGGAAGCTACACAGCAACTTATTCTGTGTACTGTGTTTGAATTGTCTGTAACGTCTTCCTGCCTAGATTGGCAATAGTGACTTATCACAAAACATAACATGATTACGCACAGTCTAAATACTGTCTCAGCTTTGCCTTATGTGAGGAAAGTGTTGAAATGTGGTGTATCTGTCTCGTCTCTTGTTACATTTTGTACGAAATACCATTCTAGAAAGACCAAAGCACTATTTAAAACCTGCACACCAGTCCAATCTATCCTGCTATACAAAGCTAAACAGCATCAACTGGCAGTGAACTGGGGATGCCTTTCTGCTTTGCATGGCACTGTCAGTGCTGTTCGCGCATGCACTGATATCGCTGGGACCATCAGTGGATATTAGCACTGCACTAACCCCATGCATAGAGATTACCCATATGTATCCCAGCAAACACGCAGCATTCCCCAATGCTGTTTCAATGTTGGCCCACCGTCTTCGACACAGACTCAACATTAACTCTTTCAGGCCTGAATTTACCATTGTCATCTTCATCCACTACAAGCCGCGAATTGCTGTCGCAATTCTCGACTTGTAGTGGATGAAGATGATTTGATGTGGTTTGAAATTAAAGAAAATTACCCCATATTGGTAAACCAGTTTTCGCTCTAAAACCCTTGGTTGTAGGAAAATTATGTGCGTTTATAGGGATGTAAGATGATGCTTTAATGCATCTTGAGGGCCTCAAGGGTGAATGTTTTTGCTGGGATGGTCTTCTGCCTGCTGCGACATTTGAAATAGATTTCTATGGTTATGGTTGATAATGTGCATCAGAACTCCTTTTTTCCAGTATCCATCTCAGGCTTGAAAAATGCCTGTTGTTACAAATGTCCTGTGACACTGCATGGTAGATCAGTGTACTTGCATGTACGATGGCTTTACTTTGTTCAATGTCCAGCTTTAATTTGCTCATGTTGGGCTTTACTTCGTTCAGTGTTGGGCTTTACTTTGTTCAATGTTGGGCTAACGCCGATGTTGGTGGCCCAAATCGGCTCTAACACTGTTTACACCTACATACCTCAACAGTGCCATAACTATACTTCTCCATTCCGTAGTACTGGTAGCTGACAGATTTGAACACTTGAATACTTTCCCCCCCCCCCCCCCCGCGTAGTTTTCTCATACAATCTTGTATAATACCACAAAAAGATGTAACATTAATTTGAAGGTCGTTGAAATAGTATTATGTGAAGGTGATTATTTTTCCAACCTAATTATGTTGATAGTAAACACCAGCAGATTGTTTTCTAAGGATTTGCTCTTATTTATTCTGCTTCCGCATTCAATTTCACACAGTATTATCTGATTGTAGTTTGTGGAAACTGATCTGCAGAAATTATGATATTACGGTCATTGTATTATTAGCCTGATGACTTGACAATCTATTGGTAAAGAAGCTTCTACTTTCAATCTAAGATTGAGTTCAATCTGGTCTGCATTTCTTTGTCCGATATCTAGCAATTGTAACACATGACGTTCCATGCGTTTTATATGCAGAATGGAATGAACCCCCATGTGTGTGTAGCTATATCGCCACCACAACTAAAAATGCAGTACATGCCACCCAGCAAACACGAGGCGCTGACCCAATGCTGGGCTAATGTTGGCCCAGCGTCGTAGACGGTGGGCCAACATTAGCCCAGCACTGGGTCAAGGTATCGTGTTTGCTGGGCACAGCGTCATATACTGCTTTTTAAGTCCAAGGCGCAACATAAGATTTTCATGAACACATTCCAGTCAATCATCTTTGACAACCAGACCAATTTCAATAGTCATTATTATCCATCGACCAAAATGAGTCCATTTGTACATAGTTCAGTAGATGCAGACAGCATGAAAGGCAAAGGGTTATTTGTCATGACATAAATGATGAGACCCTTTGCGTTCAATGTCATTCGTGAATCTACTGCCATTCACGACACTCGTCTGTAAATCAAAGCTATTTATTTTTTTGTTAGATGTTTGTTTTATTTGAATAGCTGTGCTCCTATGAGTCGCTTGTGTGACATAGCCGCTGTCTCGTTTCATCTCTGGTTTTTCATGGCATAATTGCTGAGACTATAAATGCACACGAATCAGATATATGAACGAAGCTACCGTAGAGAGATCGTAGAGTGAGCTGACATTAGTTGTAGGTGAATAGAAAGAAATGAATAATTCAGATTTGAATTTACGAGTCTGACGACCTAGCTGTGATATGTGCGGTCGTGTGATGCCTGTGCAATATGTGTGACAATTATCGCCGCCTTGGCGTTCAAAATGTTGTATCTGCCACTGCCCAATGCAGATAAATAACGTCACACAAACTCGATATTTCTCACGCGTCTTTGCATGTATGTATTTTAAGTTTTGAATTTAAAGTAATGATGCCAAATTATGGAATTCGTCGTTTTTGTCCACAACTCGTCCGCTTGGAGACAAAAAGTCTGTAACTGCCACTTTGTATTGTGGTAGATACACCCTTTTAGCTCTAAGGGAACGCAGTTTTGTTTAACGGCAGAAGTGATTTTTGATTGCCAACAACATACAAACAGAATGCCCAGAAATCACAATGTATTACTGTTTGAAACGAATGAGACAATCGTGATGTTATGAACAAACATATTATACCTACTTACCATGTAATATAGCTACTATAATAGTCATGAAGTTTGCAGATCCAAAGTGAACGATGGCTTTAATATAATATTATATAACAGATGAGATAATGAATCAACACCAGACGTTAAATCTGTGCTGGATTAAGATATTAAACCGCCGGTACGACTATATTTTCGGGAGTGAAATGCGTGTTTAAATATCAATATTTGCAAATGTTTGGTCTTAAATCAAACAAAAATGACTAATTTGAAAATTGAAATTATTTAGAATATTAAGATTTGAAAATGTTTAGTCATAAATCAAACAAAAATGACTAATTTTAACCCGCTTGAAGTTGTGGGTCGCGGTAGCGAGACACAACTTCAAGTGGGTGAAAATTTAAATTATTCAATTTAGCGCTTCAAGGGTTAGAGGACCCCCCCCCCCGTGTCTTTTTGTGAATCTTTGTTATGAGCTGTGAGTGCAAACAGCATTGTTAATACTTGTATGCCTGCTTCCACGTGAACGAATAATACCCTACTCTCTACACAGGACATGGTGTACACGTCAAAAGTAGACTGTCCTCTAATTTTGAAGATATTCTATATCAAATATTCGCTTGATGAAGCGAGACATTTCCTGCAAGTTTGTTAATGATTAATTTATTGTCCGTCTCCGTGGGTCCTGCTGTCCCCGCCTTCCTCTGTGCTGCTCAATTTGATCGTTTGTTAATATTTTTCATCATCTGTAACTGGAATTGTTAATGAAATTTCCATCGTGAAATGACGATAAATATTTATTTTAAAATGTCTAATCGGCCATACTGAATTATGATTTTGTGAATGAAATGAGTGTTTAAACAGCAAGATTTGCAGATGTTTTTGTCTCAAATTAGACAAATTTGAGTCATTTTCACCCACTTGAAGTTGTGGGTCGCGATAGTGAGACCCAATTTCAAGCAGATGGAAATTTAAATTATTGAATTTAGAGCTGTAAGGTTTAAATCACAACAGATATCAGTTTAATTTGAGACATTTGAAAACTTCCATTTTATATAATACACTTTTACGAATGCATGTGTTCTGTGTATATTTTTGCCTAATAGTCGTATTATGGTGGTCATCTTCAGTATTTAATCTCGTCTGCCTGTCATCATCGTTATAAATGTGCACAACTCGTTATCATTCACTACATTGTTTACAGAAAAATCCGGCTGCATAATAAACAGCTGAATTCTTAAATACTTGTCTATGTTATTTTATTGTCATTCTACTGGTGATCATCTATTGAAATATCAATGTTGAGGGAGACATAACTATGATCAGCCCACCAGTATGGCCGATTGGGCTGTACCATAGGCGTAAAAGTGTTATTTGGCCACCAATTTAAAATCATGTGACGCCGTTGAGTGCTTAAGCATTGGCTAATAAATTTTGACCCCGTCCTAACCACTGTTGTGAGCATTTTCATTGGCTCTGCTGGGAGGTAATATAGTTCCCAGCTTGTGAATTTCCGTATCGCAGCATTTGTGCAGTCAATAGATAGTTAAGCCATCGAAGGAGCCAAGAGTTGCCATAAAGAGGCTACGCAACTATTTATACCCGGTTGGTATTTGACATACAGTCTTCCTCGGGTCCACTTTTTTTTAGCTCATCCGGCCTTTAAGCCTAGGTGAGTTTATGCAATCGTGTGTTGTCCGTCGTCTCTCCACAATCACAAAAAAAATGCTTCTCCTTTAAATCTGATTTCAACTGTGGTAATGCGGTGATAAAAAATTGGAAAAACGATTATAATCGGGACCGGCGGTAAAAGGGTTAGAATATCAAGGGCAACAACAACCACAATCTCTAATATACCTGGGCACCATTATATATTTCAATAAAAAATTGGAAAGAAAACGGTACAATCCTACAAATTATTGACTACTGAGCTGTTATTTTTTTATTATTATTAATATATTCGAAAAAAAAATCAAATTTATTTCACATTAATTTTTAAGGCAGGAATTCACAATTAAAGATAAATGAAAACAAGGCAAAATACCTAGGGTTTTTTTCAACAGAGCTCCCGATATATTGAACATCATTTTGTGTGAAGATACATGTATTTATAATAATACGCCTAAATTTAAATTGCGATTTTAGTTAAAATATTTTTTATAATGCTGCGATCATAATTTTTATGTGGAATAATTAAATGTCAACTATTCCATATCATTTGAAAAGAGTCCGCTTATGTTTTTAAGTATGCAGCACTGCATTTTATATAAAATAATAATAGTAAATCACTAGGCATATATCTCTACAATTACATTGATATTCAACGTCTGCAAAAAAATAAGGGAGACAATAAATACAAACGTTATTAAAAAAGTAAAAAAAGGACATATTTTCTACAATGTTTAAATTATAACATATAATTAGGACAGAAAATGCTGGGTCAATCAATGTACAATGCGTTGCGTATGTAGTACGCCCCTATGTCGAGACTATCGGTATACATCTCTCAATTGGTATGCAGACTGCCACTGTCCAGAGCGAAATGCTTCTTGACAATTCAGCGAGTCATCTACCGTTACGTAACGGTAAATGACTGATTCAAATTGTATTGGTGTCCCTAAAAGAATTATCACAGATCTGCCGAATTTTGTGTAATACATCTCTAGATCGGTCTCCAATACATTGAGCCAATCATCTAGCGTTACGTAACGGTATGTCTATAGCTGGCACAAATTGTTGCTGGTGCTGAATGTGTCCGTTGTGTTCATACATCACAGGTAATCGGATTCGTTCAGTAGGCTAATTACTGGTGACCATGCTGAATGAGCTAATCATTGTGTCAGGGAAAGGTTGATCAGCAGGCACAGTACCAGGCTGGTGACCACCAGGATCAGCATCATTCCCGAGCTGTGAGGAGATGGAGCGGAGGAGATGTCAGGGTTGTTCAATCCGCATCCTTGTCCTGGGGTGGCGTTATCCTCACTTGTGGGTCTCGCCATGTTCTTGTAGTTACACTGATCGAGCAAACTGACCACATAGGCGCCAGTCACGACTTCTCCAGTGGCGTTGTAAATGAATGTAACAAGATATTCGTCTACTACACTCTCCAAAATAGTCGTGGTGGACTGCATCAGTAAAGGCTGGAAACAAGGTTTTGTATTGAGTTCGTCCAAATATTGCTGGCAGTCATCTGTGCAGCTCGTCTGACATAGTTCCAGCAAGTCGATTGAAATGGGGTACGTCTGATTTTCAGCGAACTCTTCGTAATCACAATCTCCCAGGAGGATCTCAAAATCGGCGTCATGACCTGGACAACTGTAACACGAACAAACGTTATGGTTAGTACAAAACCAAATGTAGCCTCATTGTAGCCTCAAATGTGGCTCAATGTTGGGCCGTGTCGTAGACGGCGGTCCAACCTTGAGCTAACATTGGGTCAATGGCTCATGTTTGCTGGTTTACATAATTATGTACATACATAAGTATTTTAATATTTTTAATAGAACCGGATACGCACATTCATGACAGCCATTTTGAATAATTAATCAAGTCATGTGACATATATATGCCGTAGAGTATGCCACCAGCTTGCATGTGAAGCCCAAGAATGGTTATATTCCAACCATAGATATCATTTTTGTCTAACAACGTGTAGTCGAAGCCCCCTATAGGCCCTTTTCTACTCTCAACAAAATATCCCAAATGGCTCCTAGAAGGCGTAACCTATTGGAGGAGGCGTATTCTGGGGTTGGAGCATCTAGATGATCGAAACTCCCCCCCCCCCCCCCCATCGCATAATATCGATAGTGGTGATTTGTCTTGCAATTATCTCACGAAATTGGACTATGTATTTTATCGGCCTATATATAATTTATAATGTTCTTGGAATGTTTTTAGAATGTTTTGTCGGTGTGCTCATTTTAACTAATCAAATATGTGACTGTAGGTGGTTCGTCATGATTCCATGAATAGCCTACACATGGTGGGCTCACCCGCATGGGCAGCCTTGCCAAAATCACAGTGATGCTAAATGACCCAGCTGCTTCAAAGTAGGTGGGTTATTTCGCGTGACTAATCAGTGATATGTATCTCCTGAGGGTTCCACTCCTCAGGACGTTGACCACGCTGCGCATGCGGGTGAGCCTACAAGGTAAGCTCAACGAATAGTGACGATCCACCTACTTTGAATTTAAAAAATCCAAGTAGAAAACATGCTTAAAAATACCCCATACATGGCAAGTTTTCTCATATCCCAGCACTACGTATTGGAAGGATCCCAGCGGACACAAGTCGCTGAAACACTGTTGGTTTAACGTTGGTCAACCGTCTACGACGTTGAACTAGCGTTAAACCAACATTAATTCAACGTCTTGTGTCCGTTTGGTGGGTGGTCTGAACGTTGCTGAGCATTGTATATTCACACAGGCCTACCTATACTCTTCGGGTCCGAAACTCAAGCACTCCTTTAGTGTTGGTACAAGTGGGTAATAGGTGAGAAACCCATAGCACATCTCATCCGAGGTGGCATCTCCGTAATACGTGTTCTCGTGTTTGTTGGTCGATTTGTAGTTACAAGTTGTGTTGATGCTATCCCCAGCCTTGAACAAAAGAGGAACTTCGTACCTGAAAAGAAATTGAAAGAAATTGAAATATAAAGAAATTCCGTGCACAATGATGAACATGACGAAACCCCACTCCTGGTTCCCCACACTGGTTCGCATAAGCAACAAGATTTAACTTCAAACAGTTTATCTGGTTCGTGCTTCACTCCTGTGCTGCTCCTTACACATTCTGTGTCTCTTGGAAAGAAATTAACCCTAGTGCCACTGAGAATGTACACGACCCGTGTTCAAGAACGTTTCAAATAAAATAAAATTCGACTGAATTGTAAGCCCTATCCCAATATAGGAGGTGTCTATTTACCTCAAATATAATTATTTGTCATAATTTAAATTTGGAAATATTCCACTTTTAAATGAATAGAAATATAGCCTATGGCCACCGAACAAGAGACGTTGGCTCAGCATCAAAACAACATTTAATTTAGTTTCATGCTTGCAGGGCTAAAGGCCCGCTTACACAGTCCGCGATAACTTTAAATCGTGCGATAAAAAAATGCCACACTCGATATTAGGCCTCCTTATTTTAGTGATGTTATTTTAAATATTTTACACATACCATAGCGCGGCGTGATACACCTCTAGAAGGCCTACTGCTACAGTTAGTGCGCCCACAATGTTGATTATTATCAGGTCGCCGACTGTCCCAGCAAACATTAGACGTTGCCCCAACGTTGGTTTACTGTTGGCCCACCGTCTACGACGTTGGCCCAACTGTAAACCGACGTTGGGCCAACATATCATGTTTGCTGGGGTGTTGTACTAGTAACTGAGTTCAATACCGCGCGATCTTCAGCTATAAGCGTGTAGGCTAAATACACCTTTCCCAATAGCAACACGCCACACAGGGACTAAAAGCTGAACTATTTAGTTGGGAGTCCTGTCACACTGTTTTTTATTACAAAGCGCCACACAGTGATTAAAACTGAACTATTTAGTTGGGAGTCCTATTATGCGCAGAATCGTGCAAACAATGTATTGCATGATTCCATGAGAATACAAGTAGGCCCACCATGTGGATGTCAGATGTAGGCCTACATATTGATATTGGGAACGCCAACAGCTAGCTATGGTATAGTGACACTAGTTGTACACAAACAATAATTGGCCTATAATCGATTAATGAATTCCAAAATAAGTAATTAATTCTCAGAAAGTGCAAAGACTGATGGATATACTGCTGTACTCATGCCTATTCAGTCCCGCGGTTGCTACAGCAATAATACTGAGCCATTCAGACTAGCCTACGATAGAACACTCGGAGGTCTTCAATGACTACACATGCTATATGTAATAACAGCATCGAATCAAATCAAGGTTAAACAATGTGCCCGAATATTGACACAGACCACGTTCACCACGTTCATACCAATAAGGAGTTGGCCTAACCTATGGTGAGCCTATGCTAAATCTACAAACATTATCATAATCTGATAATATATAATATGCAAGTACAAGTATTTTACAAACTTTTAGATAACTTAGCGAGATTATTTACATCATGCCGGATAAGATAAGATTTATTATTTTACAATCACGATGATAGTGGACTACATTTTAAAGCGACACAAGCAGGCTAATATTATCCAAAACATGTACATAGACTATGTACTACAAAACTTGTTTTTTTTGTGTTGCGCATTTACAATTTAATCGAGATATAAAGACAAAATTCCCGATTTCTTATTTCGGACATGCATGTCCAAAATAAGAAATACGATGATGATGACGATTTTAGCCTGATTGTGTCAGCTTTAAGCTCACCCCATCCCCACTGCTGCTTTGTATGTAACACAGATGTCTAGTCAGTAATAATCATGTGAAACATTAATGTTTTCATCATATTGTTTGCAATATTATAATTTTACTTTTACAAGTATGCACTGTTTTCTATGGTACACTAAGGCCTAGTCAGGGCAATTATGTAAAATAGTGTTTTCGCTAATAATTCTACCCTGAATAAATATATTTATTATTATTTACTATAACGATATTAAGATTATTTGAATTTTCTCTAATAAATCATAACCATATTCATTCGTTCGTTCGTTCGTTCGTTCGTTCGTTCGTTCGTTCGTTCGTTCGTTCGTTCGTTCGTTCGTTCGTTCGTTCGTTCGTTCGTTCGTTCGTTCGTTCGTTCGTTCGTTCGTTCGTTCGTTCGTTCGTTCGTTCGTTCGTTCGTTCGTTCGTTCGCTCGTTCGTTCGTTCATTCATTCATTCATTCATTCATTCATTCATTCATTCATTCATTCATTCATTTATTTATTTATTTATTTATTTATTCATTTATACATTCATTCATTCATTCATTCATTCATTCATTCATTCATTCATTCATTCATTCATTCATTCATTCATTCATTCATTCATTCATTCATTCATTCATTCATTCATTCATTCATTCATTCATTCATTTATTTATTTATTTATTTATTTATTTATTCATTCATTCATTCATTCATTCATTCATTCATTCATTCATTCATTCATTCATTCACTCAGTCACTCACTCACTCACTCACTCACTCACTCACTCACTCACTCACTCACTCACTCACTCACTCACTCACTCACTCACTCACTCACTCACTCACTCACTCACTCACTCACTCAGTCACTCAGTCACTCACTCACTCACTCACTCACTCACTCACTCACTCACTCACTCACTCACTCACTCACTCACTCACTCACTCACTCACTCACTCACTCACTCACTCACTCACTCACGCACTCACGCACTCACGCACTCACGCACTCACTCACTCACTCACTCACTCACTCACTCACTCACTCACTCACTCACTCACTCACTCACTCACTCACTCACTCACTCACTCACTCACTCACTCACTCACTCACTCACTCACTCACTCACTCACTCACTCACTCACTCACTCACTCACTCATTTATTCATTCATTTATTCATTCATTCATTCATTCATTCATTCATTCATTCATTCATAACTTTTCTAATGGAAATAAGAAAACTAAGTGCAGATTATCTCAACCTTAAAGCAGCTGGGTCTTCAAGCTTCACTGAGCCATAATGCTCACATTGCGGGGTAGCCTACCCCACTCCCGTGGACGTTGAGCATGCTGCGCATATCTGTCCCATTGCCTTGTGCGCCCACAATAATTATTGGTACCCATCAAATCATGACGACTCACATACTTTACGTTTTTCAATGCGCCTCCGATCTCTTGAGCACATAGTTTCCTTCACAGGCTGGTTATACATTTAAAGTTACTTACTGGTGATTCACTGGTCTGTCGTAGCTGTAGTTTGGCTCATCCACTAGAACATTGACTAGTTCATCGCCTCTTTTATGCTCAATACTGCCAGATATTCCTGTAACCCAATAACCAAAACAATTTGATTTCTGTTATATTTTCGCACTGGTCACAAAAATAATAATGAGCTAGCAGGCGGGTCCTTTTTTGAAAATAAAATTGTTCAATGATTCTTCGACTGATATATCCGGATAAATCCAGCCAACACTAAACATCGCCCTAATGTTGCTTTAATATCGGACCAGCGTCTTCGACGCTGGCTCAACATTAATGCAACATTGGGGTTCCGTCTCGTGTTTGCTGGGTCTACTCACCCATGTAATGCATGTGTATGAGTGACCTGGCCAGATAGATGTCATGAGGAAACGAGGATGTACATTCTGATGGACAATCTCCGTTGATTGTGAATTTCTCCTCATAGGGGGGTATAGTGAGCATGCGCTGGCCCACCATCAGCATGCCTGCGTGATTGTCACGCAGGCTTGATGTGTAAAACAATCTCATACCCGAGGAGTCCGTAAAATCGGCACGCTTCGTGGGGTTGTTCCAATGAATCTAAGCAAAAACAAAATCAACAACCAAATGCAATTATCTTCTCATATGACACACCGGTACTTGGCTATATAACGTATTCTCAAAGCAAACTATAAAACCCATATCTTGGGCATATCTTGATCAATCAAATACCTATAGTGTATCTGGTGACTTTTTATTAAATTAAAGTCATTAAAAATGAGACATAGTTCACAGATAAATCACTTGGACTGTAGTTAAATTCATTCATTTCCAACGCAGCGCAGCGCAGCGCAGCGCACCGCAGCGCAGCGCAGCGCAGCACATCATAGCACATCACAGTACAGTACAGAAAGTCGTACCTGCATCATAACCTTCTTAAACCCGCTTTCTCCTATCCGGAATCCGAAATTGTCATCATGGCATGTCCCCAGATGACCCACCGACCATATTGCTATCAGGTTGAGGCACTCCTCCACTGCCATACCACACTCCTCTGGCTGAGCGATCTGAACATCTGGTTGAAAGGAGAAAGTAGAATGAAGTTATTATTTCAAATCAGCCATATTCACTCATTTATTCAAAGATCCCCAAAATGTTTTTTTTTACCAAATTATTGAGTGTAATAAAGCGAGTGAAAGAGTGAAGATAATCAGATGTGCTCACTTAACCCTTTAAGTCCTCGCGATGCATTAAATCATCATTTTACATCCCTGAAACAGACTTAATTTTTCTTTACCTAAGAGTTTTAGAATGAATATTTCAATGAAACTGGTTTACCAATACATGACAATTTTCTTTACTTTTTCAACCACTTTAAATCATCTTCATTCACTACAAGTCGAGAATTGCGACAGCAACTTACGGCTTGTAGTGGATGAAGATGACAATGTGAGTCAGGCTTAAAAGGGTTAAAAAATAAGGAGTAACAGCCTTCTTGCTCAGCATGGCAGAGATAATGTCTTTTTTTGAGGCTTTTAGTACAGCTTTTATCTTGAATATCACCAAGAAATGTTGCAAAATATCTATACTATGAAATATAATAAGGACTTTTAACATTGAACATTCACGCCAGGCAAGTCTTTATTGCCGATCATGAAATATATACCTCTCACACAGAAGTAACTTATTAAATTTGGAGAACGTGCTATATTGCAAGTTCCTGCAAAATGTTTTTGTGTTCTAGTTTGGATTTCATTCACACTCACCATTGCAAAAAATATGAGCTATCCTTATCCCTAATAATATATATATATACGAATGGAAAGAGAACGACGTGCAGTATATAATAGCCCAGCTAAATTAAAGCGTCGACCAATGCTGGGGTAATGTTGGGCCAATGTCTGCAACGCTGCCCAACCCTAACCCAACACTGGGTCATCCTCGCTAGTTTTTAGGAGGTGGACTGTAGCCAGGTGATACCAGAGGAAGCATTGTAAACAGTGGTTCAACATTGAGCAAACATTGATTTAGAATTTTATTGGCAGCTAGAGCTCAGAGGCTCGGCTTTAGTCTGTTTGAGTGCTTTAGACAAAAAATTGGCCCAATATTTTGTAAACATAACTGTATGGGTTTTCCTCATGGGCCAGAATCCTAAAAGTTCAGGATATAATTATTGAAAGAACCAAGGAGACAAGTAGGCTATATCTTCAACGTTTAGGCCTATCCCTTTTACCACCATCGCCGTAAGCGTCCATAAGATGTACCTCGTACACATAATGTAGGCCTACCCTCCCAATACCGGTTCGATGTTGGGCCAGCCTCGCAGCTGGTTCAATACTGTTCAATCGTATTCGACGCTGGCCCAACATTGGAACAGACTGCCATACGGGTGACGCCTTATCCCCCGAGAGGCCACTACCGGATAACACGATACATTGGCCCAATTGTGAAATAATGTTGAGACACCGTCTGCGACGCTGGGCCAACATTATTCCAACCAAAACCCTTTAAGCTCTAAACCACGAATACAATCGTGAATATCTTTTTTTCTGAAGACTTTTTAAACACGAAAGTACTTAACCTAGGGACCTCAAACGTTATACTCGACATGTTCATAAGGACTCGTGAACACATCGTTCCCCTAATTAGGACACAAACTCAGGCAATATAAACTTAATAGGGCCTAAGAAAACCTGCTGTTGGTTTATTACGATATTTTACATTAGCTTCAAACCGTGCTTAAGGTAATTTACAATATGTGTCGGCGTAGGGTATTATTTTGCAGTTTTTAAATAAGCTAGTGTCTCAGCACTAACTTAATATTAAGTTATAATAAGTTATATGTATATAACTATTTTATCCATGTAATGTATTCAATCAAACAAAATACGTTTCTGCAATGTTAGTTGACATGCTGGGTCAACTTCGTTGACGGTAGACAAGAATTCAACTAGCATTGGAGAAAATTATATGGGATATTTAGAAGACCTAAATCGCTCCATTATATTGCCACACCTTGATCAATGTTGAAATTAGCGTTGGGTCGGTCACCACCTGCGACGTAGACCCAGCGCTAATCTAGCATTGGGGTTACTGTTTTGTGTGTGTGGGTTTATTGAACTCACCGGAACCGTTATCACAGCCATATATCAGGATATGGTGAGCCACATATTCATTGTCTATGTTCGGCTGGTCCGCAATCACGTGGAAGTCCCCGTCCTGGGGCAGATCGAAGGTCATACACATATACGTGGTTTCTTTAGCAGGAACAGCAGTTAGCGGAAAATTCATATTAAAAGTCATAACCTCTGTAAAAAGTAATGTTCATGTTTAATCGATTATTTTCAGTAACATTTATTCAGTAAGCCTACAATCTATTTTATACATTTATCTATTTCAAACAATTTATTTATTGTAATTTAGGGGTCAAAATATAAAGTTCGTCCCTATTTTTTTGCTGTTAACATCTCATTTCATGTTTTGGACATATCAAGGTTTTAAAAAAAGTTGGTGTGGGTGAGTTGTGGGGGGGGGGGGAGGGGGAGGGGCACGTAGGGTGGTTATGGCCTATGGCCTATTAGCCATAAGCCTTGTGGCAGTACACAGCAGTGGGGCTCCCGATGCTACATTCTAAGCAGCCACAATACATTTTCTGTATTATTCTGTGAAATTCAATAGCACCCTTTTTTATAGTACCCTTTGAACTCAGATTTGGATTGTATATGTATGGTGATATTGCAATCCTTGTACCTATCTTACTTACATCACCATATTTTTTAAGACCTGCTCTATTGTTACTCCACTTTTTCAAGATAACAAGGTAATTTATTCAAAATCCCGTAGGACATGAGAAGCCAGGTGTGAGATACAGGGTGAGTAAATATAACATGCCTGTGGCAAGGGCATGTCAATCGTTATTAATTTAAACCGTTCATTACGTCATTTGTAATAATAAGTTGTGCTAGGTGATACAAAAACGCCCGGTTTTCACTTGAGATTAATTAATGCATTTTAAAGGTTGAAGGTCTATTATAAAAGTAGCAGCTTAATAACTTTTTTGTCTACTTCAAAGTTCCCACATTCGAAAAGATAATGATATTCATCACCGATGGATCTGTTGTGACATAAGGTGCAGGTACGTCTGTCACGTGAAATACCACAAAAAACTACCGAGTACAATGGGAATCATTCAAAACTATTGGGGATGTGCTGAGCATTCCAGACACCAGGAAAGCCACAATCTATTAAACTATTCTTGATATACAATATCCATTTTGATTCGTAAATATCTAGCTCAAACATACAGTAAAACAATTTATAAATTAATAATGAAAGTTTACATTTTTGGTCCGTAATCAAACGGGCCCAAAAACATATGGCTCTACATTTGACATGTACCTTGAAGGAGAGAACACCCAATTCTCCATATACCATGTTATTGTATGTACATTTATTTACAGATAAAATATATTGCCAAGAACGTAGCTTTTGTTTTTCTAAAATGACACAATCTTCAGGTGCCCATACTTTCAAATATGTAACAAGAACATTTCACGTGATATTATGCATATTAATGGTCTTTGCAAAATTGATTTATTTCAGATAATAATGTCAGCACGTTTATAAAAACATAGAATGGACATTTATCAGTTTGTAGGAGTTTTAATTGAGCTTAATTGTTTACATCGTTACAAAAATATTTATATTAATTAATGAGTTTCGAATAGATAGTGTTAATTATGAAGATAAGCCTCTTACCTGGCTCGTTCTGAGCAGCAGGACACTCAAATTCAGTTGCGGAACAAATTTCCCAATCGTTGACAGCACTACATTCATTTGAATCATAAGGTTCGCAAATACCTTGCAAAATAAAAGCAATGTCATTGCACCAAGTCGTCCTAATGGACTGTCGTATAATATATGCTACTTATTGGAGTGGTACGCCCGATGACCTAGCTCTAAGATAATGCACATTATTATGGTCCCATAAAAATCAATTTGAATTATACACAGCACAAATAATTAATGTCAGGTTGATTAATATCTAATCAGCAATTATCGCCACTGAAAATAAATTCTGCGTTTTGTTTGCTTATTATTACAGCTGTCTTAATCACTGTATATTATTATATTCTTAAATATCGACACAAAAATGCAAAAGACAAGTAAGCAGAAACTGCCTTTTGGCTCTGCAGAGCACTATACTGCAATAGAAAGTCAACCCGCAGTTCGCAGCAAACAGAGGCCGCTGAACCAATGCTGTTTTAATGTTGGGCCGGCGTCGCAGACGGCGGACCAACTTTAAAACAGCATTGGTTCAGCGGCTCGTGTTTGCTGGGCTACTGCTAACATGAGCAGTAAAGTACCTAGACTACTCACCTGGATGACTCAGTCCACTGGTTGTGAATGGCACTTCTCCCGGGGTCCACTGACAGTGGGGATCTCCCAGCTCTTCTCCGTTTGTTTTCCCGTCGCCATCAGAGTCTCTGTTGCAAAGACATTCGTCCCACACCTGGAAACCGATGTGTAGACCCAAAACGTTTAATGTTAAACTTGACCGAGTTGAAAAAAAACGCTAAGCACGACTGTAATTGTTAACATAGTACTAGAGAATATGTTATTCATGGTTACAAGATTCATATAGAAAGTGGTTATATTTTACTAACTTTGGAACTGAGGGTGAAACGATGGCGACGTTTCGGAAGGCAGATCTTGATCACGCAATGATCAGGGTGGGTGATTCGGCTCAGGTGGTGGTGGTCGCGGAATGATCTGACCATAGATGGGTGGCAGCTGGTAGCCCTGGTCTCTGTTCATGGAAGGGGCTCTCTGCTTGATGTGGATGGCCGAACCAGAGACTCAAGGCAAACTACCATTCCTAGACCTATGTGTTACTGTCCTGGATGATGCTTCCACCAAGATCACCATCTATAGGAAGCCCACGCACACCGACCAATACCTGAACTTCAATTCCCACCATTCTCCTTTTTCTCACACGAGGTCGGTGGTGCGCACTACTCGAGCCCACTGCTGAGGACCGCACCACTACTGAGGACCGCAAAGCCGAAATATCACATATACGTAATACCCTCCGATCCAAAAACTATAAGGAGTGGGCCCTAGACGTTCCACTAGCCAGACAAGACGACTACTAGATTCACTCCTCCGATGTTAGGACTCCCGTATATACAGGGCTTTTCTGAGCAGCTGTCACGGACATACCAGTCTCATGGAGTATACCTGTTCCATAAGCCCAGCAACACTCAATGCTCGTACACCCCAAGGACAAAAGCCCCAAGGAGAAATTGTGCGGCACCATCTACCACATCACGTGTGACGACGACACCAACCACACCTACATTGGGGACACGAAGAGACCCCTAGCTCAGCGTTCGGTTCAAGGAACATTGTAAGCTTGATAAACCGACTGGGGTAGGAGACCACTGTAATGCCACCGGTCACAGTGTCTTCATGGATAATTTGAGAGTTCTAGACAGAGAACAGGACTGGATGAAACGCAAGGTGAAGGAGGCCATCCACATCAAGCAGAGAGCCCCTTCCATGAACAGAGACCAGGGCTACCAGCTGCCACCCATCTATGGTCAGATCATTCCGCGACCACCACCATCCGAGCCGAATCACCCACCCTGATCATTGCGTGATCAAGATCTGCTGAAGGCAGATAGAACATCGCAATCGTTTCACCCTCAGTTCCAAAGTGAGTAAAATTTAACCACTTTCTAATCGTTAACATGTTTAATCTGTTTGATTAGAAGGTTAAATCACAGTTATTGTGAATGAAATAAATGTTTAAACATCAAAGTTTGCAAATGTTTGGTCTCAAATTAAAAAAAAAAAATCTGAGTAATTGTCAACTACTTGAAAGTTGTGGAGCGCGGTAGCGAGACACAACTTCAAGTGGGTTAAAATTTAAATTCTATTATTTAACGCTTTTGGGGTTAATCTACCTCCAACGGGAATTAGAAATGATAAATATAGATAAATATATCATACACCTAAGTTTGTAGGCTTCTACTTAATGCGTGTAGGTCTAATTATAAATGTACAGAAAAGCTCAGAAAAAAAACATGAACATTTTCACGGTTTTATTTTACACATTGAAGCAAGCAATTGTAAAACATATCTAATTCGAAGGTTATTTTCAGCTCCTTTTGAGGTTGAGCCAGTAAATAACCACATACAAAACTATTATATCATTTTGTTCTTTCATTGTTTTGATTTTCCGGCATTCTCACCAAATACGGTAAATTATTAAAATAATGCCCATATGTCGACCACTAAAACATTATAGGCCCCATTATTGTGATGTTTCCGGGGATATCTATTCACCAAATTTGGGGTTTATAAACTAGTATTCATCTAACCAAAATAGCTTTGTTGAGGTGTGAATTATTCTATTTCAAGGTTTATAAATACTGAAATTTAAAAACAGTGCATACATAGCGAATGAAAGATCGGATAAAAAGTCTCTCTTTTTCCCGTATTAATTTAAAAAACGTCTCTCTTTTTCCTGTATTAATTTAAAAAAGTCTCTCGTTTTCCAGTATTAATTTGATGTAAAATATTCCATGTAAATGCAGAGTTTTTGAAGGTCCATGTATATCCCCTAGCATCCAGAGTGTCGTTTGTGCCACTCATTTGAGTGGCACAAACGACACTCTGGATTCTAGAAGCAGCTATACTCACATAATCTAATACTCACATAACCATTACTCCTAAAGTCTTCACCGAAAGGATTGAGAGTTCCACCACCGTCTCTGTTTTTGTGTCCCACTCCGGGCCACAGGTAGTTAGGATGACACGGGTGGGGCACGCTATCACCGTTAGGAAGACGCTCTTGGAACGTCTTGAAAGCGCTGATATTGCCAACGACCACCAAGACAAGGAAGTAAATACTTGTACGGTAGAGCGATGAAATCATTTTGAATCTAAAAATAAAGGCCTATTTTTTGTGATATAATTAAATGAGATGAGGTGATATAAAACACAGGAATCAGAACCAGCCAGAACAAAGAAAATATATACGCCGAACAAAATGTTTATTGTTGGGCAGTAGGCCTATTGCAGCATTGCAACTTCAAATAAGTATTAAATATTAGTGAAAAACTGAATTAATAAATAATATCGCAGTTCTACAATAATTCACGTGGAGAACATTAACCCTTGTCCTGCTGAATTGTTTCAATTGTATTTTTCGTCATTTGAAGCTGGAATTGCTAACGCAATTTACAACTTCAAATGACGAAAAATATAGATATTTTTCGAAAATATACATCTTCTAAATAGAGTCATTTTACTAACTGAACATCTACCAACAACTATATTATCCATTACAGTGACATATTATTTGGCTTGAAATATGCTTAAAACCGTATATATCCGAGTCTAGCAGGACAAGTGTTAACAAAAACTGGTTCACAGGCTAGCGATTCTTTGTCTTAGTCTTAGTCCCCTGACCCTTTTTATATCAATATTTTAACCTGTCTACTGCAATATAAATTATTTAAATTGTCTTGTTTGATGAAATATATGAATCTGAATATAATACAGTGAAAGAGAAAGCGTTTCTCATAAAGAACAGTTTATTTTAAGAAATGCTTAATGATAAAAACTACTCACATGACTTGACGTCTGGAACAGGTTCGCTCACGCGCACCACGACCCACTATTATCAATGATTTTAATTACTATTGATTAGGGTGCAGGCTTCTTGTATCTGAGAACTGACACCAAAGTACCAGGGATCAACTGATCATGATGGGTTTTGGCACCAAGTTTATACCTGCGTGTCCAGTCGACCCATGCACCCGCGTTATCAAGTGTTATATGGTGACTAACGCTCCCGTGACGTCCTTTCTAGTCCAGTGTAAACACTGCAAACACTTGTTTTGTATAACGTCAAAGTCATACGTAGTTAACCCTTGCAATGCTGAATTATATTTGTTTTAACCCTTAAAGCGCTGAATTAATTTGTGAAAAACATCGCAACCAAAGGGTTTTATTCAATTTGAAATCATTATAAACGTCTCAGTTAGCTCTTTCTGATTCATTTGAATACCTATGTTATGGGTGTAGGACCATTAAATATATTTTTACTTTTACAGTGCGGGGATAGTCTTTAGTCGTCAGAATCTGACGTCTGTGGACGTCAGACTCTGACGACTAAAGTCGATCCCCGCGCTGTAAGGGTTAACCAATTTGATGTCATCATAATTGTCTTCGTTAGCTCTGGCCGCTTCATTTGAATACTTATCATGTTATCGGTCTTCGGACAATATAAATATTTCAATTCTTTCAGCGCAGGGACCGTCTTGAGACGTCAGATTCTGACGTCTAAGGACGGTCCCCGCGCTGAAAGGGACATGTACTCTGGTAATTGTAAAAGTACAAATTACTGACATAAGCTATATTTCTCCATCGCTCAAAACAACGTTATTTTGTCAATAAAAGGTGCTCCTCGCATTACATTTCAAATTGTGGGGTGTTAATATGAAAGAGCTTGGATTTTTAGTTGTAGAAAGGAGGCTGTCTGAAGCACTGTGGACTAGGCCAACAACCCCTCCCCCCCCCCCCACCCTATGTATCATGCGTAATCGAATCACGTGGGGAGCCTCTGTGAGAGGAAGCGTGCTCGGCCTCGAATTTCGAATAATGTGTCTGGATGGCGGTGTCATCTCATTTATCTCACCATTCTCAGGAGGTTCTCCCGGCCAAGTTTAGCCTATATGTGGATACAAGTGGCCTAAAACCCCAATCTCATTTACGTGTAGTTCGATGTTTTTTTCCAGAAAAATTGGGACGTTGACCCAATGTGATCTATAAAGCAATCCACCTTGACAAAATAATATGGTTTTCCTCCACGATTATTTTATAATATATACTAAATAGAAAATATAACAGGCTATGTATCATATAAAATGATCATTTCACGAGATGCCCTGATTGCTGAAGACACATAATGTGGTTCTATGTAATTTATATACAAACAGCTAACTGGTGAATATCTTTGATCAATCATAAGCGTTTAACGGGACCCCTTGGGATGAGACATTTTCAATTTTGTCAATTTTGAAAATTTAATTCATATGAAGCTATATAGCATATTGATCTCAACTAAAAATACAAAAAAGTCAAAAAACAATTTTAAATCACCTAAAAAAAGTGAAATAGTTATTTTTCCAGGTCGTATATTGCCATGTAAAAAAAATATATCCAGAATATCCCAACCTTTATATGATGAAACATTTACTATTCAATTTTAAAAATCATATTTTGCTTGGCTATGAACTATATGTGTATTTCAGTTTTAGTACCCGGTATATAATTATGTTTTTTTCACAAAGATCTGATGTTGTGCAATTTCTATTTATTTATTATGAGTAACATTATATAGGTTTTTTTCTTAGTATACTCCATGTCTTTCTTTATCCATAAGTGCATAATTTTTCATTAATTACATTGCTTTTAAATGAATGAAGGTGGCTTACATGCTAGCGACTCATGGTCTCAGTGTCTCCTGACCCTACTATAATTATTTATTTTTTTATTGAGACATATTATAAATACGTCTTAATAAATAAATAATAATTATAATTGTATACAGGGTGGACATTATTAGCAGTCAGGTTATTTTTCATATGTGCCCTGTGTTGATTTTGTTATATGAAAACAAACATTTTATTATATAATATTTGATACAGATGAGATATATATAATACAGATAAACAACCCGTATATATGCGGCTTACATTAGTCAGGATGAGAATGAGAAGGGGATATGTACTTCTAAGTCGAGTAAGGCCAAAAGACAATAACTGCTTGCTTTTGAAGTAAGCATTTACTGGCTTTTGGTTTTGCAGAGCATGTGTTATTTATGCCATTGATAAAACAGTGTTTCTAATTCTCGCACTATTTCCCACAAGAATAGGCTACCCAAAACAGGCTCACTTGCTCACATCGCGTCGTGATTCATAAGCACAAGGGGCGGGGGCCCTAGGGTAGTGGTTAGCACCGCTGCCTTTCACGCCAGAGCTCGGGGTTCGGTTCCCGGTCTCGGCGGTTTGAAAGAAACAAAAATGTTTCTTCCCCATCCACGTGTGAAAGTCAGTATTGTGGGGAGCCTCCGTGACCGAGAGGTAGCGTGCTCGGCCTCAAACCGCCAGGGCTCGAATTTCGAATCCTGTGTCTGGAGGACAGTGTCATCTCAATCATCTCACCATCCTCAGGAGGTTCTCCTGGCCCAGTTTAGCCTATATGTGCACAAAGGTGGCCTAAAGCCCGATTCATTTCATTTCATAAGCACATGTTAAGCAATACAGGTGTATTTTCGAGTGTGGATGGATCACAAAAGCGGCCAAGTCTTTGACGAATGGTTGGCCGAGCATTTTGTACATTGGCCCAATGGGGTGAGTTGTTTGAAGAAGAGGCCCTCGATTCCGTTGTACGTATAACGTTCCCCGCACACACAGCAAATGTGGACTTAATGTTGACCCACCGTCTGCGACGCTGGGCCAACGCTGTCTCAATGAATCGTGTTTTCTGGGTATATACCATAGTACCGTGATACTAAGTAAATCGAGGTGAAACAACCTAGCAAACATTGGACCAATGTTGGTTTAATGTTTACCGTTTACGTCGCTGCTCCAACATTGGATCAGCATTTGTTTAACCCTTCAACCACCAAATTATTTAATTTGAATTTTCACCCACTTGAAGTTGTGTCTCGCTGACGCGATCCACAACTTCAAGTGAGTCAAAATAATTCAGATTTGGCAAAATGGAGGTCAACTGTTTTCAAATATTGCTGATTGATGTCACATTTTATCTTTGTCACATGTTTATAAGGTGGTACTTTATGTGCTAATGAAAAATGAAAACCCGAATATATGCGACACCGGCGGTTAAGAGGTTAAGGTACCAAGCTTGAATCCCACTGCGGGCTATAAACTCTTTGACTACAGACATCCTTTTAGTCAACCTTGTCAACCGGTCCCGGAAACCAAGGATATTCTTGCAGAAACGAAGTGTCAGACAGGTGCCCCGTCTAACATCCTTTATACTCTCTCGGCATTGAACCAGTACTTGACGGCACCGCAAATTATAATAAACAGCAGAATAAAGTGGTAATAAAATGAGTAGTAGTATTTTACTTTTATCTCACCCAATATACATAAAACAATACAATAATATTTCAGATAAAACATTGGCCACTCAAATTGAGTTATGAGAGACATGTTACAAACATTCCTCTTTTTTCTAAAATGGTAAAATATCACATCATTGCATATAAATACTTAAAATATTTTTTACATAATTTACACAAATAAATTAGTTAAAACAGACAAGAGCATACTATAATCATGATACGTTGTTCGGGGAATATAATACATTATGGTAAAACACATTAATTTCTTAAAAAACAGTAATTATTTTGGTGGGAATTATTGGTACCTGGAGAAATATAATCCGAGTCTATATTCTCATTTAAAATTATTTTTTCGTCTGAGGTTTAAAATAGAATTTAGGTTCTTGGCAGTGAATTTTACCATATCTATTTTACTCTATCTATTTTACTAAATGAGTAAGCTGTGTATTAAATGCCCTCCAGACACTAAATTCGAGTGCGGATGGTCTGAGACCGAGCTATCCACAACACTAAATCTTTTCGATTTAACGTTTAGAAAAAAATTGTTTTTTGTTCATTAAAACCTGCCCAGCAATTGAGACAAAACATTTGTACAACGTTTGTACAACGACGGTCCAACATCTTCGACGTTGATCCAACATTGCACAACATTATACAAATGTTTTGTTTGCTGGGTGAATACTAGAGCGGGGCTTGACCCCCTGCAGCGCTAACCACCATACCAGCATGAGCTGTGCGTTTAGAGGATTGGCTGTTAGCCTACTGGATGACTGCTAGCAGTAAATCATAAGTGAGTAATGTCAAGTGCTGGCTCATGTGACCACACCATGTACATATTATGGTTACTAGAAACATTGACTCATAGTCTAAATTTATTATATCTTGCATGACAGGAGAAAGCCTAAATTATGGCCTTGCAACACCGATATATTTTCAGCTGCCTCTAATTGTGAGGGGTGTTGTTTTTTTCCGCGGCAGAAAAAAATTTCTGCAGCTGGCGATCTCCAGTGTAGCAACAATTTTATATCATTTTTGAACGAAGAGTACCATATCATGAGAAAAGTTAAACTAAATGTAATATAATAATAATTTAGGCTGTTGTTTTAAGTGCACATAGTCTGATATAAGAAAAAATTAATGACGTTCAGCAAAAACAGTGAGTGAAGATATTGTTTGTGGGTCATCCCCTAGAGTATGGATATAATCCAACGATATTTGCATGTCACTATGGGAGCTACCATTGGCAAAATCATGGAAACCCTTAACCCTTATCCTGCTAAGCTAATTTATTTACATTTTCAGCCACTTGAAGTTGTGGGTCGCGGTACTTCAATCGACTCATATTTGTTTAGTTTTAGCAGAAACATTTTCAAATACTGATGTTCAGACACACAATTCATTCTCAAAAACAGTGATTTGGTCGACTAGTAAAACAGATAAAATACGACAATAGTCGAAATCAGCAGGATAAGGGTTAAAGTGATTATATACAAAAATTTGAAGGAGAAAGCAACAAGTTACATTATTTTTTCCAGATTGGCATGTGCTCTTGATTAAATTGCACATATATTAGGTCATTTTACACTGTGGTGATGCCAAGTCATGTGAATAATTCTATTTAGGACCCTTGCTAAATTATAACTAGATGCGACTGTTTTCGGCGAGAAAACATTAAAAGCATCCACGTTAGATGTGTCCAGGTCAGCTCATCATAAACAATCACCACCCAGCAAATAAATTATTTGAAATTAGAGAGACTTCTACTATAAAACAAATCTTGTTGTAAATAGTTACCCCACAGCCCACATCTTGTCATATTTTTCACAAGAAGCTCTTCATCACCATCTTCATCATAAGAAATGTTTTGCCAGAGGTTATTCAGATGATCAGAAATGCTTACAGAACCACCGTATTAAATCTGAATGTGATCCAATCAACTGTTCATATGTCTCGTCGACAAGCTTTTTTGGGCGGCCATTTTTCAAGATGTCACCCGTCAGCCATGTTGTTTTTAAATTAATGGATTATTTTCAAACGTTAATCAAATGATCAAAAATACCCAGGGAACTACTAATTTGAAGGCGATCCCAGCGAACGGTTTATAAGAAATCGCGACCACAAGCTTTTTGGGCGGTTATTTTGGGAATTGGCCTGCCAAAACAAAATATATGTGAAGAATTGCACAGATACATAGGTTATATCGGTGAAATTATCGCTTAATTATCGCTATGTACAAGGTTAATACTACTAGTTTTTTTTTTAATTACAAATCAGGAGAATAGCCTTTGGCTAATGTTTGTATTATTCACAAAAGCCGATTTTATATAATATGATTTCGTATAAATCTGGATGACAACGCTTTGGTAGGCTTCCCAGTAAACACAAAACATTTGTATAACATTTATTCAATGTTGGACCAACGTCGAAGACGTTGCACCGACGTTGTATAAATGTTGTACAAATGTATTGTGTTTGCCGGCTTACTTTATTTATTACTCCTGTCACTTAATAGTTGAATATATGTGTATTACTGAAAATAGCAAGAATCCCAGCTCGCATTAACCGCTGCAACGCTAAATTATTGTTTGTATACACCATGAAGACCAAAGGGTTGTTTTCAACTTGATATCCCCATAAATGTTTTACATGGCTCTTTCTGATTGATTTGGATTCCTATGTTTCAGGTCCAGGGCCATTGGAAATATTTTAATTCTTTCAGTGCGGGGACCGTCTTTGTACGTCAGATTCTGACGTATAGACCGCGCTGAAATGGTTAAATTTTAAAAAAGTTTTCAAACATATTACTCTAGGTCAGTTGAACGCTGTGATACAAGAGTTAATAGGAAAACTATGAAATAATCAATACGAAATAAACACCAGCACAGCTTAATTATCTTGTTATTCAACCCTTTAACCGCCAGATTATTTAATCTGAATTTTCCGTCACTTGAAGTTGTGTCTCGCTGACGCGATCCACAACTTCAAGTGAGGGATAATTATTCAATTTGACAAAATGGAGATCAACTGTTTTCAAATATTGTTGATTGATGTCACATATAATTTTTAACGTGTTTAAAATGGGGTCCATAATGTGCTAATAAAACCCGAATATATGCGGCACCGGCGGTTAAAGGGTTAATGTCTAAATGTTGTTGCTTGGTGTACAAGACTACATAAGTGCCAGCTTTGATTTTCTAGGTCAGAGAGCAGTTTTAAAATAATGTGTCCACTTAAGCGTGAATCACAATAATTACGAGTTTAGCATGTTTTAAACATGTTTATAGCTTGTTATCACAACAGCCTATACGGGGAATATTCTGCGGCAGTTTCATCAAAAAACAAGGTTTGACTGAAGGGATTTTATCATCATGACGTCATCAGTGATCATGTTACATGCAAATCAGTCTCAGACAAAAGAAAAAAACACAAGAAATGGAGAAACAATCGTTTAAATGATAATGCAGTTTAATGATGTATGAGGACAAATGGTTTAACATCCGCTGACGAAAATCAATAAAAGAAGTGTATAAAAAATAATACAATGTTCCAGTATTGAAATTGGTACAATTTGCAAGTACAATATCTACAATAGCACAATATTTGTAATTTTCTATAATATCCAGAAAATGTTGAGTAGTTTTTTTTTCTGGTGACAACACTGGGCCACGCTGGGATGTGCGCCTTCTGAGTAGGTGAAACACTAAGGGAACGTGATCTACAAATGTACATAGCACATCCCATGGTTGTCATTTTTATGGCAAATAAAACATAGCACATCCCGCTACACTCCCGGCGGACACGATACACTTGGCCAATGTTGGTTCAATGTTCCAACATTGAACCAACATTGGACAAGTGTATCGTGCTGACTAGGATGTGCAGCTTCCCACCTATGATCGACTTTGAAATGTCTCATATACATAGCAGTCGCACCGTTTATTAAAAGATAAATTATTAGAATTGTCCATTCATTACTGAGAAGACTCAGACAATAACGTTGTCCCCTATGCGTCACATATAGAATAGAAAGATCTGAGATTTCTACGGAAATTTTATAACCCTCTAACACCCAGTTATGTATTTCCTTTTTGATTACAATTCCCAACTCAAGGTTAACCCTAAAACGGCTGAAAAATGTATATCTAAACCAAGAGACCAAAGGGTTTCATAAATGTGTTACTTAGCTCTTTAAGCTTTATATCAATACCTATGTTATGGGTCAATGGCCATTATAAATATTTTACTTTTTCAGTGCGGTGATCGACTTTAGACGTCACAACCCAGACATCAGGTCCTGACGTCTAAAGTCGGTCCCCGCGGTGAAAAAGTTACTGAAGAATTACTTGTTTTTTTTTAATTTGCGGAGGAAATAACAAAGGGAAGCTGAGAGCTTTTGTAAAATACATGTGACACTGGAGGTGAGAGCGTCATAGATGATGCATACAGATACACACAGCTTCACAGTATAGTCTACTCTACATTCTTTGGTATAGCACCAAACCTCTCACAACGAAACTTTGCACAGAATAAAATCAGAATTGTATGCAGGACTAAAATTAAAATTGATGGAAATGTTGGGATTCCTAACAAAAGCGATACATCTGCCAATAATACCATGTTGACTTCTAATCATTTGTTTACACATGGTGACGAGGGTATGTACCTGTAATGAAGGATAGGTAGCCACAGCAAACACGAGACATTGAACCAATGTTGTTTTAATGTTGGCCCACCGTCTTCGACGTTGAGCCAACATTAAAACAACATTGGTTCAATGTCTCGTGTTTGATAGGTCTACTGCTACAGTGCCTACTACAACTGGTCCGCTACCAGCCTCAGTGCTGTACGTTTCGCTCATTTGAATCACCCCATAAATACACAATACTTGAGTAATACGCTGCCCTGCAAAGCGAAAAGGCAATAACTGATCACTTGTAAAGTCATCAATTACTGCCTTCTACCATTACACAGGCAGTATGTATTTCTGATGGCACATACAACACTGTGGTTTCTAGGGAAGGATATGTGGAGGAAGAGTACATTTAATTCTGCAGTTGATGTCAACAGTTGATAAAATATTGTGAGTTACAGAATGTTTGCTTATTCCAATTCCATGGTAACCTCAGTGTGGTGTGTCCATTCTTCATGTCTACAGCATGAATGACTTAAGGATTTATTATATCTGCTTAGATTTACAATGTGAAGGAAATCTGATATTAAAATGAAGAGTATTATTCAGTTTATTTGACAATGCAGAATCAAATTTACTAAATATGTAATAAAAAATCAATAATTTTTTTTTAAATCAGTGCTGTGTTATCTGACTACTCCGGTATACACATTTGCTCATGCTTATATTTCAATTTTAGTGGCTTCTACTGAAAGTACATTATACATTCTAGATGATTCCACATAGCTGTACAGTCATGTTAACAGTGATAAACATGGCAGAATATCAAACCTATTCTTAGGGGAAATGACAAAGCTTCAATAGCGGTTTAATTTTCAGTCTTGGACTCTTGGTCTGAACTATTAATTTACCATTCTGATTGTCATTCATTTGAAGTTGCACTTCATTCCCAGCAAACACAAAACGTTTAACCAATGATGCTTTAATGTTGGGCCAGCGTCGCAGATGGTGGACCAACATTAAAGCAGCATTGGTTGACGTGTTGTGTTTGCTGGGTTATCACTACAAGTGAATAGAAAGCACTTCACTCCAAATCAACTAAATTCCCCCCTTTTATCTTCTTTTCACAGATCATGATTTAATCATTGGAAAAATACCATAAATACCTTAAATAGAAGAATTATCCTCATTTCTTAAGATATTATTCCATATCAAATGGCTCCTGTCATCAAAACATAAAATAGAACGTCAAGCTAATTGAATTCAAATCACAAATACATCATCATGTATCAATTTCTTGGTTGATGTTGGTCGAACATTAAGCCACGTTTTGATATTAAAGTACTGGAAACAAATGTATAGGGTAAACACTGTCAATACAAATAAATACTGAAGAGATGGAATTGAATAAGTTTGTCATGAGAAATGTTTTAAACAAGGAAGTCAATCAGTACAGGTAATACATTAAGTATGCCAAATGAACACAATGCCTTGTAAAACATTTTGTCGCCTTGCACCTCTGTTGATCTGATGCTTTAAAAAAAAAATCTGACAAAACAGCACCTGACAATCAAACGGATGGTATTTTCCACTGTGGTGAATTCAATCCATTTCATTTTAAAAGTGACATAATATTTTTATGCAATTATTGAAAAATGGCTGTTTGATTGATTAAAAATCTTTGTTCGGTAAGCAGACATCTTCCGGACTAAATAAATAGGCTGCTACTGCTGTTTGCCTTAACCCTTAGAACACTGAGATATTCAATTTTCAGACTGAAAATTTGTGTGATTTGCGAAATTTAATCAGTTAATTCCCGACATATATCAGTCTTTCAAGATTTCAAGCATCTTTTACATTTACCAATTGATTATACAGGTGCTAGTAAAATCACAGAATGTCTACTGTAGTCGACATCAGTGTTCTAGGGGTTAAAACTGCAGTATCGAGGTCATCTCAAAGAAATCATCACAACTGGTGATGAACTCAATATTGGGACAATGTTGCAATGGTGGCGGGCTTTGAGCAAACATAGAGCCCATGTCACAAGGTATCCAGTGAACACGAGATATACCTGCCTTATGTCTCAATGCGAGTCAACGTCACCGACACTTCCACAACATTGAGCTTCCACAAGTTCAATGTCATGTGTTTCTGGATAGTTGACCACAGTTCAGTTTACTATACGACAGTGTTTGTGTCGGGACCACCCAAAATGTTTTCAGGCACCACACAATGTGGGCTGCTGGATATGTTTTGGAAAACTATATGTTGAATATAACTTAAAATGCTAAATGCTCTGGGATAAGTAGATTACAAATTTAGGTAATATTACTGGAATATGTAAAATCTGACATAGTAGTTTTATTTTTCTGATGAGGACATAAATTGTATCCTTAAAATTGTGTGTATAATCACTATTTCAATGTTTTAAGTAGTCATCAATTCTTATCTTTGCAAGACCATTTCATAGCACATTCTCCCTCTGATTAATTTAAACGGGTTTTAAAATCAATTTTGGTCTCTTCTATTATCACCATGATTATAATAAAAAATCATTCAGAGATTCACAGACTTATACGATTTTTTCTAACTATTATTTTTAAAAAGGGTATATATAAACAGTTTCCAGATCGATCATGTGGGAAAAGTGACTTTTATCTTCTTTACAAAACAAGGAGTAGTGTTGAAGTTCTATGTTCCATTAAGAATAAATTAAATAGCTAGCCTGTCAATTTAAAGATACATTTTAATTCTTACCAGAAAGTGCATACTATTCAAGATGTTAACCCTTAGAACACTGAGCTAAGAAATTTAAATTTTCAGTCACTTGAAGTTGTGTCTCGCTACCGCGATCCACAACTTTCAAGTGACTGAAAATTTATATGATTTGTGAAATTTAAGTCCCAACATATCAAGAGTTTTTCAAGATTGAAGGCATATTTTACTTTTACCAACTGGTTCTTAAGAGTTATACCACACTGTAAACCTATACTGATCTGTAAAGACAAAAGGCAGTAACTGCTGACTAGAGAAGTAACAGTTACCGGTACTGCGATTTGGCTTTGTACAGCAGCATAGTACATGTACTCTACATAATGGGAATAACAATTTCATCTAATTTATTTTAGTCATTAAATTGTTGATACTGTTTTTTCACAACACCAATATTCCAAAGCACCAATTTTACATTATACCAGTTGCAGTTTTAGACACATATAGCAGGATCTTTTATTCATTTGTACATGGCATATGTGTTGGCAATGAAATATTTCAGGGAAATTTCAAGAATAGGACTAGCAATTACCCAAATAATCATCAAATATATAGATATTACATTTTTAGGAGAATTTTTAGGAGTATACATGAATCTTCAAAATATGCTCTGATACATGTTATACAATTATTTTCATTAAGTATATAAATGCGCTAAAAAAAATTATCAATTGGTTCGAAGATACAATGTATCCTGCTGAAATTTGCCAAGTGAAAACAGAAACGCACTATAGATGCAATAAAGCGTCCATACACGTTCGTGAACACTTGCACACAGTTTTGATAAAGATCGATGACAGAGCCAAATGAATAATAAAACATTTAATAATTGCTACAGTATGTAAATTGTTACAGTTATTCAACAGTATGCGAGCACCGCATTGCAAACTTCCTTCTCTTCTGTGTAGCATCAAATCATGATCTGTAGACACATACTCGGTAAACCTTGTTCTTCTAAAACTACATAGCTATATTAGAATTAACTCCAATACTCATACTTAACTGTTTTTATTGCTATATTTTATTAAGTATGGTTATATAAGGTAGAATGTTCCTAAATTGCAGATCAAATTAGGCATTTTGTAAAGCCTACATGCCTTGATGGTGGAATGACTGACCTACTGGTAAATTACTAGTTCCAACACTGTTACCAAGTTTATAGCTATACCACTTTCCTGTTGGTACTGAGATTTTTCACATGATACATGACAAACATCTCACACATCACATTTTACCTAGATATGTGCCGCTGGGTGTACGCTAATTTTATTGACTGCTTAAATCAAGAACATGAATCAGTTTGAGCCCAAATTTCTTACCTCTGAATAATTGTCACAATTTCTCATGCTCACTGGGTAGCAGTTAGCTCCACATAAATAAAAAAACACCAGATAACATTATTTATGAGGTAAACGGCTACCCTCTACTGATAAAAAGAAATGATAATAATGAAGATGATGATGTAGGAAAGATCAGAGCTAAAATAGATGACTCAACATGTCGATAATGCACTACAAATACAACAGTGAAGACCAGCGACTAGCACATTTACACGGGTATTATCATACATTAAGTGTACTGATCTATGTATATTTGTATTTATATGCATTCACATTGTGAATAAATAATTATAATTACCATTGTATTTTTACAAGTATGTACAGTCTACAAAACATAGATTCATAGCAATGTGTGAAGACTTTCAGGCTCGTACTGATTAAACAGAACATTGGTCCCCCATAATGTGTACAAGTGGGGTCGGTGTGTCAGATGTTGGCATAACGTCTAGCCAAGGTTGGATCAATGTGAACTGGGACAGCACCCACATTAATTGCAACATAACAACAGCAGGAATTGACATGATAACAATGTAAATAAATACCTTGGTATTACAGGGTGGTATATGCCACTTGACAAAGTGGCATATACCACCCTTTAATACCAAGGTGACGATAGTCATACACAGGTATCGTGCGGAGAGACATGCTTAACTACACGTAACATAATATACTTGTTTCCTTGGTCAGTGAAAATGTAACCTTGATTTATATTTACGTACACAAGTGCATGAGAGATTCACTACTAGAGAAGCAAGATGAAGAAATAGTGCCCTCAGAGCTAAAGCATCCAATTTGACACTCAAATAGGACACTAGCTCTGAAGGGACGATTTGACAGTCTTCAAGTGTTCCAATTGGACATAAATTCGATGTCGTGGATGTCAGATTATGAGACATTGAGTCGATGCCGGGCTAATGTTGGACCGATATCGTAGACGGTGGACTAACAGTAGCCCGGCATCGGCTCAATGTCTCATATGTATGTACACAACTTCTGAATGTGTTTTCCTAGTCTATCCAAACAATCCTTATTTTATTATCCAAAAAATAATAATTCAAAATGCCACTCAAATTTAATGTGAAAGGACAAATTGTGTGAATATTGGATTAACTGGTGGGTCACATATAACAACAAAATTACAGATATAATAATAAAAAACACAACAGATAAATATTGATGATCATTAACCCTTGAAGTGCTAAGTTAGACAAATATAATAAATAAATTTGTGTACCACTACTGCAGTCCACAACATCAAGCGGCGTAAACAATACTTCCACCAGCATGTTCAGTGAAACTTATCTTCCAACATATCTGACTTGTCTTAGGGATTTTAGTTTCAAAAATGTAAAGCAATGGTAAACCTGATAATAGTGGGCTTAGCACTTCAACTGTTAACAAAACATTTCTTCTGGCAGAAAACATTTTACGACCAGACAAATGTCAGCAGTGATATTGTAAAAAGATAATAAGCACTTACAAATGACTAATATTCACAAATACAAAATAGGACTATAGTTGCTGCTAATGAACTGTTCTGACAAAATAAATTACACAAACAGACACCAATGGTCATAATATATTTATGCTATTTTCAGGGAAATAGAATATATTTTTAGCAACAGGCATCGTGAAAAGTCGCCTTACATGCAGGGTATTCAAATTGATGGAGCAAAGACATAGATTTTAAAAAAACAGGCATAGATGTTCTTATAACAAATGCTAAAGTATCCAAATTGATCCATATCCATCATCAAGAACAGCTGGAATCGAGGCAATGTAATGGCAGCCAGCCTAATTTGTTTGGAATAACCTGACATGAACGAAACTAGATAAAAATCAGGTGGTCCAATGTATTATTACATGCAGAGATGTTATAATAACAAATGCCGAAGGAACTAGATTGATCCATATTCATGATTAAGAACAGCCCGCACCGGAGCCATTAGCAGCCTGTGGGGTAATATCACAGGTAGCCGGCATAATTTGAATACAGTGTATCTTGACATGAGCGAAAGTTAGATAAAATTTGAGTTGTCCAATGTATAATATATATATATCATTTCAAAGACCAGATGTCCTACACTTAAAATGTGAGACCTAAATTATATTTTCAAACTATATTTACAGTAGTGTTAAAATAAGTTGTTCATTCATTTCTTGCCAGATTAAACTGGTGAATTATTTTAGTTACATCAACCAGAAATTACATACCACATGATGAACGTTTTTCTGTATAGCTAAAAAAATTAAAATATAATTTCATTTGAGAATTTCTGCAATTAAGATAAAAACTGTTATATCTTAATTTCAAACTGATGCTTCTTCAAACCATGTATGATTGGTAGATCACTCATGAGCAAAATCACCCACCATTTCTCAGTGTCAATGTGTCTTTAACTCTTGTCCTGCTGAATTGCTTCAATTGTACTTTTCGTCATTTAAAGCTGGAATTGCTAACGCAATTTCCAGCTTCAAATGACGAAAAATATTACTATTTATGAAAGATAGACATGTCTAAAATTAAATTATTGGATCAACAGAGCGTCTATTAAAAACAATTATATCAAAATTAAGTGACATTTTTATTGATCTAAAACATCCTTAACCCCGTATATATCCGGGCATAGCAGGACAAGGGTTAAGCTTACAAGAATGGGCACTATTCATATTAGTTAAGTCCAATTTAACCCTTGTATTCCTTGTAGTCGATTACAGTATTAAATGCATGAAAAAAATTAAGAAAAATGTTGCAGCTGAAAAATATCTATACAGCACATTTTCTTATAATGACAACCACTAGGATGTGCTGTTATGCATACAGCAATTCCAAAAATTGGATATGACATTCAAAATAGATATGCTACTTGTAGTAAATAATACATAATAATAACTAAGCTGCCTTGATGAAAAAAGTAAGAAATGTATAATCATAATTTTCTGTAGATTAGTGCACAGCAATTTTCAACTCAACAGTTATTTCCAACTCGAACAATTTCAAAATCAATTACAAAAAATAGATTAACGTTCAGTAAACATGATAAAGTAAATTATCATATTATTCAATTTTGACACTCAAATTCCAACTCAATTCGATAAAAATGTTGCTAACCATGGCATTTTGTTCTCTGGAATATTTGCTGTAGATTTTTTGTCTCTATATAATGAACTATAAAGAACAGAAGCTTTCATTCACCTGATTGTACTAGCGTTAAATTATGAAATAGGCATTTTCATCCACATAAACATACAAATTTAAGTGGATGATAACTACAAAATAAAACAAAAATTACAAATTAAAAAAAATTGTCCCCTTGACATTAAAGCATCAGATACTTACTTCTAATCACAAGGGGACAATTAGACAACTATTTCAACACAAAAATCGACAACTTTTTAAGGTGTTCACAAAAACGTGAACCAAACAGCTAATACACCAAACATGAGATGTCAAGCCTATGTTGATTTAACCCATACAACGCCAAAATATTTTAGTATAAACCATGGAGACCAAAGGGTTTTTTTCAATTAAAAATCATCTTTCCGCTTCATTTGATTACCAAAATAAAAAAATTCATTATTAATGATACAAGAAATTTTTACATACTTTAAGTTAGGGATCGCTACCGCGATCCACAACTTAAAGTATGTAAAAATTTAAATTCTACAACTGAGCGCCTTAAGAGTTAACATAGAGTCGACATCTAGTGTTTGCTGGAATTATGTCTTTTGATTTTTACAGCACACAACACAACTAGATCTGATAGTCCGTAAATGGGACACATTTTGCTATGTATTCTTTGAAGCCCACACATTAGCTGACTTTACTGGCAGTGAGCCATCTAAGAAACGCAGACGACGAACGTCATTTACTCCACAAGCACTTGAAGTTTTAAATGAACACGTAGAACAGCATACAAAATCAATGACCGGTTTACGTCTAAACTCAGTTTGCGGCCTGGCAGTGAACGTTTGTGAAGGTTAATCTTTTGATACTCGCTACTGTATTATCCACTACATTCCTGAAAACAGTTTAGTATAGTTAGACAATTCCACAAATAAGATCTGAATTGTCCAATAACCAACTTCACAGGTACTTCCAATAATATGATTACACATCCTTGGATTATAATATTCTGGCGAGATTTAAAGCGAGTGCACAGTCTTGTCTCTTGTCATTTCACTGCTTAAATGTAAACTTCTTCGATCTCATGGACCTGACTGGTCCAACAGCACGATTTGGACCCTCTTACACATGGACACTTCTTCACCGCTCGCACACATACTCTTTCTCTTCATGTACATACCGTAGCCAAACACGTATTTTATGAAGTAGAAAATTATCCAGTCACAGTTATCCTATACTTTACACTACACAGAGTGAATCTCACATTATGATCACTGATGACAGTCATACAAATGTCCCTATTAAAGCTATGTTGAAAACTTAGCCGTAACATCAATGGATTATTTTTATTTGTGTCAAATCAGCAGTTGCTGTGTAGACAGCCATTATTCCTATATGTGATTGGTGAGTTGCTCTGTCGTGAGTGTAATACCATTGGCTGAGAATTGTGCCAGGGAGGTCATATCCAGAGTGTGTTCTACACTAGGCATTGTCAGTACTGTGGTGGTTGAGGGCTGCTGCTGCATCGAGGTCACAGTGTTATTCTCTGATGTACGGGCCGGCATCAGCGACGTGTTGGGAATACGAGCTAGAATGCTGCCATCAGATATTCGTGACAGAATGGTGTTCGTTTGACCTGCTGTTGTCCGCAGCAGACTGGAGTTGACTAGTTTGTGCTCGGGGGCTCGTGAGAGCACACCAGACTGGCTGACCCGATTGAGTATGGCGGCGGTAGAAGCAGCAGTGTCAGAGGAGAGCAGCACGTCACGGGTCTCCTGGAGCCCGGCAGTAGACACTGTAGCAGAGGGCAGACTTAGCGACATGGTAGACTGGTGAGTAGGTGAGTTAGTGAGACCGGACAAGCCAGACTGAATGACTGGCGAGCCGGTGGCCGTCTGTCAGGATGGCGTGGGATCCTGAGCCTTCAACTTCTTAATTGTGTTCTTGAGGGCCTGTCGTTTATTACAGAACCAGACCCGTATCACCTCACGATCATAATTCAGCTTCTCTGACAACTCTGTCATTTCTGTGCCTACAACAAATAATATTTATTTTAATTGGTATTGTGTGATGAATCATCATAATCTAGAAACTCCATTCATATTTAATTCATGCCCTAAGACTCATGTTTTCACTCAAAATTGTATTTGTAAATTAAAAGTGAAGCATTCTGGTAATTTAATGAATAAAAATTTACTGTATTATTAATTGTGATATATTCATGTAAAAACTGGAAAATCTGGTAGATTCAAAACAATAAGAGTACATGGAAGCAATGATTAGTCCAGCATCACATTGTAAAAAAAAACAGCAATTATTGCTGTTTGCCTCCCAGCAAAACAAAGCAGTCAAGTGACTTTACCTGATGGATGGGTGTTATGTTCAAAGTGTTCATTTAAAACTTCAAGTGCTTGTGGAGTAAATGACGTTCGTCGTTTGCGTTTCTTCGATGGCTCACTGCCAATAAAGTCAGATAAGTTCTGCATTCCGTTTTTATACCGTTCTTCTGCCTCAAACATCCACCGTTCAAGCACAGGTTTAATCTTCTGTGCACTTTTGGGTGTGATGTCTAACTTTTCGAACCTGCAAGTAGACACGTCATATTAACCATCATACTGCGGAGTTAATTTTCTTAAATTTTCAACCACTTGAGGCTGTGTCTCGCTACCGCGATCCACAACCTCCAGTACTTAAAATTATTCACATTTGTTTAATTTGTGACCAAAAATTTACAAATCTTTATTTTTAAATGGTCACTCCATTCCCAATAACAGTGGTTTATTCAGCTAATAAAACAAATAAAAAATGATTATTGCAGTAAATAGCAGGCAAAGGGGGTAAGTCTAAGAACAGTACATGATCTTTGCCAGGGATGTGAGTGATGATTAGAAATAAAAAAAAGAGAAAAATGGTGAGCCACGAGGACTTTTTTCATCTCTGAATGTTCAGGGACATATCATTACCAGTTACACATATTTAAAAAAATAGAACATGCAAAAAACTTATTTAAAATTGTAATAACTATTTGAGCTACAAATACACATACAGGATTATTATTGTAGCTCAGAAATTTAAAAAAATACTGGTAGAAGCAAATTCAGCTTTAAATCAATGATATAGTAAATAGTGATATTGTATCAGATCGTACAATATCACAGGGTTGTGATGTGTACCACATTACTTTGTTCAAACTACACAATATGCAATTTATGATAATATTGAGCACCACTCCTAGATTGAGTTACTCAGTTGCCATGATATGTACACAGGCAAAAAGAGTACATGTACAACTGTGTCTAATGCTAATACCCGGTAGCAACAATATGATATGACAGATCACTGTGTAGGTATGTTTATATTTCATTGATTTTAACAAATCAACACACATATTAAATGTATAAAAATTCTCAGACAGTAGTAGTAGTTAGTAGTATACTAACTTTAGAAGTAAGTTTTGAAACTTTATGATGTTATGACTTAATTTAATGTACTAACATCATAGTTATTCTTGGAATCACGAATAACATTATTCCAACATAATAATTCTACGCAATACGTCAAAAGTGACTGTTTACTTGAAAAGTTGTTATTGTAATATTGATATATTATATAAGAGATCTAGAAGGGTTATTATATTACCTGCAGATGGCAGATTGACTATATGATGGGCCTTCTGTAGCACTCAGTGCCTGACCAACCTGAGTCTGTGTCAAACCCAATGACAACCGACGGATCTTAAACTGCTTCGCAAATTCTCTGATCTCATCTAAATTCACACCGTCCACAACTGTGCCCTCTCCAGCTGAGCTAATTGTGTCTAGAACAAAGGCAAAGGTTTTGATTTAGTGACATAATTTATTCACTTTATCCATGTAATGTATTGTTGAGGAAAAATGGTTGATGTCGATGGATAAAACACCTTTATTAGATCTTGTTGTCAACAAATTTGAGAGAAAATCATGTCTATCTTTTTTCTTCACCACAGCATCGATATAAACATTTAATGGTAGTTAGGTGTCCTGACCGTGGCGCTGCTAAATTGTTTTAATTTTCAATTCATTGAAGTTGAAATTGCTAATTCTTATTAACCCTTTCAAGCCTGAATTTTCCATAGTCATCGTCATCCACCACAAGTCGAGAATTGCGACAGCAATTCGCGGCTTGTAGTGGATGACGATGACTTGAAGTGGGTGGCAAATGAAAAAAAAAGATACTGTTATTTTTAAAATAATTCCGGGAAAATTTTGGCTTGAAAACCACTAGTTGTAGGAAACTAAGTAATTTTTTAAGTAATGCAAAATGATGCTTTGATGCATCGTGAGGGTTTAAAGGGTTAATATATTACACATCACAAAAAGCATATCAATTGTTAACCATGGTGTAGCTGAACTGTTTTTTTCTATTTTCATTCATTTGAAGCTAACATAATTTCCAGCTCCAAATTACAAAAACTGTTACTATTCATGACAAATTTTTGAAAAGTCAACTTGTGGTGGCCATTTTAAATTTCAGTAAAATCACCTGCACATTATTTCTGACTTCAATTGTTGAGTTTTTGCGCCCACAAAAAATTATGAAGTTCATACATGGCGGCCATTTTAAATTCCCGTAAAAACCTTGAAAAATGACATGCACATCTCCATATCGTGGGGAATGTGATTGTAAAATTTAAACAATTTTATGACTTAAAGTTTTTGCGACCTCAAAAAAATTGAAATTGATCCGTGGCGACCATTTTGAATTTCCGCAAAACCTTAAAAGAATCACCTGCACATCTCCATATTGTGGGGAATGTGATTGTAAAATTTGAATGATTTCTGACATTAAGTTTTACAGTTTTTGCGCCCTTAAAAATTTTTAAAGTTGACTTTCGGAGGCCATTTTGAATTTTGGCAGCATCTTTAAAAAAATCAATTGCACATCCACATGTTGCTAAGAATGTGATGTTAAAATTAAAAAAAAATGACTTAACTAATTTTTTGAGTTTTTGTGCCTACCAAAAAATTGAAGTTGGTCCGTGGCGGCCATTTTGAATTTCAGTAGAACCTTGAAAATGTCACCTGCACATCTCCAATTTGAATAATTTCTGACACAAATTTTTGAGTTTTTAAGCCCACAAAATTTTTCGGAGTTGACCTCTGGCGGCCATTTTTAATTTTGGTAGCATCTTTAAAAAAACACTTGCACATAAAAACCAAGTAGGCCAAAGGGTTTTTTTCAATTTGAAATCATTATAAAAGTTCTTAGTCAGGTCATTCCGATTCATTTGAATACCTATGTTAAGGGTCTACGGCCATTAGAAAGATTTTTTACTTTTACAGTGCGGCGATCGACTTTAGACGCCAGAATCTGGCATCTGCAGACGTCAGATTCTGAAGTCTAAATACGATCCCCGTACTGTAAGGGTTAAAGTGCTAAATTTTCATCGACTTGATATTGTGTTTCGCTACAGCGACACACAACTTCAAGTGAAAATTACACATATTTGTTTAATTTTAGACCTAATATTTGCAAATTTAAATGTTTAAACACACATTTCATTCCCAATAACCATGATTTGATCGGCTAATAAAACAGATTAGAAACAATTCAAGTCTTGCCTAGCAGTATAAGCGGTAACAGTGTTAGAGTTGACTTACTTGGCAGTAGCTGGTTGATGTTGGGTGTTGAGGACAGAGCCAGAGCGGCATTAGCGGTATTGGGTGCTGTGGTGCTGACAGGCTGCTGTATCGACAATGTCGTGTTTGTGGCAGATCCCAGTGTAGCATTCCCGCTTAACACTCCTGCATGTGCTGCCACCTGCATTACAAAAAAAAATATTAACACTGCAAGAGAATTACATAATTCAGAAAAATGCTGAGCTCAGTTGAATTCTTTGTTAGGGCATACAGTGGAACTTGCTATGGGAGACCAGTCGTGGGAGATCGACCTGCTATGGGCGACAGCCAACTGGTTCCCCAAAATCAGCTTTTCAATTGAAGCCAACCTCCTATGGACGAACACCTGTATTGAAAGACAACTTTTCCTGTGCCTTAGGGGTCGTCTCTCATAACAGATTCCACTATGTTGAAAATATGTTATTCATATTCCACTATATTACAACGAATAAAACTTATTTATAATACAGACTATGTGGCCACTTACAAATGTATTTTTGACTAAATTCTAAATCACACAGTAGATACCATAGCAAGGGAGTATTATATACAACACTTTTCCCATCGGGATTTTAAGTAAGAGTACTTTTAATTCAAAGTTTACATCTATTCCTCATTTCATAACAATCTTTCAAGTTTTCTTTTTTAACCCTTAAAACTTTAATCGTCAGAACCTGACGTGTAGACGACAGGTTCTGATGACTAAAATCTATCTCCCACACTGTAAGAGTAAAAATATTCCTAATGGCCGTAGACCCATGACATAGGTATTCAAATGAAGGGAAAAATGAAGCTGGATAAGAAATCTATGATGATTCCAAATTGAATAAAATCCTTTAGTCTCCATGCTTTATACAGAAGTATTTCAGCGCTTTAACCCTTTAACCACTGAAGACCGTTTTTATGTGCTGAATGCTATGGCATTCAGCACATAAAAACGGGCTTCAGTGGTGAAAGGGTTAAGGATTAAAGGACAAATGAAAAAGCCAAGAAACAACAAGAGTCATGCTTAGCCTTTAAAGGGTTAATCCTACATTCTGACATAGTGTGTGATCATGTCGCTATATACCTGTGACGCCAGTTGTACGGCTTGTACTGGTAGTCCCTGCTGAGCAGCCACAGCCGCTGACAGTGCTGCCGCCTGCTGGTTCAGAGAGACAGTCGGTGAGGAGAGTTGAGCCGCAGCTGCCTGCTGGACGGCTGCAAGGTGGGCTGCCTGTTGTAGACTACTGTTTGTAAGGGCTGAAGCCTGTGTAGTAGCCACTGGCTGTTGTAGAACCTGCTGTTAAACAAACAATTACAATATTTATTATTACTTGAAAGCAAAGCAAACAGCAAGCACTTTTATGAAGGAACTGTGTCTTCGATAAATATGATTTACAAAAGTAGTCTAATTCACAAATAATAAGAAAATTTTTAAACTACAAGTTGTCAGTGGCTTTGCACAATTGAACCGGTAGTGTGAAAATGTCAACATTTGAAAGGCTTAACAGGTTTATGCCATGTCTATATATATATGTCTATATACGTATCAAATTATGTCAAATTGTTGACTTGCACTTCAGGAGCTTTTTCATTGGATGAGATTATGATGGCAATCCCGAGTATCAAAAATATTTAAAAAATTCACAAATGGGGTGGGGATCACAGTCATGGATCTGGTAAACTTAAACACAAAACCCCATTATGGAGAAATGCATGTATCACAAGAATTACCAAAAAAATGTATTTCTATAATTTCTGAAAAAAATTAACTTGTTTTTTACATAAGCACACAATGCTGGAAAACAACAATGTTAAAAGCAATTGATCCTACGTTGACCTGATTATAGATCACCGTCTTTGACGTTGACCCAACACCAGGCCAGCATAGGGTACACAAGAGTGTGAGTACATAACATACAAAAGAAGTGATCTAGTCAAGTGAATTTTGACAGTGTATGTGGTGTGAACAATATATATTTGCAATTACAATGGTTAAAAAGAGTTAGACCCAGCAACACCTGATTACAGTGGACACGAGATACTCAGACAAGGTTGACTCAACAACATTGAACTGACATTGGTTGAAAGTTTGTGTTTGCTGGGATGGTAGCCTGATGCTAATTTAACCCTGAAAACACCACTGTAATCATTTTTAATCCTTTTTTAGCCGATTAAATCACAGTTATTGGGAATGAAATGTGTATTTAAACCTCACGATTTGCAAATATTTGGTGTCAAATTAAACATATATGAGTAAAATGTTAGCGATGGGTCATGTTAGCAAGACACAATTTCACCTAACCATTGTTCTGCTAGCCTAGGCCCATATATACAGTTTCCAGTTTAATACCAGACGTAAAGTTTAATACCAGATAAAATATCACCGAGTTTGATAATATATTTTGTGGTAGATGCTCAGTTAATCAAATAATTCAATTTGGGAGACGTCTATTTTTCATTAATAATTTTTTTTTCATAATTTGAAGTTGGAAATTGCGTTATTTTTAAATGAAAGTTGGAAATTGTGTCATTTTCAATTGAATAAAACATTTAGCCGGACAAGGGTGAGGTTAACCAGTAGAGGGTTTGTTGGGTGAGGTATAAATCCAATTATATAACCTGGTATGTGCAGCCACCCAACCAGAGGGCAAACAATCTCTTATGGAAGACAACATTTTTAAAACAAATGAAATGCTTTTGGGTAAAAGAAATATGGCCACCTTTTAGTGTCCAAAAGAATGGCTGGCTATATCAAATAATAATACAAGATTATATGATTTCATTTTCTAAAGTTGCTGTATTATGCAAATTAACCTATATTCAAATTTTCATCATTGTTAATGCATAAAATTGCTACCAGTATATTCAGCTGATTTGCATCACTGTATGTCTCTCGGAAATTTATTTCATGCAAAGTCAAGCAAACAAATAAAGCAATAATTAGCCAACCGCCTGCTAGACGAGATGTAGCTCACATTCATCTGCTTTTTGTGAGCCCCTACTCATCATTACATCAGTCTAACTCTATAGAGACAGCTTGGTGATTTGTACTGTCTCACTGACGATGTGTAAGATGATGTGTAAGAGTGAGATGAGCGCAAGACAAGTGTGAACGCATCTCTACACTTACCTGTCGATACCCCAACAAACACAAGACATTGTTCATATGTCAGCCTGCTGCTGGACAATCATCACAGACAGTGGTCCAGCATCAGGCCGACATCTGGTGAATGTCTCCTGCTGGCTGGGAAGAAAGTAAACCACCACCATTTTGTCTGTGCCACCACAGCCCCACAGCCATGCCACTCACTACACACAACACGTGCAGGCAGTACCACCCACACAGCAGCTCTCACACTGAACATTACGCAAGTGTGCACCAACATTCAATATCCGGAATTCACCTATTACTTTTACCGTTGGTTGATTTGCTAATTTGTAGAGAAAAAATGCTGGTGTGGTTATGGTTCAGTTCATAAAATTTGATTAGTGAAATATTCATATGTACATATATCAAAAGTATTTTTTAAATATACCGGGTAGTGTAAATCAGAGCTTGAGATAATAGTCTATAATTATCAAACAAAATTGTCCTTTATTTGATAATAATGCAGTCCCAGGTTGAAGGAAAGCATGTGTGTTACAAAAAAAAACAAATATTATTTTCCAGCCCTCATTTCCCGTGATGAATCATCACTAATCACACTATGAGATTGATTGGAATATTGACTGTCCTGCCTTAAAGTTAGGAACACTAAGGACGCATCAGCATTTAATAACAATCGCAGTAATAAAGACGCGTTATTTAATTATGATGACATCTCAACATTGGAATAATGAAGTTATGAATTATAAAAATATTCATGCCGAGTCAGGAAATGGTAAAAACAACAAGTGAAATCACAAGTCTGTTACTGTTATAATGTGGCACACTTTGAAAAATATATCTTGAGCAATGCTCCATTTATATTCTAGCATATAATTTAGACAAATAAATTGGGGCTGCAAAGCATGTTATCAGATTAAAAATGGAACAATTACAGTAATAATCATGTAATGCAGTCGATTGTTGGAGTTGGTTGAGAAAATAGTTGAAACAAATATGAATTATAAATTGAAATGTGATTCCCCTAAACAATGTTGATACATATATTGGCAATAAAAGTGCACACATGCAGATTTGAACTTTTTTTTCACGGAAATTCGTATAAATTTGTGGGATGAATCTTGCTGTGTGAGTGGGTTTCTTTCAAGCCTGGCTCTACAAATAATGAACTGCAACCTACGCGCTTACCTCTGTCACTTGACCTAGACCGTTCAACAGTTGTTGTGTGATGCCTACTGTACCGGGCAATGCTTGCTGAGGCATAGTCTGAAAAGCGGCCGCATTTTCTGCTGCTAGGGTGACATTGCCATTGAGAGCGCTTACCTGGGGCGCCCCAATAGCTACGATTTGCCCCTGTGCGTTGGTGATGATTTGGGGCATCCCCGCGGCAGACTGGGCTGCCGCTGCCGCTGCTGCCGCCACCTGGTTAGCCATGGAGGGCTGAGTGGTGGCGACGGACTGGTTCAGCATCGCACTACCCGCCAGTTGAGATGTGGTGGATGTCTGACCCGCACCTAGATAACACAAACAAACACAAAGACACATGAGATTATCACAGTGACTCAGGTGGGGGCAACAAATAAAGAGATCATTCAGGAAGCTCCAAAACTTTAAATAAATGTTTTATCACATCTTACAGCATGACAAAACAGTTTAAAAAATAAATATATGAGACTATATTAAAGAAAGAATAAATCAATATTGAAGGAATCAAATCCTGAAGTGTATTATTTTGATGTATAAAACCATATTTTGTTGAACAAATTCTATTCAAAATATACTATTTATGCGATAAAAATACTTAGCCCATGTACTGTTGAATTGTTTTTGAGTATCTTTCATTCTTTTAAAGCTGGAATTGCTAACACAATTTCCAGCTTTAAATGAATGAAAAATAATAATATTTATGAAACATAGATATGTCCCAAATTAAATTATTTGATAACTTAGCATCTACCACAAGATATGTTACACATTTTAGTGGTATTTATTAAGTCTAAAATTTGCTTAAAAACGTTTACATGTATATATAGTCTTAGAAGCACAAGGGTTATGATAGTACATATATATATAAGTGCTGTACAGACGCTGTACAGACGCAGCGATTGTTGTCAATCATAAAACTTTAAATGTGCCTTAGCATTCCTCAGAAGAACCAAGCTCCGAGGCCATCATGATAAGACGAGATTGTAGATATCAAACATTTCTAGAAAAGAAAGAAGGGCATAAAACCTCAGATACTGCCACCAAATTAAATCTTTCACCTCCCAATCATGTTAACTGATAGCAATGTATATAACTGTTTAGTCCTCTTCCCTAGGCACGCCTCACTCTCCAAACCAGTTTCCTACAGTTTGGGGATTAAAGCCTTGCCTAGGGAAGGTGGGTTTAGTACAAGCAATCACAAGTTAGATATTAGGAAATGATAAGATTTGTTCCATCAATAATTGAGATACAGATTATGATATGCAATTAATATACCTACAGTGTATATTAGGTATGTAATCATGGTAATGTACTGCTCTTAAGGGGATAAAATATTTATCTCTCACTGATATAAATTAAAAATTACTATTTTGTTAAAATTAAATTGAGCTCGAATTTGATTTTTTCAACATTATTTTTGACCTCTTAGTTTTTAAAGAGCCAACCTTTAAGAAAATTTTACGCAAAAAAAATTGCTTATAAAATGCGGTAATCTGGTTTGCTAATTTATATACCATCAAACCTGGACTACCGGTAGTGATTAATCCAGCACAAAATATAGATTTATACTGCTTAATCTAATAATGTAATGTACGCTGATGATGACAACCTTCAAATTAACACCAACTCAATCTACTATGATCGAATGATCTTGTGCTCATTTGTGCATTGTGAATCATAATTAGTGATTACACGCAGTTGTAAATATCAAGAACATTGGAAACATAGACATAGGTGAAGATTCAACACTTTTTTGTGTACTACTTTACAGCAAAGGGTGTGTGTCATGTGAAGCTCTACATGTACATGTCACACTATAAGACGAAGCAGTCACATAACAGTTGTAGACATTACCATTTATCCTGCTAAATTTATTAATTTTAATTTCCACTTACTCGAAGTTGTGTCTCGCTACCGCTACCCACAACTTCAAGTGGGTGACAATCACTGATATTTGTTTGATTTGACACTAAACATTTGAAAATCCTGATGTTTAAGCACCCCAAATAACTGTGATCTAATCGGCTGTTATTAAAAGGGATTAAAACAACTACCGGGTATATAGTCGTGATCAGCAGGCAAAAGATAAAAAATTATCTGCAGATCAAACAGACTTATTAAAGCCTAGAGCATATATCAACTAAGTCTTTATTAGCACTTGCTTAAGCAGTTGTTAAAAGTAAAACAATTCCTAAAACTTGAAACACTGATATATGTTGGGACTTAAATTTAAAAAATTCAAGCAAATTTTGGTCACTTACAGTGGCAGAAAATGTACATTTTAAAGATCAGAGCTCAAAGGGTTAAATTATTAAAATTGTCCGATGAAATCCATGACAATTTTGATCAAATTTCAAATGATTACATAAACATTTCTTTGTTTAAAAAAAGGCATTTCTAATCATTTAAAACTGGATATAACAATCGAATTATGTAAGAAATTAATATTCCAGAAGCTTCAAAATTATTCAACAACACTACATCACTGTAATGGATAGGTAGTATTGTTTTCATTAGCTCTCAGAAAATTCAACAAAAAAATAAAGTATAAAAACATAAAAGAACCCAATATCATGCAGCTAATTTGATAGACAAAAATACCTACTGGCGAGGCCATTAGATTGCGAGACCAACAGCACAGGCTGGGGTACTGAGCCCCCTGTTGGCAAAAACAGGTAATGTTAAACCAAAATTTTACGGGTCATGATACTTAGCTTGAAATATCTAGAACACATAGTATGACACAAAAAACATACACTTCATTAATCTAATATATACATTTTGTTTCTTGATGATAAATTGTAAACCTAGACAAATGATTCGTGAAAGATTTATAAACTTTTTATAACAAAAAGTTCAAGTTGGTAATGCGATTCCCCTAATGACTATGTGTACTACAGTAATACATGATGTAGAAGCATATGATTATATTTAAGAATATTTAATGCACAATAAGAATTATTGTTGGGTTTTTAACATAAATGTACATGTATATTGTACAGTTCATTCCATAATTTATATGTGTACAGCATAAAAATAATAATTTCAGATTCATTACCGCTTAATTTTTCCCACTTCCCCATCATGTAAATTAATGCGTTTAGAACAATTCCAATTGGATGATAAGAAAATTTACCTATACATGTATTACGTTGTATTATTTATTGAAAACTAAACTAGTTTTACTTTTGAAAGTTAAATTATCTAATATACTAAATAATTGAATATACATAATATATTTCAAATTTATTGTATACATATAAGCTATTTTTATTACATGTACCATCAAGTAGATATAGCAATTTTCTAATTCAATAAATACCACCCCTCATTTTAATTAGTGTGAAAATTAATGCGGCTAAGTACAAGGGAAAGAAACCCCTTAATAATATTTTTGAAATTTATTGTCTGTAGTGAAACAAAACCCACTTGAAACCATCAAACTATGATATAGCTATGAATATATTCCTGAATATGGCAGAAACAAGTGTATCTCCCTTTGGCATTAAATTAATTAGCGTCAGAGCAGCACCATATCAGTAAATTACAGAAGGTAATGATATAAAACAATGATCTTTTGACGGATTGTCATATTTATAGGGGCTATTTGAAGACAGCTCCACCAAAACTAGCTAATTAAGACCATATAGCTAGAGATGTATTTATCGATACACCTTTAAAATTAGTGTTGGACAAACACGTTTTTTCTTAAATGGCACATTAAAGTTGGCCTGAGATTATATATGTGCGATGACAGGGAATAATTTGCTTCAGAAAAATTGTGTAGCAGTTTAGCATACTGACATGTGTCAAGCTACTATTCTCCATACGAAGAACTGCTACACCAACATATTATTGTGTAGCATTTGCCCAAAATTGCGTAGCAAACTGCACCGCTACACCAGACAAATTATTCCCTGGATGATCCACCCCACAAACTTTTTGTGCAGATACACATGTTAGCATCAAATTCATAAAACAATGAGACAAATGTAAAAACTAGAGATCATTACTGTATGTACTCTCCCAGCAGACAACTGATGTTGAACCAATGTTTGTTTGCTGGGATGGAATCAGTTGTGCACTTACTCTCGGTGATATAGAGCTCAAAGACAAAATAAATCTCCATGTGCTCAGTTACAAAAGTAGACCAAAGAACAGTTCACCGGATAGGCACATGTGCAATCAGTTGAGATAATTTTTGTGTGATATTTGATTATTTTCTCAGCATGACGAAATCACTTTGCCACTCCTCATTTTAAATAGTGTGAAAATGGATGTTGCTAAGTACAAGGAAAAGAAACCCGTTACATATATATTTAAAGAGTCAAAGCAGGAAAGGTTGTGTTTTTGTCTATGATTATACACAAAGATTGCCAACTCCATTAAAAATAAGAGGGTCATTCTGCTTGAAGAAAAAAATCACATAATAAAAATCCCCACATCAAGGCCTTATTCCAATGAGACATCTGTAAGGCACAGGAATGCCTTACAGACATAATTCATTGCGCAATCAATCTATTGTGTAAGGAATATCTGGTGCAGTTTTTCATATCAAATTTGTAAATAAGTATGATAGCTTTAAAGTGGCAGCACGGAAACTAATCAAGGACGGCAGCGACAGGGACGCTACTAAACTTAGGCCTACAATTACAGATGCATCAATTATCAATAATGTCATAATAAGAAATAATAAAATTCTAATATAATATAGACACATAAATCACACAAGTACACTGTAAACACGAAGAAAGAAAATAAATATGATTTTAAAAATAAAAACAGTTACATTGGTCATTGATCAATATGTCAAGGTCTGAAATGATATCACTGATAGACAAACTAAAAATTCACTTGAAATTCAAATTGGTTGACAACATCTACCTTTAAAAGAGTGTATTAAATCAGCAAAGTTTATGCCTACTTATTTGAATAAACAAACCAAATCTGGTCGACTTATATAAATAATTTTAAAATGGTAATAACCCTCCTACCATCCACGTAATTTTAACCTATAGTCGTTTTTAATCATTTTTATTGCGACGCAACTTCAAGTGGGTGAAAATTTAAATAAATAAACTTAAGAGGCTGATGCATGTAATGTGACATTGATAGAAGACATCGGAAGTGCTGGCTATACCTTGGTTGGGAATGTTGACATTAAGAGGCTGCGCTAGATTAGCCAGGTTGGTCGCCAGTAACTGTCCGTTAGATGTAGTTAGAAGTTGAATCTGATTGCCAGCACCGGTAGCCAAGGACAAGGGGATTGACAGCAGCTGCTGCGTGCCGTTTCCCGTTGACACGGGGATGAGAAGCTGCTGCATGGGAAGCGATGCTGCGGCCGTGGCACCCTGTGCTCCCTGTCCCGCCAGGATAAATTGAGGAGCGACCTGGGGCTGACCCAGTAACTGCTGTGCTGCCGCCCCAGATAGTAGGGCATTCGATAGACTGGCCACTGCAACATAGTAAAAAAAAATGTAAAATTGATTCTCATAGATTCAAGATCCTGCATGGATAGAGCACAATACTCACCACTAAATATCTATTTTGTTGCAGTCACCAACAAAATATATCTTTCAAAAGAGTAATACATGTACACTATTTTAACCCTTTGCCTGCTAATCATGACAATAGTTGCTTTTAATCCCTTTTAGCAGCCCACCAAACAACTGTTATTGGGAGTGGAATGATAGTTTAAACATCTTAATTTGTAAATGTTTGGGCTCAAATCATACAAATATGAGTAATTTTCAACCACTTGAGGTTGTGGATTGCTGTAGCGAAACACAAACTCAAGTGGTTGAAAATTCAAATATATCAATTTAGCAGGAGAGGGGTAATAAAAAACAGCTTATGTGAATGTGTTGTACTGAGTGTTGTACTGTGAACCTAACAATTTGTATACATTCAGGCAAATTATTATAATTCTAAATATATATTTTTTTAAATGATACCAGATTTTCTATCATTTTAAATCAGTTATTTATTGATTCTCATTTATATTATATATATATATTTCTCTCACTTGATGGTTCATTTTTGATCTCAGTAGCTCCTCCTAGATGTTCATGTGCCATGGCTCCTAAAAACAGGCTCTCTGGTAGCAGTCCCGTCAAGGAGGATGCCATGGTCGCTGCAGAAACGGACCCCGTTGGCATGGAGACAGATGGCAGGGTGAGAACTGAAGACACAGGAGATTGTGTGGTTGTGCCTGATAGCATAACATCCTGTAAAATATATATCATATTAGAAAAGTAAATTTATAACTCTGTAATCCCTCATTGTCATCGAGTGTTGTATTCTATATGATGACAAATCCTCCTGATGTGTTTTGTTGCATGCTTTGAGAGCCAAAATCGCAAAATATACTCTCTCTAAAATACAGCTATTATTTTTTACCTTTTAATCGCTATACAAGACCATAATGGTTTTTAATTTGTCTTCAGTGGCGTATTTGGCTTTTCATTGAGGAAGGGGGGGGGGTAAAAATATGGCAAAGGAACATTCTACTGTATATAGGGAAAAGTGTTGAATTCAAAAGGCATCTGAGGCACAGTTTGCCCTTCCTTGTATCAACAGTTCATTGGGAAACTCTTAGATAAGATTTTAATTGTTTTTTTGGGGGAGAAGAAGTGGGATTTAAACGGTAAACCCCCCAAACCCCCCAGGGCTTAGATCTGCCACTGGTCTTATTAGCCAATCAAATCACTGTTATTGGGAATGAAATGTTCAAACATCAAGATTAGCAAATAATTTGGTCCGAAATTAAACAAATACGAGTAATTTTCAGCCAGTTGAATTTGTGGGTCACGGTGGTGAGATACAACTTGTGATAAATCACAATAAATCATCATTTTTTTCCGCCTTTATCGAACATGTCCGAGAACAACATGCAGAACAAATTTCTGCAGGATACATGAGATAGGACGCAAGCTATCATTCCCACAAGGAAATGTTAGAGCTCAGACGCTCCCGCTCCAAATTAGAATTTGATTTAAGCAATTTTGTATAGGGTTATTAATGTAGTCCTAGTCTAGGTCAAAAATCAAGACGCAAGACAACTAGGTCTAAGAAGCCCAGTCTAAGAGTAAGATAAGAACTAGACAGTCTGTCAGAGATTGCAAACCTCCATTGAAATTAATGATCCTAATCAGTATCCCAGTAATGGTCTACCTATCTGGCATGGTTTACCCGATATCAGGCCAATCGAGTTAACTAATAGCTGATTTACGGTCATTTTGAATTCGATATAAATTAGTTAAAAACTTAGGGTGCATCCTCCCCCGAAACCTCAAATTTTGTTTTATAGTAATGGACTAACATCTAACACAGTTTGCAAAATATTGGGCATGTGAAAGTAAATAATGGCCGATAGGGGGCCATTTTGAATTTGATCGAGTCAGAATTTTTCAAGATGCATCCTCAGCTGAAATCTCACATTTCATTCTATAGTAATCGTCTAGCTATCTAGCATGGTTTACCAAATATCGGCCATGTGAAAGTGAATAATGGCCTAAAGGCGGCCATTTTGAATTTGATCAAGTCAAAATTTTCCAAGATGCATCCTCAGCTGAAATCTCACATTTCATTCTATAGTAATGGTCTAGCCATCTAGCACGGTTTACCAAATATCGCCCATGTGAAAGTGAATAATGGCCGATAGGAGGCCATTTTGAATTTGATCAAGTCAAAATTTTTCAAGCTGCATCCTCTCCTGAAATCTCACATTTTGTTATATAGTAATGGTCTAGCCATCTAGTACGGTTACTAAAAACCGGCTATGTGAAAGTAAATAATGGCCGATAGGCGGCCATTTTGAATTTGATCGAGTCAATTTTTTTCAAGATGCATCCTCTCTTGTAATCTCACATTTTGTTTTATAGTAATGGTCCAGCTATCTAACACGGTTTACCAAATATCAGCAATGTAAAAGTAAATAGTGGCCGATAGGCGGCCATTTTGAATTCGATTGAGTCGAAAGTTTTTAAAAGGCATCCTCTCTCGAAACGTCACATTTTGTTTTATAGTAATGGTTTAGCTATCTAGCACAGTTTACCTGATATCAGACCTATCGAGGTAAATAATGCTGATTGTCGGCCATTTTGAATTCGTAAGTTAAAAATTTTCAGGGTGCATCCTCCCCCGAAAACTCACACTTTGTTTTATAGTAATCAGGTAATGGTCTAGCCATCTAGCACGGTTTACCAAATATCAGCCATGTGAAAATGAATAATGGCCGAAAAGGCGGCCATTTTAAATTTGATCAAGTCAATTTTTTTCAAGATGCATCCTCATCTGAAATCTCACATTTCGTTTCACAGTAATGGTCTAGCCATCTAGCACGGTTGACCAAATAACGGCCATGTGAAAGTGAATAATGGCGATAAGCGGCCATTTTGAATTTTATCGAGTCGAATTTTTTCAAGATGCATCCTCTCCTGAAATCACACATTTTGTTTTATAGTAATGGTCTAGCCATCTAGCACGGTTTACCAAATAACGGCCATGTGAAAGTGAATAATGGCTGATTGGCGGCCATTTTGAACTTTGACAAAATGAATTTTTTCAAGATACATCCTCTCCTGAAGCCTTACAATTTGTTTTATAGTAATGGTGTAGATATCTTGAGCGGTTTTCATGATATTCCACAATATCAGGCCTGTCGAGGTGAATAATGGCTGATAGGCGGCCATTTTGAATTTTATCAACTTCAAATTTTTCAGGATGCATCCTCTCATGAAACCTTACAATTTATTTGATATTAATGGTGAAGCTATCTTGAGCGGTTTTCATGATATTCCGCAATATCAGGCCTGTCGAGGTGAATAATGGCCGATAGGCGGCCATTTTGAATTTTATCAACTTCAAATTTTTCAAGATGCATCCTCTCCTGAAACCTCACAATTTGTTTCATAGTAATGGTGTAGCTATCTTGAGCGGTTTTCATGATATTCCGCAAAATCTTTCAGTCGTATTTACCGATGTTATAAATTAGGTCAAAGTGCTGGGTCAACTTCAAGGTCAAGGTCCAAAAACCTGAAAAGGCACAACTAGGGACCTTAGAGAACATGTATGTGCAATATGACTGTCATCGGCCCAGTACTTTTCGAGATCTGCTCCGGAAACGAAGTGTGCGTCAAAACGTCTAAATAGGTCATAGTTCTGAACCAGAAGTAGGTCAAAGTTCAAATACCCCAAAAGGCACAACTAGACCCCCTAGGGGTGTTGTGTGTAAAATTTGAAGACAATCGGACAAGTACTTTCAGAGATATGCTCCGGAAACGAATTGTTTACGGACGGCCCAACGCCGTCACATCATCATTTTCTCCTCTGCAACCTTGCGTATTGAATTCAGAATAAAAATATTTTAACCCGTCCATTAGCCACCTGGAAGTAACCCACATACCAAAAATTGTTATCCTAGCTTATTTTCTCACAAAGTTATAGGCAAAAGAAGAGGCCAAAAAAAAACGGAGGTAGAATCCATAGCTCCCTTCGCTCACCTACGGTGACCGCGGGAGCTAAAAAAAAAAGGACCTAAAAATGATTACTTCATAATCATGAGTGAGTTAATTTAATAACACAATGTGTTAATTTAGCACTCACCCCCCCCCCCCCCCTTGCTTGGAATATCACAACTGGGTTGACGTTTGCGCGCCCAGCAAACACGATATCGATCCAATGTTGGCCTGATGCTGGTCCACGGCGCTGGCCCAGCATCAAACCAACATTGATTAAACGTCTCGTGTTTGCTGAGTGAATAATCCCAGAAAACAAGAAGCGTTGGCCCAATGTTGGCCCGCCGTGCACAACATCGGCCCAACATTACTTCAACACTGTTTCAGCGTCTGGAGTTTGCTAGAGAGCCTGTGACCCCACAAAGAAGATACAGTGATATTAGGTTGGCTCAATGTCGGTCCAAAGTCGAAGACGCTGACCCAGCATTGAACCAACCTAAAATCACTGCATCAAGCTCCCCAGAGGACATTTTTAGAGGCATTATATGGGTGACACGGGGGGTGGGCATTATATGGGTGTCACAGTATATATGGGTGTCGCGGGGAGACAGGCCAAAAAACACACAGCCGCCGGGAAACCCAGTCTGCTGTATTATGCTGCTGGGACTGATTTAGCGCAGGCTGTTTCCATGGCAACCAGACAGGCTCTGCTAGGAGAAGAGAGGGGGGATAACATGACGTGTGTGTGAGGTGGATAAGGACATCTCACGATAACTGTCGTTTCCAGGTTGCTCCGACGTCGCAGACGGTGGACCAGCATTGAGCCAGCATTGTGCCAGCGTCGTGTTTTCTAGGCTGTAGGCCACACGCCTATCAAACACGACACAATGAAACAATGTTTGATTAATGTTGGCCCACCGTCTGCGACGCTGGCCCACCATTAAACCAGCATTGTTTCGATGTGTCGCGTTTGCTGCGGTCGCACAGTATAACGTCACATCGAAGCAGATGGATTCACGTCACCGTCAGCGTCGCTGTAGACTAGTACAGCAGCAAGCATCCAAAATGAAAAGACCGTATTTAGGAAAGAGTCTAAAAAGGCGCTACAGCATTTGTCTATATGTCGACAATTGTTCATGTGGACCAAATGTTGTAACGCCGGTTTAGGTACCTCCAAAATTTGGTCCCTCTGCTGGTGCACAACCATGGCCCTGCAGCGGCTTGTGAGGCGAAACGACAGAGCCGCCATTCTCAAATTGCTGGCATGACCTTGATTGATAGCATACTGTACAACAGCTTATAGGCCTACTGCTTCTTTGAAGTAGAAATTGTTTTCGTAAAAACGTTGGGTATTAAGTGCAGTGCAAAGGAAAACAGCAGTAACTTCTCACTTGAAAAGTAAGCAGCTATATTTGCCTTTGTATGGTGGTATAATACAGTATAACACATAAGGGCCGGTATTCTGGTAGAAGATACGATATATCGCAAGATTCGGATTGGTGTAGAATAAGATGGCCATTTAGACCAATCCGAAGTCTACGATAATTAATATATATCTCGTAACTTGCACATGTTGTACAACTTCAAGTGTCTGGCACAGGGAGCCTACAGGGTATGGCGTCACAGCAGATATTTGACATATTTGTCATCCTTAATCTCATTCAGCCACACACAGATGTGCTATTGTAACAGGTGTCATCGAATGGAAATGCTATAAACATGATAAACCACCACAAGAAGGGATTTCTTACCTTTTATTTGAAATATAATACTAAGGTATTTAATCAGGTGTTAAAAGAGAATAAGTGATTTCCGTCCTAGTGACATAAATACATGACTGCTGAGAGGGTTATTAAAAAAAGCGCTGAAATTGTTTGTACGAACTATAGAGACCAAAGGGTTATTTTCGATAAATGGCATAGTTACATTGTAGCTCGTCCCGCTTCATTTGAATACATGTACGTTGGATATGTTATGGGTATACAGTCATTATGAATATTTTACTCTGTCAGTGCGGGGATCGACATTAGATATGTACAGTCAGATTCTGACGTCTATAGACGTCAGAATCTGACGTCTATAGACGTCAGAATCTGACGTCTATAGACGTGTATGGAGCATTGATATATACTTGAAATGTGATGGGTTACGGAGAACGATTTTTCATAACGTTCACTCTTCAGTCTTGATGGGTGTCTCCAGACATACAGGAAACATCCTATATATTAATCAAATCTATCTATATATAAATATATGTATTTTTTGTCAAAAAAATCATCTATTCACTCTTCAGTCTTGTTATACCCATTATAGGGCGTTGACCATCTTCCAAACTTCACACATGACTAATGTATAGCATTGTACTATTGCATAGCGTATTGTATAGTGTATTGTTTCATTGCATTGTATTGCGTTATGTTGTATTGAATGTAATATTGCCTGCATGATTGAAAAGAATGATGTTCATCAGATGAGGTAATATGTGTCGACTGATGAGACAGAATTCACCCGATATGCAATCAAATAACAGTAAATATAGGATATTTCCCCGATGTTGGCTTAATGCTTGGCCAACGTCGAAGGCGACGGCCCAATATTAAACCAACATTGATCAACGTCTCATGCTTACTAGGAATGCAAAAAAAGCTACGTTTGCATGTACGTCTTATCTGCGTACGCGAAATTAACCTCGATACACTGGTTTCAAACTTAAAGGGACTGGCCCAGGCTAAAATCATCAAAAAATCGGTGATTTTATTTCGGGTTCTTAATAGGACCATATGATGTAAACATGTACATAGACTAGAACTGCAATTTTTTATAATTTTCCTGCTGCGCAATCATCAGTTAGACTAGATATAGAGACGAAATTCCCGCATTTCCTATTTTTGACATGGTTGTCAATAATTAGAAATCAGGAATTTCGTCTCTATATCTAGCCTTACTGGTGAATGCGCAGCACAAAAATTATAAAAAATTGCAGTTCTAGTCTATGTACATGTTTACATCATATGGTCCTATTAAGAACCCGAAATAAAATCACCGACTTTTTGATGATTTTAGCGTGGGCCAGTCCCTTTAACTCGACGGGGCCGCAACTAACCTGATCGCCTATTGTCACATTGAATTATAAGGGAGAAACAATGTTATTTCTCTGAAAATCCCACGCAGGATCAGCGGGGCTCGAACCCGGGACGTGTACACGACAGGCGAGGCGGTCAGCCTCTCTACCAAAGCGCGCCACACCCCTTCTCTAGATATAGTAGAAAAGCCATATGGTACCGCATGAATTGGTTGTCATATCTAGAGAAGGGATAAGTCATACCAGAATGCTGTATACGGCTTTTGTGCTAAAACACCAGGATAATTCCCATGTGTCCGTAAGACATTAGTCATCTTCCCTCTAGTATTAGGTTCAGCCACGGTGCCTGTCAATACTTGATGAAGCTGGTAATTGGTAAATATGCGGATGACTCATACGATTACGGAGGCTTCACATGTACAGAATAATGCCCGTCTTTTACAATACAAGAAGGAGCCGTGTACACTTAAATCGTCTGATAACAATACTAAATTAAGTTTTTTTATTTCAAATAAACTACTTAGATTATGATTCATAAATCTAAGTAATTTCTAAGATAACGTATTTGCATTTGCTCTTGAAAGTATATTTGACCCCATCCCTGTTTATGAAAATTCAAATCTGTGAAATGTTTTTCCCTGCGTATACAATTTATAATATCATGTCCCACATTTCACGTATAAAATACTTGTCGCGGAAGTGTTCATAAAACACAGAAACCCTGCTATAATAAACATCAGCATGATGATATGGGTGTACAGCAGAAAGATTTCAAGTCCACTTATTGTTTTCCATTCATTCAAAGCTGGAATTGCTAACGCAAATTCCAGCTTCAAATGAAGAAAAATATTTAAATAGTTTTTTTATGAAAAAATAGACATCTCCAATATTGAATTATTGTATTACCAGATTAACTGAACATCTACAAAAAACTACTTTTTCAAATTTAGTGATATTTCTATTGATCCCTGTTGATCTAAAACATACTTGAGAACGCATGATTATATACAGTTCCAGGAGCACAAGGGTTAACATGGGGAAATGGGAAAATGTATATGTGATGGCTGTTCAGCGACTCAGTAAGCTAAATACGGTGGTCTATACAGTCTCCCCTATTGTGGCCTAATGTTGCGCGACCGTCTGTGACGCTGGCCCAGCATTAAACCAGCACAGTGGTTCATGTGCGCTAGGTAATTACATTTTATAGCTGAGCCGATGAGCGAAAGCATTAATAATGAATAAAACTACATTTTCTAGATTACACATAACGATCTGCCTATCTCTCCTCAGCAGTCATTGACCCGATGCTGGTTAAATGTCGGCCCATCGTCCACGACGCTGGCCTAACATTAAGAGAATATCGGGTTAATGGCTCTTGTCTGCTCTCGCGTAACTGCATGCTTCATCATAAAAATGTGCAGCAAATGACGTAAAAATTATATAATTAACTAATTTAAGGAGATAATTACAATAATACGTAAATGTACCAAGCTGCCTTCCATGATAAGACTAGTTTAATTTCCAAAAACGGTCAAACTAATTTCAGAAAGCACGCAACACATTGTTTCAATCCTGCCAATGTCGACGCACAATTTAAGGTGGACAAAAATGCTAATTTGCTGATGCGGTGCTATTCAACGAGTACGCTTATAATAAATATATAGGCATCACACACCATATATAATTAGAAGGATTTCTTAAAATTAACATAAAGTTTCTCCATACTCTCGACTGTTTTGTTACCACAGACAAGTAACATCGTTGAACCGTTAAAGAAGTATTCCAGTCCATTGTGCACCAGCAGTAGGCCAAATCTGTACCCGGAAAGCACGCGAATTACAGAGACAGAGCCAACTGGGAAACAGATATAGAGTGGTCTACGGCTTTATTCTATGTAAATAGTCACACACAAATGTAATGATTTTACACTTTAAAGCGGTACAATATAAAAAGATTTTCAACGACATTTTTCCATCACGTTATCGCCACCCACAACTTCGAAGTGTCATATTAGTTTAACCCTTAAAGTGCGGGGATCGACTTTAGTCGTCAGAATCTGACGTCTGTAGACGTCAGATTCTGACGACTAAAGTCGATCCCCGCACTGTAGGAGAAGAAATATTTCTAATGGCCGTAGACCCATAAGATAGGTATTCAAATGAATCGGAAAGAGCTAACTAAGACAAAGTAATTCAGCGCTTCAAGGGTTAACTTGGGACCGAAACATTTGCAAGTCTTTATGTATGACCACACACACCTCGTTCCCAATAACAGTGATTTAACGGATTCAAAACGACCAGAATAGTCGTAAGTTAAATGTAGAGCAGCATACTTTCCTTGTGAGAGTTTCCCTTTTAATGTTGAACTCTTCTCCTCATTTTAATTCACCATGTTGACAATGGGATTCAAATTACTGTTGCAATTCCACCCCCCCCCCCCCAAGGTTAATAAAATGAACTGATCCAAAAAAAGCATAATACGGAATCATATTAAAGCTTAGATCGCCCTATTGGCAGCAGTAATTTGATCTGTCAATATAAGATTACTAAACCTGATTATAATAGTAGTGCTTGTCGCTTAAAAAGGTAAGAATAGCTGTTTCGTGCTTGGACAAGTTAAGGTGCCTCTTGTAAAATCCCCTATATAAGAGGAGACACCCTAGTCTAACCATTAAAGCGCTAGGCGCGACAAATGTCGTTTTAAATCAAATCACAGTTATTGGACACGAAATGAGTGCATAAACATCAAGCTTTGCAAATAAATCATTAATAGATACTTTCCAGCCATTTGAAGTTGTGGGTCGCGGTAGCGAGACACAATTCACACAACTTACAGCACGGGAATCGACTTTATACGTAAGTTTCTGTGAACGTTAGATTCTGACGTCTAAAGTCGATCCCCGCACTGTAAGAGTAAACAATTATTATATTGGCTTTAGACCCATAACATGGTTATTCGAATAAATAAGAAAGAGCTAAGTAAGAGATATATGATGATTTCAAGTTGAAAAAAACCTTTGGTCTCCATGGTTTATACGAAAGCATTTCAGCGCCGTAAGGGTTACAGGGTTAGGTGCATGAATATTGCTTAACCTGTAAGGGAGCCGTCACACAAGACTGATCTGGTGAACAATATGTGCTTCCGGACTAAAAGTAATTAATTAATTAATGAGTTATTTGAATAAGTTTAATTAATTAAAATTAATTAATTAATTAATTAATAATTAGTTAATTACTTTGTAATTTTAATCCTTTATTTTATTGATTTTAATAAAAAGTATTATGTCGCACTTGAGTACGCATTTAAATCCTTTTGGTGTTGCTATTAGGATGAAATAAATATGCTAAATGTTAATTCACTTCTTGAGTCTAATTACCCATGTTAATGAGAAATCCACAAGTTCTGCTACTTAGGTTTGGACGGGATTAGGCTATTGCCTGACGCATGTGAAGTACCCTGAGCCTTTATACAAAAAAAAAGTACCCTGAGCCTGAGGTACACATAATTATGTAGAGAGCCATGCGATGGTAATCAGTGGTAATTATATACTTTTGATTAACTAATATTACTAATTAATTCATAACAATAGACATAAAATAATCATAAGCCTGCCTAGACCTAGGGAGACAAAATAGAACGAATGTGTTAGTACTGTAATGTGGGCATCTTCTCATCCCCCAGGGCTTCCAGAGCTCAATATCAAACACAAAGGCCGGAAGACATTTATATGCCCAATACGATGTATTCATGACCGTGATTGATATCATTATGTGTCGTATTGAACGATGGATATTAATGGAAGGTTACGGCATGGGTAATGAGCATTTCAATCGATGTGCGACAGCAATAAAAAGGTAGAAATAATCACATTCATGATTAACCCTAACAGCGCCGGGATCGACTTTAGTCGTCAGAATCTGACGTCTACAGACGTCAGATTCTGACGACTAATGTCGATCCCCGCACTGCAAAAGTACAAATATTTATAATGGTCGACCGTCGTAGACCCATAACATAGGTATTCAAAAGAATCAGAAAGAGCTAAGCAAGACATATATGATGATTTCAAATTGAAAATAACCCTTTGGTCTCCATGGTTTATACAAAATATTTGAGCGCTGTAAGGGTTAACCCTTATTCTGCTGATCAGGACTATTACGGTTTTAATTTGTAGGCCTATTATTAGTCGACAAAATCACTGTTATTGGCAATTAAAAGTGTGTCTAAACATCAAGATTTGCAAATATTTGTGCTCAGATTAAACAAAAATGAGTAATTTTCAGCCACTTGAAGTTGTGGGTCGCGGTAGCAAGACACAACTTCAAGTGGCTGAAAATTTAAATAAATTAACTTAGCATGATATAAAGGGTTATTTGAATCATAACACGACACACCTTTAGACAATCAAACCTATTTTACGTGGTGTATCATTTGAAATTGCATGAATTTAACCCTTTGTCTGCTAATGACTGTAGTCGTTTTTAATCCGTTTTATAACCCGATTAAATCACTGTTGTTAGGAATGAATAAACATCAGGATTTGTTAATGTTCGGTCCTAAATTAAACAAATATGAGTAATTTTCTTATCAAGTGGTTAAAAATTTAACTAATTTTACTTAGTAGGATAAGGGTTATTTGAACACGAAAGTGATATTCCAGCATATATTCATTTCAAAATCCACACGTCAAGGTGAATGGAAATTAATTGGTTTTCTACAGTAGTAAGTGTAATAGATACTTGACAATTAAAGTATACAAGGTCCTTTTTATACCGTATAATTTTCAATGTAATAGTAACGAATCCTAAAAGAATACATTTATTTGACCAAGCAAATTAATTAAGTATAATGTAAGGTTACAATGTACAAAATAACAGTCAGGAGACCATTAGGTTAAGACAAAAAATGTCGTCGCTACCACTATGGCCACCATTAACACAAGTAGTAAATTTTTAAAATAATGTTCCGGTGGCACCAAGTAGGATACAAACTTTATAATTGCTTGCTATGTTTTTTTTACAGAAATAATCAATTTTTAATGTGACTTTTATCTATAAGACTTACATTTAATATATTCAAGAAATAAAAACAATTAATACATGTTTAAACAAAGAGTTAATATAATTATAAGTAGGCCTGTAGTCTATAATCATGATAATAATGATTTGTATATGAACACATAACATGCATGATAAAAAAATAAAATAATTATTTCTATGAAAATGATTCTACAGTTTAGTGAATTTGAAATGAGACAGGTCATTTTGCTTTGACCATGTTGACGTATCAATTATATTTATCTTACGACGGCCCACTCCTTAGAACGGTGCCCACGCTGCACATGCAGGTGGGCCTACAACGTGTGCTCAGCGAATCGTGACGACCAACAACTCTAACTTGATAATTTTGATCTGAAAGTTAGATGACAGATTCGGACTAGTTAAAATAATGTTGGTATGATTATACATGTATAGTGATGTGGTCAACTCAATCATTGATGTTGTGAGGAAGGCGTAATTTTCCATGAGCTGTTGGACCATTCAGGGGGATACCCTGACCTCTATCGTGAAGGAGCGCGCAGCGCGTGGCCCTGTGCGAAATTAACGTCGATACACTGGTTTCAACCTTAACTCGAAGAGGCCGCCAATAACGTGATCGCCTAGTTACATTGAGAAGAGAGAAACAAGGGTATTTCTCTTAAACAACCCGAATTGGTCTGGTTATGTACATGTATGTACATGCATTCATGAAGAGGTTCTATTGAGCACTATGTCCGTAATAAACAGATTGGATCAGTGTTTATTCCAGAAATTTGTGAGTGGTAGGAGGGGGGGGGGGTATATTTTCAAATATAAAACCTTCCAAAATAAAAATCGAGGGCTTGTTTGAAGGGACTGGCTCAGGCTAAAATCATTAACAAATCAGTGATTTTATTTTATCTTATTAACATGACCATATGATGTAAACATATCCATAGACTAGAACTGCAGAGTTTTTAATTTTTGTGCGGCGCATTTAGCAGTTAGGCTAGATATAGAGACGAAATTCCCGTATTTCTTATTTTTGACATGGTTGTCCAAAATAAGAAATCAGGAATTTCGTCTCTATATCTAGCCTAACTGGTAAATGCGCCGCACAAAAATTAAAAAGTTTTACAGTTCTAGTCTATGGACATGTTTACATCATATGGTCATATTAAGAAGCCAAAATAAAATCACCGATTTTTTTATGATTTTAGCCTGAGCCAGTGCCTTTAACCTAGTATTGATCACCGTATTATATGTCTTGGATGTATTGTTGCTAGTATTTATATTGATGACAGATTGGTAGGCCTACAGTTGACAAAATTGTGGTTCAGAGTAATCCTGATGGGGGGGGGGGGGGGTCTGAACCCTCCCTCCCCAGTATCTCCCCGTAATAAACACTGTGTATGATTATAATTAAGTATAGCATCCGTTAACATTGAGACACACGCTTTAAAAAAGCTTAGTTAGTTGCATTCCCACATGTATGAGTCTTTACGGCGCTGAATTCACTGGGAGAATGTATCACGGTTTGATTAATGATTTATTAAATTTATAATTCACGTTTTCTAGCATACAATGCATCCTCGGACTGTACAGGACTCAGACTACAGAGGTATGTACAGTCCGAGGATGCATTGGACGCTAGAAAACGTGTCTGTAATTAACTAATTAAACAAACCGTTCACCGCCATAGTTTTTTTTTCAGTTGTGCACATAATAAATTAATTACACTGCTCAGTATTTATTCCTCACGTTTTTCAGCATGCCCTTGCCCTAATTAATTACCAAATTGCGGGACGGAAGAAAATGTGCATATATACATATCGTACACATCTATCGTAGGCCTACATTTCATTTTTGAACCAGACATCAAGTGGGTGAAAATTTAAATTAATTAATTCGGTGGTTTAAGGGTTGGCCTAATTAACCATGGTAATCACTGAATACATTTAATAAAACAACCATTTTGAACAGATGTAATCAAAGTTACGTCGAGATGACAGTACGACTTGAGAATATGGCTCAGCAGTAAATATTATTAAAAGTTAGTGATTGTTGATTTTAATATTTTATGTTTTATAAAAAATAGTAAACGTGATTTTATTCGAGAGAATGAACCGAGAAAGGAGACGCACAACTCAAGGTGGAAAAAATAGAGGCATGTGTTGTATTTGTACAGTACACTGATACCAGGTAAAAGCCCTAAACAAAAGACGTCCAAAAATACCCTACCCGCTACAGAAACCTGGCGATGCATCTGTCTTGAACTAGGAGATGTCAAATAACGTCAGACCCTTATAAAAATACATTTGACTAATATATGGATACTATTTATATGTTACTTTTAACAGTTTAATGATGATTAAAATTGTCATCAATGCCGCTTGCCCATGTCAGATTTGATCATACAAAGAACGTGAATGTCCAGACAGCTTCATTAGTATGCATGCCTTTAATTTGCATCACAGTCACTGTGTGTAATGATGATATCCGCCTAGCTTACCTGTATCCATACATGATGCCAGTAACACGCCTAATCATCACTACTAATGTTTAATATCAGTGGCTTACTCCTGTATTTAGAGGTTAGAGTGGTGTGTTCTAGCGTGTGTCAGCTGGCCAGTCAGCCTCTGGTCCCTGTCTCTCTGTGTTTATGCCTGGTGTTTGTGTATGTGTGTGGGCCTGGTGCCAGCTTCTCAAGAATTAACATGCTTTAGTTCCATCTGTCATGAAATGAACATCCCATTTTAATACATCGCCTAATGAGGAACGGGGCCGAACCCTCAGATGCGAGCTTCGAGAGGAAGGCCAAACAGGCCCGATATCACAGAGACGCTGATCTACAGTGTATACGGATACCTGGAATTTACCACCGGATAAGATTAGGGGGTTTTATAGAAGGTGGAAACAGGGATTGGACTAGTGCAGTGACTGGTTTCGTCCACGGTTGGTTGGCCTGCGCGCGCGCTCGCCAGCCCCCAGTCCGTGTAATGGTATGCAATATTAATAATTTACACAAAGCACCGCCACCAATTTCATTCATGCGCTGTCTCCCATCCGTCAATACATTAGCATTTATACATGTGAATATCCAATCTGGCATGCCTGGTTCGCAGGCCCACTGTGCGCGCGAGGTCCAGGGTGGGAGGGCAGTGGTGCCCTGCCCCCACGTGCCACGTGCTGACAGATCCAGAACAAGTTCTGGATCTGTCAGCACGTGGCAGGCGGGGATATATTTCTGATACTTACTTGTTTGATGATGGCGTTCTGGGCCAGCTTGGCGGGATCATGCTTGGTCTCCCCATTCAGGGAATCCCCCACGGTGCTGGCCGCATCCACACCATCGGCGTCCATCGCGTTATAAAGGTGTCCTCAAAGTCAGATCCAGTCTCAGCTACCCGGGCATCTAAACTGGGAGAAAAAACAGAGAGAAAAGACATTTATTTACACCAGACTGTATGCACGTGTACATTATCATCATGCATCTCTACGTGTAGTAACGCCCATGGCTGAAAAAAATATCATCACTTAAAAGCGCAAGGCTTACCACAGCCTGAGCGACCACTCCGGTAGTAGATCCGATTATAATAAATAAGGCTCTGAATGAAGCAGATTCCAGCGTGGACCATGTGTGCACACTATAATATTAAATTGCAAATCACAAACAGCCCCACGTCACACTTAATATTTAATGGCCTGCTGTGGCCTGTGGTCTGATTAGGGAGGGCACTGAGCTGGCTGGATCTGCAGCAGCTCTACGGGGACATCACAGTCAACCGGGTTTATGCAGAATCCAGAGTCTATATGCAGCCACGGCCGGCCGCCCTGTTAATATGGATCCCTCCCTCCCCTGCAGGATCACTACTATGGGTTGGCAATCAATTCTGGTGTCCATTTCTGGCTGTAGAGCCAGAACCAGAGACAGCTGCTGCAGGCAGGAGCACAGCAATACGCCATCTCCCCACCCCACATAATGCCCTTTACCAGACTTAATGCCATTCTGGGAATCAGACATGCAAGCCGGCAGCGCCCGCCCTTTTCTAGGCTGGTTCATCCACCAGTAGGCACGCCTTTAGACACTCATAATACAGTTCACGTATCTACATAGTAAATCCAAAGTGTCCTGCCTGAGTTCACATGACACCAAAGCCCCACCCCATCCTCCAATATCATTAGCTCAGATTAACATACAGTATGTCGTCCCTTTGGATATAAAAGGGTGTATATCTGCCACTTTACAAAGTCGCAGATACATCCTTTCATATCCAAGGGGACGGTGTAGTCAGCATGTGACAGGGCAGGGCAGAAGGAACTCTTGCTGGCAGTAATATATTTTGGGCCCTCTAATCAGGGCGACATCACTTCAGGCTGAATGCTTGTCTCACAGTTTTTCACCTTATGAAGTAGAAACGCCATTGATCCATCTCATCAAACATCACAAGTTACCGAGCGCTTGCCAACGTTTCCTGCCTATTGAAAAGCAGATTCTGATAGTGTCATGGCACCAGTATAATATCTATAATCATTCTGGTATAATAATTAGGTATCCGCCACTTTGTGGCATATCCGACCCCACTTTGTGGCAGATTCGATTTTTTAAAATTAAGGTGATGCTAATCAAATATGCCGCTTTAAAATTATTTTACCAAGATTGTTATAGTTTGTTGTGATTTTTAGTGCTATGTGTTTTCAAAACACCAACTACCTAAAATGCCACTTTTTTAACGATCATGGGTGCAGCTGTATCTCAGAATATTAACAAAAAAGAAGATAGAATATATAAATTTATATAGCTGTCGTATTTTATTATAGTTCTGCTGCCATTACCAGATTGCATCCACATTTTGTTGCTGCATTACACAAGTTTTTTTTTTTAATTTAAAAGTGTCTTCAAGTGCCCTAATTTTCCCTCTGAAACTCTTAAGTTCAGACAACATCGATCACAATCTGCCGTGTATTATGTTGATCATAAATTGCTGTAAAAAATTGCATAAAGATCAGTAGGGTTGTACCGGCGCGGCAGATATGATGAATTGGAAAACACCTTTGGTTTCCATGATATTTAAAAATATGTGAGCGCTTTAACAGGTATAGGTGGGGTCGGTGGTCAGCAGCCTATTCCTGGCGATTTTTACCAATTGATGCATCGTATTTCACAATTTTGTATAATGAAGAGAAAATACCTCATACATGTATTATGGAATAAAATGTACAGTTAACCAGCCATCTTGGCCGACCGTTCATAAACGTCCGGGTGTTTATAAGCACTCGCCGCGGAAGTGCATAAAAACGAACGGCCATTTATAAGCGGGCGGCCGTTTATAAACGGCTAGACCCGTAGGGGGCCTACCTGTTTAACACTTACAGCGCGGGGATCGACTTTAGTCGTCAGAATTTGACGTCTGTAGACGTCAGATTCTGACGACTAAAGTCGATCCCCGCACAGTGAGAGTAAAAATATTTCTAATGGTCGTAGACCCATAACATAGGTATTCAAATGAATCGGAAAGAGCTGACGAAGACATTTATGATGATTTCAAACTGAAAAAACCCCTTTGGTCTCCATGGTTTTTGAGAAAAAAATTCAGCGCTTTAAGGGTTAATGGAAGCTGGACATCGCTTCAGTAGTGTCCGTGAAGTCACAGGTGATTGTGTTGGAAATGAAATGTAGCCATTGATTCAATAAAATTTATCAGCTGGCATGTCATAAAGCGGTAAACCTGATTAGAGAAAGCTTTCAGATCAAATGGAAACCAACAACCGATCTACCATAATTTCTCATTAACATGTATAAGCGGCAGACACGCACACTATTAATCATGTTAATAATCATGTCCAAACTTAAATATGAATTACCCAATGTAGCATTATATATAACAAATATAGCATCTAACCACCCTGACAGTGGCGTTTTTTCGTTTTTCCGTGTAATAAATACAGCTAAATTAAATATATAGACTTTATTTTTTCTCCTTTGAAATTGTGTTTCGCCACCGCGATCCACAACTTCAAGTGGGTAAAAATCACAATTTGACAGAGTAGCAAATTTCAAGCTCATTTCTCAGTCAGATTTTCTGGTTTGAAGACCAAATAAAAAGGCGGAAAACGGTCATTGACATGATTAGCACTTGAGTTCTCGATATATACATTAAACATTTTCAACCACTTGAAGTTGTGTCTCGTTACCGCGACCAAAAACTTCAAGAGGGTGAGTTTAATTTGAGACCAAACATTTGCAAATCTTGAAATCTTGAAACATTTCATTCCCAACAAAAGTGATTTAATCATTTTACGGATTAAAAACGACTATAGTCGTGTTTAGTGGTGTAGAACCTACATGTACATATCTGCAGGTTATTCTCATTCTTCTCAGGTGTATTCACTTTGAGATGTGAACTTTGCAGTGAATAAATATCACCTGATTTTTAAAAAATATCAAAACATTATTTATCAAATGACAGGTTAGAACGTTCTTATTTTAATGATTCATAAATATTTTCACTTGACTGATTTTTGCCATGTGGGGCATTTATGCGACAAGTGAGCTGAAACGATCAAATAATGCATTATATATTATGAGATATCAGTCAAATATTTGTAGTGTACAGGTCACTGAACCTTATATGTTGCTTTTATGGCATAAAACGAGCAATCTCCTGACGATTGAGTGGTGTTATGAAACCTGACTGAGAAGTCGCCGTGTTGAGAGGTTTATGACAGCCAGGTTAGTTCTCGGCCATCACTATGCAACGGCTTCCACGAAAAACAGGAGACGTTCACTCCATGTTGATTGAATATTGATTGAATGTTGGGCCACCGTCTACAACATTCAATCTGCAGTAAATTCAGCAAACACAAAACATTTGTATAACACTTGTACAATGTTGGGCCAACCTCGCAGACGTTGGACCGGCGTTGTACAAATGTTATACAAATATTCTGTGTTTGCTGGGATGTCTCGTGTAAAATTAAAATGTAATATCCGGATATTCCTGCAGCAAGGCGTTGAGCTATATCTCAAATTGCTCCAATTAAGTTCACCATACTGAAATGGTATATATTATATTCACGTCCAATTGTATTGCTCTCGGGTATTTTAATTGACATAGTATACATGTTATTTTATTAAATACAACCATCTAAACACACATTATCATAATGTTTTCGACATCGTGGCACTTCTAAACGCTTGAAAACTAATGTCAGCAAGTGACATGCGAGGTAAATGATAGTAACATCGATAATGTCAGCATAATTGTACTTTCAAGCATATTTGTAGCTCTATAATCTGATAATCTTACGAAAACTATACGCGCGACGCATGTATATCATCCCCTGGGAACTAAAAGGTCGTGTCCCCACCCTTTCCGTTCCAATGGGATGATTTATTTATGTAGGCAGGCTTTCCAGCTAATTATATTATATTGGCTAGTCGCATACATCAATACACGAAAAGACCTACTGTTAAGGTCCAGAATAACATAGCAAATGGTGGTCAAATATTATGTATTACATGCACATACACGTAAATAGATTATGTAGATGCGACAGAATTATACGACATACATCATTAATCCATTACTAGTATATGATAATTATAAGTAGCAGCATAGTAGTTATACCAATGATAAAACAAGAGCACACTCGACAATAGCCCGCCGCCATTATTGAACTTGAAGTCATTATTGCGGCCACAAGGTCAAATTATTGACATAAAATTCGAAAAATCGCAATAAATCGGCCATTTTGATTTTTTTTTCAGCCATTATTGAACTTGTCAGAGAACTACTTTTTAGTAATATGCATAACAAATTTGAAGAGGATACGTGAAAAACTTTTCAAGTTATCGCGCCCACAAGGTCAAATTATTGACATAAAATGCGAAAAATCGCAATAAATCGGCCATTTTTTTTTTTTTTCAGCCATTATTGAACTTGTCCAAGAACTACTTATTAGTAACATGCATAACAAATTTGAAGAGGATACGTGAAAAACTTATCGCGCCCATTCTTGAACTTGTCCGAGAACTGGTCATTAGTAACATGCATAACAAATTTGGGAAGGATACATGAAAAACTTTTCAAGTTATCGCGCCCACAAGTAAATGTTAACGCCGACGCCGACGACGCCGAACTTCAATTGCAATAGCCCACCTTTTTTAATTAAAATTAAAAGGCGGGCTAAAAATTAAAATAATCTTGAAAATATACAGGATCATCAAAGTCATGTGTTCTGTGGAGTCCAACTATCATGACTTTCTGGACTATTATAAACATAGTTATAAACGGAAATTGTACTGGCACATAGTTATTATACTCTCTTTGCTGCGAGATAAGAGCGAGTTACACAGAAAATGTATGTTTATCTAAAATATTCTTTGTTAGCACGCCGAATCATCAAATACTATTTTTGAATAATGAAACCACAGCAAATATGGAGGACACTTTATATACTCAAGCGATTATGGTATTAGCATGATTAAACTGTGATTTTAATTTTAATAGATTTGTTGTGCATCAAATTAAACATGATTTCAGTAATGGTAGTTCCGTAGTCGCGTGTAAATTTCGCTGCGGGCTACCCTTTGCAGACACCACCGGATGATCGGCTTCGTTGCACGGAATGACAGAGGATTCTTATTTTTCAATAAAAAAGCTGCTATGATTTGGCAAAGGTCGCCATCGGGTCTACAAAGATCACGTCGGTCGCACGGTAATCTAAGGTATCATTGGAAAAATGTTGTTAGATGTGATGTTTGTGTGTAGGAACATTTTGATGCTTCAAAGCAACGACTCACATGCTCAGCAGAAGGTCCTTTTTACTTTTCTCTATAGTGAAAGCATTAATCACATGGATGATTTAACACCTAGAATTCTATGTTTTACAGGATGTTATCCTGAGGCTACATCAACGTTGGCTTGGGAGATACCCGACGCCGCAATGACGACCACGTCACGTATTGACTTGGATATAATGATAAACAACATTATATTATTTTTTTTATTTTTTTAACGATTGGTATAATCATCCCACATGATATGTGAGGAAAAATGTGCATTCACATCTTCTAAATACGCATGTCTGAGGTTAAGGAAGCCGAATGCCGTAGATTGAGAATTCTAGGAGTTTTGACCTAACACTTAACCCTAACAACGCTTATTTTTTTATATAAACCATGAGAACAAAGGGTTTTATTCAATTTTAAATCACCATTAACATGACTAGTGTCTTAGTTAGCTCTTTCCGATTCATTTGAATACCTATGTTAAGGGTCTATGGCCATTAGAAATATTTAATTCTTACAGAGTGGGGATATACTTTAATCATCACTCAGATTCTGACGACTAAAGTCTATCCCCGCGCTGTAAGGGTTAAAAATTAAACATGCGAAAGTCATTTATTTTAGAGTATAAATATGTGCTCGAAACAATTTTTCTTGAATGATAATAAAAAAAAATCCTAAAATTTCATAAAATAGATGATCTTTATGGTTGTGTACATGTATCATAAATTGTATACCTTTTATTATAGATTGTTTGCTTTTATACACCACAAACTTCACAACATGTTTTGAGAACTAGTGTTTCCCCCGCTGTTGCACAGAAAGGGCTGTCGTGCAGAGTGAAAAAACGGGACCGGTAGTCAAGTACAGTATACAGCGAGTGAAAGAAAGGTAGTCAAGTACAGATGCGGAAATTGAAGAATTTAATAGTTTTAGAGAACAAGACAAACGACGAGACTTGTTGCAACTACAAAGTAATTGTCAAATTATGAATTCAAGACCACACGCGCTGACAAAAAAATGATGACAATTCAGGTTTTACTTTGGCATCTGCATGATCTACGAATCATGAAGAAGCATTGAAATACGGGATATAATGCTGTCCCTATGTTGAAGCAGTCCTTAAACCACCGAGTAAATCAGGAATTTAAAAATGAACTCACTTGAACGTGTCTCGCTGGGTCAATGTTAATCATACTTATGAGGGTCAATTTTGCCGGGTGTGATATTGAAAATCTAAGTGAATATTTGTGTCGATAAATTAAAGCACTAAAGTGTTGTAAGCGCCACTCAAATGACTTGTGCTGCTAGTCCTGAGAAATGGGATGAAATGAATCGGGCTTTAGGCCACCTTTGTGCACATATAGGCTAAACTGGGCCAGGAGAACCTCCTGAGGATGGTGAGATGGTTGAGATGACACTGTCCTCCAGACACAGGATTCGAAATTCGAGCCTTGGCGGTCTGAGGCCGAGCACGCTACCTCTCGGTCACGGAGGATCCCCACAAAACTGACTTTCACACGTGGATGGGTAAGAAACATTTTTGTTTCTTTCAAACCGCCGAGACCGGGAACCGAACCCCGAACTCTGGCGTGAAAGGCAGCGGTGCTATCCACTACCGTAGGGCCCCCGCCCTGCTAGTCCTGAGACCAAATTTAGGAGCAAACGCGAGAGTTATCCGTGTTGGTTCAATATTGGACCATTGTCTGCGACGCTGGCCCAACATTGAACCAACACGGATGAACTACTGGTACTTGCTGGGTGGAGAGTTTTGTAGGACAATCTCTAATCTACTGACCATGTCCAAGTAATGGAAGGAGTGTTGTTACAGACACAGCCTGGCAGTGAGTACTGACAGTGGTCATTAGCCCTTGCAGCGCGGGGATCGACTTTAGGCGTCAGTCAGATTCCGACGTCTAAAGTCGATCCCCACACTGTAAGAGTAAAACTATTTATAATGGCCGTAACATAGACCTGTATTCAAATAAATCTCTCCTAAATGCATTCTAAGTCAACCTTTTTTCTCACGATTCAAACTTTAAATATATCAACATATATCATTTATAGTTAATAATAATAGTAGGTTATATAAGTAAGAAATGCATAATATCATAGATTAACCCAATAAGATTACTCGTCGTGGACTGTCAAGGGTGTAACACAATCGTCACAATGGGGTTTGCATGCAAACAGACTCTATGGTGTACGTGTCATGGGTGCTATTGTCTGCCACTGGAGGCAGCACGGACACTCGCAGAAAATCAGCACAGTGAAAACGATACACAGTGTTGGCTAAAAGCTGGACCAACGTCGCAGACGCTGGCCAAACATTGAACCAGCAGCATTGGGATATTGTATGTATCGTGGTGACTGGGAACTCATTCCAGTAACCTGTATCAGACGTCGACTAAGCACTTTCACAATGTCGACCCAAATATTGCCCCGAAATCAGAACAGCGTTCGGAAAAGTTTCTGTTAACTCGACTTTCAAGGCTCTTCATACATAATTATACCTGCCGAGCTGTGCGTATAATACGAAGAAATACACGAGACGCTTACCCAATGTAGATTCAATGCTGGGCCAACGTCGCAGACGGTGGGTCAGCATTAACACAATCCTAGATCAACATCTCGTGTCTAGTGCCAGTGACGTATTGCAAAGCCAACAGCTGGCAGCGGACACGATATCCAGGGTTGGTATAATGTTGGGCCAGCGTCGTACACTGTAGGCCACCATTATACCAGTACTCGGTTAACGAACACATGTCAAATCTCAACCGATGCTTCTACAACGTGTTCAAGGTCAAAGCCGCACATGGGACTAATGTTTGAACTAACCAGTAGACCAGATTACAATGGTATACTTGCTGGTGGTGTGGCGTTTGTATTCAGGCAAAAAAGAGAAGTTATAAAATAATAGGCCTACTGTTTTGGAGTGTTTTACTATAATCAATCTATATATTATACATGATCAATCTACATGTATTTTAACTAACAATCAAACAAAATATTTCTGAATATAAAGTGGCTAAACATTGTAATTATCAAATGCAAGGGTAAATATATATTCAGACACAATTTTTCCAGTTCATGCATGTACGTGTGAAGCCTGAGATTTTGCACCGGTATCGAACAGTAATTGAATGTAGAGGTCACCATTCTGAATACGCTCAAGTGCTTGTTTCTGTGGAGAAAGCATTAGACAATGCCAGTACCGATGAGATGTGAAAGAAGCAGTCGTTCATCTTGTATGGATGCTGTTGTTTCTATGCACACACACACACACCCTCCAAGCAAACACGAGACGTTGAACCAATGTTGTTTTAATGTTGGCCCTCCGTCATCGACGCCAGACTAACAATAAAACAACATTGGCCAGCATTGGTTCAACGTCTCGTGTTTGCTGGGCCTGCCTTGGCGTGAGGTGGCTCCACATTATGCAGAATCGATAATGCCACTTCCATTTACGTGCGCCGACGTACATAATTATCCAGCTAGGTTTCGCTGCCTACTATTCTTCTCTAGTTCGCGGTCCTGATATCGCTCAGTGCATGTATGACAATGAATCTCCCACAACACATAATTTAATCCACTGAGACATACATTCAAACTGAAGAAACGTATATATAGGCTTAAAGTTCATAACGTCCGGATTTTGATGGATTGTAGCATTTTTTGTTGGAGTTAAGGTGCTTTATCTCACATTAATGATGATTTAATACCACACAGTTAGTAGAATAGGATTTTAAACTGAAGCTTATAATTATTGTCACTAGCTATAAATAGAGGGAAAAAGTAATCCAATAATAGAATGCAAGCCTGTGAGGAATACTAAATCAATTGGTGTCTCATTTCGTGAGTAGTCCACATCGTGGTGCGATCTCTTTTCAATGATTTGCGGCAAATTCTAAAAGTGATTGTTTTAAGGACTTTATGAGAATTCGCAAAGTGGCTTGGAAATGTTACTATATACCCTTTGCATGCATTACGTGGTGAAACCAGATCTCCGCAGATTATCTTGTTTCCGTACAAAACTTAATGATGGTGATTTTATTTTTTTGCGAGTAACATCTGCTATGATTGGCAAAGGACTTAGGTCGCTATCTTGTCATGGCACAGCTCGGGTAGTATAGTTGTGAATTGTCAATTGTCTACACATATGTATATGTCCGACAGAAGATCATATTTCAATAGCTACAAACGATCAAGGGACGGTCAAGATGATACCTGTGACTGGCGGTAAAAGTTGAACATGTTTAACCTTTCAAGCAAACCTTTTTCACTAATAAACAAACGTTTATTTCAAATGAGTAACGCAGCATTTTTTTTTTTGAAAGGCGGTAGATTTATTATCACAAATTGAGACATCAACTAATATAAGACAAATTTCATTAGTACACATGTATCAAAAACAAACTTTTTCCAGCCATTTCTAGCAAACTTTTTTTTAGAGAATTATCCGCAATAATGGCTTAGCCTTTAGTCCAAACAAGGAACGTACAGATTCCTTGAGTTGATCCAGAGAATTTATGGCATTGCGGGCGGTATCGTCATCTTCCTATCGTGCAGCTCTTTTAGGAAATTAGTTTTCACTATATAAAATTCTATTCTACTCCTAGTTACACACGCATATTACAACTGATGTTACTGGGATATCGGTAGGCCTAAATATATGTATATTACCACAAACTGAGACAGTCAAATGAACTGAGAGGAATTACATTAACATACATCAAAAACAAACTTTTTTTCTGCAAAAAAAATCCGCACTAATGATACTGTGTCATCAGGTCATGGCTAAGCCTTTAATCCAAACAAGTTTTCTTGATCCAAAGAATAAATTATCGTGCCGCTCTTTTAGTAAGTCAGTTTAATTATATAAATCCTGTTCTAGTTACGACAGATATTATCGTGTCGTCGCTGAGCGATATCGAGAGAGTAAATGGACTAGCAGGCGGGGTCTCGCAGTCAATATTCTGCTGCTGCGTGCCTCTCAGGCAGCACGACATGGCCGCATTTCCGCGGCGCCATGGATCAATATCTGCACAGTAGATCCAGAATTATTACAACCTCACAAGCCATCAACATAATTTTTCTCTTTTCGCGCGGCTGATTTCATCCCCCGGGTTTTCATTCAGGTGCCTGATTAAAGATGACAAAGTAGAAGAGGACCGAACAAACACCAGAAGTCAGCCCAACGTTGGATTGATGTTGGATCACCGTCTGCGACGGTGATCCAACACCAATTCAACATTGCCTGTACGTTTCGTATCTGTTGCAGAGAAAGGTTGTGGAGGGGTGCTACATCAATCATTATGTTGATGGTGCAGACCGAACACACGCAAGAATCCCACCCAGTCAGGATGAGACGCTGGTGCAACATTGTCTTAATGTTGGCCCACTATTGAGCCAGCGTCCCGTGCTCGCTGGGCTGGCCTGCTCAACAATTATGCACATTGCTACATAATATAAGCCACCTTGCATTATTATTGCACATTATTATCCAGATCAGTACGGCCCACTTCCCATGCTTTCAGCACACGTGCGTTCTGAATGCGTCCACGTGCATTTAACTGCATGTGGACTCACTGAATAATACTAGAACAGACTAGTATTTTGCTGAATCTTAAAAAATGAAAATGAAATGAGTTGGGCTTTAGGCCACCTTTGTGCAGATATAGGCTAAACTGGGCCAGGAGAACCTCCTGAGGATGGTGAGATGATTGAGATGACACTGTCCTCCAGACACAGGATTTAAAATTCGAGCCCTGGCGGTCTGAGGCCGAGCACGCTACCTCTCGGTCACGGAGGCTCCCCGCAATACTGACTTTCACACGTGGATGGGGAAGAAACTTTTTTGTTTCTTTCAAACCGCCGAGACCGGGAGCCGAACACCGAACTCTGGCGTGAAAGGCAGCGGTGCTAACCACTACCCTAGGGCCCCCACCCTGCTGAAACTTAAAGCCAGTCCGCGACAACAGTAAATAGCGTGATAAAAATATTGCGCCAGAATCACTATTACTTATTTTAGTGATGGCGTGTATCATGTTTATGGCCTGTTGCAAAAATGATGGCTTTTTGTGTTAGCATCAACACAAAAAAATAAAACATGTCAGAATTGTTTATAATTTTACATATACATCGCCACACATATGCTTGACATGGCAACACCAACGAAAAGCTATTTTGTTGTCGTAATTTGCAGTAAAATGCTGGTCCTTATTGGTTGGTAGAGGGGGGACGTACGTGACATAAGTTACCTTGAATATGGAGGTACCTTGATTAGAATAAGTAGATGTTTATTTTAATTTCATGTGTTATTTACCTTCAAACAATGCAAGGCAGTTAGTTTCTGAAGGAATTCTATTTACTTTATTAGTAAACCTGCATACAATTTCTTATGGAAACAGGTCTTTTGACATGCCTAATTTCATTCCATTAAGAAACTTTTTGTTAGAATAACGAAGAACTTTATATAGAAGGACAGCCAACTTCGACGGACAGGCAAACCCAAGCTTCGATACGATCGGTTTTTAATTGAGGCTTATCTGACCACAGATTTAATCAAATCCCGAGCCATTGACAATGCATTACTTACTAGTACATCACGGTCGTCTCAATGGGATGTGATTGTTCCAACCACAGCATGAATTTAAAAAAAATAAAGCATAAACTTTGGACATTTATCTTGCAGTACGACACGTTGAAGCATGCTAGTTGTTTTTGTAGAATGGCCGGGATGTCAAAATTATTATTAGGGTATTTTATTTAAATAAAGTGAACTTTACGGGTGCTGAGGCTTATATACCTACATTATACGGTGAAATTTATAATTTCTCAATTCATGTTATTTTCATGTCTTTTGTCTAATGCATGTAATTTGAGAACATTAAGGTAAGTTTATTCCACAGCAACATAATGAATTGTAGCATCGATTCAAGAATACTGATTCACTGTAGGTGTGGATAAAATTTTATTTCAGCATTATAAAGCTCTTGGAATAACAGTTTGCATACTACGTAAGGTTCTGTGCAGGTTTTCTTCTAAGAAGCAAATTTAGTTTACTGAACAAACAGGAGGTGTTTTGGTTTAATGTGTATGAGCCTAGGAGGGGAAATATCTGCATCGTAATTGACTAAATGGGTATTAAGAATAAAAATATAGGGGGAAGTATGTGACATAATTGTGGCTGTTCCGATATACATTGTACATGTAGGACTACATTTTTTAATTATTTACTTGGACATAAGATGTTGAAAACTCCAATGTTCTTTGCATACACATATTTATGCTTTGAACATGTTGAAGCTTTGAAGCTCACTCGTGTGATTAGAATAAATTTAAATAAGCTTGATATTTTGTGAACATCAGTTTAGGTCAATACAAATTATAAATTTATGGTGAATACATTGATTGTGTATTCAGCTTCAATTCTAACAGTGACATGACAAATGTTCCACTTTAAGCTTAATCGGAGAAAATAAAAAGCAAGGCGCAATTATTATTATTTTTAAGTATGAGAAAAACAGCTAAGTCGATTTGCATCTAACACGGATGTTGTACAGCGCTGGTCATATTAGGACAAGAGTTGCTATATGTGATTAGACCGTCAGAAGTCGAGACTTATAAGAGGGTATGCATATTACAATTATTCCAATGCACAACCAAAGGTATTACATAGTTTACATCGACTGCAAACTGCAGTAATCATTTATCCTGGATAAACATCAAACTGGCTTAAGGGCATCAATATTCCACCAACTGATTCAGGAAAACAATTTTTCGTTGTCAGGTTATCATCATCACTGTCAGTCAGATTCTGGAGTGATGTACCAGTAAAATTCATATTTGGTTTCATCTTCTGACGAAGTCTTCATCAGTTGCTGCATCTTCAGGGAAACTAGCATGCCCTGGACTGGCTGTGTAAATGGGCTCAATGTTGCGCAGTGTTGTTAGCGGCACCCCCACTTTTTGCTAGGCATAAAAATAGGTGTAGATTCTCATTACATCAGGCACTATGGGGAATTAGGCTACAGCTACATGTAGAAGCTAAGGACCATCATAAACAATAAAGTAAAATCACTCACATTGATTGAACTGAGTGCCTGCGGCACATGGCTTAATAAGTGGATATCATCATGATTATGAAAAAACGATAGGAAACATGGGAAAAAAATAAAGAAAAAGCTACATAAATTTTAAGTCACTCATGTACAGCAAAGCTACATAAATTTTAGGTCACTCACGTACAGCAAATTTTGGCAAATTATCGATATTGTATACATGTTGAAGGCATAAACATGATAAATGTATCTCTCTTATTTCTATAACAAATACAACGATATTTTTTCGTCAGTAAAATATCTGTCTGTTGATCTGTCTGTCTGTAGGCCTACATAATATACGGTATGCACTTTTCGTGTGCATATAGTCATGATTTTCGTGGACTGCATAGGGCCCACATGTATATGTTACTCCAAATCACACAGATTTTGTGAAAAGTTTGTTGTTAATCTCAATAAATAATAAAAATAATTTTCAATATCTATACATATTTGTTATTACATGGTATAACATGCTATATTTTGTTGCACCTATTACTTTTAAAAGCCTGGATAAAAGTCTATATAATGTATTAATCTATGTATTATGTATTAATCTAATGTGTTCAAATACATTTTTTAAGTATTTTTTATAAAGTAATGCTTCTAACCAATGGAGTCTGTAATCAGTGTCATTCGTAATGTTGTGCCCCCAAAATCCGGTGCGCGGACAATCGATTGCACAATGAATTAACATGTGTTACTGTAATCTTTGATCAAGCATTTTTATTTTATAAAGACAGATTTACATTTCATTGGAATAATCTGATAATGCCTTAACGTGGAGATTTGAACGCCAGTCTTTATCATTTTATATGTGAATTTATCATTTGACTAGGGTTACCCTCACATTTTTCATGAAATAATTGATCTCAGCGTACACTGGCTACCATAAATTCAGCTTTTGCTATGCTCTCCAACTTTGACGCTAGCTAGCCCATGTGGTTGCGTCAAACCCAGACTGGTTAAAACTGTAGTGTAGTCAAGGCTTCCGCCAGGAATGTTTGAGAGGGGGGGAGAGAAAAAAAAATCAGATTTTTTAATTTTTAGTGCCCAAAATGGCCTATTTCACACTGAAATGACAGCAAAATATGGAATATATTTTTATTTTTTGTGCTAACAAGATATTCTTATATCCCTTCAGAATTTTTTCAAATTTATATATATGGTTTATACAAATAAAAGTACTTAGTATATGGAAATCAAGACTTTTCAATATTTTTCAATGCCAAAAATTCCCATTTTGAAAGTCCTATCACAAACATGAACCTTGATAATTTAAAGTCTAAAATTAATTGTTCATATGATTTTCACTTTCATTCTGCCTAGAACGGGCAAGCATGTTGTGTGTGAAAATTCAGACATCTTATTTACAATTCCAGGGGTTGGCACAAACTTAAATAATAGGCCATCATGTGTCTCACTCAATCACACTTACAAGGGAAAATAAAAAAAGTCAAGTAACAAGGAAAAATACAGAATGTCAGTTAAAGTGCTAGAATTGTTAAAACTGAAGGTCCATATACACGATGTAAACATACAGTAATTCAATTGTCCGGTGGGTTTTAGGATGTTGTACATGTTGTATGTGGGCCAAGTTTCCAAACATTGAAACAAAAATTTGCGGGTCAATTGCGCTTACAAAGAAAAACATCTATACCCGAGCATTATTACACACTCTATATAAGGCGAGAGTTTAATGCGATGACATTAATGCATGTTTTTTTAGATAAAATAAGTCAAAACCAAAAAACTGTTTTTGTGTAAGTTTATCGTTACAAAATCAAATAAAAAAAAATATTTTCATTCCAACCGCCTGCTCTGAATCTTGAATAAAAATTCTGGAGAACCAGTTGATAAAAAAACTGTGGCCTAACTGATGCAAATTGTGCACGGCACAGGTTAGAATGAAATCTACGCAAAAAAATAATAATCCCTTGACCCACTGCCTAATTACTTTTGGGCAGAATATTCTGCAAAATACTAGTATATATACTGTATATGTATTTGAAAAACACAAGATTTCATAAAAGCAAAGAATTTCCAAGTTGTAAATGATTTTCACCTTTATTCTGCCTAGAACGGGCAAGTATGTTGTGTGTGAAAATGCATGAATCTGATTTACAATTCCAGGGGTCGTATATTGCCATGTGAACAATATTGAGTGCATTAAACAACACTTTATACCACAAATACCCACCGTCCCCGACCGACAACATGAAAGACCCTGACTTTAAATGAGGACTTGAGGGGGGATGCCTGCAGGACCGATTGTCTGTTTAACACTGTGCAGACGACATCAACATGTCACCTCAGCCATCCTTTAGGTGTACACATAGTGTGTTGCATGGGTTATCTCTAGATTCTTTAAAATGTTTATAAAAAACAATTTTAAAAATCTGAAAATTTTGCAGAAAAATTAAATCATGATCTGCAGAATACACTGCTTCAATCATACAAAACAATAAACCCAAATTGATGTCAACCCACGAAGTCCTTTTAACATTACTTCTGGTGTCTGAGGGAATGAAAAATATGCATTTTTCTGGTGTAGACGGAAATAAAAAAATGACAAAGTAATTTTTCCCGTTTAACATGAATTTTCCAAGTCGGTGATGATCTAAAAAAAAAAAAGATTTTTTTCTTGCTAGTGGCGAAGGGGTACAAAAGAAACTCTTTGAATGACAAGACTCTACTGTCCACAGGAGCCATTTAATAATGTTCATTAAGTACAAAAGCCATTGACACTACATCTGGGTTAATATAGCAATCAACCTTTATGCTGCTAGAGGGGAGACATCTTCAGTTTTTTGTTCACAAGAAAAACGGTGAACCTTCTAGCTATAGATTGATACCGTAACTTTAGAATTTAAATCAATATTTTTTTTGGTAATCACACAATATCATACAATGTACATTATCTCCTGTCGCGGACGGGACGTGGCGGACGGGACGTCACTGACAAGGCTAAAATATGCGCTGCAAATTTGATTAAATCTGATAAAATTTTAAAAAGAATCATAATTCAACCTTAAAAATTATCTGGTGCGTAAAGATTTTTATACTTCTTTCTTGTGTTTTTCCCCTAACTTGTTTAAAATGGTTTATATTAAAAACTATATTGTCGAAGACAGAACAGCACAAATTGTCGCGGACGGGACACAAGTCTAATAAATTTAAATATCAAAATAGTTTTAAAAATGTAATGAAGCATTTAAGGGTAATATAAATTGATAGTTTACAAGGTAATAATTTTTTTCTGATAAAAGTGTGCTGTTGAGATTAACTTCTGTACTTTCAATAGTGTCGCAGACGAGACACTCAAACTTAAAATGACCTTGAGGTGTAAATAAAGGTCAATCAAATTAATAATCACAGAATCAGATGGTGGTGTTATACAAAATATGTGTTTGAAATAAATTTTGATTTTTAAAATTGTTTTTTGATGAAGAGGATCCATTTTTCTTGAAAAATCTATTGTCCCGTCCGCGACAATATAAAACCCAAATCTGAAACGAGAAAAGATGCCGCACTGGAGAAAAATAATAATTGAGAAAAAAAAGTATGGATTATATAGTACTTGGAATACTTGACTACCTCTTATGATATAGAAATAACCTCATAAAAACATGTTTAAAAATCATGAGTGTATGTCCAAAATACTGTGGAAAGCCCCCTTACTAAGGTAATAAATTATCACAGAAGTATTCGGCAAATATATGATGGGTCATCAGTGATAACCTGAGTAGGCTATTCAGCCCCTCATTTAGGAATTGATACCCAAACCCACTTTAGGCCAGTGATCGACTTATGCTTTAGCAAGCATAAGTCGATCGAGCTATAGGCATACTCAACTGATTATGATATCTTTGAATAGACTAGTAGGGACCTCTTATTCTCTAAATTCCAATATAAAATTAGAGGCGTGAATTGACTCTAACGTAGAGAGTATTTAAATTCATTTCGATCATGATCATGTGTCCTGGCAGTCAAGTAAAAGGTGAAGTATCAAAATTAGTTTTGTGAAAAGAAATATAGGAATCAACAACTACGTAACGCCAAGAGGGGGGTTAAGCATTGCGTTACGGACCGTAGTCAACACAACGTTAAAAAGCGTTACGAAGGGGGGATGGTCAAAAATCTCTCAAAAAAGCGTTACGTAATTGTTGAGCAGCTCCTATCATTATGACTATCAAAATCATAAATCTGAATGTTTTGGAAGCTCTTATGAATGACATGAGTGTAGAAAGCACTTTCTTTGTAAATAAATTATAAGCTGATTTGTCAATTGAACTGGTAGCTAGTCTACTTGTTCAATGTTTCATTCAACATGTTCAATACAAATAGGCCTACAGGCAGTGGTTGACATGATACATGTGTAGACTATAGAATGACAGCATTGACACATTCACTTTTTAGCCATGAAAACTAAATAGTAAAAGTGGCAGTGTCAGTGATTGGCAGATTGAGAATTGAGTAAACATTAATTAATATCCACATTGGCATTGCAAATTGAATTTCTCCGCCATTCTCATGGTAAAGATATTGCAGGCAAACATCTGGGCTTAGCCGGCTACTGACTGATACTGACGCTGATACTGGTTGCAATGATGCCCCAGCGTGCATACAGCACAGCCAGAGCAGTCAGTAACGGTTACAAGCCTACAAAAATGCAATGCCTGTGCCACTGCCACTGGCTCGGGCCTCTGACACTGTGACCGGTTCATTATTCAACTCAAGCACGTTGTTTATAAATTATGATAATAGTTAACACATTTCGTACATTCTACATATATTTTGATAAGAGAACGCTGACATTACTTACCCAAATTTTACCAATATCGCTGATGCTAATGGCTTTATAATTTTAACATCGGTAAAGAATTCTTGGCATGCGGCTTCTTTCAGAATCAGCTTGTCTGAGAGCTGCTGATGCTGCAGCTTGTACAACATGGACATGAAACAACAATAAACTTGGACTGGAGCACATGTACGTTTTAATAAATTATGCTAATTAACATCCAGCTTATTTTCATACCGGAACATCAACACGTACTAGGATGTTCTACATCGCAAATACCATCGCTAGTTCACAATATATAACATACATACCGTCAAAAAAGAGGTGAAATACCCACAATATTTTCCTGGTAAGCCGTCAAATCAACAAAATGGTGAGCGTCTGGGAATTTATGCAAATGAGGCTCCCGGGGAAGCCACCACCGGGAGCGACCATTATTTGGTAGGACCAAACTCTTTCTTTGTGTGATTTGCAACACACAAATGTCTATTGCCGCTATTATTTTGCAATATTTAATCGAATTTTATTTATTTTTATACAATTGTAAAAACAATTTCTTTGAAAGCGTTCAACTGAGACAGTGATATTAATTTTATTATGATTATGTGTGAATATAGGTTTGTAGGTCACGGCAGGTGCGCGGTTTTCAGCTTTGATGTGGAGACGTCAGTTCTACCCTGCTTCTTTGTTTATACTATCATTTGAGTCTAGACCCTTATTTTGTACCAGTACATTATGACTATATGGGCCTACGCACACGACCCTAGTATGTGACACTGTAATCTTTAAAATCTTGTGTTGCTTCATACTAAGATTGAATAATATATTCAACATAATTATGTCTGACACCATTCTAGTCCATACAAATAATGCATGCTCTTTATGTTTAGACACCATGCTACAAATTACTAATTCACAAAGCTCCGCCCAGCGTTTCTCACACATAGTCGCTGTCCACAGCTCATTAAATCTGGGCAGGCTAGGCCTACTGATGGAATGTTTTCTACTCATAAAGACATAAAATATTCAAGTAAGATAAGTGAAAAAAAATAAACTGCAACTCTAGCTATTTATGATAAAGAGTCTAATCTAAATGAAATAGTCTATATATATATGAAATAGGGGCCTATCTGATATTTCACAATTGTGAAAAACCATGTCGCCAACACTAAATGTGTTTTAGGCATAATTCTTACAGCACAATTTGTCAACACTACGCGTTTTTATGGCTACCTATAATATCATTTGAAAATAAAAAATAATTTACCGTTTTTTATCAAACATTAATATATTCAATGATCAGCAGGCATTTAATTCGGTAAATCAATTTTGGCGTGTCGCTAATGACCAATCAGAAGACAATTTGTTTGTGTTTTATGCCAAAATACCTCAGCAATTCCACATGGATCGTTCAAAATGAAGCAAACACCACACGCTACTTGTGCAGGCCCCTAAGTATGAATATTTAAAATTGGTGACGTGTTTCCTATTTAAACATATACATTCCATAGATATATCTATATCTATGATACATCCTAATGTTTGTCATTAGCGTCACACTGTGCACTACGAAGTATTAAATACATAATATCAACATCCCGTTGGGACACATATGGTCGAGGTGAATCAGATCCACACTGCAGAATCAAAAAGACGCCTATTGGCGAAGTGCTACGCTTCTCGGCGCCAAATTGTAAACTTTTTCAGAAATATCGTCAAAATATCGTCTGATAAAAGGCCAAAATGTTCAATTTATGTTAAATAAAGTTGTGCACGGAACAATAGTAGGCCTACATCTTACCAACCTCCACACATGGAATTTACATGGAAAAGCTTAGGCCTAATACATTTCTCAGACTAGTGAAAACAAATTTGGTACCCTACCTCAAAACTGGACACGATTCCATTCAAATGTTATTTTTTTAATCTATTTGCATATAAATCTTCTATAATGTGAGAGATTATGCTACATTAAGTCTGTTCTACGCTATCTGATATCTCATTTATTTGTCCAATGACCTGCGTAGACAATAAACCGTTGAAACGTTATAAAATCAGCGTTGCACGCCTATTTGAGCAATGTGAAGACGCCTATTGGTTCAACTATGTATAATTTTGTTAGTATTGGTAGGCCTATATGGCTATATATATATTATATAGGTACGAATTTGTTTTATAATCTACGGCTATTTTCTTTAACGGGATAGGCATTAAGATCATTGTGCTATGTAGCCTACGGCTGGAATAAATACATTTAAATGATCGATATTTATAATATAACCTGATAGTCTAGACTATAGCCTAACAAAATGTGCGTTGATAATTAAGCAGCCTCCGCCGCCAGCGCAGTTATTTGTTTTCAAGATAGCTACTAATCTATCAATATAATCTATCTATACTTCACATAGCCACCCCATACCACTGGCAAATTTTTTGGTGACATTTTGATCCCCATATCATCAACCCTTTAATTACTATGGCCACTAACGAAGAAATGCTCGTTAGCGCGTTTCAGGAAACAGTTTCCATCAGATCATCTTTTAATCTGGCAAATATGTACAGCTATGTCAGCCAATGACCTGATTCCCCTTTGGGAGCTAAAATTTAAAAATAGCCGTTTAGCGGCTATTTTGAATTTGAGTAATTTTTTTGATATTTGAGTGACTCAAAAAAATGCAAATTAGCTGGACCATGAATATAAAACAAAATGATAACAATGATAACCCATGACAAATTTTGCATTAATAAAATCCGAAATGGCCGCCAGTCGGCCATTTCAATTTTTTACCTCATTAATCTTGCATGATAGCTGATCTAAGAACTTCTCTCTCTCATACTTCACATATCCATCACATACCACCGAATAATTTTTGGTTACATTTTGCTTTCAATATAATCAACCCTTTAATTACTAGGGTCACTAACAAAGAAATACTCTTTAGCGCGTTTCAAGAAAAAAATTCCAGCAGATCTTCTTTTTATATGGCTAATATACACAGCTATGTCAGCCAATGACCTGATTACCTTTTGGGAGCAAACGATTTTAAAATGGCCGTTTAGCGGCCATTTTAAATTTGAAAAATTTTGTGATATTTACGTAGGCCCCTATATCAAAAACTAAGCAAAAAAGCTGGACCATGCATATAGAACAAAATGCGAGGACTCACACAAGGATAATCCATGACAAATTTCGCAGAAATAAAATCCAAAATAACCAACTGGAGCTCATTTTTAATTGTTTTTTCTCATTATCTCGGAAATCTTGCATAATAGCTAAAGCGGTAATATAAAATAAAACTTGAGAAAGTTTGCTGATCTATATCAAATTTAAAATGGCCGACTCGCGATAACGGAGGGCTGCTTTCGTGTTCGTTTCCGAGCAACACTCTTTCTAGTTAAAGACAGTTATTAATCTTACTACATAGTCTACTGGTCGTATCACTGTTCCGCCATTGATCTGTTGATAGGTAGGCCTATAGGTCTACACCAGGCATGGTGGTCCAGACCTGCGATTTACTACACCGTAAAGGCGTGGAGCATGGATTGTTGTGCTCCTTTTATCCAAGAAAATGTTTTTTAACATATGGTGGTGACTGAGAGCGATCTCGACTTCAACTCAAGATACAGTAGGCCTACATAACTTGTAATGTTGTTTATAACATATGAGCCGAGCATGGGATGTATAAGGCCTAGCTGTAATGTCACTGACTCTAACCAACCAGTCATATTATCGACCTGATTAATCATTAATCGAGGCCAATTTTAGTCTCTCATAATTATGAAGGCAAAATGGAAAGTAGGTTAACACATCTTTTATATAAAGCCATCTGTGGCTGAAATCTTCAATTTCAATTTTTTTTTCAACCACGATTGGTCTATACTTACCCCCTGCTTATTGTGTCACCCAAGTGTATTATAGAGTCTACAGGGTCACACGAGTGGACATGTAGTTCACATTTATCCATTGGGAGATGGGGAGACAAGGATAAGGTTAATATGTAGCCCACACAAGGCTAAACATTTGATCTAAATCTTTTCATTACGCAAAGGCATTATGACCTAAACACTTTTACTACTCAGCGAACTTGAAACGTTGGCCTAACGTTGGTTTACCGTTAGCCTATCGTCTACGTTGGCTCAACAGTAAACCTAATGTTTGCTGGGTACGACAGTCAGACTTGTAGTCTGACGGTCGGACCTGATGGGGAAGGTGGTCAGGGGCGGATCTAGCTTTTCACTGACGGGGGGGGGGGGGGTTAAAACAAAGGAATATTTCACTGCAGCGCGGGGTCTTTGATTTTCAAAGGCTTTCTCCTGCAATCTAAGGCATATTGGGCACTGCTTGTCCCTCAGTGAGTGTGGAACCAGTTCATAAGGAAACCCCTAAATAAGATTATATTTTTTTCGACCAAACCACCCCGCTTGGATCCGCCCCTGCTTACTTATTTTAATTTTTATAATTACTTTAAAGGGACTGGCCCACGCTAAAATCATCAAAAAATCGGTGATTTTATTTCGGGTTTCTAATATGACCATATGATGTAAACATGTACATGGACTAGAACTGCAAATTTTCATAATTTTTGTGCTGCGCATTCACCAGTTAGGCTAGATATAGAGACGAAACTCCTGATTTCTAATTATTGACAACCATGTCAAAAATAGGAAATGCGGGAATTTCGTCTCTATATCTAGTCTAACTGATGAATGCGCAGCACAAAAATTATAAAAATTTGCAGTTCTAGTCTATGTACATGTTTACATCATATGGTCATATTAGAAACCCGAAATAAAATCACCGATTTTTTAATGATTTTAGCGTGGGCCAGTCCCTTTAAAATTACCCCGGATCTTTTTTATATGGCAATATAGGCCTAGACATTAGACGTTAGTTTAGTATTCTTCTGCGCTTTTAAATAGTATATCCCTGCCCAAAAATCTAGGTTGGGGGCAGATGTCAGGCCTGCCCCCCCCCCCCTTGTATCACCCCGGACGTGACGCTACATGAACTTCCCTTGGCCAAAATAGCTTTATTTATGCCTGATTTTATTTTATATAGCTGACATCTGATAATCCCCATCGTAGGCTACCTTATTACCATGGTTATAGTGATAAATATTATTTATATTACAAATAAATGTATATATAAGACTTCCTCCATCTTATTTTTTTTGAAGTAAATGTTTCTAATAAAAATTGTGGGCTGTGGGGATTTGATAATTAACATAGGCCTAATGATCTAAATGTGTTGGTAGACGTATATGACTAGTCTTAGCAATATAACGTTGAATAGGCCTACTACATTTATCGATAATACGTGATAAAAAACAGTGTAGGCAATATAACACACATATCTTTGGGGGAGGGGGGGGGAAGCCCCCCTGCGTCCCCCTCTTTATCCAGAACGTGGATCTGCAACTGAAAAATGTTTGAAATAACATGCTTTCTATTTCGGTAAATCTTATTTGCACCGATAGGCGTGTGCACATTGCTCCAATAGGCGTTCAACCAGACAAGAACTTTAGTTTTGGCGAATAATTACAAAATAAAGCTACCAGTTTGCTGTCCAGTTGTTTAGTTGTACAGTCTGGACTCTAATCTCTAACATTCGATTATATTATGACGTTCATATAGCTACTTACCAGCAAAAATGGGTTTGAAAAGGACTATAAGTCTGGAATATCAGGATGGGTAGCCAACATTCGTCTGAACAAACTACAGTCGCTATGTGAGTAAAATAAACACCAGCGGTGTCCTTATACAATCTAGTGTTCCGTGGATGGGGTCATTACACTAAGTCATTGAGCTTTATGTCTTTTTTTGCACTTTTTGTGAGCCGTCAGTGCTCTAAATTGACATTTTGCGCCGAGAAGCGTTCATCCTTCGCCAAAAAGCGTTAACTTTGCGCCAATAGGCGTCTTTTTGATTGTGCAGTGTGATATCCAGATTGTCATCTAGGAGTGACGAGATCGATGGCATTAATTAAATGAGCATGTTCACGCTTAGGTGCAACATATATATGTGGGATTTGATAACGATGTCACGCCATGATTCCCATATATCCTTGAAGAAAATTTCTAGCTCTATTGAATAATAATTCCGACAAGGTAATTCCCAGGTACACTAAGTAAATAAAGGCACATACATGGGGGCAGGTAAATAACATGTTCTACGTTACACGTTTTCCCAAATTATAAAATTAGAGCGTTTGGGGCAGTTATTAATTATTTTTTTAAGAGTCACTAAAGTAAGTACATGTTATTATTTTAATTATATATGATTTTATTACATTATTTATTGCAATAATGCAATTAATTATTGTGTTTCTCTATGTTGTCGTTACGCTCTAAGGTTCACGAGGCTTGATCATGATTTTTTTTCAATTAACTGGCTTTGTGCGCATACTCTGTGTTTTCCGAAATGTTTTTTAATTTTTTCAACGTATTCCGTTATTCTTATGCTACTTTGATGTTCATATGGTAGACAGTTTTTGCCAGATGGGAGAATAACGTTTTCAAAGTCGTTCGTTACATGGGACAGACTTCAATAGCTTATACACATTTTTAAACATTTTTGGAGGAAGATCGATACGTAAACACAATGTGTTTATCTTTCTTTATTATATTTCAGGTATTAATTATCAAAACTACACATATTTTAACATAAAAGTTGGATTTATCCAGCAGAAAGTACGGGATCGACCAAATTACGATATGTTGTACATGCCACGAGACAGATTATATGAATCTGCTTTCTCCACTAGGCTTACTAATTGCGACGCTCCCAGAATCTAACCCTCCTTTCCGTAACATACCCCCCCCCCCATTTTAAAATCTATATATATGCGACCCTCCTAGAATCTACTCCTCCCTCCCAGAATATACCCCCTTTTAAACAGCTATATGCTATATAGGCCTATGCTGTATGCATCTATATGCGACCCTCCCATGATATACCCCTCCCTCCCACGATCTACCCCTCCTTTTTCGTGATTTTGTGAGGTGTCTTCGGATACCATAATCTACCCCTCCCTCCCACAATATACCCACTTTTAAACATCTATTTGCGATCCTCCCAGAATATACCCTTCCCTCCCAGAATCTACCTCCTTTTTCACTACTAGGCCTATATGCGACCCTCCTAGAATCTACCTCTCCCTCCCAGAATATACCCCCTTTTAAACACATATATTCAACTCTCCCAGAATATAACTCTCCCTCCCAAGATCTACCCCCTCCTTTTTTCGTGATTATGTGAGGTGCCTTCGGATACCAGAATCTACCCCTTCCTCCCACAATATACCCACTTTCAAACTTCTATATATGCCATCCTCCCAGAATATACCCCTCCCTCCCAGAATATACCCCCTTTTATACAAAGTGACGCTCTCAGAATCTCCCCCTCCCTCCCTCCCAGAATGTACCCTCCTTTTAAACATATATATGCGACCCTCCTGACCCAGAATGTACTCCTCTCTCCCAGAATATACCTCCTTTTTCACAACTATGTGCGACACTTTCATAATATACCCCTCCCTCCCATAATATAACCCCTTTTAAACATATATGTGCGACACTCCCAGAATATACCCCTCCCTCCCAGAATATACCCTCTCCTTTTCACTAGGGGCAGATTCTGGAAGGGCAACACATAGTTGTTGAAAAGGGTTTCTGATCGCGTCGCATATACTAGTGGAAAGGGGGGGGGGTGGTAGATTCTGGTGGTAGTCCCATATAGATATCTAAACGGGGGTATACTCTGAGAGGGAGGGGTAGATTCTGGGAGTGTCGCACATAGTTGTTGAAAAAGGGGGTATATTCTTGGAGAGAGGGGTAGATTCTGGGAGGGTCGCATATAGATGTTTAAAGGGGGTAGCTTATATTCTGAGAGGAAGGGGTAGATTCTGGGAGGATCGCCTAATATGTTTAAAAGGGGGGTCTGTGAGGGAGAGGTAGATTCTAGGATGGTCGCATATAGATGTTTAAAATGGATTGAGCTTATTATTCTAGGAGGAAGGGGTGGATTCTGTGAGGGTCGCTTATATATGTTTAGAGGGGGTATATTTTGGGAAGGATGGGTAGATTCTGGGAGGATCGCATAATATGTTTAAAAGGGGGATATAATCTGTGAAGGAGAGGTAGATTCTAGGAGGGTCGCATATAGATGTTTAAAATCATGGCGTATATTATGGGAGTGAGAGGATAGATTCTGGGAGGGTCGTTTAAATATGTTAAAAAGGGGGGGTATATTCTGGGAGGGTGGGGTAGATTCTGGGAGGTTCGCATAGCCTATATATGTTTAATAGGAGTATATTCTGAGAAGGAGGGGTATATTCCGGGAGGGTCACATGTATATGTTTAAAGGGGGGGGGGTATATTCTGGGATGTAGGGGTAGATTCTGTGAGGGTCGCTTATATATGTTTAAAAGGGGGGGGGGTATTTTGGGAATATGTGATATATTTAATAATATTTTATTTAGTTGTATTATAGAATTTAATATCAATTAATCGAGAATCGTACTTGGTTTTAGATCTTTAAGTGAGACAAAAGTCATCTTTCTTCCAGTAACGTTCAACATGCCATGTGAAAGTCTGTCACGTTTTAATGTAGAAATTGCACTGTCGATACTATCGTGATGTACAACATACATCATCTGTCTTTTGTGTAGCTAACGACATGGTATATATACGCTCATAAGATCTGTCACGTTTTAATGTGCAACATGCGTGTAGTGTGTACCTTGTATAATATCGTATGTACGACACACACTTTCTGTCTCATATGTAATGAACATAGATCTAGATCTATGGTAATGAACAACATGAACACATCGGTCCTCTCATAACATACAACATGCCAAAGCTTTATCAAGACGACTTTTGTAAGCATTAACTCGTTCATTCTGTCGGTGGGCAATGCGTCAATTATATCAGACGGTAGGACTTAAAAAAACTGTTATTATGAGTTATCATATTTTGTTGTTAAGATTGTTTATATAAAAATTATATATATATACTTGAAGTACGTTTGTTCCTTGGAAAGTAGTAAAAGTAAAAACATGTTGTACATTACCAAGATTACCTTATCGTGACCGATGTTATATTCGGCGGCGCAATTTACACCCCATATGGGATATCACTCCGCAATGTGGATGTGAAATAATGGGAATGTTAGTAGCAGACGAAATGACAGACACTGCAAATTTGAAATGTGACCGATCCTGTCACGTACAACATGACCGTTTTAATACATCAAAATCAGGTGGTTCTCGTTGTTTATACGACCCTTGAGCGTTGTTTTCAAAATATTTATTATAATGAAATGTTAATTTGCCATAGTTTTAGACGTATAGGTGGTTAAAACACTTGATTCTTGTATCGTTCTGAAGGGTGTTGGGTACCTCAGATTTCCGATTAGATAAAATGATGATTGGAAACGAAAATATATCGAATTGTGCTATTACCTGTAATTGAAATGTTTTAAATTTATTATATTTGGCTGTCCTAGTGATACTTGATATGATGATGCCACATAATGCCACATAGTGATTTCATGAAAGATCAATAGGGTACTCAATTTGTCATACACCATGTTGCACGTAACCGCGAACATGCTCAAATGCTAATTTAAGATGTTATTTAAAGGGACTAGCCCAGGTCTAAAATCATCGAAAAATCGGTGATTTTATTTTGGCTTCTTAATAAGACCATATGATGTAAACATGTCCAGAGACTAGAACTGCAAAAGTTTTTTAATTTTTGTGCTGCGCATTTACCAGTTAGGCTAGATATAGAGACGAAATTCCTGTATTTCTTATTTTTGACATGGTTGTCAATAATTAGAAATCAGGAAGCTCGTCTCTATATCTAGCCTAACTGGTGAATGCGCAGTACAAAAATTAAAAAAAATTGCAGCTCTAGCCTAGGGACATGTTTACATCATATGGTCATATTAAGAAGCCAAAATAAAATGACCGATTTTTTGATGATTTTAGACCTGGGCTAGTCCCTTTAACCTTTTCAAAATCAATAATGCATGTCCTACAAATTTGAGTCACCAGAGAACGGTGTATAGGCCTATATGTAGCAATGTTACAAGACTGTGTCCATATATCACTTTAAATACGTTACTGTCGCTATGTGTATGAGAGATAAAAAGTACGTGTATCCAAACACGTGGTGGCAAATATGAATTGTGATTGGTCAAAACAACACATAATTTGATTACCGTCACACGTCATGTGACGCTAATGACATATGCTATGTTTATCAGTGTTTATGTTGTTATTCAGTCATCTACGATTGGACCCATACACTGGGTGTTTTTGTAATGTACATTCCATATATTTGTACATGTTTGAGCCAGGACATTTATATTATTACATGTATTATGTACGCATATTGTTTATTTTCTGAAAATGACGCGAATGACACTACTGTGACGCTAATGACCAGATGACTATAGGTATACGTGGTCTTGTTATTTGAAAGATCTGGACGTAATCTTATAACGGTAGGCCTATGTTGTTCTTCATCATACATCATAAAGTTTTGTACCATGATATTTTAGATGGCGCTTACTGCAGCCCAATGAGCAAATAAACTGTGGAGCTAGAATAAAACAAAACACAACCAAATGGAATGAACATAGAAAAAGTGAAAAAATATAGGCCTACACACAAAATTACATAAAGGCCAAGGTGATAGCTTATTATCTTGATGATATAGACAGCAGACACGCACAAGGGAAGAAAGGTACTGCAAATACAGAAAGATAAACAGAAGAAACCCAGAAATAATATTATGCGATAGTAGCCTATTGAGACTATACACACAAAATTATACATAGAAGAGGCTCTAATCCCCTACACAGCTTTTGTCAAATTGAAACATTTCTGGTTGTTAGAAAAAAAATCAAGAACTTGCTTTTGTAAGAAATGTGCAAATATCGCTTTTCAAATGCAATCCCTTCATTGATAAGAATAATTGAGAATGCTTGATGAAACTGACTTTATGGAAAGATAATTTGTTAAGCTACAAGCAAATCATCAGTATGTGCAAAGTTAAAACAATGTCATATATATAAATATCGATGTAAACCATGATGACACATAAGTGTCATGTAACAAACAAATAACAAGGAAAGAGAGACGAGAAAAACAGGAACAAAGTGGTTAAGATATTGTATAATGTCTATAATATATAATGTTCAAGTGAGTGTTTAAAAAGAGCCTCAAAGAATACAATTGATATAACATATCATAACATTTAGAGGGAATTTCACTGTCGACTTCCTTAATTTTCACTGCCAACATAGACTCACTAATGAAACACAACAATACACGTAAATGAGAAAACCGAAAGCAAATCTGGTTAAACATGTTAAACACGATATCATATAATTGACTTCAGTGAAAATTATGCTTGTAAATTGGAAACTGAAATCCAATCTGTATACATTGGCGCTAGTCGACATCAACTAATTTTATACACTAGCTCTGTCATTAGAGTAACAACAATGTAATTAGAGTCACGTGGAAATATTTCACCAACGTCTTCGACGTTGGTCCAACAATGTATAAATGTTATATTAATGTTTTGTGTTTACTGGGATGCTGATGACTGTAAAAGATAATTATTAGGTAGCCATTATTAACCATCATGTGTAGCACTTTAATCTGATGTAGACTCAATGTACAAAAGGTCACAATGTGGCAAAGGGATTTCAAAGTTATTAACATGTTAAATAGTATATTTTACTAAATCCGAAACCTCTGTTCTGTGTTCAACTATACTGTGAATAGTCTATCGTTACAGGTTTGATTAAATGAATATTAGGATGACATACATCGTTTCAAACTAAATATTTAATGTACTGCTCACTAGTCTGTCAATGACTGGAATATTGTACTGTAGTATGGACTGGCACTAGTATTAAAAAATATAAAGAATATATGGAAAATCCCGATATGATTTTACTTATGGTGAGGTAGATTATAAATATCGTCCACTTGAGCATCATCCCTTTACCTATGTCAACTATGCGTAGGGAAATATAGTTGTATTGTTTTCTTCTGGAAGTGATTAGGCCCTATATTTCAGGTAGGATGTTGATGTCAATGAATTTGTTGATGCTCCACTCGCAGCTCGAATGATTCTGGATTACTCATTCAATATGCCGCCCTTGTGTCGCACGGACTGCTTCAGACGTAGCTTTCTCAATAGACTAATTTCTATATGGAACGCTTTACCATCAAATGTAGGTTATACCAACTAAAGAGTCTAGTTATTTGTAAACAAAAAACTGGAGGTGTCTCCCCTCCAGCAGCATAACCATAAAGGTTGATAGCTAATAGATGTAGTGCCAATGGCTTTTGTAATTAATGTTATTAAATGGCTCCTGTGGACAGTAGAGACTATGTATTTTGATGTGGTGGAACCCGTTTTTTACATCTACAGTAGCTAAATCGTCTTTAGGCTCAATCAGTTGGGCAACAGTTTTGATATCTACACACCTTTCGATGTGCGAAACACAATGTGGCCTGTCAACACTCCCAGCAAACACGGGACGTTGACCCAATGCGACGCTGGCCCAGCAACAAAACAGCACTGGTTCAACATCTCGTATTTGCTGGGCTGCGGGTCTGGCAGTGCATACTGCTGGCGGTGAGTACAAGCCGACACTGACCTTATGTCTGGTAAATGTTGGTCCAGCGTCGCCGGTGCTGGCCAGTATCTATTCAACCCTAGTCAGTACTTAATGCTGGCGGTACCCGCATGCTGGCGGTACCGGCGCCATGATTTAATATCATAAACGATTTGATCATAAAAGATTTGATCATAAACAACATTTGATAAGTGAAAAACTAAAAAAATAGACTACGTAATACGGCGGATTAGGTTGCAAAGCAGGCAAAGCTGTGTTTAATCAGAGCATATTCTAACATGCCTTGATGTGCTTAGTATTTAAAATGACGTCATTATTTTAATGGTGAATATGTAAAATGGCGCCATCTTGGTTTTTACGATGAATTATAGGTCGAGCGTTGAACAATAAACATCAAAAATGTTTTCTTCGGCACCCAAGTCATACAAAATAAAGAAATTGAGCAATTTCGTGCCACAAATAGAAATTTAAATTGAATTTTGACAGTCATTTTGTTTCTTCTTTATATGAAGGTAAATTTCGTGGTCATTTTGGGGTTTTTCATTCAAATGAATTTGTCAGTCACGTTTATTTCTAGTCCACTATGTTTACACAAAAAAATCATATTATCATCAACATTTTTAGCGGCATACTTATAGTAACAGTAAATATATAAAAAACGATGGACATCTTGTGTTTAAAGGTCCAATAAAGGTTATTTCTTTCCAAAGACACTAGAAAAAAATGTAATAAAAACCTTGCAAAAACAATCAATAAATTGTGCTTTCATGTGCGAAAAAACATAGAAAATACTTTATTTTTCTATTTTCCAGATGTGGGTTTGGCAGCCATTTTGTGTGTTGCTAATTTGAAGGTGAAGGTCATCGAATATATAATTTTAACCGACATATTCAAATTCAGCACACCCAAATTATGTAATAACAAGCGGGAAAAAATAATTTGCACTCAAATGTCGAGCAAAGTTTAATGTTTCCTAGTTCAACCCATGCTAAATAGGCCTACACACATTTGAAAAAAACGGCTACAATACTCTCGCATTTAAAAAAATATATATATGCCATGTACAAATCTAAATAACAGTCATTTTTAAGCAAATACACATCTGGATTCAGAAAACATTGGTCAAATAAAGATATGGCAAATAATTATGTTTTACTAGGTCGTTTCCATTGACCATGTTAACTTGCTTTGTTGTCGATTTTGATTATTTTGAGATAAAAAAACATGTTTCAACGTATTTCTAGAGATAACCATTTAATCCACTGCATCATGCAATTGATCATTAGAACGGAAGTTTCATTACCTTATATATGGTATATGTGTGTAGATTGGTAAACTTGAATAGCAACGACAGACGTTTGCTTAACCATACCCCCTGATTTTAGACAGGTTTGGGGGTACCCCCCTAGAAGGAATCAAAATATAAAGTTCGTCCCTATTTTTTTGCTGTTAACATCTCATTTCATGTTTTGGACATATCAAGATTTAAAAAAAAAGTTGGTGTGAGTAGTGGGGGGGGGGGAGGGGTGTGCATGTAGGGTGCTTGTAGCCCATGTCCTACCATACATGTGTGCGCACTAGCACTGGGCAAACGACGTTGTTGCGACGTTGAATCAACGTCATTGACGTTGATTCAACGTCGCAGCAGCGTCGTCTGCCAACTGGATTTCAGCCTATGATCGTGGCATCACATGATATCATCCGCACTACTTTGCAAAAACAAACTGCAGTAACTGCTTACTTTTCAAGTGAGCAGAACTTTACTGATGTTTGCATTTGCACGACTGTTTAAATGTCTTCAGCTAATTAGTAACAGCCCCCACTGGTTTGGGCATGGGGTTCAGAATCTCCTTAACAGAATCGGAGAGCCATTCCGGGAGAAAATTCAGTGGCCAGAGGACAAGGTTGGCGTCCCAGCCCAGCAGGTAGCGCCCCCTGGGGAACCAGCCCAGAGCCGCGTGCTCGTAAGCATTTACCACCTTGTCCAAGTTGGTTGACGTGAGCACAGGTAGTAGATCCATGGCCATTTGCTGCGCTGAAAAACAGAAGAAAAATATTACCTTGGGAATGGCTGTTATTTTATATTTCAAAAAATGTGTATTAGGGCCTAAGTACAAGCTGATATAATATTGCTGATGAAAACCTAACATTGCGCGTAAGCAAAATCATTTGTTAGATACCGCCCCTAGAAGTCAAAGGGTGGTATGTTCCACTTATGAACGGAACATAACGCATTTGTGTTGTTATGGAACGATTTGTCTTTGTACACGTATGCGCTCCTAATAAAAAACATTCTATTCATTAGTCATCACAAATTATTTAACGATTGTTTACAGTTGCCGATTCGATAAGATTTTACAAAATGTATTTGAAAGCAGGGGAAAAGTACTTAACGCTAATGTAAAAAGGTAGTCCATAGTGGAAATATGGTGGAAATATGGCATAAAAGCATAAAAAGACAAACTTAAGAGATAATGTGATGGTGAAGAAAGGATGATACAATCACTAACATGTGGCTAAAATTCATGGTAATACATGTACATAATTAAAATAATAATTGAAAATGTAAATTTAATGATTGAGAATACGCACAATGCCTTTAACCACAGCTAAATTAAATAATTACAATTTTCACCCACTTGAAGTTGTGTCTCGCTACCGCGACCCACAACTTCAAGAGAATGAAAATTACTGATATTTGTTTAATTTGAGACCAAACATTTGAAAATCTTCTCGTTCCCAATAACACTGATTAAAAACCACTACAATTTCAAAGCAAATGAAATGTTACTAAAATGGATCAAAATGTTTGTTCAAGATCCTGTTCAAATAATTCATTTTGTCTATTGTTGATAAATAGAAATATTTTTCGTCAATTTCGTCAATTCGTAAATACCTAATGTTTTACTTACACTGTTTCAGATATTGTTCGCCATAGTCTTCCTTCACATGACTGGGTGCCGTCTCGAAGGCCATGGCTGTTCTCTTGGCCACCAAGTTAGGTTCTGCGATGCCAGTGGCAAAAAAGCCGGGTTCAATCAAGTGTACGCTCACTTTGAAAGCCCTTAATTCCATTCTGAAAACAAAAGTAATGGACATTATATAATTCGAGAATCTTGGCCCAAAAAGGCAAAGGAGAAAGCTCTTCTTCCAGTTACAGGTCAATCCTCAATATTGAAGACCGGGACCAGGCATGCGTGTGGGTTACTGGGTGATACCTTTTTTTTATTTTGTAATTTTTACTTTACAAATGAAAAATATTAGAAATGCTATCATGGCTATTGTATCTAACAGAAAGTGTGCAAATAAGTTAATACAATGAAATTTAACACTGATTCTGTATTTTATTTGCAACTGATAATATTTGGCTTTTGTGTAAGTCTCTGATATTTTATAAGGTAAGAGTGTTTATATAATTATGTATAAGTGTTTTGGGAGCAAATACAGTGTATAAAACATTCAGATTAGGCCTACAACACACACATATTGAATTCGTTTTAGACTTTGCTCAGCAGACTAGATATAAGCTTATTTTTATGAGTGTTTATAGGATGGTTCTACCTTTTTATTGGGGAGGGAGACTTACCTGAGAACATCGGAGTATCCTTCCACTGCGTGTTTAGACGCACAGTAAGGTCCAGTTCCGGGGAAGCCAAATCGACCAATCATACTGGCCGTATTGACGATGCGACCACGTGACTTTTTTACTAGGGGCAGAAACGTGTTGGTGACATGGACCATTCCCATAAAATTGACTGCCATAACTTTAGAGAATTCGCTTTTATGAAGCCATTCCACTGGAGCGGGTAGTCCTGTTATACCAGCGTTATTCAACACAGCCCAAAGACCTGATTCGAATGAATAACACATAATATGGTTAGAGTATGTACCCTTAATTTAAAAGGACATGCCCAGGCTAATATCATAAAAAAATCGGTGATTTTATTTTGGCTGCTTAATATGACCATATGATGTAAACATATCCATAGACTAGAACTGTAAAAGTTTTTAATTTTTTCTGCTGAGCATTCACCAGTTAGGCTAGATATAGAGACTAAATTCCTGATTTCTAATTATTGACAACCATGGCAAAAATAAGAAATACGGGAAATTCGTCTCTATATCTAGCCTAACTGGTGAATGCGCAACAACAAAAATAAAACAAATTTGCAGTTCTAGTCTATGGACATGTTTACGTCATATGCTCATATTAAGAAACCAAAATAAAATCACCGATTTTTTGATGATTTTAGGCTGGGCATGTCCCTTTAAGCACACTTGGAGCATTATGCATATGCCTAAATTAATTGAACAAAACATGTCATAGTACATCAAATTAATAGAACAAGAAATGGCATGATAGATCAAATTATTCAAACAAGAAATGACATAATACATCTAATTAAATGAACAAGAAACGGCATGATACATCAACCCAACTCAGGTTAAATCACAGTTTTTCTGAATGAAATGAGTGTTGAAACATCACGATTGGCAAATGTGTGGTCAAAATAAAACTAATACATGTATGTGTGATTTTCACGCTCTTGAAGTTGTGGGTCGCGGTAGCGAGACACAACTTCAAGTGGGTGAAAAATTAAATAAGATAACTTAGCCGTTATTAGGTTAATAGTGTTCTGATCTCAACATATATTGATTTTTAAACACGTGAATGTTTTTCAAACTATGGTTAATATTTGAAGTCATGCTTAGTTTGCTATCCTAACTACCATCTAAACAAAAATAAGATGTGTCATAATAATAGAAGTTACTTGATAAAGTGTCGTTACCGTCCACTATTGCTTAAAAGCTACTCAATCGGTAATAAAACAACTTGCTAATTACTTTCAACCGACATCAGGAATACAATTAAAGCTCCCATGTTCTATGTACGCATCGTGTGGTATGGTTCGAGTCAAATGTATTAGACAGAAAACTGTATAATCTGTCAAAAATAGTTCATGGGTTGAATGGTACGATATACTCGGTATGAATGAATGAATAAATATATGATTGAATGAATGAATATGACTTTAGACCTCCTTCGTACACATACAGGTTAACCTGAGATAGAGCAACCACCTGGCGATGTTGGGATTAATCAAATGACACTTGCCTCCAAACACAGTATTATAAATTCGAGCCCAAGCTGCTTAGACTGAACACACTACTTCTCGGTCCCTGAGATTCCCCAAACATTGAGTCCCCATTGGTGGGCGTGGGAGAACTGTTTGTTTTTTGAACCCCGAGCTCTAGCGAGACAGGTGGTAGTGTTAACAACTCAAAGCCCCGTAAGATTTGAGAATAAATAAAGTGCGTACAAAAAGCATGGATATAATATGGACATGGCAATCTACAGCAGCTTGACCAATTGAATTCGTTTAGTAGGCATAGAATTCATAGTAAAGAGTTTTCGAAATGTAGGTCTACAATAAATTTCGGTTTTCGATGGCATTATTTTGGCATCGTATAAGAGATTCGGAAGGTCTTCCGTAATAACGAACGAACGAACGAACGAACGAGCGAACGAACGAACGAACGAACGAACGAACGAACGAACGAATGAATGAATAAATGAATGAATGAATGAATGAATAAATGAATGAATGAATGAATGAATGAATGAATGAATGAATGAATGAATGAATGAATGGGGCTTCAGACCACCTTTGTGCACATATAGCTTAAAATGGGCCAGGGGGAACCTCCCGAGGATGGTGAGATGAATGAGATGATACTGCCCTCCAGACACAGGATTCGAAATTCGAGCACTGGCGGTCTGAGGCCGAGCACGCTATCGCTCGGTCACAGAGGCTCCCCACAATACTGAATTGTCGAAAAAACACTGATTATATTCTGTAAAAATAAACTCTGATTATTTTTTCATTCCCTCAAGTAAGATATGTTACGTGTTTGATATTCATCTATCAAGGAGACATGATTACAAAATTATACCTTAGATTGTTTGTGCGTAAAATGATAATATATTATAGAATAACGGCTGAAGTATTGGTGCAGGCAAACTTAATTCACCTACCTTGTCCATCTTTGAGACATGACTTTACAAAAGCGTAGCCCTTTTCAACACTCTCCTCTTTCGTCACATCCATTACAAATGCTGTCATAGATAAAGATGAACTCTTCTCTAAATCTGTAAAAGGTATCAGTGCTGAAATAATTCACTGCTAGGCATAAAATCACAATAATTTTCATTCGCGTTCTATGAGTGAATGTTATTTTCTTAAGTAGTATGTTCATTCACTGGATATTTGTTTTCCTAATCATGTATCTGACATAGCTTAAGGGAAACGGATCAATACCAAAACTAAAGCAAAGAATAATTGAAATTTACCGATTTCAAAAATGTATTTAAAATATTTTTTCAAACGGATACTAATTTGAACGTGTTGTATTTGTTTTTCACTGATAATGCATTAGTAGATCAGTCTATTTGTTCAACCTTTTAACCCCCACATTATCTAAATATAATTGTAACCCTCTTGCAGTTGTGTCTCGCTGAGTGAATATAATGTTTTTAAACTTACAGAATAACTTAGACTTATAATAAAAAAGATAACCAAAGAACACAGACTTGATTGGTGCTTAAATTGTTGTACATCATAATCTTTGCTGTTAGTTCATAGTACAAACAGTGCGCAGGCTTATTATTTGTATTCTGTGAAACGCAGTGATGTCACAGGAAACTGTTTTGAATGGGAACTCGGTGAAAAACAAAGTTATATAAGACCCCCTCCCCATACTTCATTGTATTAGCTAGCTCGGTGACAACAATGGAGGTCAAGGCTATTGAGTTTCACAGAATTGATTTAAATTCTCATTTCCCAACAAAAACAAAACATTTGTATAACATTTGGACAACGTCGGCCCAACGTTTTCGCCGTGGATCCAACATTGTACAAATGTTATACAAATGTTTTGTGTTTGCTTGGTTATATCTGGTCATCCAAAATAAATTGTTTACCGTAGTTATAGCACCAGTTATGTTGAAACCATCTTACCCAGCTTCCCCTTTTCTGCCAAACATGCTGCAAACACCCGGAATCCACGATGAGCAAGTCGTTTAGCGAACAGATTACCGAATCCTGTATCACAACCGGTGATCAGGATATTATCCCTTGATCCAGAAGGCTTGCTGGTGACAGGTAGGCGGACCAGATAATCCAGAATCCTGTAGAGGACCGCAGCGAGCAGCACCCACCACCACATGTTGGTCTTAAATTATATAGCAGAAAAATTAGTGAATGTTATACATTCATATCATCAAATATCCATTAACTCTTGAGCTTCTGTTATGTATACGATTTCAAGCAGGGTTAGGTCACCAATACAAAAAATCCTTTTGAGGTCTGTCTATTTTCCATACATACAAATATTTGTCGTCTTTGAAGCTGTATATTGCGTTTGAATGAAAAATAAAAACAAACTATTCAGCAGCGCAAGGGCTAACGTTAGGCCTAAACATAGGCGTTAAATCAATGTTTGATTATTGTTGGGCCAGCGTCGCAGACGGTCGCCCAACAACAATCAAACATTGGGTCGACGTTTCCCGCGGGATTTGCACATGTGAGGCCACTGAGTTAACAATGTATACCTTGGTCCAATGTCGATTTGATGTTTGTACACTCTCTGTATTATATGGCTGGCCCAAAATTAGGCCCAAAAAAGATCAATTTCTCCTGCTTGATTTTTGCATGTGAGTACTGCAAATATGAACGCCGATCCGCAACCACTGGTAATTGAGTGCTATATATTTTTTATATAATAATTAGTAGTGATTTTTTGATTGGTAATATATAAAAATAAAAAATAAGAATTGTGGGAATTCATACTC
>OZ024910.1:21476297-21481297 GCA_964017125.1 Flabesymbios commensalis
CAGAAAACGATCTCTCAGCACTCAACAGTGATGTTCTGTCCTTGGCTCTTTTGTAAACAAATACGCTCCTGTAAGTACAAAGACTCTGCCCATCAACTCCATGGACTCCGGAAATAATGAAGGCTAAAACCCTTCGCCACAATCTCGAACGAACATGGCGCAGATCTCTCACACATCTAGATTGTCCTCGTTACAAACATCAATGCCACCTGTGTAGTAGAATGATGACAAAAATTTAATCAAGATATTTAGCTTAAATGTTATTTCAGAAAACTCGGAAAATCATTGTCGCCTATGGAACTCCATAAAAAACATTCTGCATAGAATTCCATTGCCGGCTCTGTCAGAATTCACATCAGGCAAATCGCGTTGTGCCTATTTCTCTAAATGTTTTGTGGATACAGTTAAAAGTAACCGTCTTATATTTCCAGACAAAGTACGGAATATTCCATCAGTGCAAAAACAGAAATTGGATGCAAAATGAACGTTTTTGAACGTGCAAGATAAAATTAAAAAGCTTCCCTTGAGCTTATCGTCAAAATCATGTGATCTGGACCCCATGCCTACAAGTGGGCTGAATAATTGTCTTGACATAACTCCCATCACTGACATAATTAACATTTCAATGGAAACTAGTACATTTCTTTGAGATTTCAGAAAGGCTCATGTACGACCACTACTTAAAAAACATATCTTGCTAAAAACGAGCTTAAAACAGGCCTGTATCTAATTTGAGTTTCATTTCTAAAATCTTATGAAAGATAGTAGCCAATAGGCCGCCAATGGGCTGCAAGTTCATATTGAAAATAACCATCTATATAATTCATTATAATCGGGAAACATCATTCCATAGAATCGGCTCAACCGAAAGTACATAACAATATTATTAGTATTGAAAAGGATGAAATTACAGCTCTGACCTTTCTTGACCTGTCGGTCACTTTCGACACCATAGACCATGCTACATTAACAGATAGACTTTAAGATTGGCATAGGCAGGCTCAAATTTGATTTGAAAAAAACACACTAATCCGTAAAAAGTGAAGACGCTCTGCCAGATGAAGTCACACTCTCATATGGAGTTCCACGGGGTTCTGTGCTGAGACCAGTGTTTTTTAACTTATGCACTACACTACTTAGCACTACTATCTCTAGTTTTGACATTAACCACCATCTTTGTGCCTATGATACTCAGATTTACATGTCTCTATCAGTTTCAAACGATAAGGAATCTCTCGAGAAGTTGCAAAATGTTTAATGGGTGTGTCGGGCGGGATCACAGAGTCTAAGCTGAAGCTAAATCCTAGCAAGACAGAATTTCTTCTCGTTGGGATTAAACGTCATTGAGAAAAAACCTTAGATAATTTCCGATGCTTAATTCTAGGTCAAGACACAAATCCATCTGTATCAGCCACATTTTTGCTGTAGCCTGATTTTTTGAAAACACATCTCAAACATGCAGGGCATGGTTCAATCATGCCCGTGATCTGCGTCGAATTAAAACATGTCTGTCCTTAAATCTTGTCAAGCAAATAGTGGTGGCACTGGTCAGTAGCAAGTTAAATTATTGTAAATCACTTTTTCACAATATGCCAGAAAAGGTTATGGTTAGATTACAACGTGTTCAGAACTGCCTTGCAAGAGTGGGAACCAAGGCCCCACGTTTTACTTGTTCCGTTCATATTCTAAAACGATTACATTGGCTTCCTGTCAAGTTTCGCATTCATTTTAAAATATGCACAATAACTTTCTGAGCACTAAACGACAACCATTCTGCATGTGTTACTGACTTTCTTATCAGCCGAAATGCTCTAAATATCCACGCTCCACATAGTCAAATAGATTGGTTGTTCCCCGTATAAAAACCAAGACTGGGTCAAGAGCTTACAGAATTTGCTTATATATGTTAATAGTTTTGATAATGTTTTTTATACTAACTGCAAAAACATCTAAATTTGCACTAATATGTAGTTAATATGTAGTTCTTTTATCTCAGGTTTTAAAGAAGGAAACATATATGCCCCAATCTGATTATCATGGCACTGTTGTTTAACATTATTTAGGTATTTTTCACTTACATTTTAAAAATCGAATTTACATTTTGTTATAATAATTTTATATCATGGTGATTATTTGAAGTGTAGATATCATGTATATTGTCATGTAAGCTTACAAAACTAACCTTCTTGTACACACATGTATATAAATATATATATGATAAATAAAGTCAATACTAACTTTTAATTATATCAATATAAAATATTTCTATGACATGTGTATGTCTCTTTGTCTGCCTGTCTGTCTCTTTGTCTGTCTATCTGTATGTGTGTCTGTCTTCCACTCTAATGAGTGACACATACATTACTTTACATGCTAGTAGAAGCTATCATCTTCTTGTTTCCAGTATCGTATGTGGCTGGTTGTCTGACTTGTTTGCTAAAGAAGTTTTTTATACATGTGTGCAATGGCCTACTTATGCAAACACGAAGCAAACACGGACTGACACAACTTTACTAGAAGACCAACGGGCGACCCTGTTTGAAACATAACGTTATTTCACCTTAATTTCTCAGTCGAATGTCAGGTATACTGAGTGTTATCGGGCTATTATGCATATTTGAATGTCCAATGCGTTTCAGCATTTCAGCATTTAATTTTTTTGTCGAATAAAGTGAATTTTTAAATATAATTTATAGTTCAAGATAAAGATAAAGTCTATTTTTGATGGGCACGTAACTATATCTATATTTTTGCGTTTCTGGCTCTTTCCATATTTAAAAAAGTAAAATGACGGTTTTTATTAGTACACGTAGGGCATGTGTCATGAGACCGTAGCAGGAGTTGTGCGGTGAAACCAGAGTAAGACCAGCGGGGGCGACTGTTTATCATGTGGGCATCCCCGTTTACACAAGACTTAACAAGAAGCTGTGACGTACCACACACATAGTCAACTGGCTCAGAATGAGTTGACACACAAACATCTGTCTTTAAGGCGGTAGCTTTAGACAAGGAATGCGGTTTTAAGAAAGAATGTGACTGTCCGTTTCTTCGTCCTCTATATTTGAAGGCATGAGGTGTAAACCAGTTATGTCTAGGTGAGATGTATGACTGTTAGGTCAGGCTTTTATATATAGGCCTACCTGGCATCATGATGATGACACACTATCATGTCTGTAGTGTGTATATGGCCCACCCTGGTTCAATAAAACAACTGAAATAGTCACACTTACGAGTCACTGACTCATAGCAGAAAAATATGAACACAGCATTGCATCAAGTAATTAGTCATGTGATCCACCTGTCCTGTACTCGCCTCGCACAATTAAACAAATTATACAAGACACACAAAATTCATTTTTTTATTTTTTAGAAAAAATGCTAAATAATATCAACATGTTTGCTTACGCATAAAACAATATCCGAAAAAATCCACTATTTGTGTCGTTTATTATATATTTTTGAAACTTGTTTATAACAGTGATTTTTTTTAAAGGGGGGATTACATTTTCATTTTGAGGCGTTTAACTTTAAAAAAAACCCATATTCTTAAATATTCAAAATTCCATATCTTCGGGTTGAATAATACCATTCCCACAATATCCCCATTGTTCTGTTTTACACTATAGCATATCTCATTTTTTGTGCAGAACAAAACGCATAGTGAGCTTATGACTTCGAAAATCCCACATCCACGAGAAGATGACAAACATTTCCAAGTATAGCCAGCAGAAACAAGATGTTAAATCAATGTTGGCTTAACGTTGGCCCAACGTCGTAGACGGTGAACCAACGTTAAACAAACTTTGATCCAACGTATTGTGTCTGCCAGGTAGCATATATATAGGCTACTACGTCGATTACAACAACTTCAATAAACAAAGTGGGTCGGAAGATAATTAGATTGTTTGTGTTGTATGCAAATAACCCATGATATATGCATACAACAGATGTAAATAAAGACCTGTTTTCGCAAATTTTGCATCTTAAAATTAGACTGGTGATACCATGTTTATATCTCAAGTAATAAGATACACTGAGTTATCAGTGACAGTCTGAAGTAGAGAGAGAGAGACACTGGTGACACGAGTGAAGTAATAAGATAGCGATTTCTATCGGTGAAGGTGAGAAGGCGAATCGCCAAAAATACAGAAAAAAAATTGCAATTTGGTCGCCTTTTTAAACGCTTTCTGCCTGTAGTGTGAATATACTATAAAATGTTTTGACGACCACAAGAATGACTTCAAATCGGTCCAAATGTATGAATGTTTTATTGATAACTTCGAATTTTGGAATATACCGATATTTCTGCGTCATTCAGCCTCTAGTGTGAAGGTGGTATAATGCTGCCATGGCGGGTGCGCCATTAGGCTACAGACAATAATTTCACAGCTTGCCACCTTCTACAGTGGGTGGGTGCACTTCAAGTGTCCAAGAACTGTACTAAAACACCTTCACCCATTCCAGCGGCACCGGTAAATACAACCCGTTGAGCGCGATTTCTCTGAAGAAACTGTGAATGAATGAGTGAATTAATTCATGAAAAGAGTTTCGCCAACACTGCAGATACATGTGGGGTGATTTATTATTACATGTATATTTTTTGTTCAGATATTTTAGAAACGTCTGTGATCTGCCGAGCGTCTGCTACTTTGGAATTTAAACCTGTACTTATTCAATAGGCCCTATATCAAAATGAGGATAATGTTAATTCAGACCATCAAAAAATTTCTACTGGTGTACCACATGGTTCAATACTCGGTCCATTTTTGTTTCTGATATATGTGAACAATCTCCACAATTGTTTCGGTTTATTATCTTTGCCGATGATACAGCTTCATTAACAAAGAAAGGAATAAATTATAATTTAATAAACAGAGAATTATGTAAAATATCTATCTGGTTCAAAGTTAACAAATTATCTATAAATGTAACTAAATAAAAATGCATATTATTTCATCAGCCACAGAAAAAAATTATAGAACCAGAAATAATAATAAATG
>OZ024910.1:21483797-21708455 GCA_964017125.1 Flabesymbios commensalis
ACATTGTCATTCAGACACAGGAGTCGAAATTCAACCCATGGCTATCTGAGGCTGAGCCTGCTACCTCTCGTTCACTGAGGTTCTCGAAAATAATGAATAATTTACGACGAGAGTGGGAAGAAACATTTTGTTTTTTGAAAACCGAATGCCTGGGCGGGGAGGGGACCCTCGTGCTCTGGCGCGATAGGTGGCAGCGTTAGCCACTACACCAGAGCCCCCGACCTGTCTGAATAATCTGTGATGATCCGTAATCGTTGTCGCGCCTCTGAGATCGGGTCACTGAGGGTTTAGGCGCTAAGTACATTTTAATATCGTACAGGATAACATAGTTTTTAACCCTTAAAGCGTTAAATTAAATAATTACAATTTTCACTTATTTAATTTTTTTTTTAATTACTCAGATTTGCTTAATTTGAGACCGCACATTTGCAAATCTTGGTGTTTAAACATAATTTCATTCCCGATAACTGTGATTTAACTTGCTAATAAAACGGAATAAAAACGACTATAGGCGTGCTCAACAGGCTAAGAATAAAAAATCATTCCCCGCCATACACAGCGTGAGCTTGACGTCAATTATTTAACGGAGGTGCAAATAAATATTTTATTCCAGTCATTGTATTTAGCCTGTCGTCTTCAATAGCCGACAATGTAAATCAAAATTCTAATACAGCGGTCTAGACATTTCATGCATTTCTAACTAACGATTTCTATGACATTCAAATTATAACATTCAGTTACAAGATTCCAACATATTGGTGGTGGTACACGTTCGTCACCAACATCTACGCAGTTGAGCCCATGCTGGATTATTGCCGGCCCGCCGTCGCAGACGGCGGGCCAACAATAATACAGCATTGGCTTTACGTATGGTATTTGCTGAGATATGCGAGTATTCTATAATTTGACGACGAGGCTACAGAGGTTGGAGAGTTTTGCGGGTTGCGCCCAAACCGGTCGCCCCTCTTCTGGCCTGAGCCATGCACACACACACACTCGCTATTGAAGAGCAGCGACCCGTGGCCGCAATATCTGCAGTAAGAGGTCCAGAATAGAAGTACATACAGCATCGATTACAAAGCTAATAAAACAACAGCCATAAACAGCTCTCTCACAACAAATACCCCAGCCCCTTATGTTTTCTGACTTTATCTTTGGAGGTCATTGAAGATTACAATGTACATGTAGCCTACATGGTTTTTCATTTTAACTTATAGAGAACGCATTCTCAAATAAATGAAATTATACATATTCATCGGTTAAATAGTAAATGGAATGAATGAATAATTGAATGAATGAATGAATAAATAAATGAGTGAATGAATGAATGAATGAATGAATGCATAAATAATTGAATGAATGAATGAATGAATGAATGAATAAATAAATGAATAAATAAATAAATAAATGAATGAATGAATGAATGAATGAATGAATGAAGGAATGAATGAATGAATGAATGAATGAATGAATGAATGAATGAATGAATGAATGAATGAATGAATGAATAAATAAATAAATGAATCAATAAAAGAATGAATGAATGAATGGACGAATGAATAAATACATGAATGAATGAATGAATGAATGAATGAATGAATGAATGAATGAATGAATGAATGAATGAATGAATGAATGAATGAATGAATGAATGAATGAATGAATGAATGAATGAATGAATGAATGAATGAATGGGGCTTTAAGTCACCTTCGTACATATGCATGATAAACTGGCCCACCAGACATTATTCAAAATTCACGCTCTTGCGATCTGAGGCCGAGCTTACTGAGGCTCCCCACTATATTACACTGGACCTTTGTGAGTGGGCAGGGAAGAAACATTTTGCGTCTTTGAAAAACTGAATACCAGAGCGGGGGACGACCCAGCAAACACGAGACGTTGAACCAATGCTGTGTTGATGTTGGCCCATCATCTACAACGCTGGCCCAACATCAACCAGGCAGTGGTTCAACGTCAAGGTTTGCTGAAGAACCCTCAAGCTCTGACGTGACAGGCGTTCGGCGTACCACACCAGGGTCCCCGCCCAATTTTATATTTGTAATAGCCAGAATAAAAAGTATTGTAACAACTATGATTGCTAATCAATGCAATAACGAACAATAAGCTACGATAGAAAACAACATACTAATGAAACACAACGCAAAATAATTGCAGGACAATGTTACAATATAATTCAATGCTATATCGACTATTTCCAAATCCTATCGACAAATGAGACGGCATGATCCAGTTTATTATTCGATCAATTAATATGATATTATATTCAAACATCGATCACTCAGAAATCAATTCAATGCAAGCCTCAATTAGAGATACAATTGTGGTGATTTCAAGCATGCATTCTTCCTTCAACTACACAATGTATATCTGCAGAAATCATGTTGGACGATACAATGTAAAGTTGATGGATTTCATTGTTGTACAAGCAGTACTACTGTTAAAACTATTAAAATTGAGCTTTTATTGCAAATACTAATAATACAAAAACAGATACACTATATCTGTTCATAAAAAATATAATTTATTCAACAGACGTCATTTAGGATTAAAGAACACATGGATATAACATTATATACTACCAAGTCGAAATGATTAAGTGAGTTGCATTTTCTATAGTTCGTTCGTTCGTTCGTTCGTTCGTTCGATCGTTCGTTCGTTCGTTCGTTCGTTCGTTCGTTCGTTCGTTCGTTCGTTCGTTCGTTCGTTCGTTCGTTCGTTCGTTCGTTCGTTCGTTCGTTCGTTCGTTCGTTCGTTCGTTCGTTCGTTCGTTCGTTCGTTCGTTCGTTCGTTCGCTCGTTCGTTCGCTCGCTCGTTCGTTCGTTCGTTCGTTCGCTCGTTCGTTCGCTCGCTCGTTCGTTCGTTCGTTCGTTCGTTCGTTCGTTCGTTCGTTCGTTCGTTCGTTCTTTCGTTCGTTCGTTCGTTCATTTGTTCCTTCTTTTTATACATCTACCCATCAACCCATCCACCCACCTACCCATCCACCCATCCATCTATCAACCCGTCCATCCACCCACCTATCCATCTTCATATCCATCCATCCACTCATCTATCTATCCTCATATTCATTCATCACCAGTCCATCCATCTATCTATCCATCATATATCTATCCATCCACCCATCTATCCATCCACCCATTCATTCATCCACTCGCCAATTCATCCATCCATTCACTCGTCTATCCACCCACCCACCCACCCATCCACTTATCCATCCACCCACCCTCTGTTCATCCATTCATCCATCTATCCTGATCCATCTTATCATCCACACACTCACCCACTCATTCATCCGTCCATATATCAATAACAACACAGCATACACTGCTATACGGCATTGTGGTACATGCCATTTAAAGACCAGTTGAGCACAGTTTTCATTCATAATTATTGTAAGTTGTGGTTCACTTGGCGCACGTGACAGAGAGGGAATGGACTGTTGAACGCCATAACGCACGTGGAAACACATATTACGGTTTTGTTGCGGTAATCATGGTAATATTTTATGTGTACTATACAACACGACCTGTTGATTTTTGAAATTTTAAGAAACGCAGACACGTTTATTGTAGGCTAAACGGTGCCTAAATCGGCGAGATTGACATGCATTAGATTTACATATCTCATAATAAATGGAAAGTCATCAATGAAACGACATGACATTTTTTTTTCCTCATTGAAACCTTGGGTAATATGTTTTAAAACAAATTCATTTAAAAAATACGATCTCAAGCAACAACTCTCTAGCAAATAATTCTGTGGAACTGTCTGTTGAACACCCTGAACAGCAAAGTGTTCACTTGGCAATATGCGATGGCCAAACACGAATATGGGTGTACAGCCAGGAGCCTCGGCAAATACGATCCAATTCTGATTTAATGATGGTGCGGCGTCTGCGACATTAAATCTCTATTGGACGCCTTGCGTTTGCAGTGAATAGATGGCTCAGTGGCTACACTAACAGGAGAGAGAAGGGGGTAGTTCGTGGTGGGGGGGGGGGGGAGCAGCAGTATCGCTGGCTGGTTTATCTTCTTGGGTTCGGGGCGGTGTTGACCACTCAGTCACGCGCGCTGAAGACACAGCAAGGACAATCTCCATAGGGGATCCAGGATTCGTCACCCCCCATCTAATTAGCCATCTGGATTTAGGCGACAGGATCGCTGTGTGAGGGTTGCTGGAGTTCAGGACAAGAAGGTGAGTTGATTTTCTTTCATTGTGAATTGCTATGTGTGCACCGCTATTATGGGCCTGCAATTAGATTAGACGATTGCACGATTCGGGGGTATACATTGAACTATTATATTGTACTGCAACCACTGCTGATAGTCAATTATTCAAACATTGTACCCGATTAAAGTAAAACATTCACAGCAAAAATTAAACCAACCAATATCTCGTGTGTGCTGTGCATCTCTTGAAATAATGAATGAACTAAATAATAATGAACTAAATAATGAATGAACTAAATAATGAACTAAATAACGAATGCTCTTGAAAGTACCCGCAAATGTTTTCGGAATTGCTCAAAGCAGCTCTCTCGACTAGATATACTGTTGTAAGGCTGGTCCATTATCTTTATCAATATTCGGCCAACATTAAATTGATATAAATCAACGTGTTTGGGTTGATGGAAAGGTGTGTACACGTTCTGTACGCTGAAAATTCTACAGCAATGTTTTTTGCGTACAACTGTGTGTACATTGACTTATGATACAACTGATCGCGCATTTTAACATGTTAAATGCGGGTGTACAATATTATTATCGGACTTCAATTACATGCGGTTTGCTTTGGAAAATAACCATTTTGTAAGCGAACAATATTTTTTCAAAAGTTTTAAAATTTGATACACAACAATGGTTTACTTCCTTTTGTCAAAATACCTATCACCACGAATGACCAGAGTACATTACGATTAGTGATTGGTCCAGAGTAGCATCGAATTCCGTCTTTAAACCATGATTTTCTGAAATAGGATCAAATTATTTGGCCAGTATCAGAATAACGATTTTGTCACCCCGTCTTATTTCACATATCACCGTCTGCATCGTCTTCAACACTCCATCAGGTGAAGAGTTATATGCGAGTGTCAATAAATGAATGAATGAATGAATGAATGAATAAATGAATGAATGAATGAATGAATGAATGAATGAATGAATGAATGAATGAATGAATGAATGAATGAATGAATAAATGAATGAATGAAATAGTAAATAAATGAATGAATGAATAATCGATGTGATTTGAATGAATGACCGGATGAATGGATAAACAATCGAATGAATGAACAAATGATCGAATGAATGAATGATATAATAAATAAACGAACAAATGAATGATCGGATGGATGATAGAATGAATAAATGATCGAATGAATAGATGAATGATCGGGTAAATGAATGAATAACTGAATAATAATATTAATAATTACCTTCTATAGCTCTTAAATTCTCGGTGATCCGAGCTCTGAGGCGCGACTAACATAATCGTAATCTGTATCATAGTTCCAAAACCGTTTGCGTTTGTCGTCTGGGCCAATCGGACTACCGAGTGCATGAATGAATAAATAAATAAATGATCGAATGAATTAATGAGTGAGTCAATAAATATATGAATGCACGAATGAATGAATGAAAAAATGAACTATCAAATGAACGAATGAATCTTTGAATAAATGAATTAATGAATGAATGATCAAATGGATAAATGATCGAATGAAGGAATGATCAAATGAATGAATGAATGAATGAATGAATGAATGAATGAATGAATGAATGAATGAATGAATGAATGAATGAATAATCAAATGAATAAATAATCAAATGATCGTATAAATGAATGTAGGTCTATGACTGATTTAATGATTGAATGAATGAATGAAAAAATGATTGAATGAATGAATGGAGAATGAAGTTTTTTTCAATTTGAAATCATCATAAATGTCTTAGTTAGCTCTTTCCCCTTCATTTGAATACCTATGTTATTGGTTTATCGCCGTTATAAATAGTTTATTTATTTCAGTGTTGTGACCGTCTTTTGACGTGAGAATATAGACGTCAAATTCTGACGTCTAACGTGCTGAAAGGGTTAAAGGCTCCGCCATTCACCTCAGGCGAACAAATGTGAAAATCTGATGATGCAGGGGTACAATAACACTTTTCTATATGGGCCTATGCACTGAATGTTGGTGGTGCATCACCAATTAAATCATCACAAATTTAAAACCGTTTCGAGCAGTGAGCATGGTGAGATGAAAGGCAGGTGAGATTTTAATTTGGCAGGCCTGGCTGTCGTTGACGAGCTGTGCTTTTTGTATTTTACTGTGTCAGCGTGAAATTAATACATTACAAATTGCTATGATACACGGCAACAAATAACACAGTTTGACCATTGCAACCTCTAGCCACTGCTGGACCAACGTCCCGTGTGTGTAGTGGGATGCTTTTCAACCATTAGGGTGCTGAGTTGTTATAAGGTGATTTTCATTCATTTGAATTCACAGCTTTAAAATAATAAAAATGAGAAATATATTGACAATATATGACAAGTTGGTAAATACATGTATTTTTCATCCACATCAGACTGTTTTTTTCAACGTAAAATGTCTGAAATGAATTAATGATTTTACTTTAATATTCACCTCTATGTGTTATGTTAATTTAGATGGGTGTCCAATTTGCGTGACATCTAGGCACGTAGCCTATATAATTGTTCAGGCATTCAAATAGTCTTCTATACATGTACATCCTTGAATATAATTATTTATTTAACCATTCAAGACCCTCAATATTCATTCCAATTTCGATCCCTCATGAATCATTTAAGTTTGATTGAAACTAGAGCCTACAGGATAGTTCTAATAAGGAAGTGTGGTATATTTGATTTTAATAAGATTTACCAGTAAGTTAAGCTTTCTAGTTTTCATTCGAATCCTCGATACACGAGTTCGAGCCCATTCCAGCAGACACGACACTTATAATTGCAAGCCGAGCAACATGAAACGTTGACCCAATATTGATTTAATTTTGGGTCAGCGTCGTGGACGGTGGCCCAACTTTAACGCTTCGTTGTCCAAATATTATATAACAGTCTCATTAGCTGGCTTTTTGACATATAGTGAAGTGAACGAATAAAAACGTTTTGCTACGCTCTCTGCACGATATTATTAGAAATTTTGGGGCACTGTACTATATGCATAAAAGCGATGACCAACATCTGAAATCTTGAAGAGATTTGAGCCTTGTCAATCAAGTGCAGTAATGTTATTCCATGCCCGAAATTAGCATGTACTCATTTTACATAACCTAGACAATAGAAAAAAAACACTTTTCGTAAAATTGACTAAGGTTATCTTAACCCTCTGCTCACAACGCGGAATTATCTGGATACTGAAGAGTGTTTTACAATTTGAAATCACCATAAATGTCATTAGTCCCCTCTTTCCAGCTCATTCGAATACCTATGTCATGGCTCTACGGCAATTAGAAATATTGTTACTCGTTCAGTGCGGGGACCGTCTTTATACGTCAAAATCTGACGTCTACAGAGGTCAGATTTTGATGTATAAAGACGGTCCCCGCGCTGAAAAGAGTCAATTGTCTCATTTTTTTCTTTTGGAAAAGAGAGAAAGTTCAGATAATCTTAATTTCATGCTATAAATATGGTTCATATTTCTTGTGTTTGATCTTATATATGATCACGAGATGTTGAAATATCATCTTCCCTACAACAAGGCCAGGCTTCTCGAGGTCGCAGACCGAGTCTGCGACCTCGAGAAGCATTGCCTTGTTGTGGGGAAGATGTGAAATCTGAGCCTCGCTCAGCTTTACCATTGCAAGATTTCTGTAGAATCTTTCATTTTACGGGGGCTGTGAGCTGGGCGAAGTCGCCATCGCGGTGCTAAGTACACGTTAAGCACCCCCTAGATTGACGAGCCGCACGTCACGAGGACACTATTCTGGTTGAATGCTGGGCCAACGTCTGGGCCAACGTCTGTGACGAATAGTGTCATCGTCACGCCTTAAGTACCAGTGTAGATGTCGGACATACTGTCAGTGAGACACATAAGGCAGTGGGCTTTCAATCATAGCACTGAAGGAGACGGATTCTGGTCTTAAGCAATGAGCTCTCTATCATTACATTGCTAGCTTGGGTGATGGCACGGCGGACACGGATGGTTGGCTACCGATGACGGTTCATGATGGTGGTTTCAAACACACTGCTCAGAAAGCAGAGCACATCTCAAAGGGTCAGTCCTTGCCCTTACTCTGGTGGCTGGTCGCCTCTGCCCTGGTTCCTTGTCTCCTGGACTTCTCGCCAATGCTTGTACAATCACCTACCTCACCAGGTGAAAAGAGAGAGGCACTATAAGGTTTATACCAGAACTAGTGCATAATCTCGCGTCAGCCCTCGCGCTGGGCGCTCCTCTAAGACATACTGTCAAAGGGCCACCATTCAAACTCCAGGGGTGGGGGGGGGGGGCGTTATTTTTTTATCGCGGATAAATCATATTTAACCCCGTCTCGGCGGCGCGCTGAAAATTTTAAATGTTATTACATGTTTATATAGATAAGCTATTGCAGAGATTATTCATTTCACGCAGAGTCCGCCCGATTTTATTTATTTCAAAAAATACTCCACCCCCCCCCACTGGGGAATAAATGGTGGCCCCCTCACTGGTACTGGATGCTTCGTACACATTGTCAGTACTCTACATGCAGGACTACGCCACTGGAGAAAATAACCTGATTTTCAAGTCACTGTCCTGTGCAATGTCGCGAACCTGATGGAGAAAAGGGAAAGAATGTTTTTTCGGCTCAATATAGATTGTGTTTAAGCCGAAATAGGTGCACTCAAAGGAATGTGATCTTTGACACTTGTTTAATTCAGGCCTATATACACCACCTCGGGTCGTGGTCGGAGACAATATCTCAAAAGTGAAGATCAGTTAAGCTGCCAAGTAAATGTACTGGATAAGATGGACTTAGCTGTCAGCTTAACATTTTGATAGATATATTTATTAACACGACCCGTGAATGGTACGACAGGATTTTCCCACACGGTTAATGAACAGAAAAATGAATATGGGGGGGGGGGGGGTCGCACGTGATATGTAAGACAGTTTTACTGACATGGTATCTTATGTATGGTGATTCCAGAATAAGCCCACTCTGCTATTTCGGACATTTTTTATTAGGTCCAGTCCTATTTACATGCAATTGCGAAAACCGAATGAGGAGACCAAGTACATTTCTCTACAATATGAAAATATATGACTGTTTAAAGAAGTCAAACACAGAAGTAGCACTTTTTACTTTGTAATACACAAAGAAATAATTGTTCTCCGAGCATTGAAATAAATATAATCTGTGGGTATCTTTTGGAAAAATAATTGGCCTCGTGAAATGTTTTAATTGAAATGACATTCTTACAAATAAAAAATCCTCCCCCTCCCCTATAAAAATTACCATGGTAACCCTCTTACTAATAGTATATTCCACGTGTTCAAAACTACCCCGATTGGTCTGCTCAGGGAAGTAGTAAAGGCTTTACTATCTTCATGGTTTGCTGGTAATAGTTACCACTGGTTACTGTAATCTACGTACCCTATCTATGTAATGGTGCGTGGCCGGTACTGAATGACCGATTTCTCGTCATTTCAAGGTCAACTTGTCCCGCAGTATCCATTAATCATACCCCGGAGTTTAAAGGGTCTCTCGTCACGCTCTCTTGATAATTTACACTTCCACGTTATGAATGAGCGGAATACTCTAACCTGCTAACCCTGTTAACCGCAACTCTATACCGCTCTGAAAAACTAATAAACAGTAACTGCTTACTTAAAAAATCTGTGGTTACTGTGTTTTGGATTTCGGCGACAGAATATATATATATATATGATTCTGGCGTACCTCTATTGCGAGCAATTGAACATGTATTGGTTTAAAGGGACTGGCCCAGGCTAAAATCAGCAAAAAATCGGTGATTTTATTTCGGGTTCCTAATATGACCATATGATGTAAACATGTACATAGACTGGAACTTCAAATTTTTATAATTTTTGTGCTGCGCATTCATCAGTTAGACTAGATATAGAGACGAATGTACATGTTTACATCATATGGTCATATTAACAACCCGAAATAAAATCACCGATTTTTTGATGATTTTAGCGTGGGCCAGTCCCTTTAATGTTAGGAGAACGTCTACGACGTTGTCCCACCCTTAAACCAATACATGTTCAATGTTACGTGTTTGCTGTGATAAATGTACTAGAAATATACACATGTAAATCTGAAATTCATCCTCGAAGTGCTACTTTAAACAGTGTTAAACGGAAAGGTAGGATCTACAAAAAGTAGGCCTACTTGCCGAGCTAAGCGACACATTAAAACAAAGAAGAGTTTGTCACTGTCAATCCATCTAATTTAATGTGCTTGAATTGTCCAAAATAAACATTTAGTAAATTATTCTAAAAAAAAGAAGCAAGCACGATTTTTTTCTGAAAACTGGATACACATAGGGTCTACCTACTGCTGTGCAAATCTAAGAGGCGTATTACCCTTTCAGCGCGGGGACTGACTTTAGACGTCAGTATAGACGTCAGATTCTGTCGTCTAAAGTCGGTCCCCGCACTGAAAGAGTTGAAAAATTATAATGGCTGTAGACCCACAACATATGTATTCAAATGAAGCGGAAAGAGCTAACTTTTTGAAAACAGTTATTGCCTGCATTACAGTGTAATTCCCAGCAAACGCGGGCTGATTTCAATTTCCTAAACCAAGAAACCTAACCCAACGTCGAAGACGGCGAACCAACATTGAATTAGCATTGGTTCACCGTCTCGTGTTTGCTGCAGGAACTGAGAAAGCTTCATGCAGTAGCATATGAACACATAATTGTTAGGCCTGTTTGGCCTATAAAGTTAACAATGAACTAGATGGCCTGTTGATGAAGCAGCATGAAATCCATTTGCACAGTCGGAATAAGCAGGGCGATAATAGGGAATTTTACCCGATGCTATTGGTGTTAGCATCATTTTCGACATATCCACCATTTTGACTTTTATCGGCCATTTTGTATATCGATATATCCATTTGGGCCCAAATTTCATTTTTTTCCGTCGTTTGACTGAAGGAAGCGTAGCGCGACTGTCTGGCATCACCAGAGTCCAAAATTCAGGTGAAAAACATGGTCCAGATTCTGTACTTTCCGAACACCGTGGGGACGCACTGATGAAACCCAGATAGAAACCCATAATTTTCATCTCAACACTCTCCACATATATAGGCTAGGAACGTACATAGGTGCGACCCCGGGAGGGCCTCGGGTACTCCCGACAGCCACGCATTGTTTCATGTCAGTTGGCGATGCGAGCCCCCGCGGAGGACCCCTCTAGCTCCCTTGTGTGCGCGCCTGCTGTTTCAAATGTGACAATGTAGAACTTTTATTTCGATGTAATTTTCTCAAGATCTCGGTAAGCGGGTGACAATAAGAGATTTTATTGTACCATCATGCAACCACCCAGAGATGGTGTCCTTTATATAAGATAATAACCATGAAAGCTCAAATTTCACTCCTTATAAGCCTCGGTATTCGAAATATTTCAGTTTTTAGTTTACCTAATTTGCTAATGTTATTTCAATGAATTTATTCGACTTTAAAGGGACTAGCCCAGGCCAAAATCTTAAAAAAATCGGTGATTTTATTTTGGCTTCTTAATATGACCATTTGATGTAAACATGTCCATAGACTAGAACTTAAATTTTTGTGCTGCGCATTTACCAGTTAGGCTAGATATAGAGCCAAAATTCCTGATTTTTTATTTTGGACAACCATGTCAAAAATAAGAAATACGGGAATTTCGTCTCTATATCTAGCCTAACTGGTGAATGCGCAGCACAAAAATTTAAAAACTTTTGCAGTTCTAGTCTATGAACATGTTTACATCAAATGGTCATATTAAGAAGCCAAAATAAAATCACCGACTTTTTGATGTTATTAGCCTGGGCTAGTCCCTTTAAACCATGTGGTACCCCCGCGCTATATTTATAATTTATATTATCATGATTATGTTTTTCTTGCGCTAAGGTGAAAATAGAGTAATTGACGTTGGGTCGAATCTGTGCCATCAATATTGGTCTAACACTAGCCACACCGTATTTAAAGTGAGTACTTATTGACAAGGTCAAGTGATCCGGGTCTCCCTGGTATTTGATATGGATTGATCCAGGTGGTTTAACGTCTATGCATTCGGCCCAATATTAAAATGGCGCTGTAGTAATGAGTTATTTCACTCATTTAAGATTGAAAGCTGCTATTGTGCGATCACAAAACAGATAATTGATAATTTGTGAAAGCCCTTCAAAGCAGGCAACCACGAGAAATTGAAACAATGTTGGCTTGACGCCGGCTACTGTTTACGACTCTTGCCCAATATTGAATAAAGGGATTCAATACCTACTTTTGGATCAGAATACCTACTAAAATGGGAAACAACATCGTTTAGTTGCATTACTGCGGCTTTATTGAAGCGATGTCTAGGCACCGTTTATTTGGCTAATGTATCGTTGTATGAATTGACCATCGCAATAGTTTATGAAAGGCGATCATTGTGAACGAATGTCGCATTGCTGCGCCATTGTGACATATTACGTCCCCTTGGATATGAAAGGGTGTATCTGCCACATTGTAAAGTGGCAGATACACCCTTTCATATCAAAGGCAAAAGGGATTAGTGATAGAAAACGATTCACCACTGTGTGGATTAAGTGTGTAGCACTCTATCATATAGCCATTTAAAAATACAGACGAGGAGATTTACTAATACAACAAATGGCGAGTTTTTCTAGTGATTATTATTAGGTCAGTACATATAGTGGTAACACTCAATTGATCAGAATGGAAAGATACACGGACTCGCTCAACCCATTGCACTCAAAATGTTTTACAACAAAATATTTAGCAAAGTCCATATGATGTGCCAATTGTTATCATGACATGTTTACTTTTAACCGTTCAACCATGTTAACCGCCAAATTATTTATTTGGAATTTTCACCCACTTGAAGTTGTGTCGCGCTGACGCGATCCACAACTTCAAGTGAATGAAAATTATTAAGATTTGACAAAATGAAGGTCAACTATTTGCAAATCTTGCATGTTTAAAAACTGTTAATGTAATGTGCTAACAGAAAAAGTACAAAACTAATATGATCGGGTGAAATTTGTAAATGTAGGGGTATTTTCCCGGTGTATTTTCCATTCATTTGAAGCTGAAAATAAATTGCGGCAGCAATTCCAGCTACAAAAGAGAGGAAACTCTGAAAGAGTAGCATAACACATTAGAGTTGAAATTGGTAATGTGTGGGGGAAACTTTCGCAAAGTGAGCGATGTTTTCGTTGCTCATCTTTTGTGACAAACGTTTAGTAGTAGACCTACATGTACATAGAGAGTCCTTGGTGATACCCTGTCTATCCAGGTGATAATGCATGCAGTATGTATGACAATTTGTAGTGTGCCAAACCTATTATCAGTCACCCCCCCCCATACCTGAATGCTCTCCACAAAAGAGCAGTTTGTGAGCTGTCCCATCAAACCGCGATAGTGGTCCCCAGCACGCACGAGGGGGGGGGGGGGGGTATCCTATGCTAGCCTAATCCTGCATTTAAAACTATTCAATAAACTCAAAATGCTCAATTGTTTTTTTTATAAACCATGGAGACCGAAGTTTTTTTTGTTTAAATTATCCCAAATGTTTGGGTTATAATTTGAATACCTGTGTCATAGGTCTACAGAAATCATACATTTTATCTTTCAGTACAGAGAGGGTAAAGGTATATTTTCAAAACACATTTTTTTCTCCTATACCTGTAACTGATTGTCATTCACTCTTCATTCTCTGTTATAGATAGATATACATGTACCTGTTTATTGATATACACATGTATAAGTCTATAATAGGTTTAAATTCGGTATCAAAAAGACTAAGTGTATATCATATGGGCAAACAATATTAAAGTGTGAGCCGAAATGGTCGTTAGGCCAGGTACCTATTGACAACGTAGATATTATTGAAATTTTAGGCATGATTTTATCCAGCGACGGGAAATGCATCAATCAGGTCGACAGCAGAATTTTTAAATGTCGTAAGTCATATTTTAGTCTTAATAATGTTGGTATGCCATACCCTGGCCTTCCAGTTGATCTGAAGCTCCACTTATGGCACACCATATGTCGCCCTATTCTAACTTTCGGGCTTGAAACTGTTTATTTAAATAGAGCAATGTATGGTAAGCTCGAATCGCTTCAGGGTACAATTGTCAAAGCGTTTCTTGGTCTGAGTAGGTACTCTCATCACTCCAAGTTGCTGACGGCTCTTGATATCTTACCTATTGAAGAGAGTATTAAATCTATGTCCGTAAGCCTGATGAAAAGGATATTTTTAGTGAAATCTCCAGTACGGAGTGTGTGCTCTTTTTTTATGTCTAAGTATTTATTAACCGGAAAGTACAGTAAAAGTACGCTTTTTGGCAGACTACTTGACATGGGTCTATCACCCCTCCTCTCTGCACTCTCAACATTTAAATATACGCAAAAGTATTCTGCTATAGACGGGGGGGGGGGTAGACTCATTGCAAGGCGTGTTGTATAGAGCTGACTTTCTGAATAGAAACTCTACCGCACATATTTTAACTAAATTATTGACCCGCTTTTAATACATATACTGTGATATCTCTTTAACTGTAATACGTTTGTATGAATGTAATATACAATATAATATGTTTTCCTCACTTGTGGGGGTTTTAATGAATAAATAATAATAATACTACGACTTATATGCCATTGTAAATGAAATGAATTGAATGTGGTTTATATGCCACCTTTGTGCACATGTAGGCTAAACTGGGCCATTGTATAGTAATACATCAGTTAAGTTATGTTAACAATATTAATAATTAGGCGCAAAGCATATATCGTTAAATAACTAGGTCAAGATGATTACAACTATATCAACCAAGGGGTCCTTGCGTGTCTTATCTCATGGCTAAATACAGCTCTGTGTAGAGAGTTGAGGCTCTAAACCCATGTTCAAATGACAGCTGTTCGCTCCGGTTGAGTTGTCCTTTTCATGCTGTATTTTGCAATATATTATCTACATCATATACACAGGAATGTGTGATAAATAATACTTTGTAAACATTCACGTAGGCACAGTTACTGTACACAATTATTATGACAGCTCAATGTTTTCTCTGTATCCCCCATTAAATCTTACATTGTGATAGTTCAATAACGGTTTCCCATTTCTCCCACAAGCATACATGAAAAATTACTAAAATATGACAGTTATCCTTATTCTAGAATCTTTGGAATTTAGCTTATGGTAATAGTTGAATTTCGAACATTTCAATCAATTGTTAAATTGGTACGTGCACGCATGTGATGCTGTGATCACAATCGTTCGACGTTGTTCCAACATTGTATAAATGTTATACAAATGTTTTGTGTTTACTGGGACGTGAATCACATTTATAACGCCACGTTTTGAGATGCAATGTCATACAGGCTGAGTGTTGTGTGGTAAATCATATACAATTGTGCAATGTGTCGATAAAAGGCAAGTGGAAATAGTTGAAAATCAAATAGGCCTACTCTTCCATCTACATTTGTGACATCGGTCATTCTTCTCTTAGCCCTGGATGGATACACTGATAAAAGATGAAGGAGTATGATAATAGGTATGTATCGCTTTTGTGATACAGTCGAGCTCTATAGTGATTTGCCAGACACACCAGCATTCAGAGCATGTCAGCTTTTCAGATAAAAGGTTATACAAATAGTATTGTGATACAAGTACTGGTTGATTTTCAGGAAATAATCTTTATTCGGACCGTTTTTTTTACATTTGTATTAGTTTTGCTATTGTAAACATGGTAAATGGGGTGAGTATTTTGTTCTGACATCCGTGATTTTGACGGTGGTTGAACCTGGTAGATCACCCTTTTGGATTCACAACTCAACCCGATCTTGCTAAAATGTCTGGCCAGAGTAATAGACGACGAACCAAGATTACAGCATAATTAGATCGACGTCTCATGCCTGTCATCAAATAAACAGATGTAGACTACATTTTGCTTGTAGTGGGTCGATATCTCGATTTGTATCCATGTTGTATTGTTGGCGATTTATTTGAGTGACATATATCTTACTCTAGGTATAAGATTTAAGAATTATTGAGAATCGTGTGATATCCAGGGACATTATGTGATACCAAAGTGTATATGTATATGTATGGTATATATAACACTATTCGTGGCTTTCTTTTCTGTAACCATGTCCTTGAAAAAGAGGTAAGCCACGTATTACAAACAATGTGATCAATATATTTATATATATATGCAGTTCGTCTTATATTTGACATGTGAGATATTTCTGTAATAATAGCCGTTCTATTGCTTTGTCTGCAGTAATATCTGAATATTATTATCGGCTAAATATCAGATGTCAACCTGGATGTATGTCAAGGCTAGGCCAACCTCATGTGTTAGAAAATTGTGTTATTGCTAAGATTTGTGTCTATTAATTGCAACATAATGACCTCGGAAACAAACCATTAGCATTTATTGATATACAATTTAATATATTCATCTTTGATATTCTCATATTAGGCCTACCGTGCTTGGTATTAGTCCAGTAAGTAAAAGTGTCATTGTGCAGAAAGGTTCAACAAAATTGTCGGAGAAGGTTTCTTAGCATATTTCTCTTCATTGGCATGTCTACGATACGTAAAAAAAAGTCCCACGAAAAATATTCAGAGGAAATGTCAAAAAAGGAAAAAATCCAAGATGGCCGCCATCACAATTAGGACAATTTAAAAAATGTGATAATTATAGAACTAATTCAAATAATGTGTGATACATCTATTCATACTAGCTCCAAACGATACAATCAATAAACATATTATTGGTGTTGTGTCATTGAAATTTAAAAAAATGGCCGCTATTTTTAATAGAAAAAATGCTAAATCATATAATTCTTTATATTACAAGTGAGTTTTTTTCTTTGCATGTGACTGATTATTATTAATGTACCATGGCTAATGTATCAATGGTTCCTACATCTCCACTCTGTTTGCAACCAGTAAACTTAGAAAAATCATGACGTCTCTCGGCTAACAGAAAGGCAATGTGCCGGCATTAACAGAGCTAGTATAGCTAGTATAGCTCGAAACCTTCCAGAAATCAACTACAGTGAAAATGAGCGTCCATTTCGTACATTAACAGTGTAGACGCAAGCGCACGCATCTAACTGCGGTAAGAGCAGCTGAACGACATGATAAATCTACAATTACTTTACACAAAAACAAACGATCTAATGCCACAGCTTTTTTATTTTAAGCAATACTGTCTTTTTGCGGTATTTTTGTGGACCAGAAAGATACGTTTAAACATCCAAACAGAGGCATAGCACAGTTCCGTCGTGTAATGGAAATAGAATTTGAGGAGACTATAAAAGAGCATTGTGCTCAAAGGCAGGATAAATGGGCTGTTTTGGTTGAGTATACTGGCTGTGTTTGACTTACCAGCAGCGGATGATATATCACCCCCGACTGTGACAAAAATTGTCGGGCAGGAAAACAAATCCCTTCCCGCTTCATCAAGAGGAAGTTCCAATATAAAAACCAAAGCTTGCACTGAAAAATGATGCATTCAGAAATACCACATCCTGGCAAAAGCTCCGATATATTCCTACCCCTTATTGACATGACGCCAAGTGACCCTACATATGTGCGCTCTACACTTGAGTATTTGTCTGATCATGCCAGAAGGCATCGTGTGACACCGATCGGATTGCATACATGATCATATCACAATCAGCTGAAAGTCTACTGCATCAGATCGTCTTAGTATTTGGTAGCTTCCACACTGAAATGAGTTTCCTGGGCACAATTGGAAGCTTAATGGCTGGAACTGGATTGAAAGGGATCATGTGCTGATGGTAGTGTGGATCAGTTATGTCAGGAAAGGCAGTAGCATGAAGTGTGCAAGCCCATATTCTGGTGGACAATGCTCTTAATGCCATCATCGCCACACATGCTTTTGGTCTGGATACACCAAAGTGTCGACGGTTCTGCCTGCGGAGCAAGAGCCATCACATACGGTAGAAGCTTTTAGTCACAAGGGTAGGTATAGGCATGAACAAAAGCTCACAACTGGACTCGTTGGAGAGCTGGCCTACTATGATGCAACCTTACCGCACTGTCAAGCTTTGGATTATGCACATGGACCTTGTCAGCATACTTCGATCCCTCCTTCGATCCCTCCTTCGATCTGCACGCAGATGTTGCCGTATCTGGCTGCTTCGGGTTACAATAATTAGACTTGGTTCCTTGTACTCTACTTGGAGAAAATGGATAAGTTTGAGGATACACATCCATCCGTCTATGCCAAATTCAGAAAGATATATTTGTTCTCTTAAAGACAGCTGTTTATTGGGCATTTTCGGAGATCTCTACATTGAGCAAGTATTCATGGGTAACATCAAATCAGTTGGCGGACTGACCAGACGACGAGGATTTGAAGAATCTTCAAGCCTTGTTTAGTTGCTATCTAGACCATCATGTGCTGAAGTACACAAGGCAACGCAGGAGGTTCTCAAACACTGATGAAAAGGATGTCCACAAAGATCTCATACCGGCTAGAATGAAGCCTGATGTTAAAGACCTTCAGTCCCTGTTGGATCATTTGTTAGGGAGAAAACCATTTGCATACAACAATACGGAGCTCCAGAGTATCTCATCGGGTATTATAGGAGAAGTATCAGTCAATGTCGACAGTGCCAAAACCATTGGAGAATCCATTATAGCCTCCATGATAGGAAAGTCGGTATCACAGCATAAATTTTCTTAGAAGGAACAGGGCAGAACTTTGACATCTTCAGTGCATATGGCTGTAGATAGGCAAAACAAATTGAACCTCAGCAACTTTGCTAACGCCTCCTTGTCACTGGATTGGTAGTATTGAACTCTCAACTTTGCTTCAGTATGAGTTGTGTTCATACCCTTCATCACTATTCGATTCTAAACTGTTAATAAGGCTTGCAGATAATTAAGGCGGATCTTCAAAACGGGCTAATTAAAAAGTTGATAGAATGTGTCATTAGTGGATCATATGCTATGCCCACAAACAGGGTACTGATTTGAATTTAGAGCGCGCCTCCAAATTCTCTGAGAAAGTGGAATCCAGTGGAAATGTGTCAGCCAGCAAATGTGTCAGCCAGCCAGCCAGCCAGCCAGCCAGCTGGATAGCTGGCTGGCTGGCTGGCTGACTAGATAGCTGGATAGCTGGCTGGCAAATAAACTGGTATTCACCCCGACGATATTAACTGATTCCTCAATTGAATTACCACCACCGTAATCGTTGGATAGTCAGCCAGCCAGCCAGCCAGCCAGGTATATAGCTAGCTAGTCAGCCAGCCAGCCAGCCAGCCAGCCAGCCAGCCAGCCAGCCAGCCAGCCAGCCAGCCAGCCAGCCAGCCAGCCAGCCAGCCAGCTATCCAGCTAGCTAGTCAGCCAGTCAGTCAGCCAGCTAGCCAGCCAGCCAGCCAGCCAGCCAGCCAGCCAGCCAGCCAGCCAGCCAGCCAGCCAGCTATCCAGCTAGATAGTCAGCCAGCCAGCCAGCCAGCCAGCCAGCTATCCAGCTGGCTAGTCGGCCAGCCAGCCAGCCAGCCAGCCAGCCAGCCAGCTATCCAGCTAGCTAGTCAGCCAGCCAGCCAGCCAGCTATCCAGCTAGATAGTCAGCTATCCAGCCAGCCAGCTATCCAGCTAGCTACTCAGCCATCCAGCCAACCAGCTATCCAGCTACATAGTCAGGCAGCCAGCCAGCCAGCCAGCCAGCCAGCTATCCAGCTAACTAGTCCACCAGCCAGCCAGCCAGCTATCCAGCTAGCTAGTCAGCCAGCCAGCCAGCCAGCTATCCAGCTAGATAGTCAGCCATCCAGCTAGATAGTCAGCTATCCAGCCAGCCAGCTATCCAGCTAGCTACTCAGCCATCCAGCCAGCCAGCTATCCAGCTACATAGTCAGGCAGCCAGCCAGCCAGCCAGCCAGCCAGCTATCCAGCTAACTAGTCCACCAGCCAGCCAGCCAGCTATCCAGCTATCTAGTCAGCCAGCCAGCCGGCTAGCTAGTCAGCCAGCCAGCCAGCCAGCCAGCTATTCAGCTATCTAGTCAGCCAGCCAGCCAGCCAGCCAGTTATCCAGCTAGATAGCCAGCCAGCCAGCCAGCCAGCCAGCAAGCCAGCCAGCCAGCCAGCTATCTAGCTAGATAGTCAGCCAGCCAGTCAGCCAACTATCCAGCTAGCTAGTCAGCCAGCCAGCCATCCAGCTATCCAGCTAGATAGTAAGCCAGCCAGCCAGCCAGCTATCCATCTAGCTAGTCGACCAGCCAGCCAGCCAGCTATCCAGCTAGATAGTCAGCCAGCCAGCCAGCCAGCCAGCCAGCTATCCAGCTAGCTAGTCAGCCAGCCAGCCAGCTATCCAGCTATCTAGTCAGCCAGCCAGCCAGCCAGCCAGCCAGCCAGCCAGCTATCCAGCTAGCTAGTCAGCCAGCCAGCCAGCCAGCTAGCTAGCCAGCCAGCCATCCATCCATCCATCCATCCATCCAATTCAATTGAGGAATTCAATTGAGGAATCAGTTAATATCGTCGGGGTGAATACCAGTTTATTTGCCAGCCAGCTATCCAGCTATCTAGTCAGCCAGCCAGCCAGCCAGCTATCCAGCTAGCTAGTCAGCCAGCCAGCCAGCCAGCTATCCAGCTAGCTAGTCAGCCAGCCAGCCATCCAGCTATCCAGCTAGATAGTAAGTCAGCCAGCCAGCCAGCTATCCAGCTAGATAGTCAGCCAGCCAGCCAGCCAGCCAGCCAGCTATCCAGCTAGCTAGTCAACCAGCCAGCCAGCTAGCCAGCTATCTAGTCAGCCAGCCAGCCAGCCAGCCAGCCAGCCAACCAGCCAGCTATCCAGCTAGATAGTCCGCCAGTCAGCCAGCTGGATGGCTGGCTAGTCAGCCAGCCAGCCAGCCAGCCAGCCAGCTATACAGTTAGCTAGTCTTCCAGCCAGCCAGCCAGCCAGCTATCCAGCTAGATAGTCAGCCAGCCAGTCAGCCAGCTATCCAGCTAGATAGTCAGCCAGCCAGCCAGCCAGCCAGCTATCCAGCCAGCCAGCCAGCCAGCCAGCCAGCCAGCTATTCAGCTAGCTAGTCAGCCAGCTATTCAGCTAGCTAGTCAGCCAGCCAGCCAGCCAGCCAGCTATCCAGCTAGATAGTCAGCCAGCCAGCCAGCCAGCCAGCCAGCCAGCTATCCAGCTAGATAGTCCGCCAGCCAGCCAGTCAGCCAGCCAGCTATTTAGCCAGCCAGCCAGCATCCATCCATCCATCCATCCATCCATCCATCCATCCATCCATCCATCCATCCATCCATCCATCGTTACTTATTGGGATACTACGCAAAAAGATGAAACTAACATTAAAACAACAAATGGTCAACAAATGGTCAATGTGCCTGGAACTGTTCTGCTCTGCAAAGAGAAAATGCAGTATGTGATTACTTGCAAGTAGAGGGATACTGCCTTTTGATTTTGCACGAACCCTTCTACAATGCTGGTCCAACATTGAGTCAAGTCTTGTTTGCTCATTTTGGGTGAGCATCTTTGAAGAACCAGCTGGTTGACTTTGCCTGTTTGCTGATGTAAAATATATATCTGAATGCACAATAAGAAGTTAACTAAATGTACAGTGATATGAATGAATAATTGTGTTTTAGGTCACTGGTTTGCACAAACAGGCTAAACTGTGGCCAGTGAATCTCCTGAGAATGACGAGATGAATCAGATTACACTGCCGCCATACACATTACATGGCTCAAAATTCGCACCCTCGCAGTCTGAAACCGGGCACCATGTCTCTCGTGCCAGGGGAGCACCCCACACTATATGCACGAGTCGATTAGTAATAAACCATTTCTTTATATGAATTCTTTCAGTGCGGGCAGCGTCTTCAGACGTCAGAATCTGACGTCTGTAGACGTAAGATTCTGATGTCTGAAGTCGATCCCCGCACTGAAAGAGTAAAATATTTCTATTGGCCGTAGACCCATAGGTATTCAAATGAAGCGGAAAGGGCTAACTAAGACATTGATGATTTCAAATTGAAAAAAAATGTTCTCCCGGTTTATATCATTCATTCATTCATTCATTCATTCATTCATTCATTCATTCATTCATTCATTCATTCATTCATTCATTCATTCATTCATTCATTCATTCATTCATTCATTCATTAGCCTTCAAAAGAAGAAAACATACAAAAGTACAGTTAATGCAACATTTTGGCACGTTGCATTAAGTTTAGAAGTATTCTGTTTTGTGGATTGTTATTTCCTAAAAGTAGACATACACTGTGAGTCAGACCATCTTGTACGGCACATCCTCTCGTAAAATTATTCCTGACGACTCGCGAATAGGTGTCAGGAAAAATATATTGCAAGAAGGATATGCCCTACTTTTTACATATCAGCTTAACCCTGGAAATCAGGTCTCAGCTGTTGTTTTATATAAAATGGCCTAGCTCCTGACGAGCTAGAGAGCAGCGATCGGGTCAGCTCTAGAGAATTCCTATGTATAATGGCCTCTATTTTACAAATGTTGAGAGCTTGTAATATAACAGAACTTTTACAGAACTTATGAACACCTATGCTTGTTTTTAGCAATTTAGCTTGTAATTTGTCCATTTTCAACATTGACTCTCTGTTTATGCGAACAGAACTAGAACCATACAGCAAAAAAACTGGACAAATAGCTAACTCCCATGGACATGATGGGTACCTATCATGTTTCAGCGCTTTGAGGGTTAAAACTGACCTTTTTACACCGAGAACGGAGAACGAACCCAGAACCCCGAACTCGTGACGTGACAGGTGATATGCCAAGTAGTAACCACTATACCTATACCATGTATACTGCTTTGCAAAGCCAACAGGCAGTATTTGCTTGCTTTACAAGTAAGCAGATACTGCCTCTTAGCTTTGCATAGCAGTATGGGTCGCAGCCCTCCATGACCAGTGGATGCTTAGCTGATATCATAAACCGCACCCTTAGTATTGGCTCAACATTGGATCAACGGATGTGTTGCCGGCAAATTATTAAAGACGACCTTTACCGTCAGTTACATTTCACGCCTGTTTAAGCTCTTCTGGTTGGTAGATAAGTATGATTAGACTTGGAAGAATATGCCTAATCCGACATGAAGGAGGAAAAATGCATTGAACAAGAAAAGTGTATATTCACAATCACCATGTACTTATTCCGATTTGCCGTTTACTTCTGTGCGTGTCATTGTCGTAGGCCAAGTAATAGTGCGATTTTAGCTTCATTGAAAAAGTTGATCTGAAAAGTGGCCACTTGTTGAAGAAATGTCCATTCAACCTGAAATACTACGTACTTCTAACATACTTCTAACAAGGTATCTTTTGATGTAAAACACAATACAAATCCATTGTTATTTCTGTTCACCGCATACGTTATAGTTGATAATAATACTGGTTTATTCAGTCATAACATTACATCTAGAGCCTGAAAAAAAGCTACCTTTGATAATTAACAACAGAGTTATGACAAAATCGTGGTGCTATATAATATTGTTTCAGGCTGCTTTTGTGGGTCATCAATTTCATTTTATATTAAATCGCTCATGGTATAAAGAGGGGGTTGTTTTTAGTCTTATTGCGAAGGTCGTAATCGTGGCCTTCCAGAGGGATTGCAGGAACAGGTTTGGGTTGTTAATTGTGGCGAAGTCTCTGTCTGACGCACCCCCCCCCCCCACAGACAGAAAGGTCCACATACTAAGGTTAACTTTTTTTTAGATACATATAAACCTAATCTCCACTAATGATCACTTGTGCGCTTGCTTGATTCCTTTATTCTGCGTAAATATGTCGCCGGAATGCGTTATTTAGTGTGTATTTTTCAAAAAAATTGGGGGTCAAAATTGGGAAGACCCCCCCCCTCTACAAAAACGGCCGAATTAAGGTCCATAATATACTAAAACACCTCCCCAATCAAATTCCTGGGCACGGGCCTGCCCAATATATTATACTGGGTGACATACTCCATATTAGTCTGATGGAAGTAAACATAATATTGGTGTATGTTGTCATGCTATGGCTATGGTTGATGCATATAAAAATGTTGTATATTTTGGAGGAAACAAGTAGTAGATACGTATGTCAAAATTGACCTATGCTGATTTGAAGTTTCACTCGTGTCACCAGTGACTCTCTCTACTTCACACTGTGACACTCACTGATTGCAGTGAGCCTCTCTAGATTACAGTGTGAGATGTTTTATCATCGAATATTTTCAGAACGATAGATTTTATATAGAAAATACCATGTATAGTCTCCAATAGATACAATTTAATTATCGTGTTAAGACGTTTTAGCTGATAATATGGAATTTTTATGCCATTAATGTTTGAAAGGGGATGATGGACATGTGGGAGGACTATGAAGGATGATGTGTGGCCTGTGGTATAATATGAGGGAATATAAAAGCAATACTGTTGCATAATTCTTTGAGTGGTAGTGTTGATAGACATAGATAGCATAGAGAAAGCAGTATCTCGGTAAGCACAAGACATTGAACCATTGTTGGTTTAATGCTGTTCCAGCGTCGTAGACGATAGACCATTATTAAACCAACATTGTTTCAACGTCTTGTGTTTGCTGGGATATAATCTCCTCCGAGCTGCAGCATCCTACCCAGCAAACATAATATGTTTAACCAATGCTGGTCCAGTGCTGGTCCAGCGTCGTACACGGTGGACCAACATTTAACCAGCATTGGTTCGACGTATTGCTTTTGTAGGGTTAATTTCTCGCTGAAATAAGTAACAAGTACAAAATAGAAAGACTGAGTATAATCTTAATATCTATTATTTTGAATGATGACGTCTGAACATTCTGATGATGATAATTATGTCATTTAATGACCCTATCGTGTACGAAACCCACATTATGTCTACCGTCGACATGTTCAACAGCTGAACGGGCGGGGGCCCTAGGGTAGTGGTTAGCACCGCTGCCTTTCACGCCAGAGTCCGGGGTTCGGTTCCCGGTCTCGGCGGTTTGAAAGAAACAAAATTGTTTCTTCCCCATCCACGTGTGAAAGTTAGTATTGTGGGGAGCCTCCGTGACCGAGAGGTAGCGTGCTCGGCCTCAGACCGCCAGGGCTCGAATTTCGAATCCTGTGTCTGGAGGACAGTGTCATCTCAATCATCTCACCATCCTCAGGAGGTTTTCCTGGCCCAGTTTAGCCTATATGTGCACAAAGGTGGCCTAAAGCCCGATTCATTTCATTTCAACAGCTGAACAGTCACTGCTGCTCGAAATACTATGGTGGCCATGGTTGAAACCTATTCCTCGTTTGATACTAGCTATTTGGTCCAAAGTATACTTTTCGCCTTGTCTAATGTGCATGACACTAATCTTAAGGGCAAGCTCGACATTTAGTGACCTTCACCTAATTTCAAGGTCACCAGGTGACGGAAACCAATATGGCTTGTAAACGCAATGACTTCATAACACCTCGACTTAGAGCCTTCATTTTTTTACCCCATGTGCATGATACTAATCTGAAGGTCAAATTCGACATTCAGTGACCTTGACCTAATTTCAAAGTCACGGAAGCCAAAATGGCTTGTAAGCGCGATAACTTCATAATGCCCTGACTTAGGGCCTTCATTTTTTTACTTCATGTGCATGACACTAATCTGAAGATAACATTCGACAATCAGTGTGCTTGACTTAATTTCAAGGTCAACAGGTCACGGGAACTAAAATGGCTTGTAACCGTGATAACTTATACCTCATGTACATCACACTAATCTGAAGGTGACGCACGACATTTAGTGACCTTGAACTAATTTCAAGGTCACCAGGTCACGGAAACCAAAATTACTTGTAAGCGTGACGACAATTTCCTAACGCATTCGGCTTTGAGTTAGGGCCACATGTGCATAAATTTATTCTTCTTCTACGACTGAGGGGTCCTGCCATTAAATAAACGACTATTTTTTATATTACCACGCTTAATAATTGTACAAAACGGTTACTTTGCATCGCTTCATCGCATAAGATCCGGAGTATATTATATGGAAGCAGCGTCGCCAACATGATTATAGATGCGAATCACTATTTATATTATGTCAGGAACATTAGCCAAAAATGCACTGGCGCGTGGAATAAATTTGTAACAAGCTCAGGAATGTTTCATAAGATGATCCTAATTAACGTGTTTCACATACTTAAAGTACCCGGGAGCCCACCCCCCCCCTCCCCGAGCAATTATCGGAAATTAAAAAATTCCAAACTGGCCGCCAATACGACAAAACATAGTGAAAAACACATGGTATATGTTAATAACCCAGGTGTATTGAAGAAATAAGCCAGATATCACCTTTGTAGCAAATATATTATTAATGGAACATACATATGTAAAAATAACTGTTTATTGTATGAAGAAACGTAGTTATTATTAAACTATTTTCTGTGCAAAGACGTAGACCTTGTGTATCAAGTTTATCGGATATTTTTAAACAAAAATACTAATACTGTAACCAATCCTATCTACATGTGTATGTATATTTTAATTGGTATCAACTGATTAATATACTTGTTAATTGTCAATTATATAGCATGACAAAATAGTGACGTACGTACTGTATGAAAACCAGGACTACAGGACTAAGCATTATATCAAGGTTCATCATTCCACACCAATGGCTGCATCATATATTCAAACTTCCGCTACCTCTACTGATCTGCAGGCGAAAAATCATTCCCCAAACCACTGTGTGGTATGTCACGTAGCATGAAACATGTGAAAGACATTGTTGGATTTGATGGTTTCTTTTCTTGTGACTCTATATTTTCTTTTGGTATCGAAGTTGCTTTCCTGTTACAGCAGTCCTGCCAATATCGTATGTGTGTCATCGTATTTGTGTCATCACAGTTCACAGACAAATGTTGTCTGCAACTGCTCATGTTGCAATAATGGTACAAGTCATTCACTTTCAAGCTGTAGGTTTATTTGATGCTTGAGTTATAACTTCACCAGTGTGTGCATGTACACACAGTGGACAAAAGTCTGTTCATCCCCAAAGTGATGCATATTGCAAAGATGCTTAATACCTTAATTGAATCACAGCAGATAAACTCAAACCCGGTTTTCTGGCAAGAGCCATTGTACCACTAGAACACAAATGGGTGATGTTGGTCCCTAAACATTTGCTATACTGACTCCAGCAATTGTTTATCCATGAGGTCAATGTAAGAATGCTGGCTGAGATTCCCATCAGCCACTACCGAATTGCCAACACCAGGGAAGCTGATGCATCCCCGAACCATCACAGAAGCGTTACTACGTAGCCGAAATCGCGTTGGGTCTGGACTTATACGCTATCCAATTCTTCTGCAACATCTTTCAATTCCATCATCAGTGTGTAAAGTAAACGTACACACATCAGAGAGCACCACAAAGGAACAATTGCCATCACAGGTTTTCATAGCAGCTGGCGTACCAACAAACGTTCTCCAGTGAAAGGACAAATTATTCCCAGGTAGTCTTCTTCGGACGGCGGCGTCTTTTATCACTTCTGCCTGATAATCTGTACCTTGCCCAAATATTTTGCATTGTTTTTTTTGTTGCCGCTGAAATGCGCTGCAATTACATGATTTTAAATACCAATACGTTTGAGTCTTATAATTTGAACTCGATCTTCATAACCAATGTCTCGATTGCGCTACAATTACATGATTTTAAATACCAATACGGTTGAGCCTTATAATTTAAACTCGATCTCCATAACCAATGTCTCAATTGGAACCCATAATAACAATGCACAGGCATAATGTCGCATGATGTGGTGCATCCTGTTGAAAGCCTTAAAATGATCTCGGTACAGTGTACGAGCTGGCCGCTCAGTAGTGATTAAACAATGGTTTGTGCATGTATTGTGTGGGGGGTGCACAAACTTATGTCCACTGTGTGTATCACAGTGTTGAGCATTTCTGGCTGTTCTATTTTAGCAAAAGTGTTCGTGTTGATCTGACGTTGAAGCATGGACAACAGTTAACGTTATCACATCATCATCCAGAAATGAGTTTGTAGGATATTGACTTTTCAATAGTGTATATTTCTTAGAACATTGCTGTGATAACTGTTCATCGGAAGTGTAGTTAGAGCTGCTGTAGTGAAGATGTGAGAAAGTATAATGACCATTTTTTTTAGTGTATTATATGATAGCACTTGAGTGATACAAGCAAAACCAAGACCACTGCCTGGGTTCAATGCCTAACTTGTATATCTTTATATGAAAGATTGGAAAGACTATTCAAGAGTATATCTTGTATAGGCTACTATTGATACATAATAAGTAAAAATATTTCTTGAGAACTCCGGGTCGGCTGCTGGCTACCAGTCATGGAGAATCAAGGCTTGGCTCAAAAATACGGAAGAATCTCTTGAATGGTTGTTGTGTATTAGTGACAAAAAGTACATTGCCCTTATCATGCTTATAGATCAAAACGTATCCCCTCCGCTATGGAATATGGTATGAGCTCTACTTACACCTCGTCAGTTATTGATAATATGTGTATCAGATTTTACTTTAATGATACCGACTGCAGACACTTAGTGACCCGGACACAGCAGTATTCACATCTTCAATAAGTCCCATGGTAGGATACTGTCCAAGATTGTATAAGGTGATATTAATATCATCACATTTTTTTGCAAGTGTACAAGTGCGTGTTGTATATGATCATGGGGACCAGTCCTGAAACTTTCAGCTTGTTGCAAATTTATTACACGCTCAACTCTATTATTCCTGAGATACATCATGTAAATGATATGTTCCACTTCGATGTCCAGGATTGTTCATCCCCAGCATATACACATGATTGTGTTGTTATCCCAACTAACACGACACCTTGACCCAATGTTGTTTGATGTTGGACAAGCGTCGGAAACGTTGTTACAACATTAACCCAGAACTGGGTCGACATCTGGTGTTTGCTAGGTGGAGCTACCTCGACATCTGAGATTCATGGGAATATCTAGCTTTAGTCTTTCAAATCTTCTAGTGAAGGGGCGCAACTTTAACGCAACGAGGCCGCCATTAATTTGATCGCCTAGTCACATTGAAAGGGGAGAAACAATGATATTGTTTGGAAAAACCCAAATAGAATCTTCTGCGTTCAAAATTAGGTGATATTTTTGTTTGGATAGTACTTATGCCATGCTGCACACATATATGCCCTATATATCTTATGATAGCATAGGTAATCAGTATAATTAACTGGTGTGTATGGGCATCGTTGCGGGGGTAGGCCTATACACCTGATTTTTAACTCAGATAATATGCCATTCACAATATTATCATGGACTACGTTGCTATATAGATAACCTGAACGTGAACATGCACGTGTACAGTATTGTATCATAGTGGATGAGGGAAAATATCAGTTAGCTATGAAGGCGTGAAAATCTCAAAGTGAGCATAATCCTTTAACCCTAAAAACGATGAAATACTTAAATAGAAATCATAGACCAAAGGATTTGAAATCATCACAAATGTCTTAGTTTCCGCTTCATTTGAATATCTATGTTATAGGTTTACGGCCTTTATAAATAGTTTACTCTTACGGTGCGGGGATCGACTTTAGACGTTAGAATCTGAGGTCTAATGTCCACCCCCGGCCTTAAGGGTTAAATAGCTTTGTGTCGCTCATTTTGTTCACAAAAAATTGCACAATTCATATATGAATGCGTTGTGAATACATGTATGTTGATAAATGATGACATGATTTAATTTTTGTTTGGACGAAAAAGGGTATCGTATAACTCTGATGTAATTAATACATGGTGGTAGTTTTGTCAACTTCCAGGCCAAACTAGATAAATGCATTTTTCAACAGAAAACAAAACATAACATTTTTTATAGTAGTTTTAAAGACTAAGGGGTTAATTATTTTTTAAATTGAAATATAGTATATTCATTTGCTACGCTCAAATAGTTTTGTAAGTTTTAATGTCAAATTTGTGATTTGTGCCAAAAAAATTGTAGATTGTATCTGTAAATCAGCTATTTTCATTGACTATTTTGTCGGGGTTTATTAGGGGTCAAATGGTCGAAATCGAGCTTGGCAAACAACATTTTTGAAATCAGCACATTCAAATTAGGTTTACACAGGTTTAAAAACACTTTTACCCCAAAACGCCTTCGGCACTATTTTAGAGAACAACGTTAGCATTCCCCTATTTATAAGACTAGGATATTATTTTTCATTCATAAATATATTTGAATTAACCGCTGAGCTACACAATTTAAATTTTTAGCCACCCTGAAGTCGGGTCTCACTGCCACGACCCACAACTTCAAGTGGAGAAAAATTACTCATTTGTTAATTCGAAAAAAAGCTAAGCATTTGTAATTCTTGGTGTTTAAACAGTCATTTCCGAATAAAAGTGATTTAACTTGCTAGTAAAACAAATTAAAAACGACTAGTAGTGCTTCGTGATGAAATATAACGCCGTCCAAATGTTCTTCGCCAGCTTTAATTATAAATAGTAGCGTAGCGTTTTTATCTTAAAAAACAACAACCTGTAAAAGAGTGTGCAACGTCTCAGCAGTTGGAATTGAGACAAATAATTTTTTAAAGATTTTGATGAGAGGCTTAGCTCTTACAACACTAATATATTTTAGTATAAACTATGGAGACCAAAGGGTTTTTCAAATTAAAATCATCTCAAATGTCTTAGTTAGCTCTTTCATTTGAATACCTATGTTATGGGTCCCCGGCCATTAAAAAATTGTTTTACTTTTTCAGTGCGGAGTTGGATTTTAGACGTCAGGATCTGACGTCTATAGACGTCAGATTATGACATCTAAAGTCGGACCCGCGCTCTAAGGTTTAACAGGTTATGGGTACTCACTTCGATGTCACACGCAGGTTGTGTATTGAAATACTTCATTCAGTTTGAACGGCTTTCACAGATGACCGGTTCTCTCCTCTGGAGAGGGAACAAACACAAAACCAGCGTTGGAGACGCTGGGCCAACATTACTCCAGCACTGGTTATATGTCTCGTGTTTGCCGGGTAGCTATGCTGTATCGGATAACAGCACGCAGACTTCTGGAGCACGTGGTGTGAAGACACTCTAGATACTGAAGTAGGCTAGTAGCCTATTGATAGTAAAATACTACACAACATTTTGTGTACTCTTAGTTATCCAATCACCTCGCCCCCCACGTCATCATCAGTATATTATTCATTTCACATCTACAAAGTGCACTGTTTTTTGTGAGAGGTACATGTATGGCGCTATGTTTCTCCCCTCTCACTATTGAGACATTTTTTCGATGTTGTGTCCTTGGGAAAGGCACCTCACCCTCATATGCTACACTGGAAAATGAGTACCTGGTAGGACAAAGATGGCAATGGCAGTGTATGATAAGTTCAATGCACTGAAATGGCTGCAGTACTTTATGCTCTCCGTGGAGTTGAATTGGCACACAAACTAACAGGTTCAGTGACCAGACAATAAAATGTAAAGTCGGATGATAGTTCTTTAGATTTGATATCGGACTATAAACCTCTACCTTTACTTTCAACATTTTACAAAGGTACTTAACCACTTCACTTCCAGGCCGAAGTACATGCCAGGATATAACTATGGTAAATCCGACAGAAATTTTCGTCATGTATGGTAACGTAACATGACGAATGACGACGGAAATTTCCGTCATGTATGGTAATGAAGGAGTTAAGTGACCGTCCAGGTAGAAAAGTGATAATGATTTTATGTTTTTTTTACACAAGGTTTTGTATGCAAATTCGCACTAGAGGAGCATTATATTGAAAAGCGGTAGCAACATTTTTTGCGATGACAAGAAAACATAAATGTAAGACGTTCTCTGCAAGCATGAATGTGTATTGTTAATACAACTACTTCAGTACGATAGTCTCTATATAAGTGTAGTCATAAACGAGCATGAAGAAGTGAAGGAAATAATAAATTATCCCAAAATAATGTATATAAGTATTATCTCAATAAGGTGATGCAATACATTGCATTTACATGAAATTAGCCCTTTAACCGCCAAATTAATCAATTTAAATTTTTACTCACTTCAAGTTGTGTCTCGCTGACTTGATTGACAACTTCAAGTAAGTGAAAACTTTTCACATTTTGACAAAATGGACGTTAACGATGCAGAAATCTTGCTGATTGATGTCGCGTTTTAACTTTAACATGTGTAAAAATTGATATGAAATGTGCTAAAAAAAAATGTAAAAAACGAATATAATCCAAACCGGCGATTAACCCTTACAGCGCTAGGATCGACTTTAGTCGTCAGAATCTGACGTCTGTAGACGTCAGATTCTGACGACAAAAGTCGATCCTTGCACTGTAAAAGTCAGAATATTTATAATGGTCGTAGACCCATAACCTGATAACATAGGTATTCAAATGAATCGGAAAGAGCTAAATAAGACGATTATTATTTTTTTTTTTCAAATAAAACCCATTGATCCCCATGGTTTATACGAGAGTATTTTTAGCGTTGTAAGGGTTAAGAGGTTAATGTAGAGGGTGTATCTGTGCACTCGGATTTGGTGGAAAGGGAACTATAGTTGCAGTCAACTTCCACCAGCGTTGGGTGTTTTTCGCCGATTTCTCGATCAATTCTTGATCAATTTACATGAAATTTTGCAAGCACTCTTTTCAACTATTCCGGAACCCAGAAAATTTCATGAAATATGAGCAAGTATTTCAAAAGTTAGACCATTTGACATGTAGTAGAATTTTGAGATTAAACCTGAATGAAATTAATGGGTTATAGAGGAGCGTAAATAAATCAAAATTACATATTTTTTCTTGAAATTTTCAGGGAAGTTGCCGTAAGACTAGAAAATAACGCTTGCCAAATTTCTGACAATCGGATGAAAATTGCGTGCGTAGTTAGCTAAAAGCATGCAACGAAAAAGTGACAAATTTAAAGTGACTTTTACTTTATTTACCTGATTCCTTTATTTTAATAATAATTGTGGGTTCATATTTCAGTTGAAATGCGTGTGTGTTATACCATTATCAGTGACAGTGCTGTTGTCGTCCACGGGATCAATGTAATCTCGTTACGTAGTTCAACGGGATTTCTAATTATTGTTCATATCAGAGGCATCTATTATGTCATACATCAACATAACTTGAGACGAATCATTACAGCCAAAAAATAATTCATTTACAGATTTGATGAACAGGTTTTGCTATAAGCTAATAACATGGAACGTCTTGTAAACATGTCGCAGCAAAAAAATCGTACTAGTTTACCGCAGCTGTATGATGAGGATGGGGACACTTAGTGACCGGAGATTGAACCGGATCTGAGACCCAGAGTCTTTTCTGTGACAGCATGAAACTTCTGGCTGAACTCCCAGCATGCCGGTCACTATTTAAACACAAACACCATCTCAATTGCATGCGAGCGTGCTTGAGACACTACAAGAGCGAACAATACAAGAGCTGCTACTTTTTTATCGCATATTAGATGTTGATGGAATTAACCTCACATTGTTTAATAATAATTGTAATTTTTCATTTAATCCAGGCGTCTTGATAGCTCAAAAATAATGTATTGGCTGAAATAGCCCAGTTATAAATTAGGTCTATAGCATTGTCTGGTTGGTAAACGTAAACTATTTTGTATAAAGTTCCCGTTAATTTGGTAACTCTTGAACAGCCATGTTAATTATTTATAATTTTCACTAACTTTAGGTTGCGTCTCGCTAGCGTGATTTACGACTTCCTTCAAGTGAACACAAATTATTCAGATTTGACAAAATGAAGATCAACTATTTTAAAATCTTGCTGATTGATGTCACGTTTTACCTTTAACATGTTTAAAAGGTATTTGATGTGATAATAAAACAACAAAAAAACAATCACCGTGGTAGTGTAGCAAAGTTAGATAACAATATTTTTGTCGTTAGCAATTATGTTATTTCATGTCACAATCAACTCCTATTTTCACATATAGAATACGCAAATAATGACTAGTATAAATAACTCTTTTTGTTGTTAATTAACCATGTGATATGTTTACATGTTATAAAAACGCGAGCCGATCTAGCAGAAATTGATTGGTAGAAATTAGCGAGGGTTAGGGGGCCACCATTCAATCTCCTTGACTGCTTGAGTTTTTGTCGCGGACAAATTATTTATTTCCACCCGGCTCGGCGGCGCGCTGTAAATTTCAAATTTTATTACATGTAACCTATGTAGAACAGTAAATAAAGTAAATTATTTATTTCATTCGAGTCTGCCCGAAATTATTTATTTCAAATTTTTTTCAGCCCTCCCCCTGGAGATTGAATGGTGCCCCCTTACTATTCACTTGTTAAGTAAGCCTATAGTGCTAAACAATTAAACTAACCAGACGAGTATTCTACATATACGGAGGGCGTAATAATTTATTTGAATGATATTATAATTTCTCATTATATTTGTCCCAATTTGTCCAGTATGGCTAGTAAATTAAACGCCTTGGAAGTTTTTTTCTTGATTGCTTTTACAGCGAGAGACTACATCTGTTGATATGCTGATTACCACTGAAGAAGGTAAAAACTGATACTGTAGATCTGGTAATATTCGCGAGGTTTTGATTTTCGCGAATTTCGCGAGGACAAATTTGCGAGTTCAAGAAGCACGTGAAAATTAATATTGTAATAGCGCTACTAGAGAAAAATATTCGCGAAAATTTCCTAAACTTCGTAAAAAATTCCAAAATCGGAAATTCGCAAAAAATTTTTAAACACACGAAAATTACCAGATCTACAGTATTTAAACACTGGTAAAGGTCGACGAAAAAATGAGTGACCCTTTATGCTAAATTTAACAACCGTCAGTGCAGACACATTCCACGATTGTATAATTCACTGTAACAAACTGATTACACGTGTCGACAAGAAATGAATGATACTTATAGGGGTGAAAGTCAACAAGCCTAAAAGCCGTAGAAACAAATCCCTAATGCGTAATCTAACAATTTAAGTCCTACACTCCAAACAAAGCTACACTTTAAATGCTAATGTCAGCCGCTGTAGGGTGCATTAGTGAATGGTTTCACAAGTACATACCGTGAAACCCTTCTCTACATTAAACAGGTAAAATAAGATGATGATACAAAATAATTCACCGACGCCGTAGGCCAGGAGCCTATTAAGTTTATTTTGCCTCAGTTTGTGTCCTATTCAGGGGAAAGAGGGGTTCTGTGTGTGGGAAACGGTTGACATTTCTGTACACCAGTCCTTATAAACATGTCGAATATAACGTTACAGGCTCCTAGGTTAAGTACTTTCTGAATAAGGCTGAAAGGGTTATGGTTGGAATAATGTTGGCCCAGCGTCGCAGATGGTGGCCCAGCATTACATTAGCATTGGGTCAATGTATCGTGGTATCCGGTGTTTCTGGCGCCGGGATTGAAAGTGTCACTCGCATAACATTGCAGCATACAGAAAACATAGTACAATCACCCAATGCTGTTTCAATGTCAGTGGTGGAAGGAATACACGTTGGAGATATATTTAAACTTGTCTACTTGGTTCTTTCCTTAATTATATCCTGGACATTTAGGATTCTGGCCCATGAGGTGTTTAGAAATTATTAAGCTCAGTTTTTGTCTATAGCACTCAAACGGACTAAAGCAGAGCCGCGGAGTTTGGGAACTCCTAGTATTTTTTATATTATTGGCAAAGGAACGTTTCGCTATATCGTTATGTAAAACGCGTTCTGGTGTTAATATTTACAAAATTAAGTAAATTTTCTATGTTACAATGTGGGTGATTCAGAGTCTTGTATCCAAAACCGACACTACTGCGGATTTGTCTATAATATGATTACAATAGGATTTCCTGATAAATCACATTACATAACACAATATCATGAATATGATAATCCTTTATGTTTATGACGCAATCGCGCCTAATACTTGCAGTAAGTCCATCCATCGAAAATCGCTGATTTTGTGACTTACCAGCAAACACGAGACGTTGATCAACTGTTCGTGTAATGTTGGGCCACCGTCGCAGACGGTGGACCAGCAATTAACCAAAAGTGGATTAACCATCGTACACGAATAGGGCCACCTAGTGCTAAATGGATTAATTTGCAATATTATGCGAATGAAAATGTATCGGTTTATTTCTGCTAGCTATAAGCCTACACATTGAAATTTCGGGTTGCTTATGAATTTTAACAAACCTGTCCAGTCTCGCTTGAGATTGAAATGTAAACACTAGTATACATAAAAAAAAACTAGTTGCAACGTAGGCCTACCCCGTGAATACGCCTAAAATAGCATAAAATTACTGGGGCTACATCAGAAAGAGTCTAGTTTCAAGTTACCCCATCTTGTTACAGATGAGGGCGTATACCTTCATATAATTGCACAATATAACAAAACAGTTATGATAAAAACTTACATCAGCATTTATTCAAATATAATTATTAAGTCCTCGTGTATGATGCTTGCAGGGGATTTAAATGGAAACTGTATTTAATCGTGCTCATATCGAAAACCACCAGGGAATAAAGCACATATACGCCAAACATTATTAATTAGCGACAAGTGTTTTGTCTGTTCCATGATTAAATGGAGTAACCTATGTGGAAGGAGACATTATGCATGTGCCGCCTTGAGTTTACGCTTTAGAGCACAGTTCTTGAACGTTCTTCTCCATATAGTAATATAGAGAGAGGTTCCACATACACACCTGGTGTGTATGTGGAACCTCTCTCTATATTACAAATCCTTGATATTACCGAAAGAAAATTGTGTTCGAAAAGAGTAATATAATGTTACTTCTCTTCCACAACCCAGAGCTCCCCACAAACTCTATATTTTGACTATTTGTTGTTTCGACGACTGTGACGCTGGCCCAGCTTGGAACATATCGTATGAACATATCGTATGACTATAACCTCCACCGCAGTGGGGCGGGGGCCCTAGGGTAGTGGTTAGCACCGCTGCCTTTCACGCCAGAGTTCGGGGTTCGGTTCCCGGTCTCGGCGGTTTGAAAGAAACAAAAATGTTTCTTCCCCATCCACGTGTGAAAGTTAGTATTGTGGAGAGCCTCCGTGACCGAGAGGTAGCGTGCTCGGCCTCAGACCGCCAGGAATCGAATTTCGAATCCTGTGTCTGGAGGAAAGTGTCATCTCAATCATCTCACCATCCTCAGGAGGTTCTCCTGGCCCAGTTTAGCCTATATGTGCACAAAGGTGGCCTAAAGCCCGATTCATTTCATTTCATTTTATTTACTTCTCTTCCACAACCCAGAGCTCCCCACAAACTCTATATTTTGACTATTTGTTGGTCCGACGACTGTGACGTTGGCCCAGCTTGGAACATATCGTATGAAGTGGGTGAGGAGAATGGCTAATTACACTAATTATTGGCTTTCTCTCTCTCATAAACATATGTTAAACAGCATATCATTATATACCGGGTATTATATGCAAACAACAGACAGAAACCCGTTTGTGGGCGACACGGTTTGACGATTATTCAGTGACATAAGCGTCCGAAACTAGAAATTGGACACCTTATTACCTGTATTATAATAGTAAGCTGGGTACACGTGTATATATTTTAGAGCTGCATCAAAAGAACAACTAAATGACTGATAGGTACCGTATTGCTGCTTCATCTGGTCTCAGACACGGTTCTTGATTGGTTACATGTAGACTTCAAAACATGGACCTCAAACGTTTCATCTACATTAGTCCTGCATTAAACTAACGTCAGGTTGAGTGTGGTGCTTACTCAAAATTGTCCTGGTTTAATATGAAAACCCTCTGAACACTTTTGCCAATCTGGATTAGGAAATAAATTATGAGTTGTAGGCCGGGTCATTTTATGCCTGATCACTGTAGCTCCAGGACGTAACCATTAACCATTAGAACACTAATGTCGACTACAGTGTACATTCTGTGTTTTTAAAGGCTCATCTAGGCTATACACAGTTCTTAAAAGTAAAATATTCCTTCAATCTTGAAACACTGATATATGTTGGGACGTAAATTTCACAAATCCGATACATTTTCAGTCTCTTGAAGTTGTGTATCGCGGTAGCAAGACACAACTTCAAGTGACTGAAAATTCAAATTGAATAGCTCAGTGCTCTAAGGGTTTAAGCGTTAATCACGTCTAAAACCGTTATAAATAATAATAATATGGGGGAATATAGTATTAAATTTGCTAGGTTAGGGTTAGGATCTGTTTTGATTACAATTTTGCACATATATAATAGAAGTAATTTTCACCCACTTGGAAGTTGTGTGTCGCCGTAGCGAGACACAACTTCCAAGTGAGTGAAAATTTGAATCATATAGCTTAACGCTTCAAGGGATAACTTGTAACCATGTAAAATGAGATCTATGAAAACTAAGTCTAAGTTGGCTAAGTCTCGAAACCTGGCTGCGATATCAAGCCATACGTGTACGTCTCCTCCTATTTCACAACTATCTCTGGTGTTAATTATTGGAAAATGAGCCGGTAGGTAGGCGTGGTCCTATCATTTTTAAAACTTTTAAACACCCGCGTGTGAGTAATTGCGATAAGCTTGTACGGTGTGATTCATTTAATTTGCAAAATTAACATTCTGAACATCTGACAACGCTTACAAAAAACGTTGGAAGAGATACAACTGAACTCGTGCGTGAATGGAACTATTCCATATTTGCACGCTTGACTATTATGCAAGCAGACATATTTTTTAACTAAATCCTCGGAAAACCTTGATGCGTGTCTCCATCAAAAGACGTATATTCTGCTCGTAACAAATGGGACGTGTCACGCAAGTGCTGGCTGAAGACCGTCCCAACGTCTCCAACGTTGGTCTAGCCTTCAGCCAACGATGGGCAATACTTACCCGAGCTCCGATTTATTGACTCGGCCAAACGGACATTGTAGTAATTACATGCTTTTTAGTGTGGTGAAAAAGTGGGATACTCTCCCAATAGTCCGGCAGCTAAGGCTGGTGACCCAAAATTCTCTGATATAGTTTTTTTTCTCTGCTGATTATTTATCTTTGGAGTCTAAATAAAGATATCCAGGGTGGTGTGGAGGTGTCACCATTGAGCAATTTTAATTATTCAAGATGGCCGCCATGGACTCGAAAAAGCTCTGAAAACGGATTCGACTTTATAAAGGGCAAACACTCGGTTATATGTCTTATATGTGAGCACTTCGTCAGTGGCCAAGATCACTTTTGTAGTGGCTGAGATAACTTTTAAAGTGGTTATAGTCACCTCTTCAGTGGTCAAGATCACGTTTGTAGTTGCTGAAATAACTTTTAAAGTGGCTGTGATCACTTTTGAAAAATGGCACTAGAAAATGTAAAAGTATTAACAAACATTTTTACCATATAAAATTAGAATAAGCGAGAAGTCCTGCTTGTATTCACTAAAAAACGTTAGAAATTGTTCATATAGAGGGATAAAATACAAACTTAGTGCTTTGTATACATTTCGTATTTAATAGAAATAAAATATTATATATCTATGTAAAAGCCCTTGATAGTAACTGTCAACTGATATCAAAGATGTTGGTATATTTTTTTAACTTGGGTTTTTCTTTTTTTGTGTCGATATATACTATTTTTCAAACAGACAGCGGCCATTTTGTATTTTGTCATTTTTTGTCATTTTACAAATAATATAAGTTTTTTAATACAAAACGTAGCTCTAATTTTGCTTGATGTCCATTATTTCGATGCAGATTAAAAGTAAAATGCACAAAATTAGATATTTTTCAAAAACAGATGGCGGCCATTTTGTATTTGTCTTTTAAAGAAATTGTGTGAAATTTCAAAGCGCACATAACATCCAGGCTTATTTATAAGCATATCTGAATTGAAAAACCGTGGCTCAAATGTGGATACATGTAAAAACGTTTGATGAAATGGTGTTTCCCAACGGGGTTTTGCTGTTGTAGATTGCGCTGATTTTTCAAATGAAAGCTGTGTTTAGGCATACATGAAGCGATATTATTTTTTGTACTGCAATGAGCATAAGAAGCGGAATTCAATTACCGTGCATATGTTATATAGCAGTTGCAGATCGATTTACCAGAACAGAAATAACATACATTCAAGTAAACCTACTCCCTTCTTTTTTTTAAATTGCGCGACGTTGTTAAACACATGTCTAATTCGTCGAAATAGGGTTTGCATCCCTATATTTTCAATGTTAACAGTCAATTTCGTTTTCAGTATTTGCTAGGGCTCCAAAAAACTTAGTTTTGTTGAGATGTTGGTTTGGGGGAGGGGAGAGGAGGGGTGCATGGTAGCCAGAAGTCTAAATGTTATCGTTTGCCCATATATAATTTTGTTTCACATGATTATAACTGAACTTTTAGCCATACGGCAGCCATTTTGGATTCCAAAATGATCTCCATTATTGCATTTTCAAACTACATAGATGTAAAACAGAGTGTTTGCCTTTTATAAAGTCGAGTCCATCATAACTGAGAAATTTTTAGCGCTTTTTCGAGTCCATGGCGGCCATCTTAAATAATTAAAATTGCTCAAAGGTGACACCTCCACACCACCCTAGATATCCTTATGTAGACCCCAAAGATAAATAATCAGCAGAAAAAAAACTATATCAGAGAATTTTGGGTCAGGCCAATATTGGGCATTCTGCTGCCGGACTACAATGTTGGTTCAATGATGTCTCAACCTCATCTTGGAATAATACCACACACAGACTTAGCATTCACATAATAGTAGGTAACATTTAGAGCTAGCAATAAACATGAAACGGCCACATAAATCTTTATTTTTGTATTGATTTTCTGTCTATGACGTAGATCTTGGTCATACGAATCGTGGCCACTACATGAATATCGCTCGGGCATCGTCGTCAAATCGTGTTTACTGTGCGAATAGATCGCGCTGCCCAGCTGGTCTCCATGTGGGAGCTATGATTCGTGTGCCGCATAACTACACTTGGAAAAATGAAGCATGGTGCTTTTCATATGTTCCATCCCTGTTTAAAGAAGCATAATAATTCATTTAACTATAAGACACTTTTTAAGAAATTGGTCATTTCAGTCTTATGTGCTCATTTTTTATTCGTTTCTTGGATCGTGCGTTTCCTTTGTTGATTCGCTCGTCATTGAGGTTTCGGTGGTGGCTTTATTTGTTCATTAAACAACGTCGACAGATGGATATACATGAATAACATATGATATGTAGATATATACAGATATATATACAGATATCACTGTTTGAAAGCATGTGTATAAGCACCCTCAAAGGTGTGTACACACATCGCATCACCCTCAAAGGTGTGTACACACATCTCGTAATCATATACACTGTACGCAGGCTCAAATGTGTGAGCACACAGCTCGTGGACTCTAACTTTAATTTGCATTTTAATATTATATAATTATGTGAAGTTACCATTGTGTGACTGTCGTGCAGACACACCTGCTTCATGGCGTGAAATATTTACATCAAATGTCATAATCTTCTGGGCTGAGCATGCGGGCATGGAACTGAAATGTTACTGATTCTAAAAAAAAATATTTTTGACCTGATTACTTCCCGATATTTCCCGATATGACAGTCCAAAGAAATGTCCCACGATTTTGTACGCGGTAATTCTGTGGCTGAAACCTGTTTCAAGCACTGGGGCTAGCAGGGCGTCTTTTACGACCAAAACAGTTACTGATTGACTTCCAGATATCACGAAGTGTTAAGCCACTCGCCAAAATCAGGACATATCCGCCATCATGATACATTTATAAATACAATGTACGTTCAATGCTTGACGACTCGCCGACCCAGAATTGAACCAGCTTTGACTGCCAACATTTTGTTTCTGGACTAATTAGCAAAAAGTAAAGCATGACGTAAGCCTATAGATTTAACTGAAAATTATCGCCATTACTGTATATTTCTAGTATTTTATCATTTTGTTTTTGCAAAACTACCTAATCAATATAATTACAATGGTATTTATCAAGCGGTTGAGCGTTGCAAAATTGTTTCAACTACAAACAATTAATTAAATAATTCAATTTGGAAAATATTTATTTTTTTAAATAGAAACATTTTCGTCATTTGAAGCTGGAAATTGCGTTAACAATTCCAGCTTCTAATGAATGAAAATAATAATAAGCCAGCAATTCTACAGGACAATGTTTGACACTGATAGCGGGTTCTCTCAGATTATCTAGCCAAGCACGCAGATTTTCATTTAAATTGTAATGTCGGCAACTATTATCGTCTTAGCTTCGATTTTGTTTGAATTTTACAATGATTAGAATCTTCTATTCCAACAAGTTATTATGGTAGGCCCTACACATATCTGATGCCACAGTGGGTGTGCTACTAAGCTGTGATTTAAAATGTTAAAAGTCATTAAGCCAGAGAAGATAACCCCGATTCTAATCCGAATTCAGTCATGCTATAATAATTTGTGGTAATCCAAGGGACCTTGAAGTATGTACACTTTAAATGTTCAAGGTGGAATATAATAATTATCAGACTCAAGCAAATAAAAAACGGAACACTGCAAACTAGTATTGTACGCAGTACTTTGCCTGAGAGTTACTACTTAAGAGTTAAATGTTCTGTTTTTGGTAAAATTGCATCACCGTAACTGCTTTTAATTGAGATGAACATATAGTAGTATATTACTGCACACTATACGACCCGATCTTACAATATCTAGATTGTTTTTTTCATAATTTAGATTCACTCACTCACTCACTCACTCACTCACTCACTCACTCACTCACTCACTCACTCACTCACTCACTCACTCACTCACTCACTCACTCACTCACTCACTCACTCACTCACTCACTCACTCACTCACTCACTCACTCACTCACTCACTCACTCACTCAGTCAAAGCGAGGGGCGGATGTAACTATATTTCACCACCAGGGTCAGTGCGTAATATCTAGGGTAACAGGGGTCATTCCAAATGAAGGTATTCCGTGTGCATCTGTAGCCTACACGCCAAACACGAGACATTGACCCGGTGCTAGATTGATGCTGGTTCATCGTCTGCCACGTTGGCCCAACATTCAATTAGCATACGCTCAACATTCATGTCTTCTCACCTAAGTGTAGACATTCCATGCGTGAACAATCCCACGACAAGTAGTCTAGCTATTAATAATATATATGATATCTGTATGGTTAGCAAACATGTAGGCCTACGTGCTGTGCACCACATAGCATTCACGTATACTGCCATGGAAAGCTAAAGCATTCACGTATACTGCCATGCAAAGCGAAATTCAGTAACTACTTACTTGAAAATTAAGCAGTTACAACCTTTTATCAAAGCAATATATATCAGTATTATATACATCTAGATCTAATACTGCTTTTTTTAAACAAATTCCGGGTGCTAATCGCATGTTAGAAAATATCCATAAATTAGGATTTTTCTACCTATCAGAGAAATTATCTACTTGACCAGTTGACTGGTCCTTTTCTCACTCATTACCATATTCGGCTGCCTTTGAGTCTGTTGTGTGTCAATTATAATTTTCCATAGGCATCAAGTTTTTTGTGAGGCATTTGCGGGCTAGAACAGGGAAATGATTAAAACATTTGAGAAAAAGACTATTTTTTAGTGTATTTTAGCCCCTAGGTTGTGGTGTATATAGTGATACCCAGAGGCGGCGGGCGGTCGGTGCACATGCTTGTAAACACGATAACTTTATAACTTAGGGCTTGACTTAGGGCCTTCATTTTTTACCTCATGTGCATGACGCTTATCTGAAGGTCAAGCTCGACTTTCAGTGCCCTTTACTTAATTTTAAGGTCACCAGGTGACGGAAACCAAAATGACGTGTAAGCGCGATAACTTCATAACGCCTTGGCGTAGGGCCATATGTGCATGAATAGATAATTCTCGATGTTGATGGACATAACTATGGCTGAGGGGTCTTGTTATCAGCTAATGGCTATTTTTTCTGTCGCTGTCAAGGGGTTTAGTGGTATAAATGCGTGTCAGGCCCTTCATATGCAGGTCACTTCGGTCTATGCGATCCTAACCACGAATTACTTTTTTTCCAGTATAGTTTATATAAAAATACATAAAAGTATTAGATATATACACAGCACCTTGTATGCAAACCAAAGGATTAGTCTGGAGAAAAAAACTAAAAAGGGAATAATATTAGAAAAAAGTGGGAGAAAATAGGGATCAGTGTAATGTATACAATATAGCATATAGGACACCAGCCCTTAGATCTGAGGGATGATCTTTTTCTGTCAGTTCATATACAGCTACCGTAATGTATTTATTTATGACTGCCAGTACTCTGGGGGTAATTGTGCATGTCACTGTTGGGTGTGATTACTAAAATCAAAATCCTCTTTAGAACGCGTTTAGAACTTACCATGTATTTATCATTATCATAATGATATGGTATAGCACCAATCACATTTTCATTGCAGGTGAAAATGAAGCCTATTATCTCCCATTAACCCTTTGACTTCCAGGCCGGGGTGCATGCCAGGATCCAGATATACTGGTGTACGAGTTCTATTTTTCGTCTTTTGAAGCTGGAATTGCTAACGCAATTTCCAGCTTCAAATGACGAAAAATACATAAATGTAGTATATATTTGACGAAAATTAGTGTCATTTTATGGCTACGTTCATTGACGAATGACGACGGAAATTTCCGTCATGTATGGTAGTGAAAAGGTTAAATGGCATATGTCATGATCGGGCTCCCATGGCATAGTAACAATAACTATTATAATAGTTCAGTGGGAAATCAAATCAACCCTCAAGTCAGCTGTCAGGTAATAAGTCATAGCATAGCATGCATACGCCTATAATGTCGTTCTTAATCTGTATATTATTCCGTCTTAAATAACATTCATCAATTATTTCGTTTTAAATAACATAGATTGTTTTTACTATAGCCTTCGCGAATGAAAAGAAAATGCATTTAATTAGTTTTTTTGGCTGCTCAGTTTACTGGTTTCTTTGTTGGTTAGTTCGCTCGTTTGTTCGCTCGTCGGTTTGCTGGTTTGTTCGCTTGTTCTTTCGTTCGTGCATGAGTTAGTGCGTTTTCGTCCGTTCATTTTTTTGCCTTCTCGTTTGATCACCCTTTCGTTATATCTCTTTCGCTCGTTCGTTTGCTCTCTCGATGTATACGTTATATCAGAAATGCATAACAATTTTTTATGCATTTCTGGTTATATCCATATATCCTCCTTGGTTATATCACGGAGGTTACATAACCACCTTGGTTATATACACATTACTGCATATGGTCAAATTTGCTCTATCGTAATACAGTGAAATGTGCCTGACACACATGAGCAACGCTATAGCCACTAGGCCTACCTCATGCCGCTGGAGATATTAGCCCAACGTTTTTTCAATGTTGTGTCGAAGTCGGAGTACTTACCGTGGAACTTTTGTCACACCTAACGCTTAGAACATCAACAGTCGGTTTCTAAAAAGGTCCTTCTTCATTCTAGACAACGACAGAGAAGAAGAAATGGGTGAACAAAATGTACTTGAATATTCCGGCAAATTAATCCACAACTAAAAATAACTATATATCGTCGCCTCGGAGCTAAATGATCCTATCTGCCACTCTGACGAGTGTCAGATAGGATCCTTTAGCTCCGAGGCGACGATATATACGCTGGTGGGGCTGAGAGGGTCCCTCAGATACTCGCCGGCCGTCTGGTGGGTTATACATAATGACATGTTTGAGATTTGACCCTTGCGAACCCCGTGATTATGTAAATTACGCTGTCGCCTTGGACCTGGTCACTCATATGGGAAATGTTACATTCCAACCATGTCACCCTTTGAGGTCAGGGTGTATACGTGTGTCTTGTGATTTTAATTGGAATAAAATATGTTGTGAATGATATACGGAAGAATGATTATTGTACACTTATTAATTAGGCCCATATGCATTGCCCGAAATTGAATTAAATGTGTCGCTACCTAATAAAAAACTGAAAGCTAGATCATTTCAGAAATTAAATATTAATCAATAACAATAATTCGAAGTGAAATAATATGCGACGATGTGAACCCATACAGTATGTGTGAAATATACAAAAAACAAATGATATTTTACTGGCCGTAATAATGATTTCTTTATTTGTTTGTTTTTACTACCATTCCATCAATGACAGTCCTCGATTATTTGGCTTTAGGAGAGTGATATATCTATCTGTGTAATAACCATTTAACCGCCAAATTATTCAATCCGAATTTTCACCCAATTGAAATTGTGTCTCGCTGACGCGATCCACAACTTCAAGTGAGTGAAAATTATTCAGATTTGAAAAAATGGAGGTAAACTGTTTTCAAATATTGCTGATTTATGTCATATTTTATTTTACCATGTTTAAAAAGTGGTGCGTGATGTGCTAATAAAAAATGAAAACCCGCATATATGCGACACCGGCGGTTAAAGGGTTAACCCTTAAAGCGCTATACTGAAAATTAAAATTTTCATCAACTTGAAGTTGTGTCTCTCTACGATCCAAAACTTCAAGTGGGTGCAAAGTACCCATATATGTTTAATTTAAGACGAAAAATTGCAAATCGTGATGTTTACACACTCATTTCAGTCAAAAAGAAAGAACGAAATTCGATAGATTCGTAAATCTGAATGTACGAGGCGCGCAGCGACGAGTATATTCAGATCTACGAATCTATCGTAATTGAGTTCTTTCTTCGACTTAAAATACACAAAATAGGTACTTGCGCTCCAATAATTGATAGATAAAATAGTCAGTGTGGTTAACGAGGAAACATTAGGCATGTAGTGTCATGGTAAAACCTGCATAATAATCACTCTGCCCGCCCCGGCCAGTATGAAAAATAACAGTAGATTCGTAGATCCGAATCTACTTTTTTAACAATAGAATGACGTCACCGGTGTATTTCATTCTCAATAACAGTGTGCTTGGTGCTCTGATGCAGTGGTTGAAGCTGCCTGCTCGAAAAGTCGGAGGTCGCGGGTTCAAAGTCCACTCTGGCATTCAAGTTTCAGAGAAACAAAATGTTTCTTCCATGCTGATTCGTAAAAAATCAATATTGTGGGGATCCTGGTGACCAAGAAGTAGCGAGCTCGACCTCAGATCGCCAGGGCTCGAATTCCGATTCCTGTGTCTGGAGGGCAGTGTCATCTCAATCATGTCACCATCCTCAGGAGGTTTTTCTGACCCAGTTAAGCCTACTTATGCCCAAAGATAGCCCAAAACCCCATTCATTTGAATAACAGTGAAAAAAAAAATAAAAATAAAAACGACTATGGTCGTGTTTAGGGGTTGAAAGGTTAACAGTTTGGTTTCGTTTCGTGATTTACTTTTTAAATATCTATGTGATTCATAATTGCATGAGGATGAAAATCTAGAGTTTGGTTATCTAGCACGGGGAATATGACCCCTGTTAACATTAAAGCGCTAAATAAAATAATTTAAATTGTCATCCATTTTAAGTTGTGTCTCGCTACCGCGATCCACAACTTGAAGTGGGTGAAAATTACTCATATTTGTTTAATTTGAGGCCAAACATTTGCAAATCTTGATGTTTAAACACTGATTTCGCCCCCAATAACTTAAACAGTTAATAAAATGGATTAAAAACGACTAAGTCGTTTTTGGCAGTGTGAGGGTTAAACTCCAGGTAGGCCCCTGTTTATTTTTAATTACCTTGACCTGGACATGCGATTTGTTCCTGCAATCCCCACCTCAAGGTGAATGAAAATGTCAGCATTTTACAAAATATAATATCCCAAATGGAAGCCGGAAACCGCCTTAATATGATGGACTGTGACATTTTTTCTTAAGTGAATTAATTAATAATATTCCACGCTGTGTATTTATGTGACAGCGGGGCCCCAAGGGTTAACTGGGAAGTATATCATAATCAGTATACCCAGTAAACACAAGGCGTTGAAACAATGTTGTTTAAATGTTGGGCCAGCGTCGTAGACGATGGGCCACCATTGAAACAACATTGTTTCAACGCCTTGTGTTCACAGTATAGGATGGTGTAGAAGCATGCGTAAACAGGCAGACATGGGGGGGGGGGGGGCATTGATGCGTGACAACAACGTAATCAGATAATGATCTTACTCGCGCGCACACTTTAGTTTCAAAGGCCGTTTTTTTAATTAAACAAATTTAGATACTGTACAATAAATTCTCTGGCATTATCTGAAGTACAATATTGTCGCGGATAAGTTATAAAAGAGGATAATGCAGGGGTTTTTTCGGTGACGGTATTAACCCTCTAACCACCAAATTATTAAATCTGAATTTTCACCCACTTGAAGTTGTGTCTCGCTGACGCGATCCACAACTTTAAGTGAGTGAAAATTATTCAGATTTGACAAAATGGAGATCAACTGTTTTCAAATCTTGCTGCTTGATGTCACATTTTATCTTTAACATATTTAAAAGGTGGTACTTGATGTGCTAATAAAAAATGAAAAATCGAATATATGCGACACCGGCGGTTAAAGGGTTAAGCACGGCACGGCTATAGCCGTTTTTATTCTTTTTTTATCAGCGGCTCAAATCACTGTTATTGTGAGTGAAATGACTGTTTGAACAGCAAGATTTGCAAATGTTTGGTCACAAATTAAATAAATACGAGTAATTCTCATACACTTCAAGTTGTGGGTCGCGGTAGCATGACACAACTTTAAATAGTTGAAAATTAAAATTAGCAGGTATAGGGTTAAAAATGAACTTAGTTATTAACAATACGCTAATTATGAGAAGCACCACCCAACAAACACTGCCGTTTTACTGTTGGGACAGCGTCGCAGACGGTGGCCCAACAGTAAAACGGCACTCGGGTCTACGTTTGTGATTGTTTAACACTTCTAATAGATCGCAGTTTGTGTTCAATGTATTATATTCACAAATTATGTGTTACAAAGTAAGACATAAAATGTTAGCGCATTGTATGCCCACAGCGCTCGGAGTGTCAATAAATATGAAATAATTACGGTACTGGGGGATCTAAAGCTTATGGTGATTACAAGCCTGACTGGGGAATGGTCAGTCCACTGCAGCTTGACCAAACAAGACTGAGCGTGAAGAGTGCATGACCCCCCGCGTCTTGGTTACACGACCCCCCATGGTGGTCAGCTTGACCAATAAGAGGGTTCGGCTCAGGGTGGTCGGCAGGGTATGTTAACAGCGGTTTCTCAGTCCTCTTCATCACTTGGATCTCAGTGAGCAATCCGAAATCATCAGGTGAGGCTTACTTTGAAAATTGAACAAGAAAAAGATCAGTTGGACCATAGAGTTAAGTCTTTATTAACTCTATGGTTGGACCGATCTTATTCTTATTGGATACTGTTCATGCACAAGACGCGTTGTTTAATGTTGGTTTAATGTTGGGCCAGCGTCGAAGACGTTGGACCAACATTAAAACAACATTAGTCAGCGTCTCGTGCTTTGCTGAGCAATAAATTGTTTCTGCTCATTATTACGCTGCTTGCAAAAGGAACTTATCGTCACACAGTGATATCGCATCGTACCGGTAATTATACTGTGCAATTTGAACTCGTACGGGAATGAAAATTACCTACAGTAGAATCTCAGAAAACAGTAGGTTATCGTTTGGCATTGGCTCACTCTTTTACCAATGCCTTTCACCTTGGCTCACCACTGAGTCACTATTTGAAGATCCACTCGGTTTGGTTGGATCAGTCGAAATAATTGTTTCACAAAATAAGTACAAATCTCTATTTTTAAAAACATATCCGCCGCAATAATTCTCTTACCATCCATGCTTAATATAGTCTCGTTTTCATTTGCGAGGTGGATTGTTGCCATATTCCTCAAGGTGAAACAAGTCGCTCCCTTGGATATGAAAGGGTGTTTCTGTCACCATACAAAGTGGCAGATACACCCTTTTATATCCAAGGGGACGAAGTTCTATATCTTGTGTGTGCTGCAAATGACTGTTGGCAGCGGAGCACTGCAGGAGAATGCGTTTGTATAATCACATAACGGTGCTCCGAACAGTTCAAAGATTATGTGCACTGTAAACACTAAAAACATAATAAAGAAGCTTTGAAATCATTCAAAAAGTGTAGAACATAATACCAACATATGGTTTCATCCTGTCGAGATATTACCGTGATATTGCTACAAATTGCAGCGACTTAAAACCACATTACCTTTGTAGTAACTTTACTTGCTTCACTATGTGGATGACACTGGTACGTGATATTGCAGTCAGGCATATTGTATGTTTCATGTGGGAATACCGTATTCGGCAAACGATACTTGTCTGGTGATTTTTATCTTGAACTATGTGCCTAATTAAACATCAGCGCAATATTGCAGCAGACAGGTAATAGACAAATTTATAGACAGGTAAAATTAATCATACTAAAATACCAGGCACTTTTCGTGTGTAATTTATTTATATTATTGGTTTAATAAACCATCCTGTGACATTATTAACTCTCTCCTCTTAACGTAGAATATTTTTTATGTGCCAATTTAATTCCCATGGGATTATACCGCCCATGGTAACATTCTGGCGCATGTAAATCCTAATTATGACAGATCTACTGTCAGTATTATTTGCTAAACTGAAATCGTTCATCTTATTGAATCAGTGTCTGATACAAACGGGAACCAATGTGTGGTCCTACTTTGCAACAGAGAAGGATATTCCGAAATGTTTCAACGACAATATAATACGTTAATCTCAATTCCAATGAGATCTATGTAATACAATATAACCATCTCACACACTAGGTAGCCTGAACTCCAAGTTTGTGACATAACTTTTATTATTGTATCAAGAATGAACACTTATTAATTTTGATTATATATCTCAATTCAACTGGAATTAATATATTGTGTTTTCAACTGGCCATGAAGACATTGTATTTAGACAATTCTTTGATTTTCATGTGAAATTCTCCCAGCAAAGTATCTTATTGTAGTATTCCAGCCCTTCGTCAATACAACATCCCTCGCCGTGTCTCTATTTAGGGCACGTATTCTACCTCAATAATGGACATTTAGTAGAGTTAGTGTATCCGCCAGGCACCACTGTAAAAGCTGAGTGTTTGCTTGGGCAATACCCCAGTGTGCACAGGGATGAATCCCACCAAGACCCCCAACAATCAAATAGATCCCATCTTAACCTCGTGGCAACCGGCTAGGACGTCCACTCAACGTTGGGTCAACGTTAAGCAGCGTTGAGACGGGGTCAAACCAGCCGTGGTGGGCGATCTTCCTTGTACTCCATGCTCCTAGCGCGAACAACCTGGAGGAGGGTGTTCCATCCTCCTAGACTATAATGGCTGGAGGTGTCACCAGAGTCACGTCCTTGTATTTGGGTGTCAAGTCACACCTTCAGGGTTCACCTCCTCCACCGCCTTGTCTCCCCAGTTCCTCCATCTTCAGCCACGTTTTCCACCTCCACCTGTGACATTCTTGGAGCGATTTGCGTCACGTTTTATGCTCGGTGGAATGTCTTTATATATTTGCGCCTGTTACGTAAATAGTTTTACCGGAAATTCCGTTTCCGTTTTAGTATTAGGCTATTACCACTAGCTCGGTAGAAGTTGAGGCGTTTTTTTATTATGTTAACTGACCAGAGGATTGTATTAATGTCGGTGTCATTAGAAACCACATATATGAACATCTGTGTGCGTGTATTTGTATTTATATTTGATAGGCGGCAATTTCTGTCTTAGCTAGAGCAAAAACTGTTTGACTAGAAATCAACCACGTGAACATGCATGTCTGGGGGTTTGTATTGAAATCACCAGACAACAACACATCATAATTCGTTATCCCACCCTGGACGGGTGTGATAACGAATTCTGATGTGTTGTACAGTGTTCCTACATCGTCATTTGGCAGACGATGCCTTTGACCCTGACATAAGTTTCAAAGAGTTCCCACTCACCTACATTGATTTGTTTGTTTGCAGTTACAGAATGAGGCTGGGTTGGATTTGTGCAGTGACGGTGCTCCTCCTGGTGGAGAAATCACAGGCCCAGTCAGAATGTAAGTACTCATACACTTTATTGTTGTACAAAAGGAAGTAACTTATTACATTTCAAGTTAGCTTTTTCTGCTGTTTGTTTCTTCAAGTGATCATACCTTGCAATGGGAGACAGCAGTTCATTTTTGAAATAAACAGTCAGCGTTGTTTGTCTCTGTACGACAGTCTAAATCTACACACGTAGCTCTTGGAATATATGTCAAAATAACTGGATTGTGCAATTGTACGAAGTACGCATACTTTAGTCATTACACCACTATAAGCACGATATTTTAAATATAAGTCGTCTTTAATCTGCTTTTATTAGCCGATTAAAATCACTGTTATTTGGAACAAAATTAGCGTTTAAACCTCAACATTTTGAAAGTATTTAGTCTCAATTCAAGCAAATATGAGTAATTTTGAAAATTTAAATTATTTAATTTGTCGGGTTATGGGGTAAGTGTGCCTTCTAATACAAAGGAAAACCACAGTGAGTGTTCAGGCTACTTGTTGTTGTAGTTTGCCATCACTAATGGAAGAACATTACTGATATACCAAGTCGACCATGGACTGTGAAACAGTGCACCAGGACTGTTTTCTGAAAAACTACAGTCAATAATCAAATTTTTAATTCATTTTAATTATCCTTAAAGTTACATTTTTCATTCGTGCAGTTGATAAAAATGTAGAGAAGACCTGTAAGAGGCTTTTTAAAAGTTGCTTTTCATTCAGGCCACAATCAAGGTGGATTATACATTAATGAAAGATGATTCGTTGATCAGCATAACGCCGATAGGCTGTAGAATAGTCCAATATAATCTCTTGATATTTCTTAGCTCCATCATCGATGTGGAACATCTACTAATGAGATACGATTAGATGATGTAGCACGGAGCTGATGGAGTGTGAAACAGTTTATGAAATCTCTCGAAATTTCTCAGGTCAATCTCCCATCGATGTGTGCCAAGTCGATGATTTAAGAAGGATAGCTCTTAGTTAGTTCAATATGGTGGTTGATGTCATGTAGGTGTTGCGGTGATGGACTTGACGTTCATCGTGGACTCGTCGGGCAGTGTGTGCCCTCGTGATCAATCATCGACGTGGCACATCGACTATTGCCAGGGCATTAGTCGATGTGCCACGTCGATGATTTAAGAAGGATAGATCTTAGTTAGGTTTAATATGGTGCTTGATGTCATGTAGGTGCTGCGGTGATGGACTTGACGTTCATCGTGGACTCGTCGGGCAGTGTGTGCCCTCGTGATGACAGGGTGACTGAGGTGATAGACGGTGAAGAACACGACACCTGTAACAACTGGAACCTCGTGAGGGACTTCACGTCCTTGGTGGTGGACGAGCTCACCATCAGCAATGATCCAGACAGATCCGTGAGAGTGGCCGCCATCAGATATGCCAACAGAGCCACGCTACTCTGGGACCTCAATGAGTAAGTTACCCAGTGCGAGGACCCGACTTTTATATTTAGACGTAAACTCCTTTAGTGCGGGTACCAACTTTAGACGTAACCCCCCCTTTTCGGTACGGGGACCAACTTTAGACATTACCTCTTTCAGTGCGGGGACCGACATTAGACTCAGAATCTGACGTCTATAGACGTCACAATATTCTGACGTCTACAGTCGATTGCCGCAGACTCATAACCTAGGTATTCAAATGAACGGAAAGAACTAACCGAGGCAATTATGATGACCTCAAATTAAAAAAAAACTGTGTTTATTTTAAGGCTTGTATTTATATTTAGGCCTCTATTTGTATTTGGGCCTATATTTTGTATATTTATGCGTATTTTTTATATTTATATTTATTTTTATAATTTTATCCACATATTATCTACTATCTATATATATTATACTATCTATATATGACAAATACGTTCAATAAAATAAATGTGTCCCTATCTGTGTTTTGACAGGTATTCGTCTAAGTCATCGCTGAAGGCCGCGTTAGAGACTATAGTCTACAACGACGGTAACACTAACACGTCGGGAGCTCTGAGGACTGCCCGCCAGGACGTGTACACTGATGACGCAGGGGATCGACCCGGGATCACAAACGTGGTCATCCTCATCACAGACGGACAGTCCACCCGCGAAGTGGACAGAACCTTCATCGAGGCTGACCAGCTGAAAGCCGAGAACGGTTCCAACGCCTTGGTGTTTGTGGTGGGGATCACAGAGAATGTGCTTGAGGACGAGCTGAGGAAGATCTCATCCGATCCCCAGAGAATAGATGAAACCTACTTCACCACTCCGGATTTCGACAAGCTGCAAAACGTGATCCTGACGTTGGTGAACAGGACGTGTAGCAGTATTCAGACCACGCCGGCACCCGCCACCACCACCACCAGACCCCCAGTCAGAGGTAAGAACCCCCCCCCCCCCCTAGTAAAAAGAAAGGAAAACAAACAAAAAGACTGTCCCGCACTAAAACGTGTTTTAATAGCAATATAAAAACATTTTCCAAAAACGTTCAAATAACATTTCAGTGGAAAATTTTAACAAGATCATAAGAACATCACACAAAGCGTAGACAATTTTAGGAACGCTTTTGAAATCCTGCATATATGTTTCAGAACTGAATATGTGTGGCCATTCTATTCAAATATTTCATAAAAGTTCTGCTCCCTATTGAGAGTCGGCTGTTTTGCATTAATATACGCAGGGCGGAGCAGCCTCATGGATGTCATGTTTGCTGTCTGTGTATCATTGCAAGGCAGTCTGATATTCCCAGCTGCATACAATATTCTCATTATGTTTTGTAGAGGACGCAAAAAGTCAAACAGCTGTAACTGCTTGCTTTTCAAGCAAGCAGTTACTGCTGTTGACTTTTACAGAACAGTCAGTTTTTTTCTGTTGCATAAAATATTCTCATTATGTTTTGTGGAAGACGCAAAAAGTCAAACAGCTGCTACTGCTTGCTTTTCAAGCAAGCAGTTACTGCTGTTGACTTTTACAGTATAGTCAGATTTTTCTGTTGCATAAATTATTCTCATCACCTTTTGTGAAGGACGCAAAAGCCAAACAGCAGTGACTGCTTGCTTTTCAAGCAAACAGTCACCGCTGTTTTACTTTTACAGGGCAGTCAGATTTTTGCATAAAATATTCGTCTGTTTTCTACAGGGTGCAACAACCGTATGGACGTGGTGTTTGCCGTGGACTCTTCAGGCAGCATCCGAGAGACGAGATTCAAATACGTGCGGGCTTTTATGACACGGATGCTCAGCTTGCTGGATGTGGACTCTGGCAATATCCGCGCCGGACTCATCCAGTTCAGCGATGACGTCACCAGGGTGTTCCACATGGATGAATACGATGAGAGGTGGGTTCCCAGCACACCCGAGACGGTTGCCCATTGTTGCTGTACTGCTGGGCCAGAGTCGCAGACGCTGGTCAGGCATAGCAGCAGTATCGCGTAATTTGTGTTAGCCCTTTAACCGCCAAATTATTCAATTTGAATTTTCACCCACCTGAAGTTGTGTCTCGCTGACGCGATCCACAACTTCAAGTGAGTGAAAATTATTCAGATTTGAAAAAATGGAGGTCAACTCTTTTCTGATCTTGCTGGTTGATGTCACATTTTATCTTTAACATATTTAAAATGTGGTACTTAATGTGGTAATAAAAAAGAAAACCCGAATATATGCGACACCGGCGGTTAAAGGGTTAAACCGTTTAATGGTTTGTAAGGCGCGCTACCCTCCTCGTCGGGGAACCTCTTTGTTAGTATCCTTTTTCCCGCTAAGTTATTTAATTTTAGTTTTGAAGTTGTGTCTTCAAGGTGTGTAAAAATTATTTATATTTGTTCAACTTGCCACCAAGCATTTGCATTTGAGGAGCGTAGAATCTTAAAAAGAAATATTGCGTAAACGCATTTCTACTTAAAAATATTTTGACAGTTACATTAATTTGAGAGGATAATTTATAATTTATTCATTTTTTCACGGCTTCCATCGTTTTATTATCGTCGCAATGCTGGGTCAGCGTTGCAAATACTGTCCTGAAATTTGCCTTAATGTTTATTATAAATATGCTCGATGAATAATCTTCCATTTGTACGAGTTTGTGAATTTTTCACACAGTTCGTGTAAGTTGTTCACAACACCAAAGTGCTGTACAACAAAGATATACATTTTAAAACAATAAATATCCCAGTAGACACAAAACATTTGTATAACATTTGTACAACGTCGGCTCAACGTCTTTGACGTTGGTTCAACATTGTACAAATACTATACAAATGTTTTGTGTTTGCTGAGATGCTGCAAAGCTTCGCATCACTAACTGTACTTATTGGTGCAGGGACGACATGGTGAAGGAGGCAGAGGACATAGAGTACCTGCGAGGAAAGACAAACACTGCCGCCGCCCTGGACTATGTGGTAGACACCATGTTCGACTCCCGTAACGGGGACAGAAGCAGCGTGGCCAATCTACTAGTGATGCTGACAGACGGCAACTCTAATGACAAGGACGCCACCGTCACCGCCGCCATGAGGTAAGAAAAACAAACAGGAGAAGGCAAAACCGTACAGCATTACAAGAGAGCCCGGTCACCCTCTGGCACAAGATCACACCCCGGGAAACACAAAACATTTGTATAACATTTATACAGCGTCGGCCCATTGTCTTTGACGTTGGTCCAACATTGTATAAATACTATACAAATGATTTGTGTAGACTGGAATCTAGGAGAACAACACAGAAAGTACGCACAGTGAACACAAGACGTTGATGCTATGTTGATTTATTGTTGGGCCATCGTCACACCCTTTCAGTGCGGTGACAGACTTTAGACTTGTTGAACGTCTGGTATTCCCTGGTGGTATGGGCATACACTAAACACCAAAAAGATGTGCCATACGTGCCAGGGGTTGAGCAAGTTTTAACTCAACAAATACGTCGTTGATACCTGAAATACAAAATTCTCTCTTTTATATTTCCGGGATTATGCGTGGACTTCTTGGTTGGTGTAACCTTCCTTCAAAAAGAAAATAAATTATGAACCCATATCCTGCTAAAGTAATTTATTAAAATTTTCACCCACTTGAAGTTCTGTCTGGCTACCGCGACGCACAACTTCAAATGGCTGAAAACTGCTCATATTTGTTTAATTTGAGCACAAATATTAGCAAATATTGATGTTTAGACACATTTTATTCCCAATATCAGTGATTTGGTCGACTAATAAAACAGATTAAAAACGACAGTGGGCGTGATCAGTAGGATAGGGTTAAGTTACAATGCCACTTTGGACACAACCGTGTTCTAACCTGACATCAGCGCTAGTTTCAACATTAGTGATGAAACTAGCTCTAATGTCAGGTTGATTTATCACGGTTTATTAAGCTCAACGATGGAGCAATGATTGTCTCCCATTCTGTGGTGCTTCTTTGGCGGTTCTTTGCAATAATATTCATGTTTTTTTTGTAGAGTAAAAAGTAGCGGAATTCACATTTTAACAGTCCAGATGGGAGATTGGGTGGATGAGACGGAACTGAAGGCCATATCCAGTCACCCGTGGGAGGACAACCTCATAAGAGTGGTCAACTTTGACCAGCTGGACGACGATGAAGTGATCGACCCCCTCAGATCACTCATCTGTAACAGTAAGTCTTTGAGATTATTTGACAAGAACAGTATGTTTGCATTGAGCTCGGTGGTTGTTTAGCCCTTATGACACTAATGTCGACTACAGTATAAATTCTGTGTTTTTATTAGCACCTGTATAATCAGTTGTTAAAAGTAAAATATGCTTCCAATCTTGTAACGCTGATATATGTTGGGACTTAAATTTTTCAAATCACAAATTTTCAGTAACTTGAAGTTGTGTGTCGCGATAGACACACAGCTTCATTCAAGTGAGTTAAAATTTAAATTGAATATCTCCGTGCTCTAAGGTTTAACCTTCTCAATACGGGCGACCCTTTTGAGTGTGTTAAATGGGTTGTTTTATTATTGACCGAAATCGATCAAATGTGTCTGTAATATCAATTTCAACAATTTTTTAAGCGAATGAAAATTATCAAGCATCATATAAAAAAATAAGGCGATGTTTATTTTGTCTTTATCTGCAGCAACCAAATGAGAAGGATATAACATATTATTGCTAACCCAATTAAATACTATTGAAGGGTACTCAATAAATTTTCTATATAGTAATTTTATATACAGTAAATCGTTTGAAAAAAAATAATATTATGCTGCCATACAAAAGTAGCAGTCGTAACTTCTGTTTGTCATTAAAGACCAGGGAGATGAACAAGTGTTGTTTGAATTTTGGCCAACCGTCGACGACGCTGGCACAAGAGAAATTCATTCAAGGCGGCACTCTCAGTACATTCAGGGCCATTTTTTCAAATATACTTGTTATGGCACCATCTCGGGCTCCACCTTGTACCGTCAAAGTAGCTTACCCGATATAAATCGAATTCGTCTGGAATAGTTCTTACAAAATAATCGTTTCGTGGAAGCTTGGCCTGTCCTATATAAGACTTCTAATTAACTAAATTAGTACACACATTTTTCACATAATGGCTGGACTCCGATCGGAGTACAGCCTAGCTGTCAGTGAATATGCGATTGCAAAATTGGAGAACCCCTACATATAGTTGTCATTTTATCCCTTTAGATGTGGACGAGTGTAGCAGCAACCCCTGCAGGAATGGAGGAGACTGTATCGACGGAATTGGTCGTTTCTGGTGTGTCTGTGAGGACGATTGGGGCGGTTCGAGATGCCAGTACCGTAAGTGGAATAATCTATAATGATTATTTTTATAATACATGTCTTTTGTTGTTTGATGTTGGGATAAAAAAGTAATTTCATAGAAAATTTACAGCCCATCGAATTTAGGAGATTCCAAGCTTGCAGCTAAATTGCACTTAGATGTCACCCGAAAGCACAGAATGGTGTATGCCATACTAATAAGGTAGTAAATAGACAAAATATGGTTACTAATTAGGATCCTTATATTTTTCACACAGGTTGTCGTCGCCCGGCTGATCTGGTGGTTGCTCTTGATGCATCTGGTAGTGTGGGGAAGACAAACTTCGAAGGGATGATTCGATTTGTGCAGAATATCGTGGAAGAATTACCCATAGACGGTGAAATGAGAATCGGACTGGAAACGTTCGCCGACAATGAAAAGGTAGTCTTAACGTTATCTAATTTATCTCTTTACTGACTTGAAGTTGTTTTTTTTGGCTAATTTGAGACCAAACATTTACAAGTATTGATGTTTAAACACTCATTTCATCACAAATAACAATGATTTTATCGACTAGTAAACCAAATTAAAATCGATTATAGCGAAAGGTGTTAGGGTTGTGATAGATACAACTCCTTTGTTTTCAAGTATAATTTATTAATTCCCTCATTGATTACGCTGATTACGGCAACAAAAAGAGGTGCCGTAATAAGCGATTTTGACAACAAAACATGTAATAAATAAATATAAAATTATAAAAATATTTAAAATTTGACAAAATAAGTCTACACTAACATTATCGCAGCTGCTGGCTTTTGCTCAACAGTATATTGAACGTCCACTTAGTCTGTGTTTTAGTTGATTTGCAGTGTATTTTTACTGAGTACCTGATTGTGTGTTTCAGCTGTATTTCCAACTGAACGACCACTCTGATAGAGAAGCGATCCTGAATGCCCTGAGCCTGCCTTACTACATGGGAGGCAGCACTAACATCGCTGATGCTCTGAGGTTCATGAGGGAATCCATGTTCACATCAAACACAGGTAGGTCTGCTGTCATCTCTCTAAATAATCCTCTGGAGATAAAAGGGTCATCCGATCAGACCCTTTAATCTACAGGGGCCGTATTCTCGTACAAGTTACGATATATCGTAGGCTTCTGATTGGTCGAGATGGCCATCTCGACCAATCAGAAGCCTACGATATATCGTAACTTGTACGAGAATACGGCCCCTGAAGATTAAATCCCTCTTACATTTAGCGTATATATCTTCCTCTATATTCTGTAATTAATGTGGTGAACCCAGTTCAATCTATACTAGACTACAGTACTCCCATTTTCAATTGACCTGCTTAAGGTCCAAGGGGGGGGGGGGCATTGTATATACGAAGCGCATTGCTGAAAGAGTGTGATTTCAACTTCACATATTTGCGTATGTCCAGAGGCTGTCAAAATATTCTTGAGACATCCGAGAAAGACCCAACTGAGATTGATCTGTAGATTATTGGGAGGTTTCACGATTGTTATGCTCGTGTGTTTGTTTAAAAATATATACTTTTTCAACATCAAAAGTACATTTTGGGCGATTTCACTAAATGATGTAAATATGGTCTGTGTTTACATATCTGTGTACTTCTAAGAAATTCACTAGCATGTAGCTTTTTCACCCTGTGCGATATTTTCTCCCATATTTCACACTGTTTTGTCTGTATGACACGTATGTGTTGTTAATTCACATTAAAAACATTGTTCTTTATCATGTCATGGCAACCAAAGAACTGTATGTGGCACTTCCACGGACGGATTCGAAGACGTGTGGTATTACTTTTCTAATTATTTACATTACTGATTTCAGGAGATAGGTCTAACTACCCTAACGTTGGTCTCCTGGTCTCTGACGGGAGACTCCCCACGGATCCGGACCAGGCGTGGGATGAGGCCAGGGATAACCGTGACGACGATATCCACATGATAGCTGTGGGAATTGGGAGGAAAATTGAGGTGGACTTCCTGCGTGACATGGCCAGCTACCCCATAGACAGCAACTACTTCTTCACGGAAACCATCGGAGGTGTTGACGACATCTTGGCCGATGTCAGAGACAGTATCTGTAATGGTGAGTCGGCTTGTCATAATAATTATCATGTCCTAGAAACCAAAGTGTCGCATGTGCCACTCTAACGAGTGGCGCATGCGACACTTTGGATTCCAGGGGGCGATATATCTCTCACATAGTATATATCTATAAATAACTAAATTTGACGAGACATTTTCATTGTTTCACTGGTATGTGAATAGAGAACCATTGAATGGTTTCTCTGTGCATAGACCAATTAGAGTATTATATTGGATCCTTAGTTTGGGAGTCGCCCCACTATGAAATGGAAACTGTTCTATCTCTTTCTCTAACCGCTCTTAACTTTAAAAAATATAATAAATTCAGAGATTTTTTAAATGATGAGAAAAAACCTTCCACGCCAAGAACTCCTTATAGACGAATTCTGCATTTTGATAACAGTATTTTTCTATATTGCTAAGGACCAGTGTCGGATGAATTAAATATCATGTTGCTTTGTTTTGTATCAATGTGTTGTTCTTGAATAATTTTCAATCTAGACCTTTGTTTTTCGTGTCTGTAAAGTGACTTGTTCTTTTTTTACAGATGAGGACGAGTGTGATTCTGATCCCTGTAGAAACCGCGGGGACTGTGTTGATGACGTCAACGGGTTCCATTGTGAGTGCTCATCCAGATTTACCGGGAGACTCTGCGAAAGAGGTAAGGCTATCTCTACATAATGTGAAATTGAATAGAGATGTTGAAACTAGTCAAAATCGTAATTTAACTCTTCAAAATTGATATTTTTCAAAGATGGCGATGCCTTTTGAAAAAATTAACTAGCGCCCAATTTAAAATCGACTCTATTTTTCATCGCTTGCAGCTGCAATGTGCGGCATCAATTGCAGCTTCAAATATGCTATAAATTCCGCAAAAATTGCAGCAATCGTCGGCTTTGTAGTAAAGGGTTATTTCTGTTTTTCTGTAAGGTGACAGAAACATCACTTTAATACCGAGATGCCGATTTGCTCCGTCTGCTAACATTTGCAGACTACCAATGACCACATTTTTCTGTGTCCGCATTATAGAATGTCCCGGTAGCGTGGACCTGGTGTTCGCCATCGACATGTCCGGTAGTATCCGTAGAAACCGCTTTGTGGACGTGAAGGAGTTCTTCGTGGGGATCCTGGAGGACCTGGAGATCTGGGACGACAAGATCCGTGTGGGAGCTGTGACTTTCAGCGACGATGCCAGCACCGGATTCTACCTGAACGAGTACGACAACAAGGGAGACATCATTCAGGTAGGAGCGCTGTGCGGCACGTACATGTAACATTTGATTCATATAAACCCTTCTAGCAGGGAAACATGTTATAAAACTACTTTTAACCAGGATAATACCGCCCGAAGAGCGTAAAATGAGTAAATAGATACAACAGGCCTAGATGAAAAATGTATTTTATATAGATAATGTAAGTAGTTACAATTTTTACCATCTTGAAGTTGTGGTTCGCGTCAGCGAGACACAACTTCAAATTGATAAAACTGATTCAGATTTGTCAAAATGAATGTCAATACTTCATTTTTTTCAGACAGATTTTACCTTTAAATATTTAAAATCCCAAAGTTGAAAACTAATACAACCCAGCATGAATCCGAAGTTGATTCAATTTTTACCATTCAAAGATTCACTATTCAAACATGGGATACTGATCCATTGCTGGTTCAATGGCCCACCGTCTGCGACGCTGAACCAACAATGGTTCAATGTTTGTGTCTTGTTTGTCAGGATCATATCAGCTGTTCATACAGTATATTTTCTATCCCACAGGCCGTGAGGAGACTACAGTACCGTGGAGGACAGACTAACATCGCCAGCGGCCTGCGTATGGCGAGGGAGGAACTGTTCCAGGGTTCCAGAGGTGACCGCACGTCAACGCCAAATATCCTTATTCTCTTCACTGACGGCAAAGCAAACGTGGACCCAGAACAAACTCTGCCAGAGGTGAGTGTTAGAAGACCATCTCTCTCAGCAATAGCATAATGTTGCACCACAGCTCAGTCATTATTGGGCAATTACTTGAAAAAAACGGGAATATAAGAACGTAACGGCGCGGGAGATAAGGCGTGATTGAAGACTGAATATGAGAAGCTTTCTTTTAACATCCAGCTATGTTTTTTAACTTTACATTGAGATGTATTGTGCTGACAAAATGTCCCCTTCAATTTTCTTAAAGTGAAATACCCTAAATATCATGGTTATAGTATATTAAATTGAATCCAAGAACATCCTTATCGTGACGAATCATATAATTTTTGCTCGTATACCTTTATTTAAAATATGCCACTCCATTGATCCACCAACTAAACTATGCATAATAAAGTGATCCCTAACTGGAATTTACTTGAGATTAGTCAGAGAACCATCCCACAAAATATTGTAAGATTGACCTTAACGCAGAAATGAGCATTACATTTGGTAGAATAGCATATGTTTTGATTCAAATTGTTAGTAATAATTGTCATTCGCTTGAAGTTGTGGTTCACGGCATAATTTAAATTGTATTACATGGCGCTTTAAGGGTTAACTTTCACTCTTTCTATCATAAAAGGTAACATGTATCTTAACTTTTGCAATGAAAATAAGATAACGCTAAGAGCAGTCTTAAAATAATAAAATAAATCTTATCTCAACTTTTTTTTTTCAACTTTCTCTCTGAACAATTAGGTTTATCGTAACCTTTCTAACGGAAATAAGATAACGTTAAGAATAAATCACTCATTTCTATTGGTTTGTGCCACTGACCTGCAGTTTACCAGTGACCAATCCCTGTACACCTCATTATAACTCCGTACTCTTTGTTTCAGGCTATTGCTACACGTATTGAAGGGATCCAGATCATCACAGTGGGGGTGGGGACCAACCTGGATCGTCTGGAGCTTTCAGCCATCGCATCCGATCCTGCTGACATCAACACCATCACAGTCTCCAGCTTCACCAATCTTAACTCCATTGCCGATAACATCATCCTCTCTTTCTGCGATGGTAAGCAATTTAGTTGTTTACTTCCAATGTTTGCATAGCAAGTGCCCGAAACCGTTGTTTTAACCTTTTCACTACCATACATGACGGAAATTTCCGTCGTCATTCGTCAATGAACGTAACCATAAAATGACACAAATTTTCGTCAAATATATACTACATTCATGTATTTTTCGTCATTTGAAGCTGGAAATTGCGTTAGCAATTCCAGCTTCAAATGACGAAAAATAGAACTCCTACACCAGTATATCTGGATCCTGGCATGTACCCCGGCCTGGAAGTCAAAGGGTTAATGCTGAGCCAGCGTCGCAGACGGCGGTTCAGCATTAAAACAACGCAGATCCAGGTTTCATGTCTGCTACATTCTGGTAGAATATGGAGTTTTATTATATAAATAGTAAGATGTATTGATGACATCGGTTCTGAGCAACATTAGCGACATTCTTTCACGAAGCAGACATCACCCACATGGTTAAACATTACATAACTATGATATTATAAGAATATAATGGTGTATAAACAATGCGAGTATAAGATTGAAGATCAAAACGTAGTCATAACCTCGACTAGATCAAGGTTTCGGCCCAGGTCTGGTATTCTACCCCCTGAATAATAGATAATAAGCCATAACCAGTCATGCAAAGGCAAACATCAGAAACTGTTTACTTAGCAGCTACTGCAGTTTGCATTTGCAGTATAAAACGAGTAATGATATATCGCCATCAAATTACATTGACCCAATGCTGGGTAGATGTTCGGCTAGCGTCCGCGACGCCGGCCCAACATCTACCCAGCATTGGGTCAATGTCTCGTGTTTGCTGGGGTGACCTGCTATACTTACTCCAGACAATAATGCCTGTGTTTTTCTGTTTTCAGACGAGGATGAGTGTGATGACAGTCCCTGTGACTCAGGAACCTGTATCAGTGGACTCAACACCTACCTCTGCCAGTGCCCATCAGATAGAACTGGAAGGAACTGTGAACGACGTGAGATAATCTACCCTCTTCATTATATAATACGCCCCCCCCTTGGGAATGAAAGGGTGCATCTGCCACTTTGTAAAGTGACAGATACACCTTTTCATATCCAAGGGGACGAATAGTGCAGCAAACACTAGAGTGGATAATAAATCAACAATGTCCCTGTACTGGGGCATTTGCCTCATTAGTGCCTGGTAGAATAAACTAGCGTCTGCATCACAATCAAGCTGCACTATTGCCTCCTGCAAAGCCTTTATTTAGGGATAATCTCGGGACACCGGTCACTATCTTGGAATAGTTTACAGGGAATTATATACAATTTTGGAATAAATTATAGGGTATCAGACACTATTTGAAATAGCCCTAAAATTACCAGGTCACATTTGTAAATAATCTCTGAGCACCCAATACGATTTTGAAATATCTCCCAGTGCTCCTGTCCACTTTTTATTAATGAATCACAACCTGCAAGCTCTATATTAAGACATCAACTTATTTAGACCGACAAATTATCAGACCCTAATTAGCGGACCATTTTAGCCTAATTCCACCTAACAGATATGTATCCCTGTATGTTCTGGCAGGCTGCAGTCAGAGTCTGGATCTGCTGTTTATTCTGGATCTCTCGGGGAGTGTGGAAGAGGTTTACAACAGGATCATCACCTTGTCCAGAGAAATTGTCTACGGACTGGACTTCAGGTAAGTTCCAATCATTCACGATGTTTTATTTGTTCAAAAATAAAAGAGATAGAGCTAACAATAAACAAACACTGAATGTGTTTTCCCATGTTAAACTATTGTGTATTTTCTTTTAAATATTTATTGATTCACTATGATGTCCAGCCTGATTTTATTTTCGTCTCCAATCCCTGTTTTTAGACGTGACCAGGTCTGTTTGTCATCTTGTACTCTGATGATGCCGATGTGTTATATTTAAATCCAGTTTCTTATTTCTGTTTTTAGACGTGACCAGGCACGTGTGTCTTTCATCTTGTACTCTGACGATGCCGAGGTGAGCTTCTTGCTGAACCGCTACCAGGAGCAGCAGGATATACTGAACGCCATCTCCTTCAGGAGGACGGGAGGCCGCACCAACACCCAGGCGGCCCTCAGACTGGCCAGGGAAACGGTCAGTGGAGCTCACACTTAAAACCTGTATCTGTTCAAACTCAAATAATGCAGCAAAGCATAACTTTACATTCCTTATATTCGTGTGCCGCTTCCGGGGGACTGCTCGGGCTTTATATACTCGTTTTGGAACAAGTTTAAACCAAATACATTGACACTAAAATAGTTAATATATGGTTTGCGGGAGATGCTCACTAAATCAAACAATTCAAAATATTTGTTTTGCATTAACAATTTTAGCTGCCATTCCAACTTTACAAATATAACTGACAATTCTGCGGAATAATGGTTGACGTTATCGCTAAATCTAGTAGAATATTCTCAACTTGTTTTCCGATAAGTTATTATTGTTGTCATTGTTCAAAAAGATTTTGAAACTAAACAGCGTACTGGCAATGTTCTTTCTCTCAGGTATTCCGTAACGCTAATGGCGACCGTGACGGAGTGGACAACAAAGTCATTCTCGTTACTGACGGTGGAAGTAACGTTCAAGCCTCGGAGACTGACGACCAGGCCGAGAGACTACGAGACGAGAGTGATGCCGAAATATTTGTGGTTGCCATTGGTGACAGGGTAAGCAGAATGTTATTAAACTGTGTTGTATTACATACTTTGATTTCAAAAGAAGTATAATAATTCATCTCATACCGGTATAACTTACCGATTTTTCCCACCTAAGTATTCTTCGCTTGCTGCAAGTCCATACCATTTGATGGTATTTTATTTAAATGTTATTTAAACTGTTATAAAGTGGTTTAGTTCTTACTCTGATCTAGGATCGATCACCTTCTAATAATTCATTATTGACAAAAGTATAGATTAACCCTTGCAGTGTGGGGATTGTCTCTAGACGTCGGCATCTGAAGTCTATAAGACGTCAGATTTTGACGTCAAATGTCGATCCCCGCACTGTAAGAGTGAAAATATTTCTAATGGCCGTAGACCCATAACATATAGGTTATCAAATGAAGCGGAAAGAGCTAACTAAAACATTTATAATTATTTCAAATTGATTTTTCGGTTGATATAAAATATTTCCTCGCTGTAAGGGTTAAGCTTATTACTTCACACATTTTGCTCATTTTCAGGTTGACTTGAGTGAGATAAACGAGATAGCCTCGGAGCAATCGGAGCCACACGTATTGAGGATATTCGATGACAGCGATGTCAGAGATGCTTCAGAAAAACTACTGGAGGAGTTCTGCGATTAGGCGACCACATCCGGGTCTCCTTGGTCGCCATCTTGCTCGTTTGACCTAGTTCACTCGTGCCACGCGCACCTGCTCAAGTGTTCATCCTCGAGTATATTTATAGTAACCACCACGCGATAGGATAATGATCATTTTCAATGTGAAGCGAAACGCAATTGTTCTATGCAATCTTCACCGATAAATCTGTTTAAATTGCTGTGCAGGAAAACAATGTTATTACCTTTTGAATGCTAACTTACAAAATGTGAATTATCAACCGCTTGAAGTTGTGTTTCGCTACCACGACCCACAACTTCAAGTTGGTTAAATTAACAATAACCTCAGTCGGAATGTTTTTAATTCATGCAAGTTAAACGTGATATCACTCTCGAAGTACCGTTATTTAATAGGGTAATACAATTATTATTACCTTTTATAGTCGTCTTTGACACTCAAAGGGTTAACATATTCTCCGTAATGGTTCACAAACATATCATAGCTTCCGTCTTACTACTTTGTTCTCGTGTTATGGTACACGTTACAATATTACGTGCCATTCAGGTTGCGAGTTATTTCCCATTTATATTTTCTCTTTGTTTTATCTGGTAAATTAATTACAATGCATGTTCATTATGAATAGAACATTTAGAACAAAAACAAACAAATACTTCAGAAAAAATGTTAGTCCCATACTACAACGTCTTTCATATATATTATATATATATTACTCCCAGCATGTAGTCTGCACAGATAAATAATATAGAGGTTTCAAAAGGTGCATGCTTTATGAAGATCGCTAACTTTGTGATAACTTGTATATATCTTCTGTAAATGCACACTTGTATAAGACTAGATTCATGTTAATCATTATCCTGATAAGTTAATTTATTTAACTTTTCTACCACTCGAGGTTGTATCTCGCTACCGCGATTCACAACCTCAAGTGGTTGAAAATCACTCATAATTGTTTAATTTGAGACCAAACATTTACAAATATTGATTTTATATTGATATTGATTTTTTTCATTCCAATAACAGTGGTTCAATCGACCAATAAAACAGAATAAAGACGACTATTGTCGTGATTAGCATACAAAGGGTTAAGTTGTTTATGATCACAAGAGAGATCCAATCAAAATTCTAAATGCTATCTCTTCAAGTTTCCAAATCTTGAATCCACTCATCTCTTATTATCACTGGTATGCGGTCTGTTTTCATTTTCCATCATATCTCATTGTAAAAAGATCTCTGTTGGCATTGTGTCGCCTATCATGTAATAACGCATTGTATATAGATTATAGCTTCAAATCTGCAGAATTGTGTATAATATTAGCATCTTGTTTAATTAGATGCCCAACCTCTACATTATGTAGCCGTTGAAGATGACCGTAGATTCACATTAAGTTTTTTGTTATGACCTGTAGCGCGGACACATTACTTTTTGTAAGTCATATAATGGAATCAGTTTTTTTTACTCTAGTAGTTTTTCCTTCTGTCAATGTTTTGTTTAATATATTGTGTGATAAACTAATATATCTAGGAACAATTGTTCCTTGCCATAGACGAGGTTTTCTATGAATACCTAATTGCAATAAATATACAATTATTTTTTCATAAAACCACCTATATCGAAACATCCACCGTTGTGTCATGCCTTTTTGCATGCTTGTGTTTTTCCGTTGGTGTAAAATATGATTCACAAATTAGAGAGTAACAATATAGGCATTCACCATTTATAATTTCGCTGATATTTATCATAAATATTTTTACAGATTAGAATAGGAATTATTGCGTAGAGGAGTAGGCAAACTATCAAATTAAAAGTACAAGTATTCATTAACATCATATGGTAGTGATTGGTACAAATTCATATACAAATGTATAAAGACAAATGGTAAATATCATATTTTTCACCTAACAAACAAGAAACACTCGTGTTAATCATGTTAATGTACAGCAGGAATAAAAGCTGGTCCTGAGTTTGGCTGTTTGTTTTACTTTTTCTCTTCCAACCATCGGTGTGAAAACAAATATGTGTAAGAAAACACCCAAGACTTTATTTATCATGTGAACATAATATTATATTATGTTCAAATAAGGTCTCGAGTGCGAGTTAATTGCAAAAAGTGTTCCCAAGATCGATCCGCGAAAAACTTATTTGAATGTTCCCAGTTAACATGACGCGATTTTCAAATGTTTACTTAAACCTTAATGACCTTGCTACCAGGCTCTGACACAGAGACCCCTATTTTTTAATGTAATAGTTCAAAAATATCACAAGTTTACGCCTGCTGAAAATGTCCAAGTTTTCATAGGCCCTTGAAATATTTGTTTCAATTTCACGGTATCCGAATTTTTCGGTAGGCGGCACGAGTGACGTATATCCACAGCTGGCTGTGGATATAAAATGGTGGTCACTGTTACCGGGCCTACGGCGAAGTTAGACAGCCCGGTCATGCCGGGTAACCGCGACCAACAACTTCAACTGGGTGAAAATTACTCATATTTTTAATTTGAGTACAAAACTTTGCAAATCTTGATGTTTAAGCACTTCCCAATAACAGTGATTCAATCGGCTAATAAAACAAATTAAAAACGACTATAGTAGCGCTTTAATGACTAATGTTGGGGTATCATTAGTGTTAAAGCTAAACATTCGCCTAAAATTAGATTACCTCCTGTTATATACCATGCTGGAAATGTATTTTTACCTGTAATGTGTAGAATAATATGATTTAAAAATGTGGTTTAAGCACCCTCCATATTTAAAGGGACTGTCCCAGGCTAAAATCATAAAAAAATCGGTGATTTTATTTTGGCTTCTTAATATGACCATATGATGTAAACATGTCCATAGACTAAAACTGCAAAAGTTTTTTAATTTTTTGTGATGCGCATTAAGCAGTTAGATTAGATATAGAGACTAAATTCCCGTATTTCTAATTTTTGACATGGTTGTCAAAAATTTGAAATCAGGAATTTCGTCTTTATATCTAGCCCAACTGGTGAATGCGCATCACAAAAATTAAAAAAACTTTTGCAGTTCATGTGGTCATATTAAGAAGCCAAAATAAAATCACCGATTTTTTTATGATTTTAGCCTGGGCCAGTCCCTTTAATTCAAATTTCACATTTCAAGATGGCGAGATCACTAGTTGACTGAATGGACTTTAATGGTAATTTAATTCACCTATTATCGTCCACCAGCGAGTGATGTCTTCATGGATTTACAGGCATATACACAGGACAGATTCATTTATTGTGAATGGTGCTGATCTAGAATATGCAGATTAAAAAAACATTAACATTCCCATGGTGAATTATGCTGTTTTGGAGTATATATATTAAAAAGAACAGAGATTATAATCAATCATGGGAATGAAAAAGTCGGCTAGATTAGTAGACCGTAATAACAGACTCTGTGTGCGATACAGTGTCTGTAATCATTGCCACTCGTAAAACTGTGCCCAAAAAATCCGGTGCGCGGACGATCGATTGGGTAATGAATTACTGCGTCATTGTTTAATAAATTATTTTTATGTTATTCTATAATGACAGATTTATATCTCATTTGAATAATACTTTAACGTGGATATTTAAATCCCTGTCTTTATAGGTTATTTTATCATTTAAATAGGGCTGCCCTCTCTATCTCCATGGTCTTGGTGTACGCTGACTACCAGCTTGTGAAAACCACAGCTGTTGCTATGCTGTTCAGCTCTGACGTCGAACCATGCTGTTTGCGTCAAACTTGGACTACTAGACCAGCACATAAAACTAATTCGTGAAAGGAATGTATTCAAAATATTATTCATGTTTGGCTATATTTTAGATGTAAAACCATGTAAATTTAATTTAATTTAACTCATCCAGCTCCCAATTATAGCTTCAGGTGATCATATTTAGACGTCGGAATCTGACGTCTACAGACGTCAGATTCTGACGCCTAAAGACGGTCCCCAGCCTGAAAGGGTTAAGATGTAGCTCTGGATCTAGGAACACATAGAAAATTAACCAATTTCCCCATCCTAATTAAATGCGTGAAATATTTCGACTATGTGAGACAATATTTTTTTATTTTATTGCAGTAATAATAAAAACACGTTAATAAATAATATGTGGTGTTTAGATAAGTACATCATATCTAGTATGCACGATGCATTGACACAATTTTTATTTTACCGTTCGTCGACCATTTCCGACGCAGGGCCAACATTAAATAAACATCGGTTTAATGCATAGTTTTACTGGGTAATCATTGATGCACTATCTGCATCCCACCTGCCTGCGATCAACCACTTTTAATAAACACGCGATAAATTCAGAACCTCCCCCCCCCCAGGAATGGGGTAATTGATTGAAGGTCTTTTTGAGGTCTTCGTGTGCACATGATTGGTTTGCGTGTTCGGTTTTGATCTGATTAAGTTAGTTTAAAATGACCAGTCATTCTCGAGGACTTCTAAGTGTCCTCCGAATAACCACAATTTTTTAAATAAGGATATGACCACAAAATTACTCCTTTTTTAAATCTTAAAATTTAAAATGCTAGACATGATTATGCTTTTACGCTAAACTACCTGCACACATTTTCTTTATTTTTATGTGTTTTTCATCGGTAATTTTATGGTATGGTTATTACTAATACTAAGGACCACTAAATGACGTCTCAGTGCCTGACCACTAAATAACTTAATTTGAGAACCTTTATAATTAACTCTTTTACACATGATTTTGACTATGCACATCGCGAACATCATACATATTTGAAATAAAGTCTTTATAGCTATAATAAAAAAAATGTTTTCCCTTGGTTATTTTATGGTATGGTCATAGGTTTTAAAATTAAAAAGACGTGGTTCTGACGTTACTAAAGGAATGTCATGAATAAATGTGTCTAAAAAAATAAGCACAACGACATGTTTTAAACAACGATACATTAATCTAAAAAAATACTTATTGGAAACTTACTTGGACAATGGTACAAGAATCACAGACTGCTGTATCACATATCACATACCAAGATGGAAATGAGATAGTAGGGCCTGTCTGATGATTATTTAGAATGCATCAACATTAGACCCATTATAACTATTTTCATTCATACATCGCATAATATATTATATTCAACTTTACACACAGTGGACACAAGTTGGTTTACCCCCATATAATTATTGTACCAACCACTTTTCAATCACTATTGAGCGACTAGCTTTTATACTATACCCACGTAATTTTAAAGCTTTGAAGCTGTACCACATGTGATCCACATATGTTTTACACATTCTGATGCAAAATTGTGTCTGTGCAATTATGGGTTCCAATCGAGACATTGGTAATTAGAATATAATATATTATGAGGCTCAAACGTAATGGTATTTACAATCATGTACTCGCAGCCCAGTGTAGCTGCAATAAAAAACCCTACAACATATTTGGGAGAGGTGCAAACTGTTAGGCAGTTAGGCAGAAATGTAAAAAAACGCCGACAAAGTCGTCCGAAAAAAACGTCAGCTCGTGAAGACATACTTTCTATGAAGTTATCCTTTGGCTTGAGCGCGTTTGTTGGCACGCAGCTGCCACCAAGAACTGTGTGGCGATGGCTACATGCAGGTGGTATATTAAGCCTAGTCGCAAGAGAAAAATCATATGTTTAAAACCAAAACCGACATAATAGCATCAGGTGGCCAACATAATCCAGCAGTGGACCACCGATGGCAATTGGTTCTTTGTGGTGCTCTCTCATGAGTGTAAGTTTATGTTACACATTACAGATTATGAATCCAGACGTTAATGGGATTTCGGCTACGTAGCAACGTTTTCGTTATGGTTAGGGGATCCATCAGCTCTCTTCAGCTGGCAATTTGGTAGTGGTTGATTGAAATCTCAAGTTGAGATTCTCAACTAGCTTTCTTAGATTGACCTCGTGGATGGGAATTTGCTGGAGTCAGTAGAGCAAATGCTTAGGGACCTGCGACACTCATTTGTTCCAACAGGATAATGGTTCTTACCACAGAGCTATGGCGGTGGAGGCATGGTTGGAAAACAATGATAGACACGAGATGATATTTCCTCCGCAGTCTCCAGATGTAAATCCTAACAAAAACATCTGGAGTTGGGTAAAAAAGGACAAAGATTTTAAAGCAGCATTATTCAGAAAATTTGATAGAATTTGTCCTGCAAAAACCAGAACATTGTATTCCTCTTTGAATATTAAGTGTGACACTAATTATTTCTCACATAGCATCAATAATATATATTCGTCCACATTCCGTAAAGAAATGAAACTAAGTATCCGGGTTTGAGCTTATATGCTGTGATTCAATTAAGGTATTAAGCATCGTTGTAATAGGCATTACTTTGGGGGTGAACAAACTTTTGTCCAGTGTGTGTCTTTTGTTTCATGACATTTTGTTATACAATATTTTTTTAGATATTACGTGTACACGCTATTCAGAAAAAGTGAGAACGAGATTGTTAACTTTATGTAAACAACATTTAACGCTATAGAATCACATTTTGATTGTAAAATAATGATTTAACTTTTTAAGGGCAGTGATTCTGACGTATAATAAGGTCCCCGCACTGAAAGAATAAATATATTTCTAATGGCCGTAGACCCATAACATAGGTATTCAAATGAAGTGGATAGAGCTGACTAAGATAATCATGATGATTTCAAATTGAAAAGACATCTTGGTCATCATGGTTTATACAAAAATATTTCAGCGCTTTAAGGGATAAATATGTTAGATCCTTTGGGGCATAGAGCTGGAAACAACGTTTTTACGATATAGGTAAATAGTTTGTACCTGATAATGCATCAGAGGTCAAATTATGACATGACCGACAGATTACATTAAAAGGTTACATTATTCTGTTGATATTCACACCAACTCACCAGGTGTCGCCCGCTATACAATAAGACGTTGTCGGTCATACATTTTACGGAGTGTCTCTACAGCTGGTGTATCCTGTCATTCAATAAACATGGCAAACTAGGGGACGCACATTTATTACTCATGCCGAGTAATGTGACGGCAATGACCCAATGCTGGGTTTATGTTGGCCCAACGTCGCAGACGTTGGGCCAACATGAATTGTTAAAAAAAAACCATAAACGGTTTGCTGAGTTGCTTAGCTGTGAAGCGGTCAAATAGAAAAGTGAAGCTTTTTCTAGATGAAGATTTAATAACAACTACAATGGAGGTTACAGGCTGTTACAGGCTATATCTCGCGACGCCGAGGTAGCGTGCTCGGCCTCAGACCGCCAGGGCTCGAATTTCGAATCCTGTGTCTGGAGGACAGTGTCATCTCAATCATCTCACCATCCTCAGGAGGTTCTCCTGGCCCAGTTTAGCCTATATGTGCACAAAGGTGGCCTAAAGCCCGATTCATTTCATTTCGCGACGCCGAGGCGATCAAATATAGACGATCACTTCGCGATAGTAGGCCTACCGCGCTGTGTACAAACTGATTTCAAATCCAAGCTAAAATGTCTACGGTATACTTTTAGAATATACGATGAGGCCACCTTGGTATTAAAAATACGTTAGAGAGAGATACGTTTAAGACAGTAAGACAGACATTAATTTATTCATAGACATCTGTATAGGCCTATATACAGACATGTATGTATATTCCAGCTGGGCATGGATATATGGCGGTGGCAAAAAATACATTATTATCATACAAAATTATAAATTATCCTTTAAATGCGTTCATTATTATTTGAATATATTTACATAATTTGTACAATACATTTTTCATTCATCATTCGTCCGAACGAGATTGTCGACTTGTTTTGAACCAAAATACCTTTCAAGTACTTTATGCGAGCTTCAGTAAAACAGGGACATTTAAATAATTTAAATAACTGGCTTACTGTTTTTCAATACTGCTCTGCAAGACCTAAAGGCAGTAGTAGGCCCCCTATCTGCTTACTTGTAAAGTAAACAAGAAGAGAATAACATTATATGTCACTATTACATATATTTTAAAGTCAATCTGTAAGGTGGTTTAAAGCAATATTTTTAGTTACCTCAACTTGTGTCTCGTGTAAACATGGTAAAGTTCCTGATAAAATACTGGCCAAGTAAGCTTATTTGTCTAGCCCATTTAAAAATTTAAAATGGTTTGCAACAATATTATCAGCATATAGGCCTACTGACGTAATATTGGTTCAATAGTGGTCTAACAGTAATATAATATGGAAGTGTCTATTGCCACAGTACTGTGGCAATAGCAGAGCGAATCGTTATTTTCACCAAACCAATCAGAGGCCATCATACATTTTTGCATGTGGAGTGGCAGGGCTGAGTGGATTGCCGCCATTACACCGTCGCCATGTTGTTCGGAAAGACGTCCGTCAATTAGGAAGCATTTAAAACGGCCTCAAGTGAATTTTCGGCTGCCGCAAATGTCCTATCTTGGACATTATCGAGCGAGACAATATGGAATTATGGGAAGAAGCATGAGTTTGTGTAAATCGGTGACACCATCAAGTAAGTAATGTGTTACTTTTAGTCTATCATGTCTTATATTGTAGGCCTAGGCCCTATGTGTACACATTCTGCCATAATGTGTGACTATAAACTGCTCTTGAAAACCCAAGTCGCGTTAGACTTGACTATGTTTATCCAAGGCCACAGTGCTGTGTCAATACGGTTTTGTACTACCCCTCTACATGTAAAAGTCCTTGCTGGCACAGTGCTGTGTCAATAAGGGTTCCTTCTACCCCTCTACATGTATAAATTTTTATTGTCACAGTGCTGTGTCAATAAGGTTTTTTACTACCCCTCTACATGTACAAGTCCTTAGTGCCACAATTCTGTGTCAATAAGGTTTGTTACTACCCCTTTACATGTACAAGTCCTTGCTGCCACAGTGCTGTGTCAATAATGGTTTTTACTACTCCTCTACATGTACAAGTCCTTACTGCCACTGTGCTGTGTCAATAAGAGTTTCGACAACCCCTCTACATGTACAAGTTCTTGCTGCCACAGTGCTGTGTCAATAAGGGTTATTACTACCCCTCTACATGTACAAATCCTCACTGCACAGTGCTGTGTCAATAAGGGTTCCGACTACCCCTCTACATGTACAAGTCCTTGCTGACACAGTGCTGTGTCAATAAGGGTTATTACTACCCCTCTACATGTACAAGTCCTTACTGCCACAGTGCTGTGTCAATAAGGTTCCGACAACCCCTCCACATGTACAAGTCCTTACTGCCACAGTGCTGTGTCAATAAGTTTTTTTACTACCCCTCTACATGTACAAGTCCTTACTGCCACAGTGCTGTGTCAATAATGTTTTTTACTACCCCTTTACATGTACAAGTCACAGTGCTGTGTCAATAATGGTTTTTATTACTCCTTTACATGTACAAGTCTTTTATGCCACAGTGCTGTGTCAATAACGGTTATTACTACCCCTCTACATGTACAAGTCCTTACTGCCACAATGCTGTGTCAATAAAGGTTCCGACTACCCCTCTAAATGTACAAGTCCTTGCTGGCACAGTGCCGTGTCATTAAGGGTTCCTTCTACACCTCTACATGTATAAAGCTTTATTGCCACAGTGCTGTGTCAATAAGGTTTTTTACTACCCCTCTACATGTACAAGTCTTTACTGCCACATTGCTGTGTCAATAATGTTTTTTACTACCCCTTTACATGTACAAGTCCTTGCTGCCACAGTGCTGTGTCAATAATGGTTTTTACTACTCCTTTACATGTACAAGTCTTTTCTGCCACAGTGCTGTGTCAATAAGGGTTATTACTACCCCTCTACATGTACAAGTCCTTGCTGCCACAGTGCTGTGTCAATTATGGTTTTTACTACTCCTTTACATGTACAAGTCTTTTCTGCCACAGTGCTGTGTCAATAATGGTTTTTACTACTCCTCTACATGTACAAGTCTTTTCTGCCACAGTGCTGTGTCAATAAGGGTTATTACTACCCCTCTATTTGTACAAGTCCTTACTGCCACAATGCTGTGTCAATAAGGGTTCCGACTACCTCTCTACATGTACAAGTCCTTGCTGCCACAGTGCTGTGTCAATAAGGGTTATTACTACCCCTCTACATGTACAAATCCTTACTGCCACAGTGCTGTGTCAATAAGGGTTCCGACTACCCCTCTACATGTACAAGTCCTTACTACCACAGTGCTGTGTCAATAAGGTTTTTTACTACCCCTCTACATGTACAAGTCCTTGCTGCCACAGTGCTGTGTCAATAAGGGTTATTACTACCCCTCTATTTGTACAAGTCCTTACTGCCACAATGCTGTGTCAATAAGGGTTCCGACTACCCCTCTACATGTACAAGTGTTTGCTGTCACAGTGCTGTGTCAATAAAGGTTATTACTACCCCTCTACATGTACAAGTCCTTACTGCCACATTGCTGTGTCAAAAACAATTACTACCTAATCCTACCTACCTTCATCTTGTCCACATACTAAAAGACACTTGCTGAATTGCGTGGCGCCATAGACAGAATGTACATACATTTGTGTTTTATGATCCATTAGCCTACAGTATTATGGGGTTTTTTTCAGGTTTTGTTTGCTCAGTATGATTTCATCCTGATGTGGCATCAGCGACAAACATTTTATGAAACACGTTCCAATTGGTAGCCCGTGTGTGCTACTGGTGGCTGATAGCCTACCAAACATACCACGATAGGAGTCAATGATTTCATGAGAGGGGGAAATGAAAAAGAAATACAAATTGTTACTAAACGAAGGTGTGTAAAATAAATGCGAGGTTGTGAAAGCAAATGCATATAGGTTATACAGTTGTATACTCTGTATTCATTTTAGCTGAACAATTAAATGTCATCGTGGAATTTACTAGCGCTACTTTTATATTCCCAAGTATATTTACATTCCTAAGTATACTTCAATTTTAATAGCCGAAATTGTTTTTTTTACTAATGAAATAGGTCAGAATCTGGTTGAACAAATCAACCAATAGTAGAATTGTTACAATTCAAACACAATACATGTATGTGGTTATGTTTTAGGCAGTCAAAAAGCAAGAACAGACACCAAGTCATATAAATGGAGCACAACAACTCTTACCAGCTGTCAACAAAACAAAAGTTCAAGCTGTGGTGTTTTGTTTTGATGGTATGACATTTTCCAGGTTATAGTATTGAAAATTAAATGTACAGTCATAACTATGCCATCAAATTGTATTTTGTATAGATTTTCAATACACAATGTTGAAAGACAAATACATGTATTTTCAAAATAAAATTACTATTTAATATACATATACATGTATTTTCCGAATGTTAAAATATACACCAGCCAGTTCAGGCTAGGATCACTTAGCCCGCCCTTTTTTAATGTGGACTTTTGCCACTGAAGTTCGGCGTCATTGTCGGGGGCGGCGTCGACATCGGCGTTAACATTTCCTTAGCCAGATTTTCATGTAGCTAATACCCATTCAGTTAACTGACAAGTTGTAAAATAATGGTTGAGAAAAATAAAAATGGCTGAATGATTTATCACATGAAATGGCTAATTTTTGCTTGTTTGTAGACACAATAACTTGCCAAATTTTTCATGTTTTTTACATTTTTATTCACTAATATTTAAATATGTGCAATTTTGTTTCTATGTCTTTTCAGAATGCTGAAATAATCACCAGCCACTTCAGACTATGATAGTTGGGGCAGCTCAGTTTAACGGCGTAGGCATATTATAGTGTCTTAACAACCAATAAATAAATATATTTTTTAATGAAACTGTTTTTTTTTCTTTTCCATAATATTAATAAATGTTGCTACGACTTTAAGTTGGGACATGATAGGGCAGAGCACTATGATAACAAGGAATTCAAACGGTAAAGACACTGAAGCTGTACTGTGATAGCATAGAACGTCTGGGTGTCAAGGGGTGGTAAGAAAAATTAGTGACATGACAGTGGCATAGAGGATTGGTACGTGTAAATATACCATACGAAACGTTAACCTTATTGACACAGAACTGTGGCAGAATATGTCTTGTAAGTTTAGAGAGACACCGCACAGTGGTAACAAGGACTTGTAAGTGTATAGATAGTAAGAAGCCATAGGCTTGCTTAAACAACATTGTGGTGGAAATGAGTTGTAAGTGTAAGGAAAGTACAATAAACATCATTGCCACTGTATTGTGATAGCAAGGTGAATAGAGAAGGTTTGGCGAAAGAAGAAAACGTTTGGGGAAATTTGGTGAATGTTTGGTAAAGATTTAAAGAATTTCGCAAATTTGTCAACATCGCCAAATAGTCTCAAGGCCGGTGAGATCCCCCTTATTTGTCATCAACTACTGTCACACCATGCAAAATTATTCCCTCTACGAACAATTGGTGACACTTGTTTTGCCAAATCTTCGCCGATTTTTTTGTAGCCATATATTCGCCAATGTCATGGTAGCAGTGACAGAACTGTGTCAGCGATGATTTGCAAGTACATAGAGACAGTAATCAACCTTATTGACACATGACTGTGGCAGCAAGGACAAAAAATCTGATTGACACAGTACTGTGGCACCAATGACTTGTAAGTGCATAGATACAGTAATAAATCTCATTGACATATGAATGTAGATTTGACTTGCAGATGTAGGCCTACATGGGCAGTCACAAACCATATTAAAACAACACTGTGGCAGCAAATATTTGAGAGTGTGTAGAGACAATAAAAACATTATTGCAACTGCACTATGGTAGCAAGTACTTCTAAGTTCAGAAAAATAGGAGACCGTATTCACACAGCACTCTAGCAGCAAATATTTTTAAATGTATTGAGACAGTAAGAAACTTCATTGACAGAGCACTGTGCTAGCAAGGACTCTGGTATGTGTAGACGGCATCAGTGTGGTATGAAAGACTTTAAGGTGTACAAAATGAGTGGTAAAAAGTACTTTTAGGTGGCAATGGGCGCTGAGAAACCTTTTTTACACAGCACTGTGGTAGCAAGGATTTGTATCATGTGTATATTGGTAAGGAACGTTATTGCCACAGCTCTGTGGTAGCAAGAATTTCTATGTATGGAGAAAGAATAAGATACATTATTGAAACGGAGCTGCGGCAGCAAAGATATTTTTAGGTGTATAGAGACAATAAGAAACGTTATTGCCACAGCAATGTGGCAGCACAGATTTTAAGTGTATAGAGACAGTAGGAGCCCTATTGCCACAGCACTGTGGTAGCAAGGATCTATATGTATAGGAAAATAGTAAGATACCTTATTGTCACAGCAATGTGGCAGCAAAGATTTCAAATGTATAGAAACTGTAATGCTAGGCTTACATTATGTTCCCGGTGGCCACGGCGGCCACGTTTGCCCGAAACGTAGTGCACCATGGGATTTTGGCCCCTTTTCAAATTTTATTATGTCTTGCTACGTTTTCTATTGATCTCTCACGGCCTCTCACTGTATGCGGGACGGACCGTGAAGGGTCGCAGGTGGTTTAGTCCGGATGCTCAAAGGCGTGGTACGGTTCGGCCCGTTCGGCTCCCGATCTATAACGAATGCCAGCACGTTGCCTCCCGGGCCGTCACGGTCTGATGTAGCTCCTCTCGTTTCTCACGTTCTAACCAAGGACTGACACGTCTTTCACGTTCTCTCAAGACTCTCTGCGGATGAAACGTGGACACCGGACAGCTTTGGAGCGCGTTTGAAGATATCTTGCCTCTTATTCAATTTGAAAGAAGATTTTGGTGACTAATATTACATTTAATAGGTCAAGAAATATGTTAAAACTGTTTTTAAATTACAATATTTTTGGTGTAATTCGAGATGGCGTCTAAAAAAATGACAAAAAATACATATTTTAACTATATGCACTTTTGAAGTTATGATTTGTGATTGAAAATATCCCCAGGACTCTCATTAAGTGGTATCATGTTGTTCAGGGACCTATCACGAGTCAGAATCAGGCTGTTAATATTTAATCGATAGAGAATAAATGACGAAAGACCGATTTTCAAAATAAAAATCACAGAAAAGTCCCAGAAACATGATTCAAGTCCCACTACGGACCGTCTCAAAGTTCTGTTGCCGCTTATATACACACTGTCACGTTTTGTTGGGTTAACCCCGTTTTACTACGGCCTGCTAGGTTTCTGATCCGTACCGTGACTGCCGTGGCAAATTTTTTGACAGTTTTAAAATCTGGCACGGCAGTCACGGCAATCACGGCCTCCCAAGTTTGTACATCCCGCCGCCCTGCGTTGCCCCACGTCCATCCCGTTTTCTCCACGGTGGCCTGAAACGTGGCCGTCGGGAACCTAGTGTAAACGTAGCATAAGAAACGTTATTGCCACAGCACTGTGGTAGCAATGACTTCTATGCGTAGAGAAAGAGTAAGATACCTTATTGACAAAGTACTGTGGCAGCACATATTTTAAGTGTATAGATACAGTAAGAAACGTTATTGCCACAGCACTGTGGTAGCAAGGACTTATATGTATAGGAAAAGAGTAAGATACCTTATTGACACAGCACTGTGGCAGCACAGATTTTAAGTGAATAGAAACCGTAAGAACCGTTATTGCCACATCTCTGTGGCAGCAAAGTCTTCTATGTGTAGAGAAAGGGGAAGATACCTTATTGACACAGCACTGTGGCAGCACAGATTTTAAGTGTATACAGGGAGTAAGAAACGTTGGTGCCACATCACTGTGGTAGCAAGGGCTGCTATGAGTAAAGAAAGAGTAAGACACCTTATTGACACAGCACTGTGGCAGCACAGATTTTAAGTATATAGAGACAGTAAGAAACGTTATTACCACAGCACTGTGGTACCAATGACTTATATGTGTAGAGAAAGAGAAAGATACCTTATTGCCACAGCAATGTGGCAGCAAAGATTTTAAATGTACAGAAACTGTAAGAAACGTTATTGCCACAGCACTGTGGTAGCAAGGACTTCTATGCATAGAGAAAGAGTAAGATACATCATTGACAAAGTACTGTGGCAGCACATATTTCAAGTATATAGACACAGTAAGGAACGTTATTGCCACAGCACTGTGGTAGCAATGACTTATATGTATAGAAAAAGAGTAAGATACCTTATCGACACAGCACTGTGGCAGCACAGATTTTAAGTGTATGGAGACAGCAAGAAACGTTAATACCACAGCACTGTGGTTGCAATGACTTATATGTGTAGAAAAAGAGTATGATACCTTATTGCCACAGCAATGTGGCAGCAAAGATTTTAAATGTATAGAAACTGTAAGAAATGTTATTGCCACGGCACTTTGGTTGCAAGGACTTCTATGCGTAGAGAAAGAGTAAGATACCTTATTGACAAAGTACTGTGGCAGCACATATTTTAAGTGTATAGAGACAGTAAGAAGGGTTATTCCCACAGCACTGTTGTAGCAATTACGTACATGTGTAGAAAAAGAGTAAGATACCTTATTGCCACAGCAATGTGGCAGCAAAGATTTAAATGTATAGAAACTGTAAGAAACGTTATTGCCACAGCTATGTGGTAGCAAAGACTTCTATGCGTAGAGATAGAGTAAGATACCTTATTGACGAAGTAATGTGGCAGCACAGATTTTAACTGTATAGATACAGTAAGAAACGTTATTGCCACATCACTGTGGTAGCAATGAGGTTTAGTGAAAGAGTAAGAAACCTTATTGACACAGCACTGTGGCTAACATTATAAACAGCTACACAGAACTGCTGCGGTGAAGATTAGCAATAACGAGAAGCTTATAGACACATCAATTCAGTAGCAAGAAATGACAAACCCTTATTAACACAATCATGTGGCAGCAAAGTTAGTATTGTGGGGAGCCTCCGTGACCGAGAGGTAGCGTGCTCGGCCTCAGACCGCCAGGGCTCGAATTTCGAATCCTGTGTCTGGAGGACAGTGTCATCTCAATCATCTCACCATCCTCAGGAGGTTCTCCTGGCCCAGTTTAGCCTATATGTGCACAAAGGTGGCCTAAAGCCCGATTCATTTCATTTCATGTGGCAGCAATTACTTGCACATGTACACGGACTGTAAGATACCTTATTGTTACACTAATGTGGTAGCATGACCTCATTCGTTTAGATATTTGAGCAGAAATGAATCTTATTGACACAGGACTGTGGTAATAAAGTTATTTGCTGTGATTGGTCAGTATCTTTGTTACACTGATGCTGATTGGTTTGGTGGTAATAGCATTTCCAAAGTTGCTGCCACAGTCTGAAATCCTTAATTCTGATTGGTTTGGTGAAAATAGCCAATGGGACCTTTAGTACCACAGTACTGTGGCAGTAGCCATTGCCATATAATATATGCACCACGGGGCGTGTTTTGAATAATATTATACTTTAACCCTTTCAGTGCTGGGATCGACTTTAGACGTCAGAATCTGACGTCTATAGTCGATCTCCGCACTGAAGAAATTAAAAAATTATATTGGCAAAGGCATAACATAGGTATACAAATGAAGCGGAAAGAGCTAACTAAGAAAGTTCTGAACTTTTACTTGACATGCTATACTAGCGTATCATTAAAATCATAAGCAATTACAATTCTCCTTTAGATCTAAACTATAAAAAGGAGGATTTCACATTTCAAGATAAATATGAAACTGGTTATAAACCGGACGTTAAGAAGGTTTCTTCTTAAAGCGTTGAGTTATTAAATTGAACTTTTTACCCACTTGAAGTTGTGTCTCGCTACCGCGACCCACAACTTCAACTGTGTAAAAAATGCATAAATGTGTACAATTTGGATCAGGTCATAAGTCAATCCAGCAAATTAAATACCCGTTTCTCTTTCAAATCCAGCAAACAAGATACATTAACCCAATGTCTGCGACGCTGGCCCAACATTGTGCCAACATTGGGATAATGTCTCGTGATTGATAGGGATGTTCTCCATTCAGGCAAAACTGAAACGACCAAAAACGGCTGCAGATGTGATTAGTACTGTGAGAGGTAACCCTTTAACCACCAAATTATTCAATTTAAATTTTCACCCTCTTGAAGTTGTGTCTCGCTGACGCGATCCACAACTTCAAGTGAGTGAAAATTATTTAGATTTGACAAAATGGAGAACAACTGTTTTTAAATATTGCTGTTTGATGTCACATTTTATCTTTAACATGTTTAAAAAGTGGTACTCAATGTGTTAATAAAAAATGAAAACCCGAATATATGCGGAACCGGCGGTCAAAGGGTTAAGGGATATTGAATTTGTATCTTGGATAGTGAAAAAAATACAATTGCACAATCACTTATTATGCTTGATGTCACATACTGACCGGAGTCATTCACTGATACCTCTATATTTTGACCAGTATCTAATTTCAGTGGAAGTTGAACATACTGTGATTTCTCAGAACAATAACACATAAGTTGTAGTGTGAAACCTTATTAAGTGCAGACGTCAACAGTTCAGGGCTAGATATTTCAGGAATTTTAATTGGATGTCAGGCCGTCGCAGGTCACATGACTGAAGCGACCCACAGGGGAGATACGATTCATTTCACCCTCTTCAGCCGACACACCTCCAAATAAACGGGTAGCATAATATTATGTGATTTCTAGTTGGACTACGACGCTGGCCCATCATTAAATCACAATTGCGTCAACGTCTCAGAGAATATCAAAACAGCTGTTACATGATCTTCATAATGTTACCCTTAGCAGCTGCTTAGTACACCTTCATAATGGTACCTTTAGCACACAGAGGGCTAATAATGATACTCAAATACTTTTCAGACTTTAATCAATGACCTGTCTTTATACATTAGGATGACCTTGGACTTTTCGTTTGAACATTGTCCCCATTATAATTACACAAAGAACGTGAGAGCAACGACAACGACTTGCCGACTTTATCGATAAATCATCCTTCTTTTGTATGTGTGCATGATTCCCTTGAGATGAAAGGGTGACATCTGTCACTTACATAAGGGGCAGATATCACCCTTTGCTCTAACCGGGTCCTATGAAAACTCGCTCGTTAACCCTTTCATCGCGGGGACCGACTTTATACGGCAGAATCTAAAGTAGATCCCGGGCGGGGGCCCTAGGGTAGTGGTTAGCACCGCTGACTTTCACGCCAGAGTTCGGGGTTCGGTTCCCGGTCTCGGCGGCTCGAAAGAAACTAAAAATGTTTCTTCCCCATCCACGTGTGAAAGTCAGTATTGTGGGGAGCTTCCGTGACCGAGAGGTAGCGTGCTCGGCCTCAGACCGACAGGGCTCGAATTTCGAATCCTGTGTCTGGAGGACAGTGTCATCTCAATCATCTCACCATCCTCAAGAGGTTCTCCTGGCCCAGTTTAGCCTATATGTGCACAAAAGTGGACTAAAGCCCGATTCGTTTCATTTTTAAAGTAGATCCCCGCACTGGGATATTGAGATATTTATCTATGTCCGCTGTGACCAAAAGTGACGTGAAACACTTTTTTAAAGAGTAGAAACCAATATATTATACATTTTTCTCGCTAATAAAAACGCCATTGAAGTGTGTTCTAGTCATTTAAACAGTCTTTTTATTACCTTTCTCGTACCTTTCTTGTCACCTGAACGTCAAGTTTTAGTGTCGTCGTATTATACATCAACCGACTGTGTTGTTTTTACGACACACTTCGTTTGTTAACCCTTTAAGCCCTCACGATGCATTAAGGCATCATTTCAAATCCCTCAAAACAGGTTTAATTTTTCTACAAGTAAGGGTTTTAGAACGAAAATTTCCATGAAACTGGTTTACCAATACATGGCAATTTTCTTTATTTTTAAAACCACATCAAGTCATTTTCATCCACTACAAGTCGTGAATTGCGACAGCAATTCGCGGCTTGTAGTGGATGAAGATGACAATGGTAAATTCAGGCTTGAAAGAGTAAAAATAGACATATTTCATCTTATATATATTATATTATCTCTCAATCCAAGGAATAGAGCTGTACTCCAAGTAAAAATGTGATTTCGCCTCATTGTTCCGTCGCAGTTTAGTAAAATGTATTTCTTTAAATTTGGGATGCAAATGGTCTTTATCAGGTAAGTGATGCAGCTCAAAGCCAAAAGGCCGTGTAAGCAGTTACTGCCTATTGGATTTATCAAGCAGTATAATGATAGTGAGAAGGATCTCGCCTTCCACTATGTTTCGGGTTACAATACAATGCAGCATGTATCTGAAACGTAAGAATACTCACCTCATCACAAATGGTTAAAAAGACCGGAATATTTCTCGGGAGGTGTTTTAAAATTACTGTCACACGATAAATAATGGATATGATGTTTCAAAATTCGCTGAGTGGATTCATAAACAGATAAATGGTCAAAAAGTAAGATAAACTCAGATAAAATGTATTTCTGGGGCGTCAATTCCGAAAGTTGATTTAATGTTGGGCCAGCGTCTGCGTCTGCGACGCTGGCCCAACGTTTAAACAACTGTGAGTGAACATATAGTTTTTGCGCCACCCACAATGTCGCCTCTCATTGTCTGTGTAATCGCCGCCAACACACTTGAGCAAACCTCACGGTTTTGCATGGTCTAGCAGGCGTGCAGGGGTGAAGGTTTTCTGAGTGTGTCTAAGTGGCTGAAAAAGAAAAAGCAATGGAAAAAAATCACAGTTAGCGTAAATGACTCCTTTCAGGTATTATATTATAAGTATGTTACCGTGACCAATATATTTGACGATTGGTTGAGATGATAATGAGCGGTCCGCACTTGAAATTCCCCGTTGATTTTGTAATCATAACATCAGATTTAGAAAACGAAATGTAATTAAAAAAACACACATTTATTTGGCCAGGAAAGGTTGATGAGCAGTACAGGACGTTGGACCAGTGCCAGCTCAATGTTAGACCATGTAATGTCGGCTCGACATTAAACTGACACTTTGATGTTGTAAAGACATAATTAAACCATATCAGTCCACAATAAAAACGACTGTAAATAACTATGCTTCCTTTATGAATTTTCTCTCTATTTAGAAAAATAATTAGTAGCACAGCTGAACTTTGATACAACTGATGAACGAACAAATGAATGTGGTCTTAGACAACGTTTGTTACATATAGGCTAAGCTGGGATAGTATACCTATCGAGGATGAATCAGTTAACAATGCCCTCCAGACACGGATTTGAAATTCGAGCCCTGGCGGTCTGAGGCCGCCCACACACGCATTCCCCCGTGTTTTCATATTTTATTAGCACATTAAGTACCACCTTTTAAACATGTTCAAGATAAAATATGACGGTAATCAGCAAAATTTGAAAATATTCAACCTCCTTTCTGTCAAATCTGAATAATTTTCACTCACTTGAAGTTGTGGATCGCGTCAGCGAGACACAACTTTAAAATTCCAATTGAATAATTTAGCGGTTAAAGGGTTGCCACTGGTCCACTGTCTGAGATGTCACATATCAACATACCGATAATGCGATATATGAGATATACAGCTATAATCTTTATCTATGTCCACTCTGACCAAAAGTGACGCGAAGCACTTTTTCAAAGAGTAGAAACCAATATATTATACATTCTTCTCGCTAATAAAAACGCCATTGAAGTGTGTTCTAGTCATTTAAACAGTCTATTTATTACCTTTCTCGTACCTTTCTTGTCACCTGAACGTCAAGTTTTAGTGTCGTCGTATTACATCAACTGACTGTGTTGTTTTTACGACACACTTCGTTTGTTAACCCTTTAAGCCCTCACGATGCACTAAAGCATCATTTTAAATCCCTGAAAACAGATTTAATTTTCCTACAACTAAGGGTTTTAGAACGAAAATTTCGATGAAACTGGTTTATTAATACATGGCAATTTTCTTTATTTTTTAAACCACATCAAGTCATTTTCATCCACTACAAGTCGAGAATTGCGACAGCAATTCGCGGCTTGTAGTGGATGAAAATGACAATGGTAAATTCAGACTTGAAAGGGTTGAAATAGTCGAATTTCATCTTATATATTATATTATCTCCCAATTCAAGGAATAGAGCTGTACTCCAAGTAAAAATGTGACTACGCCTCACTGTTCCGTTTTTCGTTTGATGGTGTCCACCGTCGCAGTTTAGTAAAATGTTCCCCAAATTTGGAATGTAAATGGTCTTTATCAGGTAAGTGATGCAGCTGAAAGCCAAAAGGCAGTGTAAACAGTTACTGCCTTTTGGGTTTATCAAGCAGTATAATGATAGTTAGAAGGATCTCGCCCTCCACTATGTTTCGGGTTACAATACAATGCAGCATGTATCTGAAACGAAATACTCAGCTCATTACAAATGGTTAGAAAGACCGGACTATTTCTCGGGAGGTGTTTTAAAATTCAGGTCACATGATAAATAAGAGAGAGAGTGAACCTAATTATTTCTTGTTCTCCATCTCAGACTCAGAGCTCATGCAAACATATTGAAGATGATTCCAGATAGAATGTTTCAAAATTCGCTGAGTGGATTCATAAATGGTCAAAACATTTAAACAACAGTGGGTGAACATATCATTTTTGCCGCCACCCACAATGTCGGCTCTCATTGCCTGTGTAATCGCCGCCACCACACTTGAGCAAACCTCACGGTTTTACATGGCCCAGCAGGCGTGCAGGGGTGAAGGTTTTTTGAGTGTGTCTAAGTGGCTGAAAAAACGGGTGGAGAAGACGTGAATGAAAAAAATGAAAAAAATCACAGTTAGCGTAACTGACTACTGTAGAACCGTATAATGTAACCAGACGTATAATGTAACCGGTTACATCATACGTCTGGTTACATTATGCGGTCACAGGGAAAAACGTAATTTGTAACCAGCAGTGACGTATAATGTAACCTCTCCATTTATTACCCGTAATTTACACAAGGGAAAATAGTCTTGATATAAAAGGGCACTTAAACTAATATTTTTATGGTAGTAAATATTTTCATTGTAATACTTTAATCCTTCGAATCAAATCAGGACGGGGTCCTCGTATCGTGGTTTAGCGTTGCGCCTGTCACGTCGAAGCACGCGGAAGCCAAAGTAGGCTACCCTTCTTAATAATAAAAATAATAATAATAATAAACTTCTATAGCGCCTGAGTCCTCGGTGACCCGAGCTCAGAGGCACGACAAACATAATCGTAATCTGACTTATAGTTCCAAAACCGTTTGAGTTTGCCGTCTTGGCCAACCGGACCACCGAGGATTTAAGCCGGGAAAGCCTGACTAAAAATAACGTTTTCAATTACTTTTGGAAACTAATTTGTGTTTTCTAGAGGAAGTTCATTCTGGGTGCAGCAACAGAAAAGGCCCTGCTGCCTACCGCGGTTCTGACCCGCGATGGCTGAAGCATGTTTCGAATATTATACTGGTTGTCCACTGGTCAGAGCCTTGTAGGTCTGTTGCTACCTATCAACGAAGTTGCAATTGTTTTAGCAACAGATTGTGTTGAGAAGCGCCTTATTCTACGCATGTCACGTATATCGTCGCCTCGGAGCTAAATGATCCTATCTGCCACTCTGACGAGTGTCAGATAGGATCATTTAGCTCCGAGGCGACGATATGATAGTAACAAGCGCGAGATATACCAGATATATGACTCTTAAAATATAATGCACTGTCAAAGACTATGCCAAGATTTCTAGCAGATGGAGAAGGAGTTACTTCCTGTGCCAACAATCTTGTTGGAAAACATTTAGAAAAATTTTCACGCTGCACTTTAGATCCAATTAATAAAAATTCGGTCTTATCAGGGTTAAGTTTTAATTTCTTTGATGACATCCAAGAAGACACGTCCTGAAGACATTTTGTCAGAATTTCGGAAGAAATATCGGGATTGTTTAGCGAAAGAGATAAATATATATGGGTATCGTCGGCGTAAAGATGGTGTTTGACATTGTGTCTCTGAATTACATGGCTAAAGAGGGGTAGTGTAAAGAGTAAATAACAATGGGACGGGGACGGATCCTTGGAGAACCCCACATGCGACTTCGGCTGGACTGGAAAAACAGTGCATTAGTTTACGATCTGACAGGTAAGACCGATAACTTTTTATAGATATATAAAGTTCTTGGTCAGACACAAACCTCTCAAGGGCGATACTATCGATACCATACCAAGTTGACAAGAGATAATTGGTGATACTGCTGTGGTCCAGAGTGTCGAAATCAGCAGACAGATCTAACAGAGTAAAGGTAAAAGGTAAAGGTGCAGGTTTTTTATAGTCTGATATAAAGGCTGAAGACCTATCATCGGACTTTACATTTTATCCTCTGGTCACTGGACCTGTTGATTCATGTGCCATTTCAACTCCCCGGGGAGCATACAGTCCTGCAGCCGTTTCGGCGCATTGAACTTATCGTACACATTGCCATCTCTTTCCTACCAGGTACTCATTTTCACCTTAGTCAAGTGAAGCATTTGGGGGTGAAATGTCTTGCCCAACGACACACCATCTTACCAATGTCCCAAGATTGAGAGCGGAGAAACCGCACGGCAGGCAGCGACATCGGCAGAGCGCCACGCTCTAACCATTGCGACATGTCCCTCTCTAGTACTAAGTGCAGTGACACTTCCCTCGTCCATATTCAAAATAATGTCACTTTGAAACTTTTAGTAAGGCCGTTTCGGTATCATTTTCATTTAGTTATTTCTGATACTGAATTTCTGGAATCGATTTATCATAATTATGGTCTCACAACCTCAAATGCCAGTCCCATTGAAATACATGTAAACTGCCTGAATTCTACAGGCCGAGTTTACTTTAAAACAGGTCCGATATGAGTTTGCTACCCATACAGATTTTGAGCTACACCCCCTAGCGTGTAAAAAAATCCCACATTTCAAATTAGGCTAGAATTCATACCTCTATCATAAACCAGACACACATCTTTTTGATTTATTTCAGTAAAACAGTACATGTAAACATGATTATAAAACAATCAAAGCCCCCATACTGGTCACCAGGGAAATACACTATAAAGGGTCTGGTGACCTTTATATCCATAGTGGTCCCCATCCTTTCAACCTACTGTATCCTTGCCAGATTATCACGACATCCTGCATGAAGGAGACACCGTGTACTTATTAAATATCGACACAATTATAACATAATTATTTGCACTTGTTTTTAATTCAACAAAGGTTGGAACTGTCACATTAAAAATATTTCCATCATTAGTAGACACCTGATGTGATTTAGCCTTATTTAGAGTTGTGAGACCATATATATAAAGCATTGTAAATTTATATTTGTCGTTTCTAATTACATGTACGTGTCTTTAATTTAATTAAGTGAGACAAACCATAATTAAAAAAATGCGGTCTGGTGCAGTGGTTAAAGCTGCCTGCTTGCAAAGTCAGAGATCACGGGTCTAGTCCCTCGCTTTGACATTCAGATAATAATAAAAATAATGTGATATTTCTTCCTCGCTCCCTCGTAAATATTCAATATTACGGGGAGCCACCTTGACCGAGAGGTATCGTGCTTGTGGTTGGACCACCAGGGCTCGAATTGTGAATTATCTGTGCAGAGGGCAGTGTCATCTCATTCATCTCACTATCCCCAGGTTCTTCTGACCCAATTTAGCCTATATATGAACAAATGTAGCCTGAATCCCCATTCATTCATAAACCCTATTCATTCAATTTTACTGTCCGTTTGGCATGTTTAATCGTTTGTCCGTCCATCCGTCTCTTTGTTCGTTCGATCGTATGTTCTTTTATTCGTTGGTTCATTTTTTTTTTCATTCATTCGTTGGCTCGTTATCTTTTGCAACATCCGCCCCTTGTTTATTAGTATTACTGATTCGTTTGTTCATGTCCCTCTGTCTGCTTGATCATTCTGCAATCGAATAGATTGGGCATAGATTGGGCATAATCATGTTTTAAAATAAAAGTGCTTGTTGTTAAATGTTCATTTGGAGCAGGAAGGTTGACACAGATACAGGGCAGGAAGGTTGGCACAGATACAGGAGACGAGAGGGTCCATAAAACAGCTCTATCTATCTAAATAACTAAAGTTGTTAAGTATTTACACATTGAAAGATTGAAAGGGCATTTTTTGTTATTATTTATTTAGGAAACATGAGCTGATGGATTGATGGATTGATGGATTGATGAAAGGATGAATGGATTGATGGGTTGATAGATCGATCGATCGATCGATTGATTGATCGATTGATCGATTGCTCGATCCATTGATCGATCGATCGATCAATCGATCGATTGCTGGATCGATTGATTGATTGATCTCGGATTCGAGTGGAATGTCAACAATGATTTATATTCACATCGATTTAAATGTTATTTTTTTTTTTTAATTTGAACTGATTGTTTTCTCGCAACCATATCAGGTATTTGAACACGTATTATAGCTCACATTGTTTTCTCGTAGATAAAACAAACTATTTAATGGCATGAAAGGTTGGTGTATAAATGTCGATCGTCATTCGTCACAGGAGCACCGTACTGCTCTGCAAATCCGAAAGGCAATACATGATCCTGTAAAGTAAGCAGATATAATACAGCCCTTTTCTTTGCATGGCAACGTAGAACGGCTATAGCTGATGAATAAGGTCATTCATTAATTAAAAAAGAAAGTTCGAACATTTAAAATTATTATTATGTATTGATTGGTACGTACCATGGCATTTTTGAACCCTATGAAAAAAGGAGCCGTAATTAGTTATGCGTCTCTCATATCATGTAATGCATATTGCCGTGTGATCGGTGTATTTATAGTCCAGTCAATCCAGAACCAACCGCAACACATATTGTGTTTTTGGTCATGCCTTGTCATTCCTTCCTTCCTTCCTTCCTTCCTTCCTTCCTTCCTTCCTTCCTTCCTTCCTTCCTTCCTTCCTTCCTTCCTTCCTTCCTTCCTTCCTTCCTTCCTTCCTTCCTTCCTTCCTTCCTTCCTTCCTTCCTTCCTTCCTTCCTTCCTTCCTTCCTTCCTTCCTTCCTTCCTTCCTTCCTTCCTTCCTTCCTTCCTTCCTTCCTTCCTTCCTTCCTTCCTTCCTTCCTTCCTTCCTTCCTTCCTTCCTTCCTTCCTTCCTTCCTTCCTTCCTTCCTTCCTTCCTTCCTTCCTTCCTTCCTTCCTTCCTTCCTTCCTTCCTTCCTTCCTTCCTTCCTTCCTTCCTTCCTTCCTTCCTTCCTTCCTTCCTTCCTTCCTTCCTTCCTTCCTTCCTTCCTTCCTTCCTTCCTTCCTTCCTTCCTTCCTTCCTTCCTTCCTTCCTTCCTTCCTTCCTTCCTTCCTTCCTTCCTTCCTTCCTTCCTTCCTTCCTTCCTTCCTTCCTTCCTTCCTTCCTTCCTTCCTTCCTTCCTTCCTTCCTTCCTTCCTTCCTTCCTTCCTTCCTTCCTTCCTTCCTTCCTTCCTTCCTTCCTTCCTTCCTTCCTTCCTTCCTTCCTTCCTTCCTTCCTTCCTTCCTTCCTTCCTTCCTTCCTTCCTTCCTTCCTTCCTTCCTTCCTTCCTTCCTTCCTTCCTTCCTTCCTTCCTTCCTTCCTTCCTTCCTTCCTTCCTTCCTTCCTTCCTTATGCAAATGTTTGGAGAGGCCCTGCTGGGAGAGGCCCTGTTATAGAGGCAAATATATCCATAAATTTCTATTATTAACGGACTCGTTTTTCATCTTCAGTCAGACTTTCTTAGAAGCTGCAACCCGACCGACAGATATCAACTTCTCCACCGAGACGTTGATTCGTGTTGGTCGGATTATAATTGCTTACAGGAAAAACGTGCTGGTCGGATTGCAATTCCTTACAAAACCGTGAAACGTTAAAGCAAATATGAAGAGAAAAAACCGTTGATATATTCTTAAGTAAACTATGGACTATATTTATTATGTCTTGAAGTACATGTAAACTTATGATGTCTAGACACAAGTGTTCAGATGAAAACATGTTCACACACAAATCACATTCTCGTTGCACCGAATCATAGATTTATAGAACAAGAGGACGTGTTGGATATAGGCTAGCTGTCTTCTATATATGCACATTTGTCAATTAGAAGAAGAACCAGTCGGCCATTCAAAAGATGACCTTTTAAATGTTCTTCACAGTATGTTTTCTTACATATGCTGCAGCTCCGTGGTCCATAGTTTACTTGGGGTGGGAATCTATTGACGCCCACCATCGAGTTATTTAGCCTCATGACACGCACGTGTCTTATGGTATGGATATGTACTGTATTATGAAAACAAATTCCCTAGTGGTACCGGTACCCTGTTTCCTGGCTCCACTTTGAAATGAAAACAAATTGTTAAAAGTAACTTTAATTTTACACATGTGATACGCATGTAATTGTTTATTTTGCAAATGTAAATAACTTTGGGCGAAAATGTCTACTATTCAAATTACCCTCCTATGATGTCAATAGCTTTTTCAATGTCTAGAAAGCTTACTGTGATTGCAGTTGTTGAAGTAACGTCAAAATAGAACACACTATTCTGCCGTGCAAAGCCAAAGTACAGTATCTGCTTGGTTTACAAGTAAGCAGATACTGCCTTTTACCTTTGCAAAACAGTATTAGTTCGGTGTACGATCGTATCATGGGGCATAGTGAAAGCCATAGTAACAATAATATATTTTTTTGTTGAGCGTCATTTATAAAATTACTTATTAGGTCTTTCGGGCTTCATCATCTATCCTATCGAATATAATTTAGCACACTCACATTTTTAACAGATGTGAGAAAAAAACCCCACACATTTAAATGCCCCATGAAATTCCAATACAGAACTAATCTGCACAGATTAATAAATAATTATACTTTCTTCTATTTTAAATAATTTGAGTTCAGAGACAGAGTGCTGCATCGCGGCCCAAGAGAGAAAGAGGCTAAAGCTTGGGTATGTAAAAAAAAAATAGTTCCCAATGACTTTACGTTGATTAAATGAGTACTTGTTCAGTACAAAACTCTAATTTCTATACGAGATATTATGTCTTAATAATGTTTTTATATATCATCACGTCTTGTTCGTAATAACTTTATTATAATCTTAAAATTCGGCGTGAAAATATAATTGTTCATCCTTAAAACAGAAAAAAGTAGAACTATCAATACATCCCAGCAAACTAGAGACTTTAACCCTTTAACCGCCAAATTATTCAATTTGAATTTTCACCCACTTGAAGTTGTGTCTCGCTGACGCGATCCACAAATTCAAGTCAGTCAAAATTATTCAAATTTGACAAAATAGAGGTCTACTTTTTTATATCTTGCTAGTTGATGTCATATTTTATCTTGTAACATATTTAAAATGAGGTGCTAATAAAAAATGAAAAAATGAATATATGCGGCACCGGTGGTTAAAGGGTTAACCAAGTGTAGGTTTCACTAATTTTGAAAACATCCTCACAAAATGTTAGCGACGTAGCTGAAAACAAGCCTAAAATTACTAAATATAGGTGAAATGTTACTGATTCTAACAAAGCTATTTTTGACTTGATAGACTGTGGCCAAGCCTCAGCCGTGAGCGCCCATTTGAATTATTACACTTATTTGTACCGTCGCAATCAGGGGCTGAAACCTTCAGTTTCAGACAGTTTGGGCTATACGAAATAGAGTTGGTAAGCTGCATTATATTGAGCGAATAGATCATTTATATAAAAAAAGTGTCAACGCTCGCATATATCTGACTCAATTATCTTTTATCATTTTATTCTTTTTTTTTCAAATTTATTTATTTATAATACTCACAAAAAAACAAGTTTCTTATCGCTTATTTTGTGAAGAGTTTGATATTATTATTACACTGATTAGACACATTTATAATATGTTTATGCTTAAGAAGGTAAATCGTTCAGACTTAGGCCCTACTGATCAAAGTTTTGACATATTTGGTCCCGTTGTGAGCCTCACTAATACAGATAAACATACATGATACAAAAATGTATCAAACAATACCATGTATATGGCAAAGAAAAAGGGATAGAGAAGTGCGCTGTTTTTGGTGATCATGTGGTCAGCTGCTTCACCACAGCCGAGGCATACATATATATTTCCATAATAAGAGAAAAATTGTCCTAAAATCTTGTGTTTGTACTGTTGCAATTGGTGAATAAAAATATGTTTATACTAACTAATCTGGATAATATAGAGGATTGAATAAATCACTGAATTAAAAAAAATAAAATAAAACTTAAAATTCAAAAGTGTCTGTATATGTAGGCTGCGAATTATCTCGTTTTTGCATAACTAAATATATCTTGTATGAAATAACAGTTTTATCCTGTGTAGTTTATGTAATAAGAATTGGTCTCATTTTTGTAACAATAGGCTTTTTATTTGTTAATCAAAGTTGAGAACATGTTGGAAGCCTTTAGTTAATGATGTGTACCTTTTTACATGATTCAGCTCGAAAACCACCTAAATAAAGTAAAGCTAAAATAAAGTACAAAGCGGATTAAATATTTGTTTTGCACTAAACTTGGTTCGGTACGAGCCAATAATCCAGCTGCTATTTGATCAAATTTAATTTGCTAATGATAAATGATATATCATTAACATTGTGCTCTGTATTTTATAACATAATTTCCCTTCTATTTTCACAGGTGATTTATATAACGGAAATAAATAGATACCTGTGTCTCTAATGTTGTTGTTTGCATGGTTGCACATGCAGACAATTTATTTTTAAATATTATCATTGATTTTAGATGATTAGAAAAAAACAATAATATGGTATAACTTTTAGTCTATAATTTTTTTATGTGTTACCCCATTGACACGAAATGACACAACTTTCATTGATTTTTAGTTTATTGGAAAGTGATATAACATATATATTAAAACAAAACCACAAATAAAATGTCACTCTGCAGCTCTAACTGGGGTTAAAAAAACGTCTGGAAGCATTGATATCAGTTTACAGTGTGTGTGATAACGATGATAACTTAAGAATTCGGCAACCACAAAGTGACATATCCAGTACGCGCTGCTGAACATGTCAAGTATGAATACTGTATACTTGACATGATGATACATTGAGATACATTATTGCAATTTATAGTATATTTGAATTTTAAAATAACTATAAGTCAGCTATGCGTTTGTATGCGTTTGCATTTTTTTGTGATGATTCTCAAATGACTTGGATCATTGTTAACATTTGAGGTAAATATGTGTATTTATTGAGCTTATCATGTTTAAAAAAAAATATTATGTGTTTTTTAAACAATAAAATCGACATATTGCCAATAGCTGGCTCACTTTAAACCGTGACAATGACGATGTACTGAAGGGGTATTGTCAAAGCATTTTCACCTCAGTACGCATCTTCTCTTTGGGGATTAGAATCATTAACATAGGAATTTGGCATAGTTTTGTTGCTTTAGACAGGCGTATAGATGTATAGCGAGATTTGACAAACCATCATGCTCATAAAATTATCCGTATATATGATAAGTGAGTATTTTATTTAAATAATAAAATAATAATATAAAGCATTTGATATAGCGCCATACATCAGCCTTTTCGGCAGTTCGCAGGCGCTCTAAACAGTCAACAAATTTTGACATTTATTTGTTAAATTTCCCTTTATAGTGGCCATATAAACTATAATTTGAATGTGTCACACTTTGAACTATTTTTCAGCTTACTAATCCCAATTTGACCATATTTTGATCATAATTGGACAAGAACAGAAGATGGTTTATTGTATGATTTAAATTGGTATTTGATATTGTTTGATTATTGTGTCCGTATATAACAATATTACTACAGACGGGTTTCACTGTGCCAGATTGAAAAGCAAAGGCGGTTTCAGGACGGTCAAGGATGCGAAGGCTGATTTTGACTGAATAAAGGGGACTGTCAACATGGCTCTAATTTGGTCCAAATATTTCATTTTTAGACATGTAAAACACATATGTATTCCTTCTAATCTGTTAATGTAAAAATAATAAATGTAGGCCTCAAATAACCAAATAATATGGTTAAAGCGTTTCATTATCAACGTCAATTTTGTCATTGCAGCACAATTCTATGAATTGTATTATATATGTTTTTGCTGATATTATAGTTTTGGCGCCTATTGTGTAAATACAAATGAAGAAAACAAGTTTATTTGACACAATATTTTATTTTCTCATGCAAGTTAGGTCCACATCTAGAATTTGCAAAGGAAGAGACATTGCTGTAATTTTAACTGAAAAAAGACATTGTTTTTAAATTTAAATTAAGATTACTTAATTTTTTATTCCGGAACCCAATAAGTTGGCTTCCTCTTAATAAGTCCGATAATTCAAAATACATTTTTTTCGTTACAATTTACAATTAAAGTCGATTGTGGTATTTTTTATCAATTAAAAAAACAAAAACATTAAACATAAAATTTAAAAATCGCATTTTTTTTTATCATAGGCTCCCCTCTTAAACTGATATAACATCATCATATCTATACTGTGTCAAAATTTCAGAGCTTTATCACCATTTTAAACTATTTTTAACTTATTACGCCCACTACTCGTGTTTACTGTGAGGTCATTCAGTACAGCAAATACAAATACTCAAAGTGCTTGTCAAGCGTTATATCATGTTGGACCAGCATCTTAGATATTCACCCAACATTGATCTAACAGAGAGTAATTGCACATAAGCGCTTTCAGGAAACGCTGTTTCAATGCTTGTCCAACGTCTCCGACGCTGGCCCAACGTTGTGCTGTCGAATTGTATTCCTATGAAAACTAATTTGTTAATGGTGTAGTGTGATATATAATTATAGTACAGTTACACTGGGTGGTCCTTGTTGTCATTGTGCAGATGTTTATTAATGCCACATGTAATGACATTTATATTGTAGGTGCCAAAGAGGACGACATATAAAGCACTAAGAAAACTCAGCGGCTATTATATAATAAAGAAGTGTATGCATTTGTGTTATTCATTAGGATAAAATGAATATAGTTTTATTTTATTTTAGTATTGTAAAGATACAATATACAATATAATTTGTGATTTGCATTTCATACAAAGTAAATTATATGTACTGAACAAAAGTATACAAATCAGTTAGTGTGGTCATTCAAAGGGTTTGTAGTTCAACTAAAGCTCATCTAAAAGTTGATGAAAAAAAACAGTCTATTTCAGGAGATAGGAAAACACTGATCCGGCTATGTTTTTTTTTGCTTTATTGATTTTGCTTTATTGATTAGTTTTATTTCGTCGGCCGTTATTAATTTTACAAGATATGTGTCCAATTTGTTTTGTCACTCGCAATAACTCTGCCAGAAATAGGTCCAATTTGTTTTCTAAAATGTTTTTTTCACCCTTCCTCATTAGATTTTAGATTTTTTCTCATCTAAAACATAGAGAATGCATAGTGGCCTATGGGTATTACTGATATGTACGTTGAGATGATCTGTGCACTCTGTAAGCTCTATCTCTGATATTTTTTTATACATTCTTTCCACGATTTTGCACCAGACACAAACGCAGTTTTCTTCACCATCATTATCATTCCTAATTCCTGGCATCTATGGACGTATTATGGCAGGTTGTTAGTTCAGCAACATGCCATAATATTATGTAATTTGTAGCTCCTACAATCAAGACAATAGTAAAGTGCATTGAAATGAGATAAGCTGGAGAAAATAATACAAGATTGCGACGAGTTGATATAGGATGCTACATTGGTAAAACATTTGTGAAACACGTTCTACGACGTCTACGACGTTGGACAAACGTTAAATCAACATCGATTCAACGTCTTGTGTCTGCTGGAGAAACACCCTTATCGCGATACATTATAGGGTCCACCTTTAAATTAATTTAAATTGGTCATGCATTGTGGTGCATAAATAGTTAATCGATTCTTTTTCATGTGATACTCGTGCATACAATATTAACCCTCTGCCCGCTAAGCACGACTATAATCGTTTTTATTATTTTATTTTATATTTTACTAGCATGGTAAATCACTTATATGTGGAATGAGTGTTTAAACATGTTTGGTCTCCAATTATACAAATACGATTGATTTTCACCCACTTGAAGTTTTGGGTCGCGGTAGCGAGACACAACTTCAAGTGGGTGAAAATTAAAATTGTATTTATCATATTTTGTAGCGCTTCAAGGGTGAATAGACAACCGGTTATCGGTTCTTCTTTGATATTAAGGATGCGTCTCGCCGCGACCGAAAAACCTTGCTTCCTCGCCAGCGTCTGATACAGAACGTGGGCGTGAAATTCTCGGAAGATTGAGCCAACAATAGTAATTATCATTAATCGCCCAGTAATGCCACGTTCATAAACAGCATACACAAGACGTAAGGCCAATGTTAGCCCAGTGTTGGTCCACCGTCAGCGACGGTGGACCAACACTGGGCCAACATTGGTCCATCGTCTCCTGTGTGGTGTGGCGACGTACTAGAATACACGCACTGGTCATGCTGGTGCAGTGGTTTGTCTGGAAAGTCGGAAGATCGCGGGTTCGCTCCCCATTCTGGCACACAGGTTTCATGAAAATAAAAGTTTCTTGCCGCTCACTCGTAAAGATTTAATATTGTGGAGAGCCTACGTGACCGAGATATAGCGTGCTCGGACTCAGAACACCAGGGCTCGAATTTTGAATCTTGTATCTGGAGGGCAGTGTCATCTCATTCATCTCGCCATCTTCAGGAGGTTTTCCTGGCCCAGTTCAGCCTATGTGTATACATATACTTAGGTGGCCTAAGACCCCATTCACTGACCGACAAACACAAGAATACACCAACTCACCAAATCATGCATAGTGATTGAAAAATAGACAGGTGGTTTATTTTTGAACGAATATGAAGATGGCCAAATCATATCAAAAGTTTAAAGATCTGTATATCTGTCTTCCAAAACAACATACTTATTATAAAAGACAGATATAAACTTTTGTGAACAACCATGCACAGACTAATAATCACAAGCATTGTTAGATGGGAAACGAACCAAATCACAAAATAAATGATTGCCAGTATCATAGCTCGAGGACCAAATTATGATCATTGTGAATACTAAATCTCAATAAATGAGCGCGCCATTTATGTCCATAGATACAGGATCATCCGTCTGTGAACCATCTCATAGAAAACTGTATTTTTAGTATCCTATAAAATACCAAACCATGGAAGCTTTTAGTGCCAGATCTAAGAGGTAGAAAAACAATTATTTTGTAATAGAAAATATATATCTAAAAGAGTGGATTATGATTGCGTTTACAATTAGAACCAGTAAAAGAAAACAACGAATGTCCTCTATTTAACGAAAACAACGTAAATATCATATAAATAAAGCTACAAGCGGGCTGTGTTTAAATGTTTTAGTTAGCTGTTTTTAATTCATTTGAGTACCAATTTTATGGGTATACGGCCATTGGAAATATATTTACTCTTACAGTGCGGGGATCGACATCAGAATCTGACGTCTACAGACGTCAAAATCTGACGTCTGATGTTGATCCCTGTTAATTGCGTGCAATATCGAAATCTTCTAAAAATTAAAACTCTTTATTTGTGATTTCAAAGAATATGTGATATTATGTGGAAACCAGCTGACTGGAATAGTATGGAATCCGGCGGAGATTGATTAATTTAAAATAAGTAGATATAACGTGTTTATGCAAAGTTAGTTTGAAGAGCATGATTGAAATATTAGACATAACTTTATGAGAATTCAGGGAATTTATTTTCCGTAGCTTCCACATAACAACAGTCATAACTAACGACTGTGTAGGCATATACTCATGCCTTTAAAGATGAAGTGATCTGAACTTGGACAATTTAAATTCCAGCAAGCGGACTTGAACCGGCCGATTCTCTGCGAGCGTCAGCGCTACCATTGGGCTACCTGTTTTCTCTATTGAATGGAAGGAATGCGGCGTTCGCAGCAGACAGGAGATATTAACCCAAAGATGCTTTAGTGCTGACACACCGTCTACGACCCTGGCCCAACATAAAAACAACATTGTATCAACCTCTCATGTTGTCTATGATCTATTTGTAGACAACCTGCGCGGCCTAGCTCAAGGAGGGCGTATCTTGTGTAGTTGCCTGTAACAAGGTGTTGATTCTAATAATTATAAGCAAAAGTTGCCAAATACACATTAATGATCCTTTATTTGTCTAACAACTCTGGCACTGGAGTTCATGTGACATCCCAACAAAAAAAACATTAAAACAATGTTGGAATGATGTTGGGCCAGCGTCGCAGACGGAGAACCAACATTAAACCAGCATTGTTTCAGGGTTTCTTGTTTACTATGATAGGTTGTAACATCAAGGCTGCACTTACGCCAATCTAAGGCGGGATGTATTGGGCCAATGTTGTATTGATGCTGGTCCAGTGCTTGATATGTTGGATGAGCATGTGGCCAGCATTGCGTCAACCCTGGAAACACGGAACGTTGAAAAAATGTTGTTTTAATGTTGACACACCGTCTTTGACGTCGGACAAGCATTAGGTCAACATTAGGTCAACATATCGTGTAATACCCTGGGTCACCATGACCTCGCGTACAAACGCCGTACGAACGATTTTCAGAAAATATCTGCCTATTTCTTGGAGGCTTCGCCTGGCAGCCGTAACGTCGCCTCGGAGCTAAAGGATCCTATCTGCCACTCTAACGAGTGTCAGATAGGATCCTTTAGCTCCGAGGCGACGTTATGGCTGCCAGGCGAAGCATATGTGGTGCCAAATATGTGGTGCCAAAAGTCTGACACATGTGATAAAATAAAAATCCGAAAAGATTTGTTTTAACCCTTTAAGCGCTCGGATGTCAGAATCTGACGGCTGAAGTCGGTCTCCGCATTGAAAAATTTAAAATACACTAACGAGTGTCAGATAGGATCTTTTAGCTCCGAGGCGACGATAAGCAAACAACCTTTCGTATCCCGCTCTTAGGAAAGTTTTGGAAATATCTACTAGAATTCCGCAAGGAAATGAAATGAATTGTGCACATATAGGCTAAACTGGGCCGGGAGACCATCCTGAGAGGATGGTGAGACGAATGTGATGACACTGCCGTCCAGAAACAGCGGTCTGAGGCCGAGCACGCTACCTCTCGTTCACAGAGGCTCCCCACAATATTGAATCATTACGAGGGAGCGGAGAAGAAACATTTTTTCTTTTTGAAACTTGAAGGCCAGAGTGGGGTTCGAGCTGGCGATCTCCGATTTTACAAGCAGGCAGCTTTAACCACTGCACCAGGGCCCTCGCCCTAGTAGAATCGATTAAAACTCATAGCAGACTGTGAGATGAGCCAATTTTAATTACGTGTCTGAGCCAAAAACTTTTGAAGGGTGTTTCTAACTTTCTCGCTGATTCTAACAAAAAAACATTTCTTAAATGCCGCAGACGCTGCGTTTTCTCAGAAAAAAACATTTGATGATTTTTTGCGTGTTTTTTATACAAAAATTGTAAAATCGCTATTTTAACCCGTGACACTGTTTAAATGTATCCACATACGGCCACTGTGTTTTATTTCTCTGTTTTAGATCAGAAAAAATTCAAAATATAATGAGGGAGGGCGGTAAAAAAACATTTAAGAAAAAAAAACCGTTGAACCTATTTTCAGAAAAGTTAATGAGGGCGCCCAAATGAAAAAAACATTTGACAATTGTCTAGAAAAGTTAATGAGGGCGACGAAATAAAACAAATTTGATCTATTTGAAAAAAAGTTGGTGAGGGCGACGAATAAAAACAAGCAAAATAAAAACATAGCTGTGAAAATGTTTTTTTTATCTCCTGGAATAAACTTTTTTTTTCTAAATGTTTTTTTTTATCTCCTGTTTTATCTACCTGTTTTTTCGGAAATCGGCAACAATCTAATGCGCGCGCTGGGCAGAAAAAAACACATGTTTTTTTTGGTAATGCGTGGCCTAAATCTAATGCGCGCGCTCATCTAAAACAGAGAAAAAAACCCATAGTGGCCTACGCATATGTGGTGCCAAATATGTGGTGCCAAAAGTCTGACACATGTGATAAAATAAAAATCCGAAAAGATTTGTATTAACCCTTTAAGCGCTCGGATGTCAGAATCTGACGGCTGAAGTCGGTCTCCGCATTGACAAATTTAAAATACACTGTAAAACTTTGCTGTTGTTTTTACATCCCTTTACTGTTTAATTTGACATCAGTTTACCGTACTGTCGATTTAACAGTAATCCACTGTTATAAACTACATTTACTGTTGTTGCAGAGTTTTTTAACAGCAAATTACCGTATGAACAGCGAACTGCTGTTTTTTCGACATTTGCGTGGTGCATTCTAGGATAACCAGAATCCCAGCAGGCGACGCCATCTTGAACTGAGAAAAACAATAAAACTTCAATTTATGTAAGTACAATCAAATTCTTAGTGTAATATGTATTAAAATAGCTCTGCCAATATCATGAATGCGGATAGACATAAGTGGCATATCAAAATGGATCGCTGATTACTTTATAATACAGAGTTCATGTTGCAGTGTGACTACACTTGGAAGGTACAGTAACTTACTGTTTATGTGGCCTATACCACAGTAACTTACCGTACCTATTGTGCACTGTTACTTGTACGGCAATTAACCATTTTGTAAGTCCCAGCCTATATAGAATAATACAGACGCTCAATTTATTTTTGCATTGATTTAATTTTGTGTGATATGAGTTTTGTTTGTATAACTTAGTTATATGTTTTCTTTGCAGGATCTATTGACGAAACATCCCGTCCATCATAAGCCATAAAGTCTTGAAGCTATCGGGAAAAATGTCCTTCACAAATGACTTCACAAACATAGAATTCTATAAATTGAATTGAGAATCTGTGAAGACTGGCATGTAGGCCTAGTCTAGCTGTTTATTGTATGTTAAACTGTGTTAAATACAATTCCCCTTCTGCACAGTGGTTTGGAGCCAAGATTATAATCTCTAAAACCAGATGAGACATACTTCATTAATGAAATAAATGGGGTGAATCGGATACAGCTATAAAGCACCTGTAGTTTTTAGAATGAAGATCATAACTATTATTTAGGATAATTAAATATGCATCATTTTGCTTGGGGTGAATAAATATGTTTCTGATAATGATGTATGTAATATTGTTTTATAAAATATCATGTGAGATTGTTTGATATAAAATAAATTTTATATGGAACACAATTGTTAATTAGAGTGTTGCCTGTATTTAACCATAAGAGTTGTTCTGGTGGCTCATTGATTACTTTGTAACAGCGTTTTTAGCTGCCAAAACATAAAGCTTAGAATTAATCAGTGGGCTTTTTTTGAATGGTAGAGAAATTTAAGATCATGGTAGATCTAGTTTGGCGTATTGATCACAGTAATTTACTGTATTTAATATTTTCAATGAAGGTACAGTAACTTACCGTTTATAGGGCTTATTACAGTAATTTACCGTACCTATAGTGCACTGTTACTTGTACGGTAATTTGCCGTTTTGTGAGAAACAGCAACTTACCGTACCTACATTCCACTGTCGTTTTAACGGTAAATTGCTGGCGTTTTTTCCTGCCAGCAATTTACCGTTGTTTCAACAGTGAAATGATTTACAGTGTATTTGATAATGGGCGTAGACGGTCATAGGTATTCAAATGAGAAAAGGCTGACTAAAATATTAATGACGAATTCAAATTGAAAAACCCCTTTGGTCTTCATAGTTTATGCAAAACTATTTCAGAATTTTAAGGGTTAATATAAATCATCAAAGCTAGTACAAATTTGCATAATTTGTGAATTAGGTTCATATTTGATCCTTATGTTCCTATTTTTTGTGAATTTGTCTCTCTTGTGATATTAGGCTAATTAATGTCATGCAGATGAAAATCACAATATTTTTTATAATTTAACCCTTTCAGCTCTGGGATCAATATTAGACGTCAGAATCTAATTTTAGCCCATGACACCATTCAAAATACATCTACATGGGCATATACGGTACCAAATTAAACTTCGTAACCAACACAGGGATTTTATAATATACAGTATATACCAATATAATTTGTACGTTTAGTTGAAAAATGTTTTATTTTTCCCTTTCAATCTAAACAGAAATATTGAAAAGTCAATCATTCGATGATTTTGGATCTTTCTATTAGCATTAATAGTTCCCCATGCACATTTATAACAGTCTTCATATTTTGTCCCTTTGGAGTTATCACCCACATTATGCCCCCGTTACATGGTCAGGTACCACTTAAATGTACTGAACATTGACATCACACATCCAGGAGCCAGCGACATTTTGTGTGCCAGAGGGCCTCACCCTCGAGCAGACAGTCAATGCAGACGATGTTTCACGAAGCTCCGAGTAAAGATGTAGAGCGCAACATCCGCTGATCACATAATAATATATTTCTCTTTGAAATAACAGGTGCTGAACGATGAAATCCTATAATTTCAAATCATCGTTATTACGATTTCTGGCAAATCAATGGCGGAATCAGGCATATCTTTTATCAAAGGACATAATGTATATATTGGGATTGAAGACAAGGCATATCGCTTTTGTGCATGACAATATTGTTCGAAGGAATAGAGTTGATGAACCAGTTTGCATCCACGAAGAGGCGGACACTCGCCTGATATGGCATGCCAAACACATATGCGAAATTATTCTTGATGAAAATATCATTATTTGTGCCAATGATATCGATGTGTTGATTATTCTCCAAACTCATGCACAGGCCCTTCCCGCACATATATATGAAGATATATCTTTGTTGGCGCGTAATATGAGACCAACTTTATGTACGGTTATAGCAGGATTTCATGCTTTCACCAGATCCGATTGCACTGCTTCTTTCCTGAATAAGGGCAAGGTGCGTCCATTGGCCCTGATGGATAAATCAGTCAAGTCAAATTCATGACAACATTCGGAAAGCTAGGCGTGGCCCCAGGGACAATAGGGGAATTAGAAACATATGTCTGTAATATGTACAGCAAACCCAAATTAACATCATTAACATCAACAAGGCAAGACATGTACTTTTTGCACCGAGAAACGAGTCTCGACCACTTCATAAAATCAAGGGAACAAATCCTACTTCATTACCCCCTTGTAGCTCAGTACTGCTCGAAAAAATTCAACGTACTAATATTGACACCCCAATCTGGAAAAAATGCATTTTCGCCAGAACCCATGCAATATAATACAGTTGGTAGTAGGTGGTTCCTAGAAAATGGATGTTATACAATTAAATGGCATGAAGGCCAACCTGTCCAAGTGATTTATGTAGTCACATTGACCATAGAAGAAGTTATCACATCCACTTTAAAAGTTATCTCAGCCAATACAAGGGTGATCTTGGACACTAACAAACTGGTATCAGCCACTGAAATAGTTGTATAAGCCACTACAAAAGTGATCTTGGTCACTGACGAAGTGATCACAGCCACTTTAAGTCATCTCGGCCACTACAAAAGTGACCATGCATGGCCACTGAAGCAGTGATCACAGCCACTTTAAAAGGTATCTCAGCCACTACAAAAGTGATTTTGATCGCTGAAGAGGGGATCACAACAACTTTAAAAAGTACCTAAGCCACTACAAAGGTGATATTGACCACAGAAAACGTGGTAATATCCACTTGAAACGTTATTCCAACCAGTACAAAAGTGATCTTAACCACTGCAGAAGTGATCACAGCCACTTTAAAAGTTGTCTCAGCCACTACAAAAGTGATCTTGGTCACTGAAGTATTGATAACTGCCAATTTGAAAGTCATGTCATCCACTACAAAAGTGATCTGGTCCCCTGAAGATGCAATCACAGCCAATTTAAAAGTTATCTCAGCCACGACAAAGATGATCTTGGCCACTAACACTTTGGATTCAGCCCCTGAAAAAGGTATCTAAGCTATTATAAAGTGATCTTGGTCCCTGAAAAAGTGATCACAGCCACTTTAAAAGTCATCTCGGCAACCACAAAAGTGAGTGACCATGGCCAGTAAAGAAGTAATCAGAGCCGCCTTAAAAGTTATTTGGGCCACTACAAAAGTGATCTTGATCACTGTAGAAGTGATCACAGCCACTTTAAAAGTTATAACAGTCGCTACAAAAGTGATCTTGGCCACTAACAATCAGTGATTTTAGCCGCTACAAAAGTGATCTTAGCCAATGAAGAAGTGATCAGAGCTACTTTAAAAGTTATTTCAGCTTCTACGAAAGTGATCTTGGACACTACCTGATGTCAGCTACTTTAAAAGTGATCTGAGTCACCACAAAAGAGACCTTGGCTACTGCAGAAGTCATCAGAGCCACATTCAAAGTTATGTCAACCACCACAAAGGTAATCTTGGCCACAAAAACTGATCTTGGCCACTGAAGAAGTAATCACAGCCACGTTAAAACAGCCCCCTGAAATACATGTCATTCACTACTAAATTGACAAAAGTGATCTTTGCCACTAACAAACTGGTGTCAGCCACCGACAACGTTATCTAAGCCACTGTAAAGTTATCTTGGTCACTGAAGAAATGATCACAGCAACTTTAAAAGTTTTCTCAGCCACTGCAAGGGTGATATTGGACACTAACAAACTGGTCTCAGCCACTGAAAAAGTTATATAAGCCACTACGAAAGTGAACTTAGCCCATGAAGAAGTGATCACAGCCGCTTTAAAAGTCATCTCTGCCACTATAAAAGTGACCATGAACACCGAAGAAGTGATAACAGCCACTTTCAAAGTTATCTTCACCACTACAAAAGTGATCACTGTAGAAATGATCACAGTCATTTTAAAAGTTATCTCAGCTACTGCAAAAATGATCTTGACCACTGAAGAAGTGATCACATCCACTTTAAAAGTTATCTCAGCTAATACAAGGGTGATCTTGGACACTAACAAACTGGCTCATCCACTTAAAAAGTTATATAAGCCACTACAAAAGTGATCTCGGTCACTGAAGTTTAAAAGTCATATCGGCCACTACAGAAGTGACCATGGCCACTGAAAAAGTGACCACAACCACTTTAAAAGTTATCTTGGCCACTACAAAAACTTGACCATTGTAGAAATGTTCACAGTCATTTTAAAAGTTATCTCAGCCACTACAAAAGTGATCTTGACCACTGAAGAAGGGATCTCAACCACATTAAAAGTCTAAGCCACTACACAAGTGATGTTGACCACGGAAAGTCTTACGTGTCCATGAACGGGCTACGAGCAGTATACATACAATGAATTTTTTTCGGCCGCCTTGAGAAGGTCGCAAGAAATATTCCCGAAATCGTTGGTTCGTACGGGCCATTGTTACAAGGCTTTTACAGGTTATAGTGTAATCATTCTGGCAAAAAAATCCAGACAAATTGCTAACAAAGGTTTTATCATTTATTTTGGTAGATAAAGGTCCCAACTAACATCTCTGAAAAATCCCAAACAAAATTCCTGTTGAAATTCGAGAAATTGGCTAAAACTATTTTTCAATACACGATCCCTTCCAAAAATAATTTTTTTCAAGTTTCTTTCTATTTTGCTAATGTTAGGTATCGTTACTTATGTTTTTGGACACCAGGAATCGATTGCACCTATCTGTTTGACTTTAAATGCAAAGAATGGTTGATTAAAAGTTAATTTAGCGAATTTTCAGAAAAAAATAATGATGGTTTAAGTGATTTTAATTTGTTTTTAAGGTATATGAGTATATGATGTATTCTTGTTTAAATTATTCTTGTTAGCCTAGATAATGCTCTCGTATATAATGGGTAGCTTATGTGGCGGAGTGACCACTTAAAATATTGTTATTTGGTTTGTCTGTCATGTAATAGTAATGATCCCATGATTCTATTAAGTGTATATTTTAAGTCTAATTTTAAGCCTAAATTTATGTTAATTATTTTTTAAATTAGATTTTATCAATTGACCTCGTTTTCATTACAGTTCAAGTTTGTTATTGGATAATCACCATTTGTCGACGGATAATATCAAGTTTATAAGTCAACAAATTATAATAGCGAAGTTAAGGAGAGGGTTTGACTCTGGAATTGAGCTCCCTTAATGATCTATGCCAGTGGCTGCCACAGAATATCCAAGTATTTTACAGTTTAGGAACTGATATTTCATGTAGAACATGTCTCTATTGGCCTCTAAAATACTACTTTATGGAACCGCTGCAGTTTAATAATTAATGAGGTCAAAATTCAAGCATTTTCCCACAACCAGAATTTTTTAAATAACCTCGTTATCAATCACAGCCAGGTTACACGGAATTCCTGTACCCCTAGATCGTTATTAAAAAAACAAGATTCTTAACAAGAGCATTTGCAAACTTGACACTGATCATGATCAAGTACAGAACAAAAAACACATCAGAGAAACAAAAAACAAAACATAAATAGAAAACCCATAAATAAACATAAATAATAATAGCATAAATAATAATAAATAAAAACATGTAAACGTTGGTTTTAACATAGGTTGACGTTTTTGCATTTTGCAGAGTGAATTTATCATACATCGTATGATATTGGTGATGAAATAGACATTCTTTTGTATTGAGTATATAGATCATATATGATCAGGTACGTTGCATTGTACATAGGTTTTCATTGTTAAAACTTGAGACTCAAAGGGTTATATTTATTATAATCATAAAATAGCATATACACAATGCAATTGTGGATATTATTCATGTAAATATTTTGAATTGACATTACAAATGTACATAACTAATATAAAAATATACATCACAGGTGTTGGTTTAAAATTGTCTTTTACAAATAAAGTTGCAAAAAACGTTTCAAATGTTTCTTATTTTGTAATATTCAGATTCCTTGACTCTCTAAACATAGGAATCCATATATTACATTATCAATTTGCATAGTTGTTAGTTTAGATATGTGCAATGGTAAATTATAACATGGGTGTCTCTTTAGAAGTCATACTATATTCTACAACACATGTCAGCCCCCCGACATGTGTTAGCTCACACATGTCAGGGACGTCATATCTGGCTGTTCCAGTCTCCCCTTCACATTAGCATACATTCCTTATTTTCATAACTTCTGAAGTCATACCATGTCTGTAACGTTAGGCCTTAGGCTTTACAATTAGAATCCTATTTGATAGGGACCATTTTATTTTTTAAATTGACAAGATCTGTGCTAATGTAACTTACGACGTCCCTTTATAAAACTATTTGGTTTGAATTGAATTCCAGAATTGCTGCCTTTAGTCTAGACTAGGCCTACCTGTCAAATGGTCTGGCATCTGCCTTTGTAACCACTGCCACTGGCACAGACTGTTCACTTATTTTTTTTTATATTAGGATCGTTGTATAATCATTCATGGTAGGCCTATAGATCTAATTATGATGGTTTTGCCAAGGTTTTGCCTTGGAATGGTTCCAAGTGAGACATTTGGCAAGTAGGCCTTGTCGAATAGACTACAGGGCACTCCCCAGCAAACACAAAACATTTGATTACCACCATTTGTACAACGTCGGTCCAACGTCTTCGACGTTGGTCCAACATTATACAAATGGTATACTATACAAATATTTTGTTTACTGGGGCGTCGACGTGTCCATGTCACTGTTTTCTAATAGTGTTGGGCTACTTACTCTTCAAGTAAAGTAACCTGTTGCCACAGTTTGCCTTTAGATGACAATATTCAACTAAGTTGCAATGTTTTGAAAATGCTAGACATGAGAAGTCTATATGTATTATTATAATAAAACCTTTGATCTAAATACTAAAAAAACAGATTTTTCCTGTTCAAACCAATGCAATCAACCGATTTATGTGAGGTATCCGATTGTACGTATATTTAGTGGCACCCAAGCGAGCCCCACCATACTCAATGTCGTTTTAATGTTGGGCCAGCGTCGCAGCCGGTGGACCAGCATTGAAACGATAATGGCTCAAGATTTCGTGTTTGCTAGTGCGTATTTACGGAATAGAAGTTAAGAGGTGAAGCGGATATATTCTTTTTTTTTGCAATTTAAATGTGTCATTCGTGATATATATTTTCTATTGTAGGCATATGTCATTGTATGTAGGCTAATGGGTTTCGTAGACTGCATGGACTTTTAGGACCAAGTCTCCCCTGACCAATTGATAGTGACACCGTCTGTCACATGACTGGACCAGCTAACCACCGCCAATCTTTTTGTTGTAATTTAAATATGGTTGTAATATCATACTTGGGTACACATATTTGTCAAAAGGTTCGATTGAAAGCTCCTACCGTAGCTATCGAAAACAAATGCGATATGATATCGCCCAAAATTAGACGTCTAGTGTGTGTGTCTACATACTGACATACTTCTAATGTTGGGCTTGTATAAGACCATATGACATTATTTTTCAGCAGCTACGTTGGACCTTTGTTATGTTGATAATAATCCATTATAAATATGCTTATTATTTGAAACAACTGCTTCGATTGTCGGAATTACATAATGAAGGTAAAAACACACGTCATTATCAGGTTGACTTACATTATCGCCAGTCTGGCAGTTACCTCTTTCAAACCTGAATTTGCAGTTGTCATCTTCATCCACTAAAAGCTGTCGCAATTCTCGACTTGTAACGGATGAAGATGACTTGAAGTGGGTGGCAAATGAGAAAAACTATATTGCTATTCTTAAAACAGTTTCATAAAAATGTTCGTTCTAAAACCCCTAAGAATAGGACATTAAGTCATTCTTTATAGATGCAAAATTATGCTTTGATTCATCGTTAGGTTTTAAAGGGTAAAGAGCGTAACTGAACTCTGCTAGATTTTATGGTCTTTAGGTTTATGACTTGGCATACTGTATTCCCAGACGAAAGGTTATAATTATCTCAGAAAGAGATAATTATGGCGAGATGGCGATATTTGATCTACTAAAGGGTCTCAAACACCTATAAAGCTGTGTAATAATGGCGAAAGATTTTATTTTGGCTTCTTAATATGACCATATGATGTAAACATGTCCATAGACTAGAACTGCTTTTTTTTTAATTTTTGTGCTACGCATTTATCAGTTAGGCTAGATATAGAGACATATTTCCTGATTTCTAATTTTTGACAGCCTATCAAAAATAAGTCAAAATAAAATCACCGATTTTTTTATGATATTAGCGTGGGCATGTCCCTTTAAGGTAATGTTGTCAGTATTCAGTTTTACATAGTTTTTTATTGTTTTTTTAGCAAGCTGGATTATCAAAGCTGGATAACAATTCTGCCCTTGTTATCACAAAGAAAATTACTCAACTGTATCACATTCACACAAATTAACAGCACCATTGGTTTCGATCTCATAATATCAGTTCAATCACAAATTATCTGTTTACAATAATTGTTACCTACTTGAAGTTGTGTATCGCTATTGCGACCCACAACTTTACATCTACACATTTTTGCTCAACTCGAGAGGACACATTTGCAATTAAATTGATCTTCATCTGGTGTATATTATATTTCAATATTTGTTTCGGCATAAATCATCCCCTTGGTGTTAGAAGGTGCTAAGCTGCCACTTTACAAAGTGGCAGTTTAGCACCTTTTAATTCCACTATTTCTGTGTTACCAGCATATTATGCAGATTACCATCTATTTGTATATTTCTTCATTTAACCCTTGCAGCGCGGGGTTCGACTTTAATCGTCAGCATCTGACGTCTGTAGACGTCAGATTCTGACGACTAAAGTCTATCCCCGCGCTGTAAGAATAAAACTATTTCTAATGGCCGTAGACCCATAACATAGGTATTCAAATGAATCAGAAAGAGCTGAATAAGACATTTATGATGATTTCACATTGAATTAAACCCTTTGATCTCCATGGTTTATATAAAAACAATTCAGCGCTTTAAGGGTTAAGCATGTTAAAACCCTTATCCTGCTGATGACGACTATTGTCGTTTTTTATTTGTTTTATTAGGCGATGAAACCACTGTTATTGGAAATGAAATTAGTGCTTAAACATCGATATTTGTAAATGTTTGGTCTCAAATTGGGTACTTTTCAAACACTTGAGGGTGTGGATCGCGGTTGCGAGACACAACCTCAAGTTGTTGAAAATGTAAATAGATTAACAGGACACGGGTTAACCTTTTAACCGCCAACTTATTCAATCTGGATTTTGACCCACGTGAAGTTGTGTCTCGCTGACGCGATCCACAACTTCAAGTGAGTGAAAATTATTCAGATTTGACAAAATGGAGGTCAACTGTTTTCAAATATTGCTGATTGGTGTCACATTTAATCTTTAACATGTTCAAAAGGTGGTACTTAATGTGCTAATAAAAATTGAAAACCCGAATATTTGCGGCACCGGCGGTTAAAGGGTTAAGGCTGTGAATACAAGAGTAACCCATTATTGATTATTGAGGTGTATTGATCAGCAGAGTACATTATAGACCTACACATGGAACATATGATGTGAAGCGTGCTTAATAGAGTGATTGTACATTATGGTCAGGTTGATAATAAGGTATAATGCATATAAGAATGACCCTTAATTAATTTGACCACGATATATTATTATTTACCCACCCTTTTTCTCTTCACAATACATCATCTGTTATAGTTTCTCTTTGTGCCTTTCTGTTAATTTACGATATGGAAAGAAACGGTTGGTGAATAATTGTAATTATTTGAGACCCTCGTTGTTGGTTATCTTAACATGGGCAATGCGAATGACAAAGTAAATAGTTGCACGTGGCTACTCAAGTAACACTAATGGGAGATGTGCGACATCGACGATACTTTACGATAATAGTCATACTGAGATACAGTAGGCTTTCTGCGGGTGGTCTATATTATGGCTAATACACGATAGCTTTAGTGTAAACATCTCATTTGGCTCTGCTAACTATAGAATTTCAGTCAGTAATTACTCTATGAATGCAACGTACTATTTCTATATAATATATATATATATATATATATATATATATATATATATATATATATATTTTGCTACTTTGTATCATTTGTGTTTTATCCATAGGAGCTATTTTATCTCTGGTTTTAGCGCGGGAAACATATGTCTTCATATCTTGGAAATGCCATTTATTTTCATTTTGTCAAAATATTCAGTGTGTTATTATGGCAATGCCAAGATTTTAATTATGTATGTGATAACATGTATATTTACGTGTGATTTTACTAAACTAACCATTTTGTATATACATGTACATATGGGACCCGCCACGCGGTAAGGGCCGTAAAGTCACAATCTTTAAAATTGATTTTCATAGTTGATATGATAACCGTGTCCTTTTTGTTTGGATAATTGAACGATTTTTTTGTTTTTATGAGACTTTTAATATTTTAATATTAATTATGTAATCATTAAATTTGATTTAAATGACGTCATAAATAATTTTATGAAAGCCGCGGGGGGTACCTTGAATCATTCTTTATTCAAAATTATACTGATATTATTGATGAAAGTATTCTCAATCAAGTCTCACATGCCTCCGACTAAAAATTAAGAAGATTCTAACGATAAATCAAAAGTTGACACATTGTAATAATAAAAGCACAAAGAAAATCAGTTGTGTCACAACTGATTCAAAATTTAATCCGAGCTCAGGAAAACTTGCGCATGGTGAGATAAATCAACTAACGCTACACTCTAGACACAGGTTTCAAAATTCGGGCCCGGGTGATCTGAGACCCAGCATGCCACTGCTCGTTCCCATAGACTCTCCGCGTGAATGCCTGAGTAGTCAACGGGGAAGAAATATTGTATGTATTTGAAAACATGAATACAGAGAGTGGGTGAAGAGTCCGTGAGCTCGGCGTGACAGGCATGATCAACCACCACTACTCCATGGCGGCCCTCACTCTCCTTTCAGTCAAGAAAGGGAGAAACGATTATCTATAAAACGATATCTCTTTCAGTCAAGAAAGGGAGAAACGATTATCTATAAAACGATATCTATAAAACATGATTTTGGTTCGGCAAGTGTTTTATTTCACTTTAGGATGACATTATAATCACATAGGCATGGGACCCCCTGTTAAAATGGAACATCCCTACTCAAGGTGGTATATGCCTCCTTGAATGAACAGGGCTCTTTCATATCAACAAGAGGTTCCATGCCCCTGTGATTACAATAAAGTGGACAGTCTTATGTATGACTGTCATTGAACTAGAGCTGTGAAGTCGAACAAAGTGGTGTATATGTGTGTTGCTTGGGACTTGCATGTCTTAAATCTGAGAATTAAGAAACACACATTTCACAAATCGGAGTATTTTTTAGCTAGTTGAATTTGTCAATCGCGTTAGCGAGACACAACTTCAATGTAGTAGCCCAGAGATCTAGGGGTTCAACAGGTGGGGTACTCATCGGGTCTGTCCTTTGTAAAGGTGACCTTCAACAACCCATTGTAAGATGACCAGCAATACGGATTCACCGTTCATCGAATACGATGAAGTAGTATGTGTATAGCATAATATCTGTATGTCAGGTGTAGATGAGTATAAAACGAAGCACTATCATTTGCTCGTTTGTCCGTCTTGGTTGATTATTTAATTTTATTTATAATTGGTTATAGTTAGTTACATATTTTAAATCGACGCCATTTTTAACGATGAGGGCCATCTGCGGTACATGTATTAAAAAATTCAAAATATAAATAAATACTTTTAAATAAATATTTTGTGTTGTTTTTTAGAATGCAGAATTCAACGTACAATGCAGCAATCATAAAAATGAGTAATTGTAGCAGAATTAAAACAATCATTTTGCCTGATGTGCTATCACCTATTTACAGCTTGTATCATTTACATTTTTTTGAATAAATCAAAAACCTTCATATTCCACTTTCGTGCATTTTTCATTGCTTTCTTCTGTATTTGGAACTGGGCCTAAACTACTAGATACAACTGTTCTTGATTATCATACATTTGTAGCTTGTTCAATGGAGAGGTTATGTTGCAGTTGAGCCTTAATTGGTCTGCCCTAACATTTTTACCATATATACTTCAAGATGTGTGATATACCTAATTATGTCTACATTTTCGCAAAAGTCATAGTTGTTTTCACAATTCAAATGTGGATTTAAAATAAAATTCCAAGTGCAACAAACAATACGTTAATTTTGTAAACCTAGGGGTATTTTTCATGGAGTATCAAGGAGCAATGCAGTACAAGCGAAGTGATAAAAATCACCAGCATTCCCCACATTTCCCTGACAGTCCCCTGCTATTTTATTACCATTTAAACCCGTTTGAAATGGTATATATACATAGTGTCTTCGTCATCGCTGCGCTGTGGTCGCTCCAGCGGACCAGAAACACTAAGTTAGTATAGGTCAACACACCGTAGAATACACCGGTCACCACGACACGTCAACTAGAATAAACAATTTGATATGCTCGATTTGACCCGTTGAGCATTTTTGTCACACCAGGCCAACTCAGGCTGTCATCCCTTTATCGCTGTGAAACTCTCTTTGAAGTACAATTCACCGTTCTCATTTCAAGGTTGAAATTGCAAACTATCTATTGAAGGCGTTGTTCATATCGGGTGATGGTGTTATTTAATGTTAGATATAACACCAAAACTCACGAAATGCTATTTATTGACCATACATGGTACATTATGATTACATAGGTCTACTCATGTTGAACATATCAGTTGCTATAGGACTATACAGAATGATTCTAAGAAAAAGGGCAACATTTTGATTGTTTACCAGGAAATCATTTGTTCGGTGAGATCATTGTCACGTGACAATAATAATATATTAGCTGATGATCAACAAACACATTAATTACCATTTAAATTACCCCATAAACCGCTAAGTTAAATAATTGCATTTTTGTAAAAACTAAAGATACTTGTTCAATTTGGTTCCAAGCATTTGCAAATTTTGACGTTCAAGCGCTCATTTCCTTCCCCAAAACTGCAATTATAACAGTAATAAAATGGATTAACCCTTCCAACTCAGGAATCGTCTTTATACGTCAGAATCTGACGTGTAAATACCTCAGATTCTGACGTATAAAGACGGTCACCACACTAAAAGGATTGAAATATTTATAATGGCCGTGGACCCATACCATAGATATTCAAATAAAGAGGAAAGAGCTAACGAAGACATTTAAGTTGATTTCAAATGGAAAAACCTTTTGTTGTCCATGGTTTAACCCTTTCAAGCCTGCGTTTACCATTGTCATCTTCATCCACTACAAGCCGCGAATTGCTGTCGCAAAATATCTCGACGTTGTGAGGATTAAAAACGACTATATTAAAATACAGTATAGTGATTGACAGTTTGATAGATAAGCCTTTGATTATGCCAGCATGACGAACTGACTATTGACAAGGTGATCGATGTAATTCACGGTATGAGCCGGTGACATAATTGAACATATTATTTCAACTTACAACTTATGTTTAAGTAGCTGTTACTTTATTTGTAGTTCTTTTTTATCTGATGAAATGAGCCTGAGTCTGGGTCTGATCATGTCAATAAGTTTGGACTGACCTAATTTCTGAAATCCGATCAAAACACGAATCGTATAGCTACTGCGTAAATCCAACATTGATAGTTTGCTATCTCATATTAACATCGTGTTAATTAATATTCATGCGACAGATGGACTTTTATTGATGATGAGCAATAATGACGTCTGAATCACATCTGACCACAAACCCCCGTAAACACCTTCTGTTAATTTTATGTTGAGCATACTGCTTTGTAAAGCCAAACGACATACTGCCGTATAGCTTTACCAGTATAGCCCTGAGTGAATGAGTGAGTGAGTGAGTGAGTGAGTGAGTGAGTGAGTGAGTGAGTGAGTGAGTGAGTGAGTGAGTGAGTGAGTGAGTGAGTGAGTGAGTGAGTGAGTGAGTGAGTGAGTGAGTGAGTGAGTGAGTGAGTGAGTGAGTGAGTGAGTGAGTGAGTGAGTGAGTGAGTGAGTGAGTGAGTGAGTGAGTGAGTGAGTGAGTGAGTGAGTGAGTGAGTGAGTGAGTGAGTGAGTGAGTGAGTGAGTGAGTGAGTGAGTGAGTGAGTGAGTGAGTGAGTGAGTGAGTGAGTGAGTGAGTGAGTGAGTGAGTGAGTGAGTGAGTGAGTGAGTGAGTGAGTGAGTGAGTGAGTGAGTGAGTGAGTGAGTGAGTGAGTGAGTGAGTGAGTGAGTGAGTGAGTGAGTGAGTGAGTGAGTGAGTGAGTGAGTGAGTGAGTGAGTGAGTGAGTGAGTGAGTGAGTGAGTGAGTGAGTGAGTGAGTGAGTGAGTGAGTGAGTGAGTGAGTGAGTGAGTGAGTGAGTGAGTGAGTGAGTGAGTGAGTGAGTGAGTGAGTGAGTGAGTGAGTGAGTGAGTGAGTGAGTGAGTGAGTGAGTGAGTGAGTGAGTGAGTGAGTGAGTGAGTGAGTGAGTGAGTGAGTGAGTGAGTGAGTGAGTGAGTGAGTGAGTGAGTGAGTGAGTGAGTGAGTGAGTGAGTGAGTGAGTGAGTGAGTGAGTGAGTGAGTGAGTGAGTGAGTGAGTGAGTGAGTGAGGAGTGAGTGGGTGAGTGAGTGAGTGAGTGAGTGAGTGAGTGAGTGAGTGAGTGAGTGAGTGAGTGAGTGAGTGAGTGAGTGAGTGAGTGAGTGAGTGAGTGAGTGAGTGAGTGAGGAGTGAGTGGGTGAGTGAGTGAGTGAGTGAGTGAGTGAGTGAGTGAGTGTGAGTGAGTGAGTGAGTGAGTGGAGTGAGTGAGTGAGTGAGTGAGTGAGTGAGTGAGTGAGTGAGTGAGTGAGTGAGTGAGTGAGTGAGTGAGTGAGTGAGTGAGTGAGTGAGTGAGTGAGTGAGTGAGTGAGTGAGTGAGTGAGTGAGTGAGTGAGTGAGTGAGTGAGTGAGTGAGTGAGTGAGTGAGTGAGTGAGTGAGTGAGTGAGTGAGTGAGTGAGTGAGTGAGTGAGTGAGTGAGTGAGTGAGTGAGTGAGTGAGTGAGTGAGTGAGTGAGTGAGTGAGTGAGTGAGACAGATGCCCAGGACGAAAATATAAATCTTCAACAATTTGTTGTATACAATCCTAATCTCGCTTTTTGGTATGATTATGTTTCTTTAAAATGACCATTAATCCTCGAGGAGTGTCCTCCGAAAAACCACATTTTTAAAACAGTATGGTATAGTATTTACACATGCTAAGATATGAGCACAAAGTTACTCATTTTTTAAATCTTAAAATTTCAAACGCTAGACATGATTATGCCTTTACGCTAAATAGCTGTACACATTTTTCCGATTATAGCCATCAGGTTACGACTTTATTTGTATTGTTTTTTATCGGTAATTTTATGGTATGGTAATTACACATATGTCTCATTTCCTGACCACAAAATAACTGGATTTGAGAACCTCAATAATTTACGTTTTTACACATGATTTTGACTTTACACATCGCGAACACCTTACATATTTGAAATGAAGTCTTTAGCTATAATTAAAAAAATGTTTTCCATTGGTTATTTTATAGTATGGTCATGGTTTTGAAGGTAAAAAGACTTCAGCAATGACTCTCATCACCATTCCTGGGGGGATGTGGGCTGCACTGAGCACCTATGACTGTGAGCAATTTACAACACATTGTGCACAACCACTGTACATCAAAATGTGTCTGCATTGTCAGATTCAAATTCCACAGATTAAACTACGGAGACAATTTACCCATATTACGTGGAGAGAATGGACGAAAATTTAAAGTTTAAAATTGACGAGTTTAGTTGAAGAAACCGTCACGACTGTGTCATCACCCAATAAAAAGCACCTGTTTAGTTAAACCTACGTCCAGTTTCATGGATATATGACAACACAGTAATGCTATTGTTCCGCTTAAAGCTTCCCATATAAAATAAATAGCTATGACATAACAATAGACATTATAAGATATTATACAATATTAACACATAATAATTATGCAATCGTTACGTAACAATAAAAGTACCAAAAAGCACCTGTCCCCTGGCACTCTGGTCACTCAGCGCAGAATATACAGTGTGATTTTCCTCTTTAAAAATTACCAGAGAAAGATTGGCGATATAATATTACTTGATAAAATATTGTGACTTGTCCACCGCAATCGCTGCACTCTTTAGTTGATCATTTGATTGTACTTGTTGAATTTAGCGAGTTAAACAGTATGCATTTAACAACATGAACACATGATAAAGACTACAAATTACACCGATTCCAAAGTATTCAATCTAAATTTTCACTCACTTGAAGTTGTGTCTCGCTGACGCGATCCACAACTTCAAGTGAGTGAAAATTATTCAGATTTGACAAAATGGAGGTCAACTGTTTTCAAATATTGCTGATTGATGTCACATTTTATCTTTCACATGTTTAAAATGTGGTACTTAATGTGCTAATAAAAAATGAAAACCCGAATATATGCGGCACCGGCGGTAAAGGGTTAATATTGGGCCAGCGGCGCAGAAGCAAATAAACCCCTATACACAATACATACATGTTTTTTTAATAAGAAAACCTCATAAATCAATATAATTTGTACAAAACAATAAATTCAAGTGATAAAATAAACATCGTAAGAATATGACCAACAACAAAAATTCGCAAATATCATAATGTCGAGAAAGCAAAGCAGTTTGACTACGGTATACTAACCTAGTATACAGCCGTGCAAAGTCAAAATGCAGCATCTGATTACTTTACACGTGATCAGATACTGCTTTTTGGCTTCAGTATGGGCGTATGTGATCAGGTACACGGGATCTCATTATGAGGTACATATATATGTAGTCACGACAATGAGGGAAAATACACCAAGGGACCTTGAATGTTGACTGATAAATTGTGTTAAGATACCCCCCATAACAATCACAGTGATTATCAGGTGGCTAGGGGAAAGTGTGTCCAGTGACCTTGAAGGGTCATTGTCATTATTGTGTTACTGTACTACCCAGTTTGATGACTGTCCCTGTGATTATTGTACGTGGGATTTATTAACCCTTTGACTTCCAGGCCGGGGTGCATGTCAGGATCCAGATATACTGGTGTAGGAGTTCTATTTTTCGTCATTTGAAGCTGGAATTGCTAACGCAATTTCCAGCTTCAAATGACGAAAAATACATAAATGTAGTATATATTTGACGAAAATTTGTGTCATTTTATGGCTACGTTCATTGACGAATGACGACGGAAATTTCCGTCATGTATGGTAGTGAAAGGGTTAAGTTACCTGCTTTGTGAGGCGTGCGCTGTACATTTGATTTGCGTACAGTCGTTACCAGGATTCCAGTAATGTGATTTGCCGGAGTGTCATGCAATTGTGACAATTGTTGCTGAACCTTGTACTGAAACAATAACAAATATGAGTATATTTTTATCATATCTGTTATGAAAAAAAGAGTGCAAAGTAACTACAACTTTAACGTACAAATGTCATGGCTATACAGAACACCTTACTTTGAAGGATCAGCTGCGTATTTTGTTCAAGCATATGCCTTGAGCCAGAGAGTGGCCAATGTCCATTTACATGTTAATTAACCTAATCGATTTCACCTAATTAACCTAACTTGATTTCCCCTGATTGTGGGCGATGTGATAAAAATTAACACGTTTGTGACACACCAAAAGGCCCCTAGAACAAATATATAATGAGCGACAGGTTATCTAACGTCCCGATTCTCATATTAATGATTGCAAATTTGTTAAAAAGAATTTTCTGCACATGCTATAATATTACGCAATTCTGGGTACATTTTTTCTAAAACCATTGCAAGCAAACAAAATCTAATATTACCCTGATATAAGCTACGTTGGACAGAAACGGCCATGGTGAATTTAAATGGAAATTATCCACATACTCGGAATACTTTGTAAGAAATATATAAAATTTACTTAGTGACGTAGGCCTGGTCCTGTCCTCTATGGGCTGTTTATATTAAGATATGTGACTACGTCTCTGTATGAGATTTCCACTGCCCACAACTATTGTCTTAACTTTGAATCAACACCAACGACGTTGTTTCAACGTCACAACAAATGACGTTGTCGTGAATCGTGATTAATATGAATAAATTGATTAATCGTCTTGACACAGTCTGTTAGCTGTGATTAGATACACAGATAGCTTGGGACCAGGTATGTGACATACCTCTTTAACAGTTCAAATACCAGTGACATCTAGTAAAACGTTAGACAAATTTGTTAAAGGTTGAAAAATGTGCCATCGAAATGATCTACATTGTTATTATCAGTGATCTTACTTTCCGCAAATTTACGTTTTTGGGAAACGGTAGTTGAAAAAATCATCAAGTATGCACAAGTATGCACTATGCTCTACATAATTCACATTTTATAATTCGCATTTCTTTGCTGATTTAAAAGTCTACAAAATTATTTCTGATCTGATATATAGGCACTGTGACCTTTCACGACGAAATAAGTCATAGTATATATTACATAGCGGAAATTGACATGAATAATTAATATTATTTTAAACATTCTGAAAGTTGTATTTCCAAGTCACCGCTCAACACAGAAGACCATTTTAAATGCTGAAATATTCTAAGTATAAGGTAGTTCGCATGAAATAATTAATTAATGTTTTTTTCTAAGTGGTTTATTGTGACCCATTTTTATTGTTTAGGGTATTATATAATTATGGATATACTATTGTGGATATTTAGTCCATCTAACCATGTTGTAATGATATCCATTATTTCCACTACCCTCAGCTGATCTTGATAAGCTGATGTTTTTTGTCGCTGTGGGTGAGGGCTGAGAGACAAAGGAATGTCTTGTTATACTACTAGCGAGAGCTATTATGGTGAAGTTTAAAGCGATCATCTACATGCCAAATACTTATATCTTTATAGTGGCGTCCTATTATGTATTTATTGACTTAATAGAATAATTTACACCCACATATTTCGAGAAACAAAACTAAAATAACGAGTGAGATTATTACAAATGGGATGATTGCTCAGATTAGTCTATATTTCAGGGGTATTTTGTTTCACTAATTGGTGGAGGTTATGCCGCGCAGCTGTGTGAATAACGTTATTATTAACCCTTTCAGGCCTGAGTTTACCATTGTCATCTTCAACCACTACAAGCCGCGAATTGCTGCCGCAATTCTCGACTTGTAGTGGTTGAAGATGATTTGATGTGGGTGAAAAATTCAAGAAAATTGACATGTATTGGTAAAAGAGTTTCATGGAAATTTTCATTCTAAAACCCTTGGTTGTATGAAAAATAAGTCTGTTTTCAGGGATGTAAAATGATGCTTTAATGCTTCGTGAGGCCTTAAAGGGTTTAGTACACCGGTACATTCCAGACAAAAACGGAAATGGCGTGGAATGCTTCTCCCATGGTAAATACCACTGTTTGAATGTTATTTTAAAGCGCTGAATATTTTGTATATAAGCCTTGGAAACCAAGGGGTTTTAATCTGATTCATTTGAATACCTATGTTATGGGTCCACGGCCATTAAAAATATTTTTACTCTTACAGTGCGGGGATCGACTTTAGTTGTCAGAATCTGACGTCTGCAGACGTCAGATTCTGACAACTAAAGTCGATCCCCGCGCTGTAAGGGCTAAACAAGTTAAAAGTACTGTAAAATAATTTGAATAATACATGTGGAATATAATGCAGCTAATTTTCTATATGTGACATAATTTAGACACTAAATATGACAAACACATCTGTTCAATGTTTGTCATTGACGCGAACGTTCGACGGGAAACCGTGGAGTCCTATTTGCTTCCCCTACATATCCGTCATTTTAAATATACAGAGAATGCCATTCAAAGAAAAACATCAGTTACTGGTGTTTTTCTAATTTGCTGTGGGCAGTAACGCATAATGCAGATATGTTTCAAATGCCTTTGGAACTTTCTATATTTGGAAAATTCTATCATAAAGCGAATAACATTTTTCTCATAATATTAAAGGAATTTGAAGCTACATATAAAACAATCACGTAGCAATAGTAGTATAATAATGCTTAAAGCAGCCCCTTGGGATGACATCAATTTTCGTTTTTACTTCCGCACTGAAGTAGTGTATCCCACAGGTCATGTTTTTATTTTTTTCAGAATTTTCATATTTTTACAAATATTTTTAATCAACATTTCTATGAAACCAGAAGTGACCCAAACAAACTGTTTGTATACCTGGAGGACGATTGAATGTTTTCACAGCATTGGGCCACATGCTGATGGCATCGGCCCAGTGTTGGGTAGACAATCAGTGCTGCAGGTGTATCCTCCCGTGTTCTGACTAAGAGACACCAATTAGCGGCGACTGCTCTGATCTTACCGTCTGATACGTGGGAATATGTGATGAAAAGTGCTTAATATTGCTGACTTGTTTTGTTTACATGGCAATATACGACCTGGAAATACAACTATTTCGCTCGTTTTCGGTGCTTCAAAATTGTTTTTTGACTTTTTCGTATTTTTAGCTAAGATCAGTAGGCTATATAGCTTCATATAAGTTAAATTTTCAAAATTGACAACATTAAAAATGTCTCATCCCAAGGGGTCCCTTTAACGTCACTTCTCGGAACTAATAGTCATTTAAGTGACATTGTAAAAGTGCAGTCCATTGATGATAAGAATGATGTACAGATTATGACGTGGGGGTGAGGTGATATTAATAGGGTATGGTGGATTATTCGTGTTTCGTGTTTTCGTTCAATCGCCCGATAAGGCGTTCCGGGCATCTTCTGGGAATTTATCCCCGACATGCCCAGACTGTCGAAGACTTGGGTTTCGCTATGCAATTTAATGCTGAAACACTTTGGCCTTTCGCACAGCTCCGTTATACTCGAGTCGGACAGTCCTCAGAGTAGCAATAGCTGAGGACAACTCCATTCATTCCACGTGAGAGACCTAATGGCAAACACTCTATAAGGCCTTACCACGGCCAACATCAGTGCCTGCATTGGCATCGCTGTTGAGCAGAGGAACCAAGATAAGCCGATGGCAATCCACCTGAAGATTATAGCCAGACACATTGAGACTGCCGCTTCCTTGGATAGTCACTGTACACTAGTTTTCCACAAATTACCGATTCGTTCGACCATTAGTCTTGCAGATTATGGAAACCATTGTGCAAATAGGGGTAAAAGCACCAAATTTGGCACACTGACTCATTAAAACTCACTAAACAATATTAGCTATAGAGCCAAGCTGAAAATTCATTATGTCGGAAACAGTCGGCCATTTTCCAAAATGGCCGCCGAAAAAAATATAGATTATTGAAACCATTGTGCAAATACATGTAGGGGTAAAAGCATCAAATTTTGCACACTGATTCGTTAAAACCCACTAAACAATATTAGCTATGGAGCCGGGCTGAAAATTCACTATGTCGGCAACAGTCGGCCATTTTCAAAAATGGCCGTCGAAAAAATTATAGATTATTGAAACCATTGTGCAAATAGGGGTAAAAGCACCAAATTTGTCACACTTATTCGTTGAAACCCACTAAAAATTCTAGCTATAGAGCCGAGCTGAAAATTCACTATGTCGACAACAGTTTGTCATTTTCCAAAATGGCCGCCAAAAACTTATATATATATATTATTTTAAAAAATTATGTAAAACATCTATAAGTATCATTTTAAGCAGTAAATCAGGCAAATATCTTCCCAAAAGCGTTATTTGAAGCAAACATGTATACATAAATATAAATTATATATAATAATGATAATATAGTCTCTCTGCATCATCGGTGAATCTGCTGCTGGAATAGTACATCTATCAAAATCAGTCCTCTTAAGTATCCGACATATTTTAAAGCATATTATCATATACTATACATTGTATCGAGGTAATTATATAGGCCTAAGATTTATTACAATAATTTGTAAGGCTTAAGGAAGTAGGCCTACATTAGTTTTGCAAAATATTGAGACCATTGTTCAAATAGGGGGTAAAAGCACCGAATTTGACACACTCAGTGGTCCATTATATCCTACTGCAAAATATTAGCTGTGGGCCAGCCAAGCCGAAAATTTATTATGTCGATAAAACATTATATTATTGTAAACAATACAGCATAAATTGATTAAATATTGTTTAAAAAGACAATCTAGTATATTTTATGTATAAAAACAATATTTTGATGCATATAAATAACATGGGTTTGTACATTAATATGAAATATGTATAAAAACTATAATATACATATGGCCGACTCGACATTTGGTGTTTATGTACATATAATGCTAACTAATTTCAGCCAATCATAACAGGCCGGTGGTCCTTTTCTTTTTTTTAACGTGGTATACATGTATGATAATGATTTTGTCAACGAAATCTGGCAACCTTATCAATCTACACAATTTACATTTTTAGGATGGACCTAAGTTTAACTCATAAGGCTATATAACGTTGCAGTCAAAGTCGGAGCCCAGCTCGGACTTGGCAATAATGCTTAGTCATTCACGAAATGACATCACTTGCGCAACTATGAACACAGTATGGGGAACCTAGAACATAAAGAGTTGATTTATCTGCGTCACAACATGCATATGCACAGTCTAACAGTTTCACTATTTTATCTGTCTCGATTTGAAGCAATTAAACAACTTCATTAAGAAATTGTGATGCTTAAGTATAAGATAAAACGGTGACAACTTGTAAAAATAGAATGGTGAATACAGTGGCAGGCTTGAATAGTAAAAATAAGAGAAACTTCACCAGCTGAAAGTTGAGTAGGCCTATATGTTAGTTGTGCCCTGCTTTTTTTGTGTTCTTCGTGATTGGCTATAACTGATGCATTTGCAACCTCTACTACCACATTATATTACTCAATTGACCACCTACTGCCTTATTTCCAAGATTTACTTTTATATTTTACATCTACTCCTTCCACTTTCACTTCTATGGCTACATGCCCCATTTACATTCACATCCGCCAGTTCCCCTTCTACATCCACTTTCGACAGGTTCTCTCTACTGCACAGCCCCCTACGCAACCACATCTCCTATGTCGACATTCATAGCCACATATCACTCTCTTCTACAGCCACAGTTCACAATCATCTTTTTGTCATCTCTATAGCAACACTCCCCGGATATACATCCAAATTCCTCAGATGACTTTATCAATACCCGTTTCAGAAAAGGTCACACTTAGATATTTCCTTCTACAGCCTCATTTCGTAGGTCTCTTAATACAGCCATATTTAGGGTCATTTCTACAGCCACATCTATAATAAGGTATCTCTCCACAGCCATATTCCCCATGTCCCCATCTACAGTTTATCTTTGTATATTTTCAATGTTACTTTCTAGTGTCATTTTTTAGGTAACAATCGACAATCCTTGTCAATTTCAAAGTTTTCATTTATTGCCACATTCCTCTAGTCATTTCTACACACACATTCCACAGTTCCACCTCTATTGCCAAATTCCTCTGTGGCGATATTTTCCAGATCCATCTATAGGCACCTTGTCCAGGTCTTCCCTGCAGCCAGGTGAGGTATATCTATAAACGCCTTATCCAGGTCTTCCTACAGCCAGGTCCATCTATAGACATACTCATTTTATGGTGCTTTGGAGTAGCAGCCTCATAGAAAGTAACATTGTTGACGGAATTCTCTACTTTCACTAAATCAGCCACGTCACTGCCAAGGCATGTTGCTCTGATAGATTCATGAGATGGCAAAATTAGATTTCTTTTTGACATTAACATATTGCCAATTATATCATTTTCACCTCCACATGTGATCGAGAGAAAACATTGCTCACTCTGCCACAAGAGACAATCGGTCATACGTTTTACATTATCAATGTGTAGAGATCGATAAATCCTTCATCTTATTAAAGAGAGAATAATTGACAAGATAATGATAAAATGAAGATATTACCAGTGCCTTTTGGGATACACAATTATTATGAGGCACCTTGACGCCAATTAATTATCGATAGCTTGGAACTGTGCCAGGCTAAAATGAGTCAACCAAGCTCTGTGACATGAAGTGTAGAAAACGTTATTTCTCCAGTTAGACGCACCACCGGTATTAAAAAACATGACTTTGTAAATCTATTTCGGCAGAACTTACATGTCATAATGATCAAATTAAAATGCAACTGTTCTTGTTTAAAATAAAAACAAAATACAATACAAATAACATACAAAACCATGTAGGGCCTATCGCATCAAATGATTTGTCAATGTATCGCATTAAATAATTTGTCAACGCGTTTTTATTGCCGCCTCTAGCTTGTGAGAGAAATTTTAAATATGTCAACCTTTCGGTGTTTATTCAACTTAACACATGAATACATACTTGGTAAACCAAGATTAAAGCAAAACGATTTATTTTATTCTTATTTTGTATATTTTATAAGTTGTTACAACATAAGGCCTACTAAGACCCGCGCCATTATTGACATTGTGGCTATTAAAACAATCTTTGTATCCGTCACCAGAATTAAAAAATAAAATAATAAAATTCTGACAGCGTTTGAAAAACAAGACGGAGAATATTTTGCGTAATTGTTGTGCATTATATAGATTTAAAGTGTTAATAATTAGCCAGTCACATGGCGGCCATTTTAAAAAAAATCCAGATTATATCCGCTAATAGATTTTCAAACAATGGGATTTTTTTATTCTGGCAGCTTTTGTAAAACAAAACTGAAGAACATTATCTGTTCTTGTATGGATTTTTTATAGATTCAAAGTGTAAATAATTTGCCAGTCAAATGGCGGCCATTTTTAAAAAAATCTTCTACCCCAAAATGCACAATGCCCTTGAATTACTTATCTAATCTGCAGTACTACATGGATGTTTATAGATAGTACTTGGTTCAATATATTAACTCGTGGTCTCAATTGAACATTACATGTGTCTTTGTTCTTAGTAGAATATATCATATTTCATCATGCTTTCAAATTTATCGGTGAAAAATATATATGACCGTCGAGCTCTGTAACCCGCGGTCTGTCAGTTGAGTCCGTAATTGAAACTTTGTATGCGTTTATGTTTCATATCATATGACTATATGATGTCAATATTAATATACACCGGTTGCAGGCAGGCAGGCAGGCAGGCAGGCAGGCAGGCAGGCAGGCAGGCAGGCAGGCAGGCAGGCAGGCAGGCAGGCAGGCAGGCAGGCAGGCAGGCAGGCAGGCAGGCAGGCAGGCAGGCAGGCAGGCAGGCAGGCAGGCAGGCAGGCAGGCAGGCAGGCAGGCAGGCAGGCAGGCAGGCAGGCAGGCAGGCAGGCAGGCAGGCAGGCAGGCAGGCAGGCAGGCAGGCAGGCGGGCGGGCGGGCAGGCAGGCAGGCAGGCAGGCAGGCAGGCAGGCAGGCAGGCAGGCAGGCAGGCAGGCAGGCAGGCAGGCAGGCAGGCAGGCAGGCAGGCAGGCAGGCAGGCAGGCAGGCAGGCAGGCAGGCAGGCAGGCAGGCAGGCGGGCGGGCAGGCAGGCAGGCAGGCAGGCAGGCAGGCAGGCAGGCAGGCAGGCAGGCAGGCAGGCATACTGCATGCACAGTCTGTTACACATACCTGTCTAGCTTGTGTTGTTTCTTTTTTACATGTTTCTTCCCCCCCCCCACAAAAAAACTTGGATACGGGAAGGCGGGGGGGGGGGGTATTTGGTTGTAGTTTTACTCGGACTTTATTTTTAACTTGACAAGACCCCTAAATTAATAAAAAAGAACGATAAAGCTATAAATATATGCACATAGTTCATCATGGGGTGGGATGAAATCACATTATACCATATTGTACATTTGATTGGTATGTAAAATCATTTATTATGATACAATAATATCGTGCTTGTTTATGACAAGTGTATATACTTGATTAGATAGTATTGTGTCATATTAATTAACTTGTATCAAAGACATTATACATACTCCTAATATATTATCGCCATCAAAACACTGGCAATAAACAGTGAGGGAACGAAAATGTTTCAATATTATTTACAAAATGGAATACGTAGCGTGTACAAGTAGCAGTAAAAGCTCTCAGTCAGCATGATATGCCGACTAATAAAAGTATATCATTTTAGTCACTTGAAATGATCACTGACTCTGGATATCATCAATTAAAAATTAAGAGGTATAAATAATTTAAAACCGCCCAATGTGTTAGTAGGCCTACATGCTCGAAACAGCCAGCTTGTTTTACAACACTAACGCGATGTTATGTTTTGGAATGTATGGAACAGTCACTTTCACAATCGTAATGATAATATGAAGCAATGGCGTTGATAACGTGTCATCCTCCAGAGTTAGTTAACACAATTGACTTTGACACCGACATAATGATTTATAAACTAGTATGGGATTAGCTATCCCAATACGTAGTATTTTTGAATCATCACAAAAGTTACACTTGTGTGTATATTATAGCTAACTTCATCAGCGTATAGTAGAAATATAAATGTTACTTCAAATAGTACACCTGTGAATGTGCTCAAATTTACAGAAGTCACGAGTTAAAGCATATCACCGAAAAATCTAGTTAGTGGTCTCATAAAATCACGATATGGGATGAAACGGTGAACATAAATCTTCAGCTTTATGTACCGTCCAATACTCCCTTCATTTTGTAAGTAACAAGACAAATACAGCAACGCTGTATAATCTTTCAAAGGTTTGTGTGTGTGAACAATTTGTGTCAATAAAAGTTCATAAGAGTTACGACATTTCCATTATGATCACTGAAAAACTCTCTTTTCATCACCTTATCATATTAATAGATTTAAAATATTTACCTGGGGTTCACACTACATCAATTAAAGCAGACCTGCCTGTACGGTTCCTATAATGTGCACCGTTTCTGTTACTTTGATATTCATGAGAGAAATATTAGCATCAGTGCGTGCATATATAATTTGCTGAAATCCTAATTGTATAGGCTACACTAATTACTAAAAATACTTCAGTCGTTAACAATAATTAGCATTCTTATTTTAAGTTTACAAGATTGTGTAATTGTTTCTGTAAACCCCAGTCGGTCTAACTTTCTATTTAATTGTTGTTACTATATAACCTGTCGTTCACCATATGTTCCCTTTAGAGGTCGTTGGCATGTGCGCTGCGTGACAATAATTGTGTGTTTGCAGTGGAGACTATTTATTAGTCCTAATCGTGGGAAATCAATGAGGTTAATTTTGCAAAAATAATTAGGATAATTATGGGAAATTACCTGGATTATTTATGGTTATCAATTAGGTTAATTAAAATTTTCAAATGTCTATAGGCCACTCTCTGGGTCAAGGTCTAAGCTTGCGCAAAAAACGATCCACCAATGACAGTGTGACCTGCATATCCATGACCTACCTACATGTTCCGTTCTTGTTGTATAATATATATCACGTTATTGTCTTTTACAAGTAACTGTAATCTACTGTGCAATGCCGAAAGGGAGTATCTGCTTAACATAATACACAACACCGTATGATACAAACTGTCTTTTAGCTTCTCTGCACGGCAGTGTTAATAGCAATTGATGACGTTGATGTTTATTGTATTTTTATCCAACTGTATTTTTAAAAAAAATTTTTATCTAGGTTGGTGCAGGTGAATCTAAAACCCTGGGAAACACTACACATTGACCCAGCGTTGGATCGATGTGGAACAACATTGCCCAAACACTGGGTTGATGTCTTGTGTTTGCTAAGACCAGTTCGAGTGTTTTAGACGTAGAAACACAAACGCAGTCATAAGTGTTTCTGCTGTACATGTAACACTAACAATGCCATTTGAAATGTTTCTATTGCAAATGGAACTAAAACGGTCGCTATAAGTTTGTTGGTGTCAGTTAACAGTGATAACCACTGCTAGTCATTGTTGGCTCAATGTTGGCCCACCGTCTACGACGCTGGCCCAACATTGAGATAACAATGACACATTGTATTGGCTGTTGGGCGGGGGCCCTAGGGTAGTGGTTAGCACCGCTGCCCTTCACGCCAGAGCTCGGGGTTCGGTTCCCGGTCTCGGCGGTTTGAAAGAAACAGAAATGTTTCTTCCCCATCCACGTGTGAAAGTCAGTATTGTTGGGAGCCTCCGTGACCGAGAGGTAGCGTGCTCGGCCTCAGACCGCCAGGGCTCGAATTTCGAATTCTGTGTCTGGAGGACAGTGTCATCTCAATCATCTCACCATCCTCAGGAGGTTCTCCTGGCCCAGTTTAGCCTATATGTGCACAAAGGTGGCCTAAAGCCCGATTCATTTCATTTCATTTTGTATTGGCTGTTAGCACGGTTATTTGAAATCGCTGCCTGCCATATGCGAAACAGTTTGCTTTTACTTATCATTGATAATAATAATAATAATGATTATAATATGAAAACAAAGATACATAAATTAAAGTAGAGGGACGTTTCCTGGCTCTGAGTTCGGAGGATGATATCACAGTAAACACATAACATTTGTATCACATCTGTACCATGTCGGCCCAACGTCGAAGACGTTGGGCCGACGTGGTACAAATGTTATACAAATGTGTTGTGCTTGCAGGTTACGATTATCAGATTACCTTGCTCTCCACGCAGGTAATTCAATCTTTAAACTCTGGCGTGACAGATTGTAGCGCTAGTCGCAGAGAAGCAGAGTGCTCGGCCTCAGACCACCAGTGCTCAAATTTCTAATCTTGTGTTTAGGTGACAAAGTCACCCTATTCATCTTACCATCCTCTAGAGGTTCTCATGGCCCAGTTTGGCCTATAATTATGTGCACAGAGGTGGCATAAAACCCCATTCATTTCATTTAAGGGCATGGTAAACTTTGAGATTGCTGGTATCGGGTACACTTATAATACACTGGTAAGTATTTTAATATCACTGTTTTGCATGAGCGCCGTTTACGATATATTGCTATTATGTTAAGAAATCTACACCGTGCTATTGTGCTGCTCAGTTCAATGTTTATGACCACACTTAGAAAAGAAAGGATGTAAATAACTCACATGATTGTCTTAAATCACTTTGAGCCTCGCTGGTCTTTGAAAAGTGCATAAATGAAACACAGAACATAAGGTCTTCGCGCTGTTCCATTCGGTTTTGTTGTAAATTGAGGGCTTTGCGTTCGAGTATATATGACAATGCAAACATAACTGTGTCTCCCCTCTCATAGAGAGGTGGGGACATGCTGGTTTACCCTTGTCCACTCGTCTGTCCTCAGCAAACACAAGACGCCGACAATGCTAGCGACGCTGGCCCAGCAACAAAACAGCACTGGTTCAACGCCTAGTGTTTGCTTGGTCTGTCTTCAATTAATTTCTCTCCAGCGCTTTTTATCATACAGGCGGTCAAACACGAGACGTTGACCAAACCCTGGACTAATGTTGGCCAACCGTTTCCGACGCTTAGCCAACATTAGCTCAGTATTGGGTTACCATGTCGTGTTTGGCGCCACACTGAATGTAGGCCAGCGTCACAGACGGCGGGCCAACATTAACCTAGCTTTGGTTCAAAGCGTCGTGGCCGTACTGTCAGCATGCTGGTACCGGCAGTAGTAGGACTAAATGGATACTTGCCAGCTCCGGCGACGCTGGCCCATCATTTAACAGACAATGGGTCGATGTCGGCTTGTAATCGCCGCCAGCAATACCAGACCAGCCGCTATTGAACGCAGCCCAGCAAATACGGGGCGTTAAACCAGTGCTGATTTGATGGGCCAGCGTCGCAGACGGTGGGCCAGCATTGGATCAGCATTGGGTCAGCGTCGTGTTTGCTGAGAGTGTTGACAAGCCACATTGTGTATCGCACCAAAACGGAATAATAAATTCCGCTTAATACATAGTCTCTGATGTCCACAGGACCCATTTAATAACATTAATTACAAAAGCCATTGACACTACATCTATTAACTATCAACCTCTATGGTTATGCTGCTGGAGGAGGGGAATCTCCAGTTTTTTGTTCACACCTTCTAGTTGTAATTTGGTATACACTCTGTAGCGGTCTGGGGCGGGGGCCCTAGGGTAGTGGTTAGCACCGCTGCCTTTCACGCCAGAGTTCGGGGTTCGGTTCCCGGTCTCGGCGGTTTAAAAGAAACAAAAATGCTTCTTCCCCATTCACGTGTGAAAGTCAGTATTGTGGGGAGCCTCCGTGACCGAGAGGTAGCGTGCTCGGCCTCAGACTGCCAGGGCTCGAATTTCGAATCCTGTGTCTGGAGGACAGTGTCATCTCAATCATCTCACCATCCTCAGGAGGTTTTCCTGGCCCAGTTTAGCCTATATGTGCACAAAGGTGGCCTAAAGCCCGATTCATTTCATTTTTTCATTTTGTGTAGCTGTCTTGAGTGTCTACTGCTGTATCTTGTGCCAAACAAAAACAAACAACAGTAACTGCGTTTTTTCAGGGAAGCAGTTACTTCTGTTTAACTTTAGATGTCTGTACTGTACAGCACACTCTTCACTCTCCACTTCTGGAATGTTCCTGACTGTTACAAACAAACAAACAAACAAACAAACAAACAAACAAACAAACAAACAAACAAACAAACAAACAAACAAACAAACAAACAAACAAACAAACAAACAAACAAACAAACAAACAAACAAACAAACAAACAAACAAACAAACAAACGAACGAACGAACGAACGAACGAACGAACGAACGAACGAACGAACGAACGAACGAACGAACGAACGAACGAACGAACGAACGAACGAACGAACGAACGAACGAACGAACGAACGAGCGAGCGAGCGAGCGAGCGAACGAACGAACGAACGAACGAACGAACGAACGAACGAACGAACGAACGAACGAACGAACGAACGAACGAACGAACGAACGAACGAACGAACGAACGAACGAACGAGTTAACGAACGAGCGAACGAATGAACGAATGAACAACAAACAAACAAACAAACAAACAAACAAACAAACAAACAAACAAACAAACAAACAAACAAACAAACAAACAAACAAACAAACAAACAAACAAACAAACGAACGAACGAACGAACGAACGAACGAACGAACGAACGAACGAACGAACGAACGAACGAACGAACGAACGAACGAACGAGCGAGCTAACGAGCGAGCGAACGAACGAACGAACGAACGAACGAACGAACGAACGAACGAACGAACGAACGAACGAACGAACGAACGAACGAACGAACGAACGAACGAACGAACGAACGAACGAACGAACGAACGAACGAACGAACGAACGAACGAACGAACGAACGAACGAACGAACGAACGAACGAACGAACGAACGAACGAGTTAACAAACGAACGAGTTAACAAACGAGCGAACGAATGAACGAATAAACGAGCGAGCGAATAAAAGAAAGAACGAACTAACGAACAAACGAGCGAGCGAGGGGCAGCTAATGGTTTCTGCAACGGAATTTGGTAGATATATTTTTCAAGCTACATGGAAAAGAGATCAAAAAATTTTCAAAAGTTGTCATGAACGTCATATAAATTATATTGCCCAGTTTAGCCTATATGTGCAAAAAGATGACCTGAGCCCCCATTCATTTATTATTTATTATTTCATTGCAGTGCAGATTGATTGAAAAACTTAAATGACACATTGCAGAATACAAAACAAATCTTTCTTACTTCATTCTATTGCAGATTGAACAATTTCAATGACCCCCACTGTGGCCTCGGAGTTTCAAAGAAAAAAAAAGTTTCTTTTTCGTAAATATTCAATGTTGTGAGGAGCCTCCGTGACCAAGAGGTAACGTGCTAGGCCGCAGACTCTATTTTGAATCCTGCAATGTCATCTCATTCATCTCATCTCAGGACGTTATCCTTGCCAAGTTCAGCCTATATATGCATAAAAGTGGCCTAAAACCCCATTCAGTTTATTTTAATGACACATTGCAAGATGAGAAACAAAATGAAATATGTACAAGATGATTTGTGGTATGTGATAGTCAAACAAAGATATACCCATATCAATCATTAGCATATTTTAATTAATATAGGTTCATGTGAAAATGTACCGCTTGACAATTTAGCAATCACGTCCAATTAATACAAGAACATATCACATAATTCACAAAAGCTTTGTCACTATGTCACTTTTATATTGTATATGGGTCTGATACAGTATTGTTAAGCAAAGCAAACAACAGTAACTGCTCACTTGAAAAGTAAGCAGTTACTGTTGTTTGTCTTCGCACGGTAGAATACATCTAAGAACCATCTTGGAATGCTTGGAATGATCACAAAGGTCAATCGGGTTTAATTACTGCACAAACGTTAGTTTGCAGCTATAATGTAGATCCACATGCTAGATCGTTAATGGATATTTATCACAAATGTCATCCCATATAACAAACCACGCCATGGATAATGTGTTTTAAGTAGTGAGTGAATGTAACCTCGTTATCTGTTTTTTTTGCGGCAGTAACACGGCAATTAAAGCATTCAATGATCAACTGATTAGCTAAAATTAAGTACCATAATATCCCATTGATTATCTCTCCAGTCCTTTCTCTACTTGCTCTTAGAAATAGGTACTAAACGCATTAGTTTATATTTTAGATTTTAAAAAATGTGTGTTAAGGACCGTGCTAAAAATAATTTTGCTTTCTGGACACCGAATTGTGCTAAACCATATTATGTTACACCAGAAGTTTAGTTAAATAAGCGTTAATAAAGCTTTCGGAATACGACCATTGGCGTTTCTGGATATATCGGAAAACGGATGCAATTCATCTTCTATTCAAGCTGTTACTAGTACGATTGTGATGGCCAATACTTTTTGCTAAAAAATAGTGAAGAAAAAAACGTGCAGGTTTGTATATTACCGATAGTGAACTGTACATGGATATGTATTGTGTTACTAAATACTTGTACATTATTTAGATACATAGGCCTATCATTACTGGTAATTAAGAAGTTGTCAAGCGATGTTTATGGTATCACATGAAAGCATTTAGGTATGCGAAAAGATTATATCATAACAATGATTTCGCTAGGCTTGCAAAATATTGTAAAATTGGAAACAAATACGTATATACAAATAAATTTCAATTTTATCTGATGAGTTTGCTGATCTAGATAAATGCATATTATACGTTCTAATTGGTGAGAACTGGTTGTTGTTCTTCACATAGGTAGCTGTTTGGCTGATGTCGAAATTGTATGATTTAGCTAAATTACTTGGCATTACTGCTTGTAAAGTGTTTACCAATTTCAAGCTTTTTGCACATGTCATGTTATTTAAGCAATTCTTCACAAATGTAAAAAACAATTGTAATTAGATATCCGAGCGTTTAGTGTGTGTGTATGACAAACTACAGTGGTTACCACTCTGGAGATCGATTTCACTTTTTGGCAACACTGGTAACATATTATATCAGGTCAGTGTTTCTATCCCCGGGCTGGGCAGTTTCAACACTGTTACAGTGGCGCTCATGGTTCTTCTTACCGGTAATATAGTACCAATAGGCTTGACTCAGTACAGGACACTGCGGACAGGATTGTGGTAGGAGGCTGGCAGGATACGCTACCCTCCAATTGTCTTGGATGCTTCTCGGAAATGAAATGAAATGAATCGGGCTTTAGGCCACCTTTGTGCACATATAGGCTAAACTGGACCAGGAGAACCTCCTGAGGATGGTGAGATGATTGAGATGACATTGTCCTCCAGACACAGGATTCGAAATTCGAGCCCTGGCGGTCTGAGGCCGAGCACGCTACCTCTCGGTCACGGAGGCTCCCCGCAATACTGACTTTCACACGTGGATGGGGAAGAAACATTTTTGTTTCTTTCAAACCGCCGAGTCCGGGAACCGAACCCCGAACTCAGGCGTGAAAGGCAGCGGTGCTAACCACTACCCTAGGGCCCCCGCCCTGGATGCTTCTCGGAGACGAGCAGATATGTAGACGGGTGTGTGGATGAACGACTAGAGTGATTGCCACATTGATTGCCTCACCATGTCAGGATCGGAGGTACAATCGCCGGGCAGGGAAGTTTCAACACTGTTACATTAATTATAAATAATTAAATATGTTTTTTTTAAATTGTGATCATAATGCTATCACTACGCATGCTAACGGAGCTTTGTTCTGCACATTATGTTCAGACACTTTCAACATATCAGATCTATTGTATTTTTCTTGTTGCTGTTGCCATATGGTCACCAGTGGTTATAAATAAAACTTACTTTATGCAGAAAAATCACACCAATTTTGTTGTGCTAACCTGCTAAAATTGTTCGAAATAAATATTTGCCAGTAGAGTGACCATGCAAAATGTCATACTTTTGTCCAGTCGGTGATGGTTTTGTCGATACGAGTCCCTAATTCGCCCTACAATTTGAACTTTGTTAGCCCTTATTCTGCTGAGGTAATTTGAAGTTGCGTTTCGCTACCGCGAACCACAACTACAAGTGGCTGAAAATTACACATATTTGTTAAATTTGTGCACAAACATTTGCCAAACTTGATGTTTAGACACATATTTCATCTCCAATAACCGTAATTTGGTAGACCAATGAAACAGGAAAAAAACGACAATAGTCGTGATCAGCAGGTAATGGTTTATGAAAACATTAACGCTCATGTTCTATCATGTTTCAAGAGAATATGAGCTTCAACATCTTGGAGGTATACTGACTAAGTAAATGACAACGGATGGCTACCCACTACACAGGCTGAATTAGGCTGAGGTACACATGAAAGCACACGCTGCATGTACATTAGTACAAGTCAAATAAACAAAGAGTGGAAGGGGGTTGATATATTGAGGAATGCGAATTGTGAATTTTAATGCCACCACGGTTATCAAAGCATACAGTGTTTAGTCCGCCACCATTCAAATTATTGCATTGATATAATGGAATATTTCACACAACTAACGATGGTACTTACATTATAGAATGAGCGGTCCAGCTCCACCATTAAATAGTCATTAAATACGGTTTTAAGAGGACGGTTTTAAGACCACAAAACTAATACATAACAAAAGTTTAGAAGAATATATATTTTACATAAACAACAATGGTCCGCAAATCAAAGACTTATCCAGCTCTGCAATTCATAGTGAAAAATGACATTATAAACTCCTGATAACTCAATATATCACTTAGATGTACTTATATAAACATATACTACACATACCCGAGTTAACTAAGCTCACTATCCAGTTCATTAAAGCCAACGTCCTTTTATTAACTAACTCTTAATTGATTGTCATTCATGGTTATTTAGAATATGGCATGATGAGTGTGTGGTACGTGGTTATGACAATTAAGTCCGTAAGGACTTCCTTTCTGGCAATAAATTATCTGTCCGACTGTCTATCTAGTACACATATTGTAATATTAAACGCTCGACAAAAGACAAACGAAGAACATTGTATAAATTGTGTATGTGAGATGTTTTAGATGCGCTTAAAACATACAGTACTGAACAATATTACGGAGGGGATGGAAAAATTAGAACTCGTTTTATAAGGTCAACCATTCTTCCATGACGGCCTCGGTCGCAGACGGCGTCTTGTTCTTACTTGATGTCTTTCCTTTTTATAACCTTGTGGAACCGGTATCTTACCATAGCTCACAAACCCTACCCTTTATATGTTCATGTATAGTAGGAAATAACATAGCGAAATACCTGTACTAACAGTCTCAAATAAGTGAATGAGTGAATGAGTGAGAGAGTGAGTGAGTGAGTGAAATAGTCAGTTAGTGAGTGAATGAGTTAGTGAATAAGTGATTGATTTATCGATTGATTGATTGATTGATGGTTTATTTGATTATTTGATTGGTTGATTGATTGATTGATTGATTGATTGATTGATTGATTGATTGATTGATTGATTGATTGATTAATTGATTGATTGATTGATCGATCGATCGATCGATTGTCGATCGATCGATCAATCGGACGGTCGGTCGATTGATTGATTGATTGATTGTTTGATTGATTGATTGATTTATTGATCGATTGATTGATTGATTAATTGATTGATTGATTTATTGATTGTTTGATTGATTGATTTATTGATCGATTTATTGATTGATTAATTGATTGATTGATTGATTGATTGATTGATTGATTGATTGATTGATTGATTGATTGATTGATTGATTGATTGATTGATTGATTGATTGATTGATTGATTGATTGATTTATTGATTGTTTGATTGCTTGATTTATTGATCGATTTATTGATTGATTAATTGATTGATTGATTGATTGATCAATTGATTGATTGATTGATTGATTGATTGATTGATTGATTGATTGATTGATTGATTGATTAATGTGTTGGTTGACTGGTTGATTGCTTGTTTGGTTTGATTGATCGTTTGACGCCGACCTTAAACTGCGTTACCGTCGGGTCAGAGTTGATGAACTGTTGTTATCCCACCACGCACATACAACTATGCAGAAATATGACTTGTAATAATCATTATGTCAATAAAAAATGTCACACATTCCAGCTTCACATTCCCAATTTATTCTAATACGCAATGTTAATGATGGGAGCGTTATTCGCCGATGCTTTCCTTTTAGGTGTCTAATCATGATTGATTATGTCGGTAATATTTTCAAAATCTGCGTGCATAGGCTTAACAATGTGTAAATGTCTAAAATAAGACAGGCGACAAATGGTTTGTTCTGAAATTATTATTCTGATTGCTGACATTCATAAAGGAGAGCGTGGCCCTATTACCCGGTGTAGCTTCATGGCTTCATCGACATAGTACAATCCTGACAATTTCACCCCTAAACCCTTTCAAGCCTGACTTTACCATCGTCATCTACTACAAGCCGCGAATTGCTGTCGCAATTCTCGACTTGTAGTGGATGAAGATGATTAGAAGTGGGTGGAAAATTAAAGAAAATTACGATGTATTGGTAAACCAGTTTAATGGAAATTTTCATTCCTTAACCCTTAGTTGTAGGGGAATTAAGTCTGTTTTCAGTGATGTACAATGTGTTCAGTGATGTACAATGCTTTAATGCATCGTGAGGGCTTAAAGGGTTAAACCGCTGATCACGACCACAGTCGTTTATTATCTGTTTTATTAGCCGACCAATCCTGTGTCTGCAGGGCAGTGGCATCTCATTCATCTAAAAACCCATTTATTTCATTTTTATCAGCCGACCACAGTTATTGGGAAGTAAATGGATGTTTAAACATCAGGATTTGCAAATGTTTGGACTCAAATCTTTTTAACGTAAATTGTTTCCAGATAAATGAAAGGGTGTTTTTGTCACTTTTGTCACTTTGTCACTGATTTGTGGATAACGCATGTTTTTATTTTAGAGCTGACGCAAATCCACCAGCGAGTAGAGTCATGTGTATCTACATTATAATACACACACTGGACATAAGTTGTTTTCACTCCCACATAATTCACTCACAAACCACTATTTGATGACTACTGCGGCAAGCTCATATACCATACCTAGTTGGATTCACTGTGTATTTTCGTTGATATTTTGTAGGGATATTGTAAACTAAACATTTTTGAAAGGTTTGATATCTGCAGAATCCAAAAAACAAACATTTTTTTTAAACAGCCTATGGCAGTCATTTGTTTTATGTCAATTAGTCCAACTAAAGTCATTCTAAGTAGTTCCAATGACTAGACACGTGTATAATTGAGCATGTTAATGTTTAAAATTGTGGAAAAAGCATACATTGTCCAGGTGTATTTGAACAACTGTCCATGGGCCATTATTTATTAACGTGCACCCCCACTACTCTCCATGAGTGGTACAATTTTGTTTCCGGCCATTTTTTTAAAATGACCGTCATGAAAATTCAATTTGAACAATATATCCAGTTCTGTGTGTATGTATCTAATTGAAGTAGAATCACAATGTCGGTGTCTACACATATGTTTTCAGGATGAAAGAATTGAATAAAACCACTTTGTATAACATTAGGTCATTCCTATATGGCGAATTCGAAAAAAATATAAGATTACCGTCGGCAAAAATCATTTTATGACAAAACCACATCATGTCCTTATTTTGTCCATATGTCTTTTCTACCCTCGTATGGAAATAAACAATATATAGTCATGAGGTTAGGTACGGTTATATAAAATATCTTCATATCTCTGATCCAGTCACGAATTCGTAATTATTGTGAAATGTCACGAAGCATACACAATTAGATTTGTCACGATGTGAACTACCTTAACATTTTGGTTACCATGGCGTGAAAGGTATGTATTTTAAAAAGTGGGATGTGCCAATGAGATACATTAAGAACCACCAATTACAATATTCACGTTCCGCTGCACTAAGCCACTCCGTCATTTCGTTAAAATGTAACATAAATAAACATAGGCTCAGTATGGTTAGAGCATATTTATTGTACAATACTTGAGACGATCGTGCTAGGGATTAATGACGAGTCAGTTCATGTAGATAAATATCAAACCAATCAATTGACGCCATGAATGCCCGATGTCCAAATATCGTGCTTTATTCATTGACGAATTTGCATTCATTATATCAATTGCAGAATCAGGTAATTCTTCCTGACATTCAGTTATTAATTTTAATGTAGTATGTCATAGGCTACACTACTTGGGCCGGACGTTGTATCAATGTTATGTTTGTACAATGAACAACACAATTAAAGAACGGAAGGGTTATATCAAACACCGAAGGTCATTATTATTAAAGGATTAGAAGCCTAATAGATAATACCCCAAGTATATATAGGTAACTGTTGAAGGATTAGAAGCCAACTGATGAATGATTTAAACTGACATGATTTATTCTTGCCTATGTACCACCCTATCAAAATTGACAATCATTTACATTTTGCTTTGATTATTTTTTCTGGACTTCAATAATTGTAGAAGTATCTGCCACACTATTATTGCAGAGCTTGAGAGGTAAATGTATGACGCTCAGAATCCGTCAATGCATAACGTAACAATGTTATATTTTGAAAATAAAAAAATAATAATTAGAGAACAGTAGTCACGAGTACACTGACCTAGATATACCATAACAAAAAAACCCTGAAAAAGTCAGAGGCTGAGCCAGTAGTACACGTGTGCTTTTAACGCTTACAGCGCGGGGATCGACTTTATAGGGACAGTCCGCGGTCTGTTGCCTCCCCTCCAGGCAGTGTGCCGCCCCATCCATTACCTCTCTACACTCGTAGAGCCTGTACACAGAGCTGGATTATCATACCTCATCGGTTACTATACTAGATATTGACCCCGATATTGACTTAGCCATTTGCCAGAAGAGGAGTATTTTTCAAATTTAAATATTTGTCGTACGTCATTTAAAGTTAGAAATTGATGAAGAAAAATAAAATTATACTTATGAGAAAAATACAGTTAAAACATTTTATAATTTGATTAACTAAGTGTCAACTTTATTTGGATTGTAAATAATTGCCTAAATACATATATACAGTTCTGGCATGACAAAGTTTATTATTAAAAGAATGTTGAGTAAATATGGTGTGTCCTAACTAGAACTCTGGTGATGGCCTCAAAAACTGTTGAGATTCTCTTTGCATATATCACATTATGAAAAACTAAAAAGCTCTTACGAAATACTTCTTTGATTTACGACTGTCAATTGTTTTTATTCAGAAAGATAAAATCTTTAAATTTTAACGTAAAAAATAAATCACAAGAAGAAGTTCTCGTCACATGGTGGAGACAATTGTCTAAAATTCTTTTCATAGAGTGAAAAATCTCCGGCTAACTGTATTAGTATCTGGCATCCACGTGTCAAAAACAGCGGCCACCGTTGAACGTGCGACCATGAATATTATAATCTGCTTGTAAGATATCGATTGTTTATGTGCTTTGTGTGACCTTGTGGTGTATTTTCACTTGCGAAATTAAACCATGAAAAGACTAAAAAAGATTAAAATATGTTGTGTTTACGACTAACTGTACACAACCCTACACAACCACAGCCTCTATGAGTGGTCTAAGAAGCCACATTCAGATGAAAATAAGCAGTTACTACTGTTTGCCTGAGCTGGATTTTTAGGCTTACTGTAGTGGGTACGACAGAATGTAAGCTTATGGTTCTAGCCACGAAAGAATGTAAGCTTATGGTTCTAGCCACGACAGAATGTAAGCTTATGGCTCTAGCCACGACAGAATGTAAGCTTATGGTTCTAGCCACGACAGAATGAAAGCTTATGGTTCTAGCCACGACAGAATGTAAGCTTATGGTTCTAGCCACGACAGAATGTAAGCTTATGGTTCTAGCCACGACAGAATGTGAGCTTATGGTTCTAGCCACGACAGAATGTAAGCTTATGGTTCCAGCCACGACAGAATGTAAGCTTATGGTTCTAGCCACGACAGAATGTAAGCTTATGGTTCTAGCCACGACAGAATGAAAGCTTATGGTTCTAGCCACGACAGAATGTAAGCGTATGGTTCTAGCCACGACAGAATGTAAGCTTATGGTTCTAGCCACGACAGAATGTAAGCTTATGGTTCTAGCCACGACAGAATGTAAGCTTATGGTTCTAGCCACGACAGAATGTAAGCTTATGGTTCTAGCCACGACAGAATGTAAGCTTACGGTTCTAGCCACGACAGAATGTAAGTTTATGGTTCTAGCCACGACAGAATGTAAGCTTATGGTTCTAGCCACGACAGAATGTAAGCTTATAGTTCTAGCCACGATAGAATGTAAGCTTATGGTTCTAGCCACGACAGAATGTAAGCTTATGGTTCTAGCCACGACAGAATGTAAGCTTATGGTTCTAGCCACGACAGAATGTAAGCTTATAGTTCTAGCCACGATAGAATGTAAGCTTTTGATTCTAGCCACGACAGAATGTAAGCTTATGATTCTAGCCATGACAGAATTTAGGCTTGATCGACTCTGTTACTATGATCTGATTGGGTGTCATAGAGTACGCTATATCTCGAGAACCGCATATCCTAATGACTGATAATCTTGTATCACCTTTTGTGTCCACTCTCTTACTTTTTGTGTTGCTAATTAAAGATGTTGGCTATGTATTCTGTACTTTCTCTCCAGATTATTTTTTAGCGATTCTGCTGACGCGTGGCAAGCCTTTTATAACTCTTTCAGAGCGGTAACCGACTTTAGACGTCAGAATGATGTCCTATTCTGACGTCTAATGTCGATCCCCGCACTGAAAAAATAAAAAATAATGGCCGTAAACCCATAATATAGGTATTCAAATGAAGTAGAAAGAGCCAACTAAGACATTTATGATGACTTCAAATTAAAAATAACCCTTTGATCTCCATGGTTTATACAAAAATGTCAGCGTTGTAAGTGTTTAAAGACGCGAATCCACTCAACAGGTTCAAAACCGTTTTGTTGCGCCGAGTTGGGTTGCGTGGCCAGGTGTATGCAGGATAACGATGCAAATCTTGATGCTATCATGAAGTTTCATTGCTTTGATTGTGCAAAGACTGGTACAAACTAGATGAGACAGAATAAAACATGCTAGGTGTCAATGTCAATGTACCCAGCTTCTGCCCATGATAAGGTAGCCTGGGTCATTGTAAAAGACAAGTGCAATGTGTCATAGTTTCGTGATTTAATGTTACGAAATCGAAAGAAAACCCCATTCCAACTAGTTCAAGGTTTCTGAAGACACAAAAATTGGGCATTTTTGCTTTTAACTATGCCGATTCAGTACAGAGCAGTTAAGCTAAAAAAAATATGATTTTCCAGCTTACACCTCATACCTGACATGGTTTCACTGACGGCAGCGCTTGCTAGTGTTCCTCAGTAGTACAAAAGGCCTTATGGTTAGTTCCCCACTGTTGATTTTATGTGTGTCAAACGCAGTCGTCCACAGGCAAAACGACTGTGCTCAAGGTAATGTAAACGTTAAAATGTACTTATCATTTAAACCTCTGGACTATTCAGTTTAAATTTTCAGTTACTTGAAGTTTTGTCTCGCTACCGCGATCCACAACTTCAAGTGACTGAAAATCACCTGGAAGTCATAAAATTTAATTCCCAGCGTGTATCAAAAGCACATTATGTAAACTATATTTCCCTTAAAAAAAGTGCGATACAAGTACTAATAAAAACTATAAAATACTACCAGAGTCGACATCAGTTCTCTGAGTGTTAAAGTATTTCACTGAACTGTGTGTCTTGGTCATAGAAAAAGAACCCTACCCAGTGTAGAATTTAGTAGCCCTGTCATTAAAAAACTTGTATCAAAATGTCATCAGGATCAATATTTCCTAAGCGGTTGTCCTAGATTTTCGGCACCTCATTGGTCAAGATGATCGTGTCTAACCAATCACAGGAGAGCCGGTTCGTGCGCAATGATCCATACTACTGTAGTAGGCGTTTCGAGATACAATACATTAATTACTTTGATGGGGGTGTATTGGAACATGTCAAACAAACTAACGTTTTGATTATTGCAAAAAAATGGTAACATTAGTAAAATGTAAATAAACACAATCAATTCATCACTGTTCTTGCAATCAAAACCAAAAAAAATCGCAAAGTAATGATTTTCAACATGTCTCTACTCTGACTAATCTGAACAGGACCATGCAGATTAGGATACGTTTTTAAATATAACGTTTTTTTGCACCGTGTAACTATTTATTTTTTGTCAAACTATGTGACCTTAGCTAGTACTGAGCTTCTAATAATGGCCAAACGTCAGATGACGCTCAGCCACAGGAGGTGAAATATATGTTATGATGTCAGCAATCCCAACTTTATATTGATGAAATATAATAAAGACGCTTATCTTATTTCTACTCCAAATACCCACTAACCGAAGGTCCCACCTCTCTGGTATGTGTCTTTCAAATTGACCAGAACTGAGCAAACATCCATTTGAGTAGCGAATATGCTGATGACAGTACAGCCCTGGTCTTGTCCTCATATGGCTCGTCTTTGATTGATATTTTCATTGGGTACAATCAGACAATCGCTCGTCGTTTACACCAACAACTGACCTCAACCCTTTGGATGCTGAACCCTATTTGTTATATTGTATAAATTGAACCCTTTGGCCGCTAAATTATTCAATTGGAATTTTCACCCACTTGAAGTTGTGCCTCGCTGACGCGATCCACAACTTCATATGAGTGAAAATTATTCAGATTTGACAACATGGGGATCAACGATTTTAAAATCTTGGTGATCGATGCCACGTTTTATCTTTAACATATTGAACAGCTAATATAGGGCCTATATAATCTGCTGAAAAGGTAAAAATAAAACGAATATAATCAGGGCTGGCGGTTAAAGAGTTCTACTGAGATTGCTGCTGGAACAATTTTAATTACATTAATTAGGTAAATCCTAGTTGGACAACTCAGTTGCTTCTAGATATTACAAGTATAAATATTTCTCATGTGGCGGATTCAAGGTTACAGTTGCATTACACTCCGGATAATACATTGTCAAAGATATCCTTCCAACTGATGAAAAAGTTTATATTCTGGCCCAGTTTAGCCTAGCTGTACAAAAAACACAAATTATTGTCACACCTAAAACATAAATTATTATTATGTAGCCTAGTTTAAAATCGTATATAAAAACATACATTATGCATGTCTATTCGCATATGCTCTGTGGCAAATTTACTTTTTTTCGCGATAACTATAAACTTCGCAAGAGTGTATCTGCAGAAAAACGTGTGGTGAGGGAGTTTTATTCACAAATAATTTCCTTTTAGCTACTCTGAAACTACAGTATGGCACAGCGCCTCGCGACAATGTCGTTCTGTTCCACAACACACACGAGTGCCCATTGTGTAGTCATAAATTCAGACCTCGGGCAGTGTGAACGTTGCAAATCCGTAATTTTATTTCTGGTGGCATTTCCATGTATCTCGACAGCTGCATCGCCGTCGCGATGCAGCTGTCGAGATGCATGTAAATATGTTTAAAACTACTTTAAAACAACACATTTTCTATAACCAATGAACTATAATTGAGACGAACGTATGCTGCTGATAATATTCAGATTTATACTACGAGCCCCGACTCCACACAGCAATCAGCTGATTAAATGTGTCTGGAAATAATTGATCGTTTCGATAAAAATCGTAAAATACTCTCAGAAAAAAAAACTCGAATTCCACCGGTTGGTAGAACATAAGCACGCGGTGCATGAATGCACCCACGGCATGCAAACCGTCGCCAGTTAATGGTGATCAGCCAAGCGAGCAGACCCCAAAGAAAGGCGACCACAAGGTGAGAGAGTTGTCTAGTTGCACCTCGTCCGTGCGCTCAGCCGAAGGTTCACTCAGTGGTCCCCCCTGCGAAGATCGCCATCCGGATTTTAGAGCAGGCTGACCAGGACTGACCAGGGATAAGCGGATTCAAGGTCATAACAACCACGGACAAGGTGAGTCAGATTTTTGTAGTGAGCGATGATTGCCCAATTGGCAATTTCCAGCACCGTCAAAATTACTGAAAGCGATACTCACTCAATAGTTTGTCGATGATAGCTAACTTATGAAGTTGTCTATAGGGTCTATAATTATAATTATTTCGTTTTCGAGCTGTTAAACAAACGATTAGGTTTAGACATGGGGATGATAATTCCTCAATGTTCAGATCATAATATAGGTTTTAGGCCTAAACGTTTACACTCATAATAGAAATGACAGTTGCTTTCATGGCCATTTCAAATACCAAATACGTACAAAAGCAATAGATTACCAAAGTGAATGTGCCTCGAAATGCGGGCATATTCTATAGATCTAGCTATTAGGCTTCCGATTCATGCCGTAATATTGTTGCCCAATTTCTGACCTGTGTGTCTTTCTGTTGTCGTCAAAGAATTTACACACGTTTATTATATTGAAAAGTGTACATGCCATGACTTCCCAGTAGTTACAAAACGTGAATACAATGTTAGTTTAATGTTGGCCCACCGTCGCAGACGGTGGTCCAGCATTAAACTGACATTGTGATCACGTATCGCGTTTTATGGCATACATGTAGCCTATAACAAAATGCCGTTGTGTGTATTCTTTGAGGACAACGGAGAAACCTGTGGGTGGTTTCAGGTCTGATCTGCACTATTGAACACCTTGAACGCCCCACAACGGCCAGTTGAACACGACAGATTATTTAACAAGGGCCCCAGAGACAAGGCGTAATGTGGCGTCACTAAGCAGCGGCACCGCGTCAGGAAGTCCGCTTGAGATAACAGGCCGGGAAAACAGCCCGTGGCCCTAGTTTTTGTCGCGTTGACTTTGCAGCGCGTGTAAAAACCTGCAATTTAGAACTGTGATTGCTGATCATTACTAGATTCTAGGAAACGGTACGTTACTGATCGTCGTCGCGACTTTGCCCGACTTTGCGACAAAGACCAGACAGCGTAACCTGAAATCAACTTCTGTATAATTGTTTGTAGCGAGTTTTAATCTTATCATGCTTATGCGCGGTGAACTGAAATTGTAAAATCTAAAAATGCCCTTTTCTCAGGTCAGTGTAGCATAAGAGGGCAGTTTCCGTCGTCCCTCTCATTTTCTCACCTTGCAGGCTGAGTTCACAACCATTTGAGAATAGATAATAATACTGCAGATTCAGTTGAAAGGCTTAAATATTCATGTCAGAGAAACACAACTGAATAATGTCATATTTCTGGCGCTAGCTACTCACATGTCTCACAAGAAGGTTAATACATGGCTTTATAGTCTGATATCGGCTGGAAATTATTTTTCATCAGACTTTACATTTCACGCCCCCCCGTCACTGAACCTGATCATTTATGTGTCATTTTAACTCCCCAGGTAGCATACTCCTGGCGACTATTTCGGCGCTAGGAATTTATCGGTTTTCATTTATGTACACCTGGGTTAAGTGAGGCACGCAGGGGTAAAGGGACAAAACATCGAAACAACGATGTACAACGTTGACAGGGGAATCTATTGGAAATATATTGCCATTTGATATGCTTTGCTAACATGGTCAGCTATTTTATTATTGATTTGAATCTTGAAATGCTAACTCAATCTCTAGGTTCAAATGGCAAATAAATATACTAATTTGTGGAAAAAAAACAGATGTTGTATTTGACGATTATGTCATCATCTACCGCAAAGTGGGCGGGGGCCCTAGGGTAGTGGTTAGCACCGCTGTCTTTCACGCCAGAGTTCGGGGTTAGGTTCCCGGTCTTGGCGGTTTGAAAGAAACAAAAAAAGCTTCTTCCCCATCCACGTGTGAATGTTAGTATTGTGGGGAGCCTCCGTGACCGAGAGGTAGCGTGCTCGGCCTCAGACCGCCAGGGCTCGAATTTCGAATCCTGTGTCTGGAGGGCAGTGTCATCTCAATCATCTCACCATCTCTCCTGGCCCAGTTTAGCCTATATGTGCACAAAGGCGGCCTAAAGCCCGATTCATTTCATTTCTACCGCAAAGTAATGTGTGGGGTTGTTTTGAAAGCTTACATACCTGGGCCCGTATTCTCGTACAAGTTACGATATATCGTAGGCTTCTGATTGGTCGAGATGGCCATCTTGACCAATCAGAAGCCTACGATATATCGTAACTTGTACGAGAATACGGGACCAAGGCGTAGCAGGGTAAGGGTCACTTTAGACACATGTTCCCCACCATGTTTGATTTGTGTCACGTTTCATTTCAACAATAGATTGACCTGTGTAGCTCTGCCCACCAAACACGAAACATTAACCCGATGTTCGTACAATGTTGTGCCACTATTGATATAATATTAGGCCAGTGTTGCATTGATAGTTGGGATAGTTTTTTCAAAAACACAGCGTCAATGATGGATGCACGAATTTATCTTACTTGTTGCATGGTCGATATATATCTCGAGATATCGATATAATTATGTAATATTTTGGCTCGAGTTGCGACGTTCGTTGTATATGTAGATCAGATACTTACTTCGTCATCTTTAATTTGAAGCAGCTATGCGGATTTGTTAATATTGTATTAGCACGGCAAAATTACAGTTGCCGAAGTTATGTGTCGTTATCAGAGTGACGAGATACAGTACTGTCGTGCAAAACAGTAACTGCTGAGTTCTCAAGTAAGCAGTTACTGCAGATTGGCTTTTACAGAGCAGTGTATTCAGCATGTATGACTCCACGACAGCTACCAGCTGTAAACCAGCCATGCGTTGCAACGCACGAAGATTATCAGTGATTATCACCACCGGTCTATGGTGCTGTGCAAAAGTAAACAGCAGTGACTGGTAATTTTACAATAAGGCAGTTACTTTTGTTTGCTTTTAAATTGAAGATAACTTGTAATATGAGTGTACCTGTCGACACATTCATGATGGTGTAAATGCTGACATTTCCAGCAAGGTTTAAAATATCGCGAATTTCAAGGGAAATTTGAGAAAAAGCAGCATAATTTTATATTTAGTGACAACGTATAATTCAGAGAAAAAAACATAATGTGGGAAAACATCAAAGCACACACAATAACTCGATTTTATATCATAATTCAAAATCCCTTGTTCGTCAAAATGAACGCATTTACACTGGGTGACATAAATGTGCACAGCGACATTGATAAAATTTGGATTAAAAGATACAATATCAAACTGTTCAATTGACATCAAAATAAACGTCTTGATGAGGCCATTGGACTGTTCAAGTCTTATTTTCGTCATTTAACAGAATTCTGCTGTAAAAAACAGGACATTACCAGAAACGTAAGCCGTCACTGATGTTTGTTGTTTGTACTACGGAAATAAATTGCACTGATCAACTAAGCAAAGCAGCACATTCAGTTTACTTTTCTACGTCGTATTCTCTCGCGATTTGTCATGCTATATATATAACTTTGTCTTATTATCCATCGCACATTTCTTTCATTGTTCTTCCTCAAAATGAACCTCGTTACATTAATGTTCTCTTTTTATTTTCTTTGGGGCTCATTCAGTCCGGTTGTGGCTTGAAACTCGGGGTTCTGGGTATTGTATGTTGGATTTGAAAGACGGCCAGATCAAATGCTTGAGGTTGTGAATTAATTTTACAGTGCTGAAAGCTGTTAAAATACATGGATTCAGGAGTGTGCAGTGTCGTCTATGGTACTGTGAGCCAGTAAAACCACTTAAATCATTAAAAAAAAACAGGGCATAGTTCGACTTCGGACTACACCATTCAGCCTTCAAGTCTAAACTATATTTAACAAAAAAAAGAAACGCAACACCCCTTTATGGATATACTGTTCAAAATACTTCATATGTTTCAACAAACTGAAATATACCACTCATTACTTGGTTATATTGAAGATAAGAATCTGCCAGGTTTTTTATGTGGGTCAACCACAGTATTGCGTATGACCCATTTCTACATGTTGCACTGGCAAAAAGAGTTGACCCACGCGTTCATCAATTGACTGATGTCAGTCACTTGTGGTCGCTTGGTCCCGATACATTAGTGTCTGTACAGAAACACACGTTTTGTACCGCACTGGGATCTTCAGTGCATTATTAATTGTCCTCATCTTTCCTGTCGTGGCCTATCAGAGGTTATTCGGTGTCTTGAAATTTGATGTTAAGTCTCAGTATTGCTAGCCTGTTTTCTTGCAATTTGACCAGCAGCCAGACCACCTTCCGCCATAGCAATACACGGAGAAACAGGCTCTGGCTGCACTATTGCCAAACTAGGCATTTTTTAACCAATCCTTTTTGAACAGATAAACTTAAACCTAATCTTAATATTAATCTCAACCCCAGCTCGCATAATTGCTTAATTTCAGATGATCCGCATATTGGGATCTTGATCATCTGGCCCATAACCTTGAAAGTTGACATTCTTCAATTTGAGAGTCATTTGTCTTTATTGATGTCAAAACACAACATGCGGGTGGAGTCCATAACCATCAACGTTATTGAAATCAATGGAACGGTTTTGACTGAATTACACGAAATAAGAACATTTTTAATTTGTTGCGTTTCTTTTTGTGTCAAGTATAGCTTATGCTACGTGGCACGATGTGCATATATCAAGACGAAATGCTTGGTGTTTGTTCAAGTTCCGTGGTACTATGCATAGTTATCAAGTATAAATACTTGGTTCTTTATGCACTTACGTTGCACTATGTATAGTTTTCCAAACGAAATAACCAATGCTCGCTTTTGTAACATGGCACCATGTACATCTTTAATCTCGATAGCCTTAGCTTTCAAGTCAAAATACTTGGTGCTTGCATTAGTAACGTAGCACTATGTGTAGCTTTCGTGTAGATATACTTGGTACTTGATTTGGTTACGTTTTACAATTTTCAAGTTTATTTTGGCGATGTGATACTTGTTCACTTTTTCTGAAGAATCACTAAATTCTAGAGAACAATGGAATGTCTGCAGGCCTACTTTTTGGCGACACGCTCGAAAAGTGAAAAAAATCATTAATAGACCTTGCACATTGTCGGAATGCCACAGGCACTCTGTACTGGGTTATTCCGGATTTCTCTGATTAGACGGGATAGTAATCAGGCCAAAACGGAGGCCTCAAACCCAGGACAAAATAATGGGGAATTTCAATCCAGGTCTAAACCTACCCTGGCTTTTCCCTTTTGTTTTATTCACTAATGTATGAGGGTGTCATACCTAGATATTTCAACCAATCAGGTGCCTATTATCTGGATCAAGATGATGGAAAATACCGACAACCGTGTTATTAATTATAGTGATGTTAAGGTCGCCGTGATGTTATTAGTAGTTAAACAGTGTACTCTTCACCGCACGTCAGTATATTCCGACTAATACGTCCAGTTACAGTTTCTTAGGATAAGAAAAGAGCCATCTGAATAAGACCTTGAATGACAGGCCGTCAAGTCGCGTCTCAAATTCCACCCCCAGATAATATCGTCTGCGGGTGACTGAACGCTGACAGGTAGCGCCTCCCGTGGCGGGGCTGTAAACGAGCTAGCCGGACAACGGGTAGTTTCTGCCCCCCACCCACCCAACCTTTCACTCAGTTAAATTACTACGTCTTTTCACCCCTTTGTGGGTACTTACTGGGAGGGGCACTGGACACACTTTGTGATTGTCAGCTGGCGATCTTTCCCAATGGACCGTAATATTGATAAGAATTCATGACGTATAATACCCATTGGGCTCACAACGTTGTTGCGACGTTGAATCAACGTCAATGACGTTGATTCAACGTCGCAACAACGTCGTGAGCCCAGTGGGCAGGCAGTTGTAAGGCCGTTATGAACATATTTAGAGCATCTATGAGTTTCGAAGTACTTATTGTGCAGAGGGACACGTGATTGACATTTGGTGGTCTTTTTTTACCTGGTATGCTGATAGGACTTCCTAACGTTTTCAAGCTTTCAGAAGACGCGTACTATTACAGGAGTTGTTGTAGCTGCGCTATCATAAAGAGGTTATTGTACGTGCACTGCTGTGTGGTAAATGAAATGAAATGAAATGAATCGGGCTTTAGGCCACCTTTGTGCACATATAGGCTAAACTGGGCCAGGAGAACCTCCTGAGGATGGTGAGATGATTGAGATGACACTGTCCTCCAGACACAGGATTCGAAATTCGAGCCCTGGCGGTCTGAGGCCGAGCACGCTACCTCTCGGTCACGGAGGCTCCCCACAATACTGACTTTCACACGTGGATGGGGAACCGCCGAGACCGGGAACCGAACCCCGAACTCTGGCGTGAAAGGCAGCGGTGCTAACCACTACCCTAGGGCCCCCGCCCTTGCTGAGTGGTATTACAAAGAAAGCTTCAACAATTGAATCCTCTCTGTAATACCATACAGCAAACAAGTGTTTTTTCGCAAATTGTAGATCATTGTGCGGTAATAATCATTCACAATCAGACTCAATAAGACAAATTAAAAATGATTAACCACACCAGTAAAACAGGTTGTAACAGGTGGGAACATGCTTCTATTTATAAGCAAAGTCTTAATATGTGTTATTTACCTTCACATTCAGGCGCATACATATACACGTGATATTTCTGCTGATTACATTATATAATGTCTAGACTTATAACATGGTGTCATTCTATACCATACCCTACCGTGAGTGATTTCAGATTTTTACTGCCCTATACGAGTATTATTATTATGTAATATTTGGCGATATCTGAAATTTTATCATCATATTATATTGATGCAGAAATTTGGGTTGTGAATGTAATACATCTATCAATTTACATGGAAATTATTGTTCTTAATAAAAATAGTAGTGTTTATGTTTTTAGTCTAAGTGCGTATATATAGCTACTCTCACCTAATTGCGATATCCTAGAACCATGTAAATGTTCACGTATTTACCCTGACAGAAAATCCCAAGCAAAATATTCAAGGGAAGATTTTGAACAGCATGCTACCCAGTACTTTGAATAGCCTGCTAATCGGCGATTTAGCATACCAGCTCATTGTGTAGGATGAATGGGGCTTGACACTGTGTAAGTACTCTGAGTAGTACCATCTACTATAGAATAATACTTTGACAAGAGTACTCCAGGGAAAATACAACAACGTAGTCCAGCGTTATTTAGATGTTGTTCCAATATCTTCGACGTTGGGCCAAATGATCAGATCAATGATTCGTCTTTTTAGAAATGCACTGAGCAGGACAGTATGGCCATCTGATATGGCAAAGTTTTACTTTTCAGTTTTTGTTGCACGCAATTTATCGAGTAATTTATTCTTGCTGCTAAATACGTTTATTGCGAGGAGAGATGTCGGATGTTCAGATCATCACGAAGACATCAAAATATATTTTGTTTCACTCACTCACTCACTCACTCACTCACTCACTCACTCACTCACTCACTCACTCACTCACTCACTCACTCACTCACTCACTCACTCACTCACTCACTCACTCACTCACTCACTCACTCACTCACTCACTCACTCACTCACTCACTCACTCACTCACTCACTCACTCACTCACTCACTCACTCACTCACTCACTCACTCACTCACTCACTCACTCACTCACTCACTCACTCACTCACTCACTCACTCACTCACTCACTCACTCACTCACTCACTCACTCACTCACTCACTCACTCACTCACTCACTCACTCACTCACTCACTCACTCACTCACTCACTCACTCACTCACTCACTCACTCACTCACGAATGATCGATGTTATCCAAATGACGTCTTCAACTAGGTACCAATAAAGCACAACACGTTGGCGCGACGCTGTCACAATATTGAACTAGTATCTCAGAGATCTTGACACCATGCTCGATTGTCTTTACATTTGGAGGTACAACATCAGGATGATGAATAAGGCACTCCATGAGTAATTATGGGGAATGTGACATTGGAAAGACAAAGCTATGTTTCCTAATTAAAGGTATATTAATCAGGCACAGCACGCCAATTTAAAGACAGTGATCGAGAATCGTGTCATCAACAGCTGCACTGTGGCTGAAGTTACTATTTCGAGATATTTAGACACCTGTATACATCAATCGCATGTATAATTAGAGCCCACAAAAGAACAACGGGTAAAAATGCAGCTAAGGCGTTCACAGTTTCAAGTGGCTGAAATTAGATTACGTTGTCTACAGTACTCTAATCCTACAATTGAAAAAGTAACTCAGTCTGTCACATGATTGCTCGTATTAAAGGTCATCTATCACCCCTTATATAGTATGAATAATTTTATGACAAATAAATCAAAGTTGCCACAAGATGGGGCACAAGTGTTTCCTTATATGGGGTGATTGGCTATCATGTGACCCTCTGTGAGGGTCACATGATAGCCGATCACCCCATATAAGGACATAATTATTCACACCATATAAGTGGTGATAGATCACCTTTAAGGAATCCCCGCTCGTCAAGCAGTTGTTATCCAAACAGAGTGTAGAATATCAGACTTCTAGGAAACGAGTTGACGATTTTTTACTACAATTCTATTCATATCTGCCACAATGTAGTGGTTGTGTAACGCAGATAAAACATCCGAGGCTGGTCTAGCTAGAACTCAGCCAACGCTGGCCTAGCGTTGTATTGTTGGGGAAGGCAGCGTAAAATAATTCCCTGTAGATTATGGCAGACTCTCTTTGATGTCTGTCTAGAACAAGCCCAGTCTGTACTATTTACGTTTTTTTCGATAATAACATATGATAAGAACAGAAACCTGGCATGCTGTCTCCCCGGGTCATTATCTCAGAGATGACGTCAACCACGGACTTCTCATTCATATCCCAGTCTAGATACTTTATCTCTTTCTAAAAACTGGTCGACCGAATGACAACTCCTGGAAATTGCCAGATTATAAACAGCAGATCTGAAACGAAATATTTTTTTAAATAGGTGAGATTATAACGGTATGTTCAAGAAGTTAGTAGTGTCTCGTTTAACATAACCTAATCATGTCTCTCACACACGTTTCCACTGGACACAAGACGTTGCTGTAGCGTTGAATTAACGTCATTGACGTTGATTCAACGTCACAGCAACGTCTTATGCCCCGTGGGTTAGTGGTTATAGCACCATGATGACCCTGAACAGCCTGTTATTATTTGCCTTTATAGTCTGTGACCACAATTTACTAGTACACGTAGTACTGTTCTCTGAGATCTTACGTAATATTCCACTGTCTGCTGCCATTAATTTGTTTGTTTTCAACGCCCCTTGCTGCTCATATTGCCAAGTTGTTAAGGCATATTTTTCCATTGACGGCAAAATAATCTTACTTGGATAGTTTAGCGGCTACAGTGGTCTTGCTATTTTCCATTTAATTCACCCAATTTCAGTGTCATCAACCTTAGAAACAATGTATGTTGAAGCTTCACATCCGGTTCCCCCGCCATTGCCTACACTCTGACAGTTAATGACGATATTTCGAGCTGAATATTATCGTGATAGCAATTATTCACATCCCAAGGTGATGAACAAAAACGACAAGAAAAATGGCATGTGAATAGTGCTAAAACTGATATTGATTCCGGTTCAACAGTCAAGTGTATGGAGAAGTTATAGTGTGTAGGTGGTGAGAAATGACAATGCATTGGGTAAATATAACCTCACTATTCATGAATTCGAAGTTAGTTATTCGAACAGTTAAGAAAATCTGCAGAGAGAGGATATGCATCTTTATTTCTAAAAGAAACCGATCTGCTCATTCCGATACACATTTGCAACTGATCTAATTTTGATCATAAAATGCATTACATCAGATAAGGTTATAAGTCTAAAGATACTAAACTTACATTTATACTAATTTATCCAATAAGGTAATATTATGCACTATAGCTAGAATCTATTAACCTATAGGCCTAGGTAATATGGCTGTTGTACGTTGTTTTTCAGCATTGCTCAGATACATATGTTTTTTTTCGAAGAGGGCATTATAAAAAGGTACTTTATTTATCACATTGCCAAACTCCAAACTCAATACCGTCCTTCAGTGTCTGTTCTTGTTGGTTCTTTACTGTATGGTACAACCGAGTAAACATTACACATTGACCCATTGTTGGGTCAATGTTGGGCCAGCGTCGCAGACCGTGGCCCAACATTGACCCAACAATGGGTCAATATCTTGTAACTGCTGTAACAAATATGTTTCATGTCCTTTATATGATAATAACGTTACCGAAGAACCAGTTTCCTTATGCAGTCACAAAAAACAAAATTATTTCAAACAGAATCGTTGCTGTAAAAAAGTTTTGTTATTATTTTGTTACAGGAGGTTATTATAACATCGATCATATAACGTGATTCATCTGGACTCGTATGAATTATTTATGAGGCATATTTAGTGAGACCCACAGGGGCATCAAGTTGACACTCCCATTATCGCTCAAAGATTATAATTACAGAATGTATATTATGTACAATAAACCGATTATTACAGGTGTCCGTGAGTGTACATAATGTATGCTGTGTACAGTAAATACAATAAAATGTATTATATTGTACTATGTAACGAATTCACGGCGATACATTATATCATCTGACAGAATCAGGCTCTTGCCATTTCTTTGTTGTTTAAATTAGAGTGCAATACAATACTGTAAACGTATATTTGCTGATGCGTTCATTTTCGCAAATTTCGCGCCGGTGAGAAATTTGCAAAAATGAACGCATCACTGTAATCTTTACATCTACGTGTAATTTACAAGACAAGACGGTATTTTCTATCGAGGCCCATTTCTCATCATTCGCAATATTAGGGGACCACCATTCAAGCTCTAGGGGGGGGGGGGGGTGCGTGCGAGAGCTGGAGTATTTTCGAAAAGGATATTTTCAGACTAAATTTCAATGAAATTATTAATTGTCTGAAGGACGATGTTTTGAATGAATAATAATGACCCTAAGAAAGTGAACTAAATAGAGTGTGAAATAAATGAAATACTAAAGACAAATAAATATAATGTGTTCAGATAAAATGATTGCAGGTGTCGGACAACAGCAAGTAAACACTGTCACCTCATCAAGGCATCTACCAAGTATATTTTACACTAGGCTTGGTCAAGGTTCGGAAGCCATGCGTGATATTTGTACGCGGCCATCTTTCCAAGAACACACATCGTCCAGGTGTCATTATCAACCTTGAGGAAGACTGTACTTTACTTTTCCCATTTTAAATCTTGACACTAACTTTCTATAGAATTCGACGCGAAGAATATATGCACGTTGAATGACGCATATTGTTACTTATTCACCGTTGCAGCTGCGAACAATGCCTGAAATGAACCAAGAAAAACGCCCATTTTTTCCTATAAAACTTGAGTCTTTTCATTGACTGTGGCAATAGATTAAAGGCCAACCACAAGACGTGGGTTGAATAAAAAAAACTTAATTCTTAAATTTTGGGATGTGCTCAACATCCTCATTTAATTGAAATGACGACACACATCGCGTGTTACTTGACGTATAACACTATAAATGCTGATTTTCTAATAATTTTGCGTGTTTTCCACTATTGGATCTGGGAAATTTGCATGCCAATAACCGATAGGGAACTTATTTAGCTGATTAACACAGCATCCTAACCTGACGAAATAAGTTTCATTCGATATCGATGAGTAATTCACAGGGCCCGTATTCTCGTACAATTAATGATATATCGTAGGCTTCTGATTGGTCGAGATGACCATCTCGACCAATCAGAAGCCTTGTACGAGAATCACACATCGCCTCAGGTGAAACAACACTTGTTCAAAAATTGTAAACTATGGATAAATATCTCCATGTAATCAATTTGAGTTTGCCAGTTTCAACTGTTGAAAAAGAGTAAAGCAGAACTTATAGAGTTCATTATTTCTAATTCGTGCAAACCGTTAAAAATAAGATGTGAATATAAATATAGTGGCTTCAATCAAAAGGGCAAAAGAAAAAGCAGCCCGTGAAATTCAGTTCTTCTATTCAAACGAATAGACAATTCTATTTACTCCCCACCGCAATTTAATATCTAGCCCGGAGTCTTTATTGACAGCCACAATATTAGCCAAAATTGGAAGCCGCAGGTGGCGAGACCAGTTTATGAGCGGGCTGTTTATCAAGAAGGAATTCCGCAGCACGCTGACTGGCGGTGACTTATACTATGATTTTTCTGGATGTTTACTATTAATTATTCGGCGCTGAGCGCGGCTTGATTGTGTCTAAGAATGACGTGCATTCCACTCGACAGATCTCATACTGTCTATACACACCGCGTGTAATTTCACGGAGTGTTCAATTTCGCGATTTTTGCGAAATTAAACACTTCGCGAAATTATTGTGCTATTGTTCAGATTTACCTTCTGAATAATAAAACTTGATTTCGTGTTTATGTGTTTACGTCATATTGAAAAGGGTATATAATAAAGGTGGGCAAAAATTGCATTAACATGAAAAAGGGGAGGCGAATTACCATGTGTCACCTTCTTGCCACCGGGCATAAGATATGTAGCATAGATATAAACTCTATAGATCTGCAGATATAAGTTTTATGGACAAATAATTGATAACGACATGTATAAACATTGCCGTCACCCTGAAGTAAAAATGACCTGAGTCATTTTTAAACGTTTTGAGAAAAACGCCAAAAAACTGTATCTCTTCAAATGCATTTATCATATAAAAATAATTATTTTCAGCGTTCCATACAACCGTAATATTTTAATTTCTGTGTGCTGGGGCCACTGCAAACAGATGTAGAATGATATTCATGGCTTATCCAATTTGCAAAATATGACATAGACCCTTTTTGCTAATACTATAGGCCTATTACACTGAAAAATTAAAATAATCATATGTCGTAAAATGACTGCCATGTAACCGAAAATTCACTCAAATCACAAATATAACAATGTCGCTCTTCGCGTGATGATATGAAAATATCAATAATATGTTCACACATTTTTGATTGGGAGAAAAGCAGAGATTTACAGCACACTGGTGGGGTCGTCAGGCTTGGTGGCCAGTCAGAAATTCACTCCATCCATTAGGCCAACAATAACAAATGTTACGGTCTATAGATTTATGGACATAGATATTATGGCTCCTACACACCGACTCTCCACGATTCGCGGTGCAGGTTTTAGAAAATGGCAGACAACTTGGTACGACGGCAGCATGCCACACCAGAAAGACTGTTGCCGACTTGGCGTCCTAAGCTATAGCAGCGATCCTAGTGGTGAACGTGTAGGCCTCTTGATGGATGTTCCGTAAGAAATATTAAGAAATTACGATCGCGTCGCAGGACCTGTCTTGTCATAAGTAATCAGGAACAGTCCTTGCGGTGTGTGGGGGTCTTTATAGACTCTCGTTTGGAGGACATGTGGTAGACTCTGAACACTGACGCTCTGTTTGTGGCGCTGTTCACAGGAGAGAAAATGTCTTATACACCAGGGAAAAATAGTTAATTATCTCGGCCTTTCAGAGTGGGGACTGACTATAAACGTCAAGATCTGACGTCTGTAGACGTCAGATTCCGAGGTCTAGCGTCGATCCCCGCACTGAAAGAGAGTAAAATATTTAAAATGGCCTTGGACCCGTAACATGGGTATTCAAATTAAAAGAATCAGAACGACTTAAATACCACAGTTATGATGATTTCAAATTGAAGAAAAAACATTTGGTCTCCGCGGTTTAAATACAATATTTCGGCGTTGTAAGGGTTGGGTGTAGGGAGGTCGGCAGCGCCTTGGTGACCCGAGTGGACGAGGTCGGCAGCGCCTTGGTGACCCGAGTGGACGAGGTCGGCAGCGCCTTGGTGACCCGAGTGGACGAGGTCGGCAGCGCCTTGGTGACCCGAGTGGACGTGGTGGACATGTCTACCATGCAAAGCCAAATCCCCCCAGGGGGTCTCCGAGGATTTACTTAGGCCACTGAAGTACTACGGAAAGCCCAAAGGCGAACTAAAAGATATTTAATCAATAAATTATCCAGTCACGTTTATGTAGAAGTGACTGAATAATTTATTGATTGGTTGATTGAATATATTTTAATTCTCTCAATCGAAAAATCGAAACAATGGCATTTTAATATGAAATTCGTCAGCGCGAGAAACCTATATGACCTGAAAAGTGTAGACAATTTGTTTTGACAAAGGGTGGCTATAGGCCTACAGTGAATAAAATGCGACACTGATCACGACTTTTTCGTGTGGTGTAAAATTGTAAAACCTTGAGACCACCTGCACTTAACCAAAGATATTTTCTTAGTGACAAATTCATTTTAAAACTACAAATCGACATGAGCAGACAAATCTATAACCCCTTACTGGACATGATGCTGACCTGAACTTCAATGGTATCACATCATATATCAGATATATTCTGCACGACACCGCACCTCACCGCACCGCAGCGTATAGGGGCCTACTGTAAGACAGGGAAAGTCATGTTGACTAAATTTAAACACTTTAATGGAAATCGGACATGACAATCATTTTGTTCTTTTTTTAAGTTGAACGAAGTTGTCATGACCGATTTCCATTATAGTGTTCAAATTTTGGTATATAGTAAGTTATTTCACAAGGTGATTTGAAAATAATGTTATCGCGATGTATTACATCTTGAAAATAGTACAGAGCATAGTCTCGGAACTAGATGTTCTGTTGAACATAATTAAAATCGAATTTACAATAACACATCATTCATGCATGTGAGAAATTTTGCATCTCCTAAACAAAAACCGTATATGCCAAGAAGAACGACAGACAACTATGGACTAACCTGCTCGAGAGGAGACTATCTTAGCTCTTAAATTCCTAATCGCGATTATTATCGTTTTTAATCCATTTTCTTAGCCGATCAAGTCACTTATATTGGAAGTGAAATCTAAGATTTGGAAATGTGTGTTCCCATATTGAGCAAATATCAGTAAGTTTCACTCACATGAAGTTTAAGGTCGCGGTAGCGAGACACAACTTCAAGTGATTGAAAATTTAAATTATTTAATTTAGCGCTTTAAGGGTTAACCCTTAAAGCGCTAAAGTGCAGAGATAGTTTTATGTAAACCATAGAGACCCAAGAGATTTTTCAATATAAAATCATCATCTATGTAATAAAATGTTATTCCCAACAAACACAAAACATTTGCATAACATTTGTACAATGTTGGACCAAGGGGTGTACTAATTGTCAGATATCAGCAAATATACACATTATCTGATTTCCACTACGGGACGTCACACACAACGTCTACCCACTATCGACTCAATATTGATCAAATATTGCAGAAAATATCGTGTATAGGTCTGTGGGGTTTACCAAACATTAAATCGGTGCTGATTCAACGTCTCATGATATTGTACGTGATTGCACAATAAAGGATGTATGGAATGAAGAATGCGAATTATGTTAATGTGTCATGATGGCCAGTTATGTGGTAGAAATTGTAAAGCTGTCCAGCATTCCCACAACGTTTAATCGTCTTTTGTGTTGCCTGTGGTTGACATATTGGAAAATGTGTGGTGCAACAACAGCTATATGTGCATGTTATTACTACAACCAGTTAGGCATATATATACCTCATGACGTCAAAACAATCTCCGTCCACTACTTTCGGGTTCGGAAAAAATGATCCCAGAGGTCTAAATCGTACCGATGACACACTCATCGAATTAAAACTAGAATGGGATTCTACTTTGCGCAGACTAGGAACTCTGGATACTTCGGTTGACCGTTTAATTATAGCACAGAGTAATTGTGAATTATAACATAACGGACGGGATACAAAGTCGTGCTTTCGTTCGTTCGTTTGTTCGTTCGATCGTTAGTACGCTCTATCATGTGTTCGTTTACTCGCTCGTTCGTTCGTCTGTGGTTTTGCCCGCTCGTTTTCTCGTTCGTTTACCACTCGAATTAAATAATGGGTCTGAGATCGATCCCTTTTGTTTGACTCGTAATGACCCCTTGTGTAGGCCTACTAGAAACGATTGATCATCGTGACGGTACATTACATGCTTTATTCTTCTAGCCGAAGTGCTGGCTACAGGAAAGGTTTATCCAACGTTGCATCAACCCCTCAACCGTCAAATTATTCAATCTGAATTTTCACCCACTTGAAGTTGTGTCTCGCTCACGCGATCCACAACTTTAAGTGAGTGAAAATTATTCAGATTTGACAAAATGGAGGTCAACTGTTTTCAAATATCGCTGATTGCTGTCACATTTTATCTTTATCATGTTTAAAGGGTGGTACGTAATGTGCTAATAAAAAAATGAAAATCCGAATATATGCGACACCGGCGGTTAAAAGGTTAAAGCTGCTTCAGCCTCGACGACAATGGACCAATTTAAATCACCATTGGATCACAGTCTTCTGTCAGCTTGTTTCTCTGGTCAAGATCGCGTTCACTTACACATGTAAATTAGATCACGAATCTTCATTAATGTCACGTCTCCAGTTTTGAAGGATGGAACCATTTAAAACCCTGGAATTTCCGATAGAGCCCTGCCTCAGATGAGCGAATTACATTTCCGAATTTAAGCAGTAACGTTACGATGTTAGGTTCTACTTGAGAACACTTGCAGCACGGGGACCGTCTTTAGACGTCGGAATCTGACGTCTACAGACGTCAGATTCCGACGTCTAAAGACGGTCCCCATACTGAAAAAAATACAATTGTATAATGCCGGTGGACCCATAAGATAAGTATTTAAATGAAGCGGAAAGAGCTAAGTAAGACATTTATGATGATTTCAAATGAAAAAAAAATCTCTGGCTTCCATATTCTATCAGAAATTTTTCCGCGTTGTAACGGTTAATATAAACCAGTTGTTGTGGCAGCATATTAGCAGTGAATCACTGTGTGTGACATGTGCGGTGATTCTACAATAACCTGTCTGTGTGTGAGTGAGTGCAGCACTCTGAAAACTCATTTACCATGCTTACTGCTCAATTACTTTAGTTGTGAGCAAAATTAGCTTCTTGAACTTTAATATCATCCAATGGTAAATGTGTTTTGTGAAATATTTTAATGGTTTGTTTTGTTCCAATTGGTTTATAAAAAATATCTTTGTACTTGAGGCTAGTAACATGTCATTAAAATGTTAACCTTTGATGCGCTAAATCGTTTAACAATCATTTTACTTTCAACAATTTGTTTAAGTGCAACCAACATAAAATGGAAGATAAACGATTAGGAACAAATTAATACATAACAATTGAATTAAATTAAGCTTTATAACATTATTATTGAATTATATTAAGTGCATGTTGTCTCAGCAATCTATACATCTTACCATGCTTGCTGACATTAGAGAGCAAACTGTTTTCTAAACTAATCATTGGCGGGTCTCGCCAATATTAGTAACCAAGTTGAAGCTATGGATTGATTTAGCTAGGCACATCTTCCGCTTGATACTAAAAATGGTGATATCTGATGATGTAGCAATTATGCGGTTAAGTGATACATCACCCGTGACAGGAATGGTAATAGGGATGATAACATTACCGTTAGTATCACGATCACATAATGGTTACAGTCACCATAGTGCAACTACCCCTTTAAATAATCAGATCGAATTTCATTTTATTGTTACCACTCTCGAATAAGCATTGTATTGTTTATCTTTAAAAGTTCACTACGTTTGGCTCGGTGATTATCATTTCCATCTTGTGATTTTAGCCACGATGTCGAAGGCCATTCACCCTTTCTGTAACACCGCAAGCTTTTAAAATAATTGATTCCGACGTATTTTATGTACACATGCCTTTCACTCGTGTCTCCAACGTTACAACTGCAGTGCAAAGCCAAACGGCAAAGCTAAAAGGCAGTAACTGCTTACTTTTCAAGTAAGCAGTTACTGCCTTTTGGCTTTGCGTGTGTGTTCACATCACTGCAGGTAATCAGGGTATCAGTGACCGTGATGTCACCATACCGCACGGCTAGCGTCACCCCACACCTGATTGCCGTGTAAATAAAAACAGCAGTTCAACCCTTAAAGCACTGACATATTGTTTGTATAAACTATGAAAGCCAAAGGGCTTTTTAATTTAAAATCAGCATAAATGTCTGGCCCACCATAAAGCCAGCATTGGCTCAATGTCTCCGATTTGCCAATGTGTGCGTGAAGAAATACGTTTTATTATTTGGATCATAATGCGCAAGCCCGTCAGCCATGTCCACTCTTTGAACATCAGGGTTGTATGATATAACTTTAGACTCATATAAAAAAAAAAATCCTGTAAATAGTGCATGACGAAATAGTCGTGTTTTTGTTCTAGTGCATGGATATCTAATTTAAAACCACTGTTGAACTTGTCTTTGTAGTCATGCCAATTTCACACAATTTCACTTGATTCGGCCATATTTAGTCCTAATGACAATGGAGTTTACAAAAAGCGTAAGAACGGAAAAAAGATATCAGAATTTTCTTCTTATTGATCTATACTGCAACATTACATTAGTTGATGTACTGTGTTAGTTATATCCTTTTCATCTATATTTCTTTTTATTGTTGTGCGGAAGATCAAAATATAAAATACAACTGAGCAGATATTATACTAATCGGATCATCGATACATTCAAATATAGCTTCCAAGCTGCCTTTCCAGGCAGCTTGATGGCAAGCGACATTACCTCAGTCTGCACTGTTCGTACAATAAAAACAGTAGTAGCTGCTTAAGTTTCAAGTGAGTAGTTACTTGTATAACATAATAGTATAACATATAGCATATAACAGAATAATAGAATGGTGTTTCTTTGTAATGTACAAATTATTATCATTGCTCAGATCAGACATAGGCCTATAACGGGATGTATGTCGTTTTAAATATTTATTTTCATTGGCTTTCTTTGACAAGCCAGGCAGTGGTTTAATATAGTATGTGGATATTACGTAGCATTAATGGTTAAAATTCTGATAACGAACATTCTAGAATACTAGATATTTTACTGGTACTCACTGAAAAAGAAGTGCAAAAGTGTGGAATAAGTACGCTTTAAAGTAAGTCTTGCCATACTTCCAACTGTTATATATTTCTGTACTATAGTATCGTCTTCAACATAGCATTGGCGGTAGTCCCTGTGATCTATTATCATGTCTGTAGTCTATGTATTTTTAAGAAACGACGTCGAGCACAATCTAGAAGTGGCACAATGTTACTTTATGTCTGGGACATCATAGCTAACTTCTAACGAACATTAAACTACTATGCGGTCGAAGGTTTTTATTTTTTGCTCTGAGAGTGGAATATTATGAAGCATTGTTACGTCTGTGAGTCAGCCTTCGGGCCAAGACACAAGTCGGTTAGCATGGTTATTTTGCCATTATTATTGTTGTGGTCTGAGGAACTGAAATGTGGACTGAAACATGCTGTCATAAGTTTACACACATTTGGTGTATGTATCTGCTTTAACTTGAATATATGAAACATGATATAAGCGTGAGCCAAATAAAACTTATTCACAATTTATTTTTAGTACAAATATTATATCATCAACTAATTTTACGACATCAAGAAACGTTGATGTATCTGTCATTCACTGAAATGAAAAGTAGCAATAACTGGTTACTTTTAAAGTGATCAGTCAGTTACTGTTAGTTGCCTTTGCACTGCAGTATTTCTAAGACTGACATTTAAAAATGATGTAAGTGCTACGTTTGGCTACATTCGCAATGGAAACAATTGTATACGGTTTCAAACATGAAAATAATGTGTTGAATCCTATTAGCTTTAAATTTAAAAATAATTCTCCAATTGTAATCCTGCTTTTCGCTGATCGTGAAATAATGTAATAGTTAGGAGCATGAACTTCGTCATGTTTTAGAGGCTGTGGTCTCTTTAGTTAATGAAATTATTATGGATCATACTTGACTAAAATGTGACTGGTAATTCGGGGAACGGAAGTGTGTTTACCGCTTCCTTTATATTAGTGTGAAGTTTACTCATCAGGCATTCACTGTCTTGTGTTTGTTAAAGGTAGGCATGGTAGACTGTCAAAGCAAGCAAATCACGCTGAGCCAATATTAGACTAAAGTTGAGCCATTGTCTGTAACACTGCCCCAACACAATCTAACATACGTATAGACGTACAATGTTAGGCCAACGTCTTCGACGTTGGCTCAACATTATACAAATGTTATGTGTTTGCTGGGAAGAGGTTTATTATTCGCTGAGCCGATTTTGGTCACTTATGGTGCATATACAGTGCTCAAAACTTGTCAAAGTCTTATTCCTGAAAAAAAGGAGTAGGGCGTAATCCAGTTGTGGGGTTTCTCCTTTTCGCGGTGTTTCCGCATTGTACAGAAAACTACGTGAAGTCGCACATGCGCTCATCCTCTACAGATCAGGTGACTATGTAAGGAAATACTCAGTTACAACACTACTTGGGTTACCTGTAACGTAGACATTATAATATCTAATTCAGTACAACGCCGCACAACGTCTGTGAGGTTACGACATCGTTGCCCCTCCAACCCATCAGTGCTGTACCCGTGTTGTTTTAATGTTGGGCCAGCGTCGCAGACGGTGACCCAACATTAAAACAACATCTCGTGCACACAGTGACAAGGGTATTCAACTCAGCAGCAGCCGCAATCTACTGTTGTGAACAGGTCTTAATTAATGCGGCGCCCTCGGGGGGCAAAGCGTCGCGGTCTCTGGCGCGTGACGGTGCTCAGGCGTACCCCCCCTCCCACGCCCCGGCGTGACGGCTTCACGGCCAGGTGATCACATGGGGACGGCCCGGAACCCACAACGCTCCGGCCCCCAATCTCCACTCTCGGGATATAAACGGAAGCCGCGTGCCGAGGAGGTGAGAAGTAGGAACCAGAGTGGATTACACCTTTAACAGTCACAGAGGATTTTAAGCTCAGGATCAGCTTGCGGTACTGAGGATCCAGCGTGGACGGTGTTACATAGTCACTTATTATGTGAGTGTTATCTCTGGAATTCAGCACATATTATACATAGGCTATTCACCCCCTAAATATACGACACCTATGTCGGTTTAATGTTGGGCCCCTGTCACAGACAGCGCCCCAACATTAAACCGACATAGAAATGTCTCGTTATATCTATACTGCCACACTCGCCCTGTCCACAGGGAGCGTATGTAAATTTACCACATAAATGTAAGAGCGCTCTTAATATTTGTCTATTTTTATCAACTTATAGTTGCAGGTGATATTTTTGCAAATGTCTTATATATATATAAATAATGAATACCAGTTATATTTTGTTTGGCTGATGTAAAATTTTATTTTAAATAGTGTACGCTTAATCAGGGAGATACAAGTTCTCCGTTTCAACTTGGCGAATATGTGTTACAAATTCATCTGAAATTCGACAAATATTTCGGCAAACTCCTAGTATCCAGTGCAGCAAACGGATTTTATTTTCACTTATTCTCTCCATCATAAACACCAACTTTAACCCTTTCAAGCCTGACTTTACATTGTCATCTTTATCCACTACAAGCCGCGAATTGCTGTCGCAATTCTCGACTTGTAGTGGATGAAGATGATTTGAAGTGGGTGAAAAAAATAGAAAATTGCCATGTATTGGTAAATCAGTTTCATGGAAATTTTCGTTCTAGGACCCCTAGTTATAGGAAAATTAAGTCTGTTTTCAGGGACGTAAAATGATGCTTTAATGCATCGTGAGGGCTTAAAGGGTTAAGTTGTTGATATTTGTGATTATTACTCCGGTGCTTTAGGGTTAACCCTTTCACCGCTAAGAACGACTACAGTCTTTTAATATCCGTTTAAATTGCAGTAATTGGGAACGAAATGAGTGCTTCAACATCTAGATTTGCAAATGGTTGGTCTCAAAATAAACAGATATGAGTCATTTTCGCCCACTTGAAGTTGTGAATCGCGGTAGCGAGACACAACTTCAAGTGAGTGAAAATGAATTTTTTAAATGTAGCGTAAATTGCAGTTATTGGGAACGAAATGAGTACTTCAACATCTAGATTTGCAAATGGTTGGTCTCAAAATAAACAGATATGAGTAATTTTCGCCCACTTGAAGTTGTGGGTCGCGGTAGCGACACACAACTTCAAGTGGGCGAAAATTGATTTTTTAAATGTAGCGCTCAGAGGGTTAAAGTGGAATGAGTAATCAAGTAACAATGGCGCTATTCATATCGGAGGCAGGTTGCGGTAATTATAATGTTTCTAATAATAAAGGGGCCATGAAAGGTGGTCTGTAGGCCTATGTTGTATTGCCTCGTGCTGTATCCAGCCTGTGTCGTGATGCACAGATATATAAGTAGTTTATGTATACGGTTTTCAACAAGTGTACACCTTCTTCGTGGGAATTCACTGTACTGTGGAGTCTATTGTATGCGACCATTCTTATTTTGGGTCACACGGTATATAGAACACATTTCTCTGTTGACAATAAGTTTCCCAGTGACATTTTGGGCCAATGCTGCTTTAATGTTGGGTCAGTGTCACAGACGGTGGACCAAGATTAAGTCATCAGGCATATTGGCTTGAATTATGGAGTCCTTTGGATGTTTTTGAATTTTGAAAAACCCTCTGAGCCTTGGTTTTTTCACAAAATTATCATATTTATAGAACAATCGCTCAGTGATTTATGCCGACATAATTTGAAGTTATATTGCGAATAATGCCCATTACAGCTTCAAATAGGTAAAGTTATATTTCATAGTCTGACATCACGTCTCAAGATTATAGCCAGCTTTAGCCTACTTCACCCCTGGTAAAATCACCTGTTTATCTACGTGCCATTTCAACTCCCCGTGGACCATAGACCCTGCAATTGTTGCAGCACCATGATTTGAACCGTGCAAATGTTCATGTCTCTGTCCTAGCCGGTAATTATTTGCCCCTGAGTACAGTGAAGCACATGAGGGTGCAGCACACAAGCACACAAGATCGAAATTAGAGTTGGTATGCGAAGGCATACTGATGACATTTCAAACTCAACGTTTGGTTGGCAGTATCTACCTCTCTCACGAGTGGCTAATATCTACCCCTAATATCCTAATAAAGGTTATGGTCTCCATCATCCCTGAAAACAGACCTAATTCCTGCAACTAAGGGGTTTTAAAAGGATCATTTCAATGAAACTGTTTTGCCAAAATATGGCAATTTTCTATATTTTCTCACCCACCTTATGTCATTTTTGTCCACTACAAGTCGAGAATTGCTACAGCAATTCGCGGCTTGTAGTGGATGAAGATTACAATGGTAAATTCAGGATTAAAAGGGTTCAAAAAACTTCCCGAAGGCGAAAATAAGTACAGCACGAATTTATGAACCTGTAAACGAACAAGAATAGGTGATGAATAATATTTTATTATACAGCGATCGCAAAATGCTATCTTAAAAAAAATACTAGTCGCAGTTTACATACATAGGCCTACTAATACTGCTAGGCATATACCGACATAAATACAAACGAGATCATGATCCCACCGAAGACATTTTGCACAATTTTGTTACAAATCTTTGCGTAGGCCAGGTTTTACTGTACCGGTGGTTTGGCCGACTATAAGATGACACTGGGTGCCATATGGTATTAGCTTAGAGCACACAATAGTACGTTTACTACAATGCCAGTCCCTGATACCTTATACAGATCTTCACGCATTTGTCCTAATCCAATATCCCATATAAATAATATGGCATTGTCAGAGAAATTCTGAGAACTGTGGCGTGTGCGGCTGTCAATTTGCCTATTTTGTTAACACTGAAAGTGAAATTTCAATAACTGTTGCTGGTATGATTTGAGTTGGCCTATTGCCACCCATGACTATAACTTGGTAGGCTGGTCTTTTTTTTAATACAGTGCTTTTTGTGTCAAGTCGGTATCCATTTCGGCTTCAGCAAAAGAAAAAATGGAAATTAAATGTCACGTATGACATGTCTGATTTACTGTATGAAAAAAGGTAGCATACGGTGTGGTGCTGAGGTCCCGTTTACAATGTGAGAGTGAAAATGTGGTCTTTTAAGTTGGCCCAGAGCTGGTTATAGGTCCGCTTAGTTGTGCCGTTGGCGTGAGGCACATTTCGCCATTAACAGTCACTCTGTATATCGCTGTACAAAGACAAACAACAGTAACTGCTTACTTTTCAAGTGAGCAGTTACTGCTGGTTGTTTTTCTACGGTAGTATACGTCTGTGTGCTTTACCGCCATTGAATTAATTGAATTAATTAGTGGCTAGGGGCGCACCTCATTCTATATCATTACTTTGATCTGATCTTAACTTTCTCTCTTTTCCATTTGAAAAGTTAGGATGAATCCTGACTTTTCTAATGGAAAATAGAGAAAGATAAGCTCAGACGAAAGTTATGATGTTTAGTAAGATGTTACACAGGTACTGAGCTAGCGACATTTTAAATTAAAAATCCTGTTTGGGTCAGTATACGTTACGGGATGACAATAGTAATTGCACGAGTTGACTTGCATGGACTCTTTGTCACAAGAAAATGGTCCAATCACTTGTTTACAATTATAAGAATAATACAAGTTATTTAGAATGAAGGTAACATCATACACTGTAACGTCAATTAAATTATTTAATGGAGCTTTGTGACTTTTGATTCGTTATTCCCACGACCGAAATATATTTACATTGTCAAAAGTTTTGCATTTAATTATTGCGTGAGAAAACCAGTTAGTAGCTTGTCAGCTCACTCTTCTATGAGCAGGAATGTGTCAAGAAATAAGATTTAACCCTTTCACCACTGAAGCCCGTTTTTATGTGCTGAATGCTATGGCATTCAGCACATAAAAACGGGCTTCAGTGGTGAAAGGGTTAATTGATGGGGTTTCAGGCCACCTTTGTGCACACGAAGGCTAAACTGGGCCAGGAATGTGTCACGAAAGCTAACGTGCTTATAATATTGCCGCTCACTCAACGAGAGAGAGGGAGTTTGATAAAAAAGAACAGCAAACGAATATTCGACCCCAAGAACAGGTTATTTGCCATTGTTCATCTGATTCTATGGACGCGTGATTTATCCACGTGAAGGACTTAATTCACCCTGAAAAATCGTGATCCCGGCTTATGATTCACCAGGGCGCGGCGATCCGGGTGACAAACTAGTCTATTCCCAGTGCACATCGACATTGACTCATTGAACCAATGCTGGTTTAATGTGGGGCCAGCGTCCAACATTATATCAGCATTGGTTCATCATGTCGTGTTTGCTGGCCTGATCCACTGATCCGGTACTGTCCGATCAACCGAGCAAAATGAGACATTTAACCAATGCTGGTTTTAATGTCGGGTCGATATCGGGAACAGTGTACCAGCATCAAACCAATATATATAATCATTGAGATAAAAATTAGTACTATTTGCTCGATTGCAATTAATTTTTCTCACAAACATGAATTCTGATATTTGTATGGTTGTTTATAAACACACTTCTGTTCTCTGGATCATTATACAGAGGGTCTTGATTTGTGTTCATATGATATTAGGGCTTTCACGTAAGGCCCTGATAAACCGTCTGGTCATAGACTGTGGTGGCACAGAAACGGCTGCATATTTAAAGGGACTGGCCCAGGCTAAAATCATAAAAAATCGGTGATTTTATTTCGGGCTCTTAATATGACCATATGATGTAAACATGTACATAGACTAGAACTGCAATTTTTTATAATTTTTGTGCTGCGCATTCACCAGTTAAGCTAGATATAGAGACGAAATTTCTGATTTCTAATTATTGACAACCATGTCAAAAATAGGAAATGCGGGAATTTCGTCGTCTATATCTAGCCTAACTGGTGAATGCGCAGCACAAAAATTATGAAAATTTGCAGTTCTAGTCTATGTACATGTTTACATCATATGATCATATTAAGAACCCGAAATAAAATCACCGATTTTTTATGATTTTAGCCTGGGCCAGTCCCTTTAATAACAACAATAATACAGTGGCGTGTCGCGGCACCATTATAATCTTCAACTCCACAATCTCAGCATTACTTTATTTCTCAATCATTACTATGCCGACGCCTACATGTAACTCGATTAATGCCTCAATTATATAGTTATATAGTTATATATAGTGCAGATACTACATGCTTTTTAGTGACAACATGGTATCCGTTTATGTTAACACATTAACCAGATAAGTACGACTATAGTTCATTTGATTCTGTTTTATACCCGATTTAATCACAGTTACATGTATTGTGAACGAAATGTGTGCTTAGACATCAAGATTTGCAAATGCTAAGTCTCAAATGAAACAAAAATGGGTAATTTTCACTCACTAGAAGTTGTGGGTCGCTCTAGTTCGACACAACTTCAAGTGGATGAGAATTTAAATTATTTAATTTAATTATTTAAAGGGACCCCTTGGGATGACATCAATTTTTGTTTTTAGTTTTGTAATAAAGTAGTGTATCCCCCAGATCATGATTTCATTTTTTTCAGAGTTTTTAGATTTTTACAAATATTTTTTATCAATATTTCTATGAAACCGCTTAAAACCCAAACAAACCCTTTGTATACCTAAACACTTGCTGAAGGATGATTAAATGCTCCTACAGCATTGGGCCACATGTTGATGCCGTCGGCCCAGCGTTGGGCACACAATCAGTGTTGCCGTGTATCCCCCCCATGTCCTGACTAAAAGACACCAATTAGCGGCCAATTAGCGGCGATTGCCTTGATCTTCCCGTCCAAGACGTGGGAATATGTGGTGTAAAGTCCTGTAAATTACTCATTTGTTTTGTTTACATGGAAATATACGACCTGGAAATATAGCTATTTCACTCTTTTTCGGTGCTTTAAAATTTTTTTTTTTTATACTTTTTTGTATTTTTAGTTAAGATCAGTAGGCTATATAGCTTCATATAAATTAAATTGTCAAAATTGACAAAATTGAAAATATCTCATCCCAAGGGGTCCCTTTAAGTTTTAAGTGTTATTGTTTAAAAAAAAACCCCAGATATTTGGCATGTAATGGAAGTCAATGTAAACAAAAATAAAAGGGGGTAATTTAGCAATTTCTTAAAAAAAAAAAAATATTCTTGTTTAATATGTTCTTCTTTCACATACACATGCCTCGAAAGTGTTTAGTTAAAAAAACCTGCTTAGTGAACTTATCAATAGACCCTCTATATTTCCAAGTTATTAGAATATTCCCCAATACCCGGTCCCCTAATCCTTCATGTCTCTATATCTGCCTTATTGAAGCATATATGCTTCATTGAACGACATAGGCATTACAAAACCCTTTTATTTGTATCACTTTATATAAATGCTTTATTAGACAAGTTATCATGATTGTATCTAAACAATAGAAGTAAATAGAATACTTGTTAGTAAATATATGAATAAATATATAATATAAATATATATAAATAATGTTGATTCAAATACGAGTCGTAAGTCGCTTTTTCTGAGCTCTTGTGGATAAAACAGTTCGCTTTTCACCAGACAATGTGCTGCGTGCATTGTGTGTGATTACACTGTGTGAAATTGTGTCAACATTTTTTCAACTTTCTCAAAAGAAGTTCTGTTTGTTTTTTAACGTTAAAAAACATCTCAAGTACATGTAAATACGTCTGCGTATTTTCATTGTACGATGTGTCAGTCCACGCGTGGTCTTATTCTAGGTGCAAAAAACGTAATAATGCCTTATAATGTAACAATGCGCACATACTTTAGTTCCAACTCACAAGTCGTTGACCTACCGTTGGTATGAGGTTGGTGCGCCGTTTGCAACGCTGGCCAACTTCGTACCAACGGTGGGTCAACGACTTGCGTGTGCTGTGGTTAAAAGTGGACGCTGTTTGAACCAAGAGTCCTCGTCTGCTGTGCTGACCCGGCATTGGAACAACGTTGTTAAATTACACCGTATTATAATCCTGCGCTATATCATCGCCACTTAAAGGTGATCTATCACCCCTTATATAGTATGAATAATTTTGTGACAAATAAATCAAAGTTGCCACAAGATGGGGCACACTCTCAGAGGGTCACATGATAGCCCATCACCCTATATAAGGACATAATTATTCATATCATATAAGGGGTGATAGATCACCTTTAACATTCAACAACGGCATCTGTAATAATTCAAATTCTTTCTACGCCAGCCACAACTTCCCGTTGGCACCACACATTTGACATTCTAGTTGATAAACCCTTTAACCGCTAAATGGTATTTAATTGGAATTCTCATCCATTTAAGGTTGTGCCTCGCTGACGCGATCCACAACTTCAAGTGGATAAAAAATATTCAGATTTGACGAAAAAAGTTAACTATTTTCAAGTCTTGATGATTGGTGTGACGTTTTATTGTAGCTTCTTTAAAAGGCTGTAAGTAATGTGCTAATAAAAAAACGGAAATACTAATATAATTGGGAACTGTGGTGAAAGGGTCAAACTCATATATCTCCTTTTAAAATTTTAATTTGACGCTCTTAGAAAATCGATTAAAAGCTATCATGGCGCTCAAATAGCTAAATTACTTTCAGAAACCTAATGGCGCCAATAATATTTCGTCACAGTTTTAAGTATTAATGTCAGGTATAATCACGTTTCTCTGAATTGTACGGTTTTTCCTAACTTAGTCTTAGCAAATGTATCTCTGCAATGTACCATTACATTATGTAAATAGATTATGACACTTTGAGTGTCGTAGCTGTTTATTTTTCTGTGCTAAAATTGTTTGGAATGCAAAATAGTACAATGCTGCACACAATTTTTTTTAAAGTGAAGTGAAACCGTTAAAATATATTAATATTTTTTTGCAACAAAAACGTCATGTTATATCTAACTAATGTGAGCTGATGAAATAATAAATACAATTTGAACATCTTGCACCAATGACGCCTACTATGCAAACGAAACATTTTGAACCAATGTTGGTTTAATGTTGACTACGACGCTGTTGTATACGACGCTGGACCAACCTCAAACTAACACTGGGTGAGCGTTCTGTGTGTGCTGGAGAATGGAATATAGTCAAAGGCGTACATATACACATCTTCATTCATCCAGTTGTCTGGTAGTCTGACGGTCAGACCTGATAGGTGAAGGTGACATATACATAGCTCTCTCTATTCTCATACAAGTAAATGAATCGGACTTTAGGCCACTTTTGCGCTCATAGGCTAGACTGGGCCAGGAGAACTTCCTGAGGATGGTGAGATGAGTGAGATGACACTGCCCTCCAGACACAGGATTCGAAATTCGAGCCCTGGCGGTCTGAGGCCGAGCATGCCTCTCGGTCACGGAGGCTCCTCACAATAATGAGCCTCATACAAGTAGATATCCAGAAAACAAGAGTCGTTGGCCTAATGTTGGCTTAATGTTGGTTCATCGTCTTCGACGCTGGACCAACATTAACCAAACATTGGACCAGCATCTCGTGTTTTCTGGTTGGAGTGTATTGTACATGTATATTGTGTTGGATGCCTCAGTCAGTAGTAATGAAGTGCTGTTTCATTACTATATAGACAGACGTGTCTGAAAATTGCATAGATAGAAATTAACGTGTACGACGTTGATTCAACATCTACCCAACATTGGATCACTGATTACTGCTTACTGGATGCTTGTGCTACTGGAACCGTATATACGGTTTCAAGCCTGTTTTAGATCAAATGTTGTTTAGTTAATCCAATACTTGGAGATGTCTATTTTTCATAAATAGTAATATATTTCGTCATTTGAAGCTGGAAATTGGGTTAGCAATTCCAGCTTCAAATGAATGAAAAATAGGAAAAAGCAAATCAGCAGTAGGCTTCAAGGCTGAATAATTAGGCAAATAAATGGCAGTTACTGAACAGTAACTGCTAACCTTTCATGTGAACAGTTACCTCTGTTTGCCTTTGCACTAGAGGATATCCCAGCAAACACAATATTTTGACACAATGCTGGTTTAATGACGGGCCAGCGTTGTACACGGTTGCCCAGCATTGTGTCAACGTCTTCTTGTGCTTACTGGGACAATACACGCAGTGCCTTTATGCGAAATGTCTCCCAAATTTGTCCCCACATTTCATCAGCTCCAGTTTCTGATGCCACATCGCAAACCAAACAATTTTTAATAACAGTAATTAAGTAGAGCTGACAAGCTTGACGTTGGGTGACGGCACCCACTCCTTGTAAACAGTGCCAATAACCTTATATCACACACCATAGTTGTGTCTTCAAACATGTTATTTGTCAGAGTTCATATGGATACTAATCTCCGTTGCGTGTCGGCAGTGGGTTTATGTTTTAGCACCGGCACGACCCCACTGATCTTTATGCATTTCTCTCAGGTTAAGTAACATCAGTGCAAAATCGACCTTATTGACCTTTATCACATTACGGCACGTGTTAGTCAGCATTCATTATCTCATGAATCATTCCAAGGCCAACCAGCTGAACTACCGAAATTAATTTAACTTTATTTTTAAACGTAAACTGAGTTTCATTTTGTTGTTCTTAGTCGATATGTAATATATATATACATATTTAGATATATATATATTTATCGTCCCCTTGCATAAAAAATTAGTGGCACAGGTCAAGTAATGTACGTTCCACTCACATGAGTGGCACATACATCAATTGAGCTGCGGATATATGGACCAATATCGTGCGACATTTTTAGAGGACGTCGCGCGCGAAATTGCGTTTGGTGTGTTTTGAGATTTAATATGCCCGTCAATTTCACGGGAATGTAGTCTTAGATCATGTTAATTTAGATAGTGCCCCCTAAACATGCCAAGACTCCCAAAAATGCATGAGTATTTTAGAAAGGCTATTTTGAATGATTATAAAGTACTGTTCCGTACAGTAGACGTTTATATATACAGTGCTGTCACAAATTGACGGACGAGTTTTCCATACGGTACTATTGCGTGTCACCTGATTTAGGTCACAATGCTCACCAACCGTAAACCACAATGTTTTTTTTAAATGATAAGACGGTCTTTGTCAGTCCTTCTATTCACGCACATATACGTCACGTGATACTATGCATTACGACACCACAAATATCTCTCAAAAACAGGTTCAATCGCTTGAATTATATGACATGTGTGAGCGGCCTGTCTGACATGGAAAATTTAAATATACATCAGACATTTGTTGAACTAGGCCTACATTGTTTCTAAGAATGCATAACGACCACATGACTGGAACTCTGTCGTACAAAACAAACATAAGTACCTACAGCTAAACGGTAGTACATGCAGGTAACACTGTTTGCATTTGCAAGGTATCATATGTGTGATAACATCAGTATCATAACAAAGAACAACACAAAGATCACTGAAAATCAAAATGAAACAATCATCATCATGATTATCAGTATCATATCGATGTATTTTTTGTCGTTGTGAACCTATTTACGTATCTTTCCATGGATAACTAAGCCACACACATCCATGTCTAATTCTATGAGGCAATTCGTCGCCTCGGAGCTAAATGATCCTATCTGCCACTCTGACGAGAGTCAGATAGGATCATTTAGCTCCGAGGCGACGAATTGCATAAAGATATATTTTTCAAGCTGATTAATACACATCAGCTTTAACCCTTGTGTATATATCCGGTTTCTAGTAAGTTCCAGAGGAAATATAATGACGCTGAAATCCATAAAATAGCTTGTGATAGATGTTCAGTTAATCAAAATGTGAATTTTCACACATATTTATTTTTCATAAATAGTCATATTTTTCGTCATTTGAAGCTGGAAATTGCGTTAACAATTCTAGCTTCAAATGACGAAAAATGCAATTGAAACAATTCAGCAGGACAAGGGTTAAGTTTCAGTAACAGCCTGAGACTGTTGTGGTCTGTACTCCAGTGTAACTGGAATCTGTCCTGGTTAGTCTTATGTGTTCACTTATGTCACAGATACCGATACCGCTCTGCAAAGCCAAAAGGCAGTATCTGCTTACTTGTAAAGTAAGCAGATACTGTATTTTGACCTTGCTCGACATTATACTTCACTACGGTATTTCACAGTGGTTTAAAAACCGCAGACGTGTTATGTCTCGGTTTCTCTATATAAGGCTACTTTGCGCATGGCACGATTACATCAAACTTACAGTAACATTTAGGGCAGTGTAGCCTATAGTAATCTATCCCGACCGATGAAAGAGTGGCTCAGCCTGTCGCATGACGAGATCAGCCATTATTCAGTTGTTATTTAAATTAAAATGTAGAGAACCATAGTTGAGCAGAATATTTCATGGTACAGTATATTGTGACAACACGATTTGAAATATCTGATATGAATCAGATTTTCTGATTAACGGCATGCAGGCTTATAAATTTATCACAGTATCACTTCAGTGGCCACGGACATGTTTGGATTGCTTATGGAGCTACGATTCTTCTGAGATTATCCAAGAATACCCCGGATGAAATCACTCGTGACACCCTTATTTACCCTGATACCCTGACACCCTTATTTAGCTGTTTAACGCAGCCTAAGCAGAAGTTGAACCAGGAAGTTCTCAGGGTAACTGTTTTTGACAGATTTTTATCACGAGAATCAAGATAAGTGAGACAGCAATCTGCAGCCCACGTGACACAGCCCCAAGTATAAGGGTTTCTTTCAGGGTTTATTTGTTAATTTCCAGGCGATTGACTTCTTCTTTTGACTGACTGTACCTATCGCGTGTCAGTCTGACAATATTTAGATGTTGGTCTGATGCTGGTTTAATGCTGGGCCAGCGTCTGCGACGCTGTCCCAGCATTAAACCAGCATCAGGCGAACGTTTCTTGTTTGGTAACCATGTCCGTAAAACTGAGAGACCTCACAAGTTTTCCACGTCAACTTATGACTAGGAAAAAAAACAGCGAAGAAGAGATATAAAATTCATATTGGTGTAACGATTGGCCACATTTTTCGATATTTGTCCAACATTATCCTAACATGGGATCAATGCCTGCGCGGTGATTTTCTGAAGCTACAATTCTCGGATGAAGCGAGTGCTAAAGTGTGTTTGATAATCATGGTCAAGATGAACTCACAAGTTCAAGAAAACTTTAACTTGAAAGTTTTAACCTGACGGCAGAGTATGAAAAACAAATAGAGTAGTGTGGAATCTATACCTCTGCTGTCAGGATGTCATGATGAAAAAAAAACTACTGCCAGCGTTACTTCTAGTTGTTTGTGATAGAAAACAGCTTGGAAGGTTCATAAAAAATATCAGCCATATTTAAGCCATAATAAGAGTACAGAGAAACACTTGGAGCCGAAGCCAATGATTCGCTCCCCTTATTCTGAGTGTATATTTTATAGACTGCTAATTCTCCCAGAATTGGTCTAGAACTTGGCCGAGTGCTTAACTTTTAACCGCCGTTCCCGATTCGTTTTTTTCATTTTTTTTGCACATTAAATACCAGCTTTTGATAAAACCTGACATAGATCAACACGATTTTAAAGTCGTTGACCTAAATTTCTTTCAAATCTGAATAATTTTCACCCACATGAATTTGTGGATCGCGTCAGTCAAACGCAACTTCAAGTGGGCGAAACTTTTGGCGGTCAAGAGAGACTGTGATTTACTTAAATAAGCACCACGAGAATGAAAACAGTGCTTGTGTAGTTAATTAAAATCATTGTTGGCATGTGATAGGTCGCGAGACCATTTCGACCAATCACATATTAAGGATCTATGTCAACCTTTATCGGTGTTTATTATCTTCAGTGTCACGAATACGTACCATCAAGAATCATTCTGCCAAGCAAGGTCAAACAATCTGGTAACTGCTTACTTGGTAAAGTAACCAGTTACTGATGTTTGCACTTGAATGAAGGCATTGGTGGTTGTAGTGAGTTTTTTATAAGGAAATTACTAAAATCTCACATATTTGATCTGGGTTTTCCACCCTAGCTCCTCCGTAGTACGGCTCCCTCTTGACGAACCTGTTTTTCCCTCGATTATGATGCATGTTCACGCTGAGGATTTGTGCCCCTCTGAGCTCGGTCTGCAGAGGATAAAAGCGCTGTAGAAGCAGATTGATCTGTATAGAAGTAAATAAAGCATACTTTCGCAGCAATTATCTACGTATTACACCCAACCTATTCTTCTTCTCATGTGTCAAGTCTTCACAAGAAAAGATTCATTCATTCACAGGTTTTGTGATGTAATAATACAAGATGCACCATAGCAACACGGGGAGGGGCGGGGACCCTGGTGCAGTGGTTAAAGCCGCCAGCTTGGAAAGTCGGCGATCACGGGTTCGAACTCCACTCTGGCATTCAAGTTTCAAAGAAACTAAATGTTTCTTCCCCACACTCGTAAAGATTTAAAATTTTTGGGAACCTCCGTGACTGAGAGGTAGCGGGTTCGGCCTCAAACCTCCAGGGTTTGAATTTTGAAACCTGTGTTTGAAAGGCAGTGTCATCTCACTCATCTCACTATCCTCAGGAGGTTCTCCTGGACCAATTTAGCCTGTATTTGCACAAAAATGGCATAAAGCCCGATTCATTTCATTTAACAATCCCGCGCGCGTAAACCGGGTAGTTAGTGTCCGTCCACTCTAAAAGAGCCATGGGATGCGCATAGGACATGTACAAATGCTATTTATTTACAAGATCTACATTTAACATTTCCACATGAAACTGTCTATATTGTTGTAGATATACCCTGAACAAAGGCATAAAAATCGTCCTCACTATCAGCAGTGATGACACCGTCAAAGACACAAATATAATGCCGGTACAACATCTGAAACGTTGGCCCGAAATTTGGACAGTGGCGGGGTGAATGTGGTGTGCTCGTCGTTGTAACGGGTCAGCGGATGGCCACATGCCGTGGTGAAAGACATTCTCGAGCCGAGCTGCGACCGGTCCGACTGGTCCCTGATGACAAGTCATGATCAATCTAAATCACCACCTCCACCACACACTTCACCAAGCTCTGAACACGCTTCCCCATTGGGGTGAACAGTATTCATGGCATTGGTGAAGGAGAATTTACAGTTGTTCAGTAAATATTTAAAGGTTTTCTAGGGCCAGAAGGACGTGTTTCACCCACGTGTAGCTGGAATCGACTAAATGTTATGGCATAATAATGTGTACTTTGTTGTATTCGATGTCTGCTTTATTCCATGTAAAAAATCTGAAGAAACAAGCCCAACTAATTTTAATGACGAATTTCCCCCAAAATGAGTCTCACTACACGTGAAATTAGCCCTTTAAATATAACTCGAGTAATGGAAGAATATATTTAGAATGCTATTGGTATGATGTACAAGTTAGAATGCACTTCGAATGTAACGAAAATATCGTTCGATGTGCATTCCGATTCATTCGCGAAATTCTCAAAGGATTGTAAGTGATTGTTTATTTGAATTCTCGTTTGAAAGGGATCAGTATGTGTTTGATACTATAGGAAAAATAGTTAAAAGGACTGGCCCAGGCTAAAATCATCAAAAAATCGGTGATTTTATTTTGGGTTCTTAATATGACTATATGATGTGAACATGTCCATAGACTAGAACTGCATTTTAAAAAAAAAATTGTGCTGTGCATTCACCAGTTAGGCTAGATATAGAGACGAAATTCCTGCTTTCTACTTTTTGACAATCATGTCAAAAATAGGAAATCGTCTCTATATCTAGCCTAACTGGTGAATGCGCAGCAGAAAAATTAAAAAACTTTTGCAGTTCTAGTCTATGGACATGCTTACAGCATATAGTCATATTAAGAAGCCAAAATAAAATCACCGATTTTTTGATGATTTTAGCCTGGGCCTGTTCCTTTAAATGCGGTAAGAATATTTCGAAGGTATCCAGTATTTACATTTCGTAAGGCGTTCAACATTATCTATTTCGAATGCACCTTGAAAAGTTTTGAGGCAAAAGACAAAATAAATGGGACGACAACAGGTATGGTAACAAATGGTTTCTATTAACAAGAATGTAGGCAACAATTTTATAACTCACATAGTTCTTGTTCTACCTCTATGTCTACTGTCTTCGACGCTGATCCAACATTGAAGCAGCATTGGGTGAATGCCCCGTGTTTGCTGGGCTGAGTTGAGACCCCATGTAGAGACAACCAGTGAAAGGACATGAACATGATGGACATTCCGTCATGGTCTATAAAGGTGAAGACATTTAGATAACTCATATATATCAGCCCCATATCCCCAACTCCAGCAGCCAAAGTGTTATGTGCGCCACTCATAAGAGTGGAGCTTATAACACTTTGGCGGCTAGAGGTCAAGATTTTATTGCTGGGGAATAGTTTATCTTACGAATAATGAAATATGCAAGTGTCACCATGTCCCAAACAAGTTATTGACAAGTAAATATACATCTAAAAAGACAAGTTCATTCAGAATAAGGACCATTTGAAATAAAGTACCTAAAATACAAATGCTCAATAAGGAATTGTACATTTGTATATCTGGACAAAATTGTTTGCTACCGTTATTTGATTAGGGCCACCGCAAGATAAAAACTGAGCTTGACTCGTTTGCAAGATTAATGCAATTTTAAAATAGTTAGTTATGTTATGAATTATTGTCTGCGGAATCCGGAGCTATAGTAATAAACTAAAATACTACATATTTGTAGGTTTTTCTTTGGAAACAGTAATGTGACAAAGGTGAACAGCAGTAACTGTTCACCCGAAAAGTAATCAGCTGTTTGCCTTTGCCTTTATGATGCCTTTATAATGATATACAGCGTGTGACGTAGGCCTATACTAGCCTCTAGCTACCAGAGTGTCACATATGTGTCTCTCAAATGAGTGACACATATGTGCCACTCTGGCGGCTAGGGGTCGATTAAAGTGGCTGGATATAACGTCCAGATTTGCTGACTGCGAACCTCCAGTCAATCGTCAACTATCAAGACGAAGCTGTGAGCGGTACGCAAACTAAAGCTGCGCTTTGCGTATGTCTAGCCTTGGCTGGATAAGGTGGTGTGGTGGGAGAATTGGTGGAACCGAGATGTATGTCACCGTGACAATATCAACCGTTTGAACTAACTATCTGAAATTGGTCTCCATTACATCCAGACAGAAGTCCAAGCTGGAAATCACTCCGTTTGTGGTTGATAAATGAGCTGCTAAGTAACTCACAAGTACTTCCCGCAAACTCTGGACGTCGGGTAAGCGTCGGGCCGGGGTCATTTGACTCTGGCCCAACACTAATCCGACGTCTGGCATATCCTGGGTGGGCACCAGACCTCCGCTGCAAAATGAGACAATAATATATTATTATGGGGCGTAAGACGCGGGGACGACACAGAAAAATATCCCCCTTTATTAAAAATGTCTGCTGGGATTCAGCGTTTACATGGGCATACAACATGGTCCGTTTCAGTGATTCTAGCTGTATTCCATTTTCTCACGTTCAAACACTTGATTTAATGTTTTTTTTTTGTAAAAATGATCTCATATCTCACATCATTTCATCAAATTGATTTTTTTTAAATATTTGGTACCTTTTATGAGCGCGTTGATAAAGAAAAAGTTAAATTAATTCTTATCATCTCTCTGAAATTTAATAAGTGTAAAATTATCTGACTCTAGAATGAAACTTACAATCTCAAGGTGGATATAAACTTATACCAGCCATTTTTAAGATACTGTACTCTATTTAATGGATGTACAACAGGACGTTAGTAATTATTTTGATTGAAGTCACCCTCCTTCAATTGTGATTGGTCGAGTTCAATGATTTCAGATATATGATTTACATGTAGATCAAACTCAACCAGCCAGCAATATCTTAAAAAAACACACTTTTTCTTCGCTTTTTCCGAATGCAAAGGTAGGGTGAAGAAGTGATTATTGACGTCACGAGATGTTATCATGCCTGGCTATAATACATGTACATGTAGGTGTTGCTGTACTACATGATTTGATAAAACTAGAAGTCAACACGAAACGCTGGTCCAACGCCGCCTAAATACAGGTGCAGCACTGGAAATACTGTCCACCACCGCAACCGCTCCTGGTCAGCGTCTGGCATTGACCCTGCTTCACCACATCGAGCAGGCCCAATAGAAATCGAATTCAGCTCATGTACAAATACAGCAAACATGAAACATCAATTCGATACTGTTTCAATGTTAGTGCAGTTTCAATAATGTGTGGCGTCTGTACGTGAAATATTGAGTTGTGAGATCCCAGCAAACACGACACACTTAATGTTTGACCAATGTTGGGCCAACGTCGTAAACAGTGGGCCAACATTGGTCAGACATTGGGGTAGATGTGTCGTGCTTGCTGTGGATAGAACATGTGCGTTTTCAATTGTTATTTGTAGCAACTTATAATTAGTTGTCTAAAATAATCTGAGAATATTGAGCACATTGTGATAGATACTTTGATTGTATTACAAAAGTGAATGAAACCAGTACGATTCACCATATATTAATGTGATTGTTTAGCTTTTTTGTTTCTCTAGGAACAGTTATAATTCTACTCTTCGCTACAATTACTGGTGTTTTGAAGTGACACCTACCTTCATATTGATATTAACACACTATTTAAAACTGCTATTTCACTTTGATTCATCTTTTTATCAAACGTTGACACATATATGCGCCGTGATATGTGTACTTCGACCACTAAAATAAAATCGACTACAATCAATAAGTAGGACCTTCCAGGGAATAATATATTATATTAAACTCCAACAAGTAACATAATGACGGGGGATGATCTGCTCCTGACATGTGATGTAATAATATGTGATTGCCAATTAGTCAGGCAGTGCAATAAAATAGTTGGGCCAGTCTGCGCTTCATTTTGATAGATGATTTTGACGAAGTAAGATAAATTAATATTCTTTCACTTTGGGCTGAGAACTGTGGCAACAATTCCCAGCCCAAAGTAAAATAATTTGTAACCCTTAAAGCGCTGAAATATTTTTACATTATGAAATAAATCATCATACATGTCTTGGTTTACTCTTTCCGTTTCATTATAATACCTATTTGATGGGCCTGAACCATTATAAATATTTTACTTTTACAGTGCGGGGACTACTTCAGACGTCAGAATCTGACGTCTAAAGACGTCCGATTGTGACGTCTAAAATCGGTCCCCGCACTGAAGGATTAAGGAAATAAACGAGTGGTAAAAAGTCGAGGAAGTATAGGAAAAAAGAAGAAAGTACACCTGAAAAGTCTGTGTGTTTAGAGTAATATGAGTGCGGCATTTCTGTGTGTTTTCAGATCCGGATCGGGGAGCGTGAGAAGACCAGTAGTCCAGATTTACGGTAGACTATCCCGGAGTCGGAAGCAGGATGTTACGGAGCACCTTATTGGTCCTCGGGACAGCTCTCCTACTGTCAGCCGTGGAAGCACAGAGAAGATGTAAACTCATTTTCATCTACGTTTACTCTCTGATGTCTTAGAGGAAGGGGGGGGGGGTAGCAGTAAAATATTCCTGGCCACTTAAACTGTCAGTGTATAGGAGAGATCTACACGTGACTTTACGTGTTGAAACATTAACACAAAATGTTTAATGACCACTCATCAATGGCAAATTTATATGAGCCTTTGAAATTAAATGAAAAATATTTCTAACGCACCTGAATCCCCGCGGTATCCTGAGCTCAGAGGCGTAGAAAATTCGAATCAGGTCTACTCTCCTCGTCTATTTATCGTTCTGCTCTGTGAATCGAGCATGGCGGGACACATGATAAGGATGGAAAAACATGGCTCAAATGTAAAGTGTTTAATCTTCTCCAAAATGACTGAAGATTCAGATTTTGTTTTTTCTGAAGGGAGGCAATTCCAAAGCTGGACGCCGAAACCGATAAGAAAAACTTTCACCCATCTTAGAACTAACTCTGGGAACAATTTGCTCATCATTTGAGGAGCGGAGTTTACTTATTCTGTTAAGAGGTTTGGACAAATGTTTAGATAAACTGGCTGATTAAATTACCTTACATGCGAGAGTATATAGTTTTTATTTTATTCCGGATTCATCAGGGAAGTAATATATGGACTTTAACAAAGGTGTGACACTACAGAGTTTATATCACCATCCGAGATGTTATAAAGGATAAAATTGCTGTAATCTAGCTTGCTCGACACAATTGACGTTGCAAAATTGGGTTTTATAATTGTTTGTCGTTTTTAAAAAATGTATGTGCCATTGTAAACTCACACATCCAGATTTCGCAAGCTTTTAGTCTTTTTGATAAATTCGTGTGAACAAAATTGGCACATGCATCATTCTAATAATTTATTTAAAAATAATTAAAAAATATAATAATACAACAATTCCATGTTTATTTTCCTGTGGTCAAGTTTGTGAAACGCAGTGACGTCACCGGAAACCGTTTTGAGAGGGAACTCTGTGAAATCAAAATTATATAACACCCCCTCCCCCATACTTCATTGTATTAGCTAGCTCGGTGACAACAATGGAGGCCAAGGACAGAATTGAAACTAGCAGTAATTCTACATTAATCTAGTTACATTTAAGAGCCACCCGGTGAATATGTGCGCTACAGTTCTTTACCACGCTGTAATTTTTTTTTTTAGTCCAGATCAAATTAATTGATGACCATTATTATGTAGTTCATCGCAATGAAAAGCCTCTTTTATGTGACATAATTTATGTGTACTTATTCACAACTCAAGGTGAATGAAAATATAACCATACAATTTGCTCCTACCTCGGTTTTAGAGCATATCGTTTGAAATTGGTCAACCGCCATCTTTTAACGGTGATCAAAACTATCAGATGTTTTTGGAAAAAATATAATTACATGTACGGTACAAATTAATCACCAATCACCACCTCTTTGATAAACCCATGTGTAATAATTTCATTTTAAACATCTTCAAACACATCTCATGGTATTTTAGTTGCGTCTACATGATCTGATGGTAATGTTACGTTAGACTGTTGGATAGGTTCAAGGGTGCTGAAAGGGGGGGGGAGGAAGGGTGATTTATATCAGATTTTTTCCCGCCATATTAGTTAGATATAGGACCCGCTTCTGTCCCATCTATTATTGATCTTCCACTCTCGCTACAGGTACTATGGATTTGACATTCATGATAGACTCCTCTGGCAGTATCTGTGATAGAGACCCCACAAAGGAAACAACGATAGTAGATGGTAAAAGAATGACCAACTGTGAGAACTGGGGGTTGAATGTAGGATTCACTGCAGCTATTGTCGAGGGACTGGAGATCGGACAAGACGAGACTAGAGTTGCCGCCGTGCTGTTCGCCAACCAAGGAGAACTGCTGTGGGATCTGAACGAGTAAGTGACTTCTTTACTTTTAAAGGTGATGTATCACCCCTTATATGGTATGAATAATTATGTCCTTATATGGTGTGATTGGCTATCATGTGACCCTCTGCCAATCACCCCATAATTATATGGAGGTGATTGGCTATCATGTGACCTTCTCAGAGGGTCACATGATAGCCAGTCACCCCATATAAGGAAGCACTTGTGCCCCATCTTGTGGCAACTTTGTTTTATTTGTCACAAATTTATTCATACTATATAAGGGGTGATAGATCACCTTTAACTCTTGCAGTGCTGAATAATTATTGTGATATAAACTACTGATTGCCAGTGGTGTCTTAACTCACACATGCTGGCTATTAACAAAGCTATTTATTCAGCAACTAAGGAAGGTGGATGCACACCTGAAGTACGCTTTAAACTAAAATCTTACTGGTATCCCGAATTAAGTAGACTGCGGGAGAAAACACGTTTCTGGTCGAATTTATCGGTGCAGAATGACCGGCGAAGTGTGGTAATTACCGACTGGGGGTTTGTCGGTATTAACAATCTTCCACAACAAGTTATCTTACTCACGAGCACGCAGTGCGATACCTTGCTTTCTCACACTCCCTGGTTGTGTTTTCAATATGAGAGGTATGTCGGCATCAGCCAATACCGCAGTCCGCTGTACTACATGTACATGTATACATGTTATATACACGCTGTATAGCAATGAATGCTATTGACTGAGCGTCGGCAATTCACCACCTTATGATCGTCTCTCATGTCGGTCGACTGTACACGATTTGCCCCGTTGACACTCGTGTGAGAAAATACAAACGGTGTTCATTTTCGTGCGGTATGGGGACATACAGCACATGTCCAAGGAATAAGATGTTCGCCTAAAGGCTCACACCTTGCCATCACAATAAGTGTTAATTTTCAGCTTATTTTAGTCCCTTTTTGCATTACAATATTATTTCCGATTGCGCATTCATTTATCTAAATCACTTATTTTTAACAGCAATATAAATTGCTCGGTGACATACGATTGATTACCTCCTAATCGTTTGTTTTCATAACATTAGTAATTACTACCAGGAGGCTCGAGGATCAGTTATCATGATCGTTTGTTATTGCAGCATTTTAATTAATTGCAATAATGCTCGTAATTTATTTATTTTATTACAGTTATGGCTCATCTGCAGCAAAAAGAAAATATAATTTCTTTTACCAACAATGATTGAAAATACATTTTGTATTGACAATTTTTCTCATAAAATAAAAATAAGTGTGTTAGCTCATCAGAAAGTGTTACTTTGTGACTTCGTATTTCACCTCTCCAAACCGTTGATGTAACATCGTGCTTGTTATGCAAATGAAATGAATCGGGCTTTAGGCCACCTTTGTGCACATATAGGCTAAACTGGGCCAGGAGAACGTCCTGAGGATGGTGAGATGATTGAGATGACACTGTCCTCCAGACACAGGATTCGAAATTCGAGCCCTGGCGGTCTGAGGCCGAGCACGCTACCTCTCGGTCACGGAGGCTCCCCACAATACTGACTTTCACACGTGGATGGGGAAGAAACATTTTTTGTTTCTTTCAAACCGCCGAGACCGGGAACCGAACCCCGAACTCTGGCGTGAAAGGCAGCGGTGCTAACCACTACCCTAGGGCCCCCGCCCGTGCTTGTTATGCAATGGTAAAGGTTAACACCGTTTTCCATATAGAGCAATTGTCAGCACATTTTAATTGGTAGGGAATTTCAACATAATTGATTAATCAAAATAATTGGTCATTAAAATAATGTAAAAAATCATTGATTCAAGTAAAATAATAAAAATTCAAATTTCAGATATCTAAAAAGACAATGAGTAGATTGTGACAATAAATGTTGACCTCAATTGTACAATATATATAATATAATTATATAAATGATAAAATTTTGTGAAATATTTCATGTATTATCTACATTTAATATTTGAAACAAATTTACAAATAAATATAATTATTATATACATCGATGTGTTTGTTATCATTTGTATGAAGATATCATTAGAATAAATTTAATTGCAACCTGAACATGCCCTAATACATGTACTATATAAGTAACACAAACCAAACGGATTCTTATGTATAACCTACATGCATTAGCTTCCGGAATTACCTTTGGTACGAGTTGACATCTAATGATGGTACGAGTTGACATCTATTAGTGGTACGAGTTGACACGAGTACGATTTGACATGAGTAGGAGTTGATATGGGGCGAGTTGACATGCGTACGAGTTGATTGTCACCCTTTTATTCTACCCACGTCAGATCGCGGACAATCTTACGCGAATCCAATTAAAAATAGCCGACTTTACCATGTTTACTTGTTATGTTTGCATTTGCAAGCAGGCTTATCCATTCTATGAATTTATCTGTTTTCTGTTGATGATTTTCATGTCATAAAATCTAGGGACGTTTTTCTTACTATTTTTTTTCCATTTTTACGGATTTTTGAAAAAATCTTTTCATAATTTCGCAAACCCCTGTTTTCCCTTCCGTGACGAATATATTATTATTTATATTATTTTTATTATTTCATCGTTATTAGTTATTTGGGTACTATCAAATTGTCATGATATTTCGTGCTCTATCAACATTGAAAAAAGTAAATTCTGGATTTTTTGTTCTGTCCAAAAGTGATTACCTAGGTAGTTGACATTGTATTGTTTGACAATGTGTTTATAGAAACCATTACACATGTGCACTGTAGGGCCCACTACAATGTAATAAAGAAACAGTAATCGGAGATTGGTTTTCAGTTTTTTTAAATTTACTCTAAAGAGGCCATTAAAATGTATTTTTCTGTTGTCGCAGATATGACGATAGCGATGATGTGGTGGATGCTTTAGAAAACATAGTTTACAAAGGAGGTAACACCAACACTTCCGGTGGTCTGCGGACAATCATGCGGAGTGTGTTGACACCAGCGGGCGGTGATCGGGAGGATGTCACCAACGTGGTGGTGATAGTCACTGATGGGGTGTCCACCAGAGACGCTCATCTCACAATCGGAGACTCCACAGATCTTAAGAGAGATAAAAACGCCGTGATTTTTGTCGTGGGTATCACAGACCAAGTCAGCAGGGAAGATCTGAGGGATATGTCGTCACCTCCCCAGGAAGAGGGCAAGAACTACTTCTTGACCACGGACTTCGACCAGCTTGACTCCATTATCGGCGCCATGATCAACCTCACGTGTACCTCTATTGCTACACAGCCCCCCACCACAACCACCACCACCACCACCACCACCGCACCACCAGTCGAAGGTAACCAGAGTGACGTGGAAAGACAAACAGCACTAGCGGCTTACTTACAAGTAAACAGTTACTGCTATTTGTCTTTGCAATAAAATCAGTTGTCTACTATTCCACGGAGTGAGGTGAACAAATCCGTAGGCTCTACCATATATCCAATCCATGGGGGTCGAAGTCCTTTATAACTGCCAAACGACGACATGCTTTCAGAGTGGGCTACTCTAAATTATAACTTCGGGTAAATGACACATAACTGTCAAATTATGACTATCTCGCTTGTCAATTCAACCTTTAACACACCTTTAAAACTTTTTTCTATGAAAACCTTGAAGGCCAAAGGTTTTAATTTGAAATCATCATAGGCCTAAATGTCTTAGTCAGCTCTTTCCGAATCATTTGAACACCTATGTTATGGGTCTACGGCCATTAGAAATATTTTACTCTTACAGTGCGGAGATCGACTTTAGTCGTCAGAATCTGACGTCCACAGACGTCAAATTCTGACGACTAAAGACGTCAGATGCTGACGACCAAAGTCGATCCCCGCGAAGGAAGGGTTAAATGAATGAAAAATAGATACAATTTTGTTTTAAGGGTTAACCCTTTAGCCGCCAAATTATTCAATCTGAATTTTCACTCACTTGAAGTTGTGTCTCGCTGACGCGATCCACAACTTCAAGTGAGTGAAAATTATTCAGATTTGACAAAATGGAGGTCAACGTTTTTCTAAATCGTGCTGACTGATGTGTAAAAATCACTTCATAATTAAGTGAAAAAACGAATATGTGCGGTACCGGCGGTTAAAGGGTTAAAGAAGCACTATCGAGTATGATTCCTGGTTTCTTTCTCTGACAATAACCCATAGTGCAGACGTGCTCTTCAATAAGAGATACTTTTATGAATGATTTGTCCCCCTTCTACTTCAAGGGACTGGCCCAGGCTGAAATCATAAAAAAATCGGTGATTTTATTTCGGGTTCTTAATATGACCATATGATGTAAGCATGTACATAGACTAGAACTGCAAATTTTTATAATTTTTGTGCTGCGCACTTACCAGTTAGACTAGATATAGAGACGAAATTCCCGCATTTCTTATTTTTGACATGGTTGTCAATAATTACAAATCAGGAATTTCGTCTCTATATCTAGCCTAACTGGTGAATGCGCAGCACAAAAATTATAAAAATTTGCAGTTCTAGTCTATGTACATGCTTACATCATATGGTCATATTAAGAACCCGAAATAAAATCACCGATTTTTTGATGATTTTAGCCCGGGCCAGTCCCTTTAAGTTGGCTATACATACTAGAAAATACCTTTTTTACATGATGATGTAAGCACGCAGTATCGATCAGCACTTTCTATGCGACTTCACTTGGACAGTTTTTGAAACGATTTGTCACACCACAAATATCGATTGTAATTGGTCATTTCAAATTACATTTTGAACACGGGGAAGCGTTTTATTATTCTGAAGCTGTGAATTGCGTGAGCAATGTAATTTTGAAATGAATTAGAAATATCGAGGAGTGCCACAACAGTTAAAAAACAGCCAAACGAGCTGTTTTTATTCCTGCTGTATATTGATTACATGATTAAAATAGTTAATAATTATACTCTTCCATCCCCTTTTCGCAGGGTGCAGCAACCAAGTGGACATGGTGTTTGTCGTGGATTCATCTGGGAGCATCAGGAGCAAGAACTTCGTGTTTGTTCGTGACTTCGTCGCCAATATGATCGGCATGTTGGCCATTGACTCCGGAAACAGCCGAGTGGGTCTCATTCAATTTTCCAGCAACGTATACCAAACCCAATACAGACTGGACAACGGCTTGAGCGGGTAAGGTGACACTTACGTGCTGACTTCTCAGATTAACACTTTCACTTATTTGATCATAAAGAAAGGGTTCTGGCAAAGGACGCTGACGTGCGTTCAACCAGATGAAAAACAGTAGTAAATATTACAATACAGAATATAGGACATAATAGATGATTGATGCCTAACAGTAATGATAAAACAAACACTTGATCATACTTTTTTAACTGTAGACCTAGTCATGTTACGAGAATGATCATGTGCTGAATGATATGGTACACAGTTTTTTAATAATTCTCATGATGATATAATCAATATGTGATATTTTTCTGAGCACCAAGGTAAATTCCCTTATTTTTATTTACCTTGAGATGTGAAGTGAAAGAAAATGCCCCGCTCTCATAATTTATCAAAATATAATATCAACTCAAATTCAACCCAGCATGCCCATATTATGACATATTTTCGTATTTTTGCTACCATGAATTTACTTTCAAATATTACATGTGGTGGAAAAATGCGCGATAGAACTGGGGGATAATATTTTTATACAGTATTTAAAAAAATAAAATGATTTAAAGTATTTACTGTAAAAGGGCACATCTGACGACTCCGAGACTGAACTATTCTGCCGTGCAGATCCAAAAGGCAGTATCTGCTTACTTTACAAGTAAGCAGGTACTGCCTTTTGTCTTTTGCCGAAAGACATTATCTACTTACTTTACAAGTGATCATATACTGCCTTTTGGATTTGCAAAGCAGAATTGCTTCGAACAATAATATGACTGTCCTCAAGATACATACTTATTATCAGTGAAATTGCAGGCGAGGTAGCGAGTTCTGAGAATGATTTACCAATACAATGCATAGATAGAATTATGACCACTCAAGAATAATTTGTCTTTTTTTGTGTGCAGAGCAGACATGCAGAATGTAGCCCGGAACATGCCTTATATCCGTGGTACAACGAACACGGCAGCCGCCCTGGATCATCTGGTGGACTTTATGTTTACCTCTAACAGAGGTGACAGGAACGATGTGCCCAACGTGGTCGTCTTCCTCACGGACGGCAATTCCAACGACAAAGACGCCACGGTGGAGGCGGCCATGAAAGTCAAGAGCGCCGGCATCCACGTCTTGGCTGTACAGGTGGGTGCACCCATATCAGAAAAAAAACGTGCACCCAATGTTGGGTTAATGTTGGGCCGGCGTTGCACATGCCGGCCCAGCAATAAACCAACATTGGCAGAAAGTCATATGTTTGTGGGACCGTCATTGTGTAGCTTCTCAGTTTATGTTAGTAGCATCTGTGTAACCAGTTGTTAAAAATAAAAAAATATGTCCTAAGGTATGTTGCAAAGTTAAACAAATTCCTAACATCATAAAAAAATTGGAAGTGGGTGGGTGGGTCCAGGGCCATCTTGGATAGAAAATAGAAAATTGGAAAACCAATAAAATCCACATAAATCGTGTCAAAGATTGTTTTTCAAAATAAAAAAAAATCGGATAGGGGGGTGGGTGGGTGGGATGAGCTCTATTCAATTTTTTTTGGGTTTTCTGGAATTTATTTAACTTTGCAAGGCCCCCAAATCGCTTGTAGACCTAAAGTTGGTCAGTTGATCAACAGTAAGCATATACCCTTCGCAACATGATTTGTACTTAGAAAAGGGATATATAGAAGTTACAAATCCAAGTGAATGATGAGTCCTTTTTCCTTATTATGGGGTGGTGGTTGTGTTTTTTCAGATGGGTTCCTGGGTGAATCCGACTGAACTAAAGGCCATAGCTAGTCATCCATGGGAGAGGAACCTGCTTGAAGTAGACGATTTTGATAGATTGGACAGGATAGAAGACCAACTAAGAGATCTCATCTGCAACAGTATGGATGTTAATATATATTTCAGCACACACTAAAATATCACGTTTGTGTGATGGTCTTAAGCATGTTAAGGTTGTGCTCTGATTAGGTGTTTATTGCTTTGTGTAATTTATCGCTGTCTCAATTTCATAATTACAAGGATAATAGTGTTCCCAGTAAACACCAAACATTTGTATAACATTTGAACAACGTCGGCACAACGTCCACATTTTCTGATTTTTACTTCAGACGTGGACGACTGCAGCAGCAACCCCTGCAGAAACGATGGAGAGTGCGTGGATGGTATTGGACGCTTCTGGTGCATATGTGAAGACAACTGGGGAGGCGTCAGATGCCAATACCGTATGTAAACGACAAACTCAGTATATATTTGATCCCGAAGCTAGGAATAGGATTGACAGAAATCAATATCTCAATCAATCCAGTGCTTGAGGTCTCAGTCAAACCGTTAGAATGGGTGTAATACTTTAACATGCCTAAGCACGAAGCTAGCAAATTACAATTTCCCCTCACATTAAGAGAATGAAGGTTTGTCAAATAGAGGTAGGCTAGATGTTTTTGAATCTCACTGATCAAAGATGTGTTGCACCCTCAAAATTAGCAAAGGATTAAGAACGTTTGTAGGCATTATATTCATTCCTCGATGGAATTTAAAAAAATGTGAGAGTCATCTACAACCGCTGCTACCTATACAATACATCTTCCATTGGGAACTAAAAGATAAATATTATTATTCAGCTTCGTGAAACCAGTAGTAAACTAGAGGGCAGTTGTGACTTTTCAAATAACAATAATGTTTGAACCAGGTTTTATGTGTTTTTGGTTGTCATTTCGAATTTTGAATTAATATGACAGATTGATTGGAATTTTGTTGCTTTTTTATTTTGGCAGCCATTTTGATTTTGAATTTTAGACCTAAAACTTCAGAAATCTGAAGTACCCAATGAGCTTCTGTACTTTCAAATTGATATATATTTTTTCGTCAATTGAAAGGACATTCAGAGGGCCCAGTAAACACATTGACTTGTCTCTCTGTTGGCTTATTGCTGTATCACTGTCTGTGACGCTGGCCCAACATCAATTACACATTGGCTCGACGTTTCGTGTTTGATGGGATTGCAACTGTTATTTTAATTGTCAAATGCAGCATTTAAAGGTTTCTACTGTCCATATGACACACGTAATGTTTGTTCAATAGTGAGCCACCCTCTACGATACTGGTGAGACATTGAAATATTAGTGGATAATTGTGTTTTAATTAATATATGTAATTTGTGCTCGAAGGGTGCTAGTCGGTGAGTCGTCCACTACACTGCAGTCATATTGATCAAGATTCTATTCATACAATTAACGGTTCTTCGTCTGACATGTACACCATTGAACCGACATCAATCCACAAAGTGATCTAGAAAATCCTGGATAAATCCGAAAGAACATGATGTATGACTTAGAAAATAGATAGCATACTTCCTTAATATGACTTAGAAAATATATAGCATACTTCCTTAATACCTCATTGTGCCAGGGTGTGAAGTTGATTAGATAAAAACTCTGAGAGAAAATTCGACTTAAGTATAATAAAAAGAGCAAGAACCGAAAAACACTCAATATGTTTAGACAAAGTTTAAATATAATGATTACTTTTACTGGAGTTTTCAATTCCATGGTGGTGCAGATGTATATTTATATCATAATCCTTTGTTATTCGTTTTGTAGTATGTTGATAAAGACTCATACTGATAGATATATATTGACGACGGTAAGTCTATGCAGACTTATGCGTCATTAAAAATGAACATATGTACAAGACACTGATAGTGATAATAGTGATAATACGACAATGAATACTTGAAATGAATGATGAGCATGTTATTTTCATCGTATAGATTGTCGCGAGCCCAGTGATGTCGTGTTCAACCTGGACGCTTCTGGTAGTATTAGAAAAGAAAACTTTGAGACGATGGTCCGATTTGCCCAAACTGTGGCCGAGGAGCTGCCAATAGATGGCGAGACTAGAGTGGGTCTGGAGACATTCGCTACTGATGCAAAGGTAGGGTACAATATCTGCAAACACAAAACAATTGTACAACATTTGTACAACGTCGGCCCAACGTCTTCGACGTTGGTCCAATATTGTACAAATGTTATACAGTTTTCATGTTTGCTGGGGTATTACTATACGATACATACGATACATTCACCCAGAATGTCGTTCACACATTATGATTTCTGGTTTGACTACGCATTTGCAGACTGCGGCCCAACAACAAACCACAATTGTTTCAACGTCTCGTGTCATCCAATATGTTTTTTTGTTTTATTTTTTATTCGCACAATAAATAGTTAAATAAAAAATAAATAATTTGGCGGTAAAAGTGTAATGCATTTTCAGCTTCACCTTGAGTAGTTCTCTTTAACAATATAATAAAATTAGACATCATTAATCTGATTTTTAATTAACTTGATTGATTGATTTGTCGAAATAACTCAACTATTTGGCTTACGAAGTGGAGTTCTGCTGTCGTCTAATATTTTTGTGGTCACGCTTTGTATTTTTTTTTTTCTACCCCAAAAAACATTTGCCAGCATCGTGTATAAACATTGCGTGCATACTTGACCTGTTGACTGACCACCGACTCGGACGAACAATTTTAATCAACATATGAAAAAGGGTATTTTTTTGATATTATGATCTGTAGCTTTTACCTTTTATCGGTTTGTATTCTTTCAGTGTTTTGACATTTATTGTAACGGTATTGTAAATTGCAAGCGTGATAATTTATGGGGCTTCATATGTCTCTTTTATGAACATACATGCTAAACTGAGCGAGGAAGGTCGAAAATCCATCGTGGGAATATACAATACTGTCTCTATCTCGATCTAAATGATTGAATTGTTTTTGTCAAGTAACAACACAAAATAACACTTAACTTCTATCAAGTAGTTTCTCTATATATTTTAAACTCTTCAGATTTACTTCTACCTCAACACACACAACAACCGTCAAGCCATCCTGAATGCCATGAGTTTACCATACTATATGGGAGGCACAACGAATGCAGCCGAATCGTTCAGTACCATGAGAGAGAATATGTTTGTCGGCAACAGAGGTAAGCAAAAACGGCATAACTTATTCGGATAAACAAGTGTTACACTATGGCGTGCAAAGCTGAAAGGCAGTATCTGTTTATTTTACAAGTAAACCGTTGACAAGAAATCATTTAAACACCAGAAAACGTGTTTCATAAATCATGTAAATACCACTGGCTGCGGATCAAGCCAATTATTCACCAGGTAACATTAAAATGAAAAACTTACAAGCTATAATTTTAACCCCTTAACTGCTAGTCACGACAATAGTCGTTTGTATTCTGTTTTTTTTTGTCCGATCATACAATCACTGTTATTTGGGAATGGAATAAGAATTTAAATATCTGGATTAGCAAATGTTTGGTCTCAAAATAAACAAATATGAGCATTTTTCACCCTCTTGATGTTGTGGGTCTCAGTAGCGAGACAAAACAGGTAGGTGACAATTTAACACCCAGAGCGCGGGGATCGACTTAAGTGGTCAGCATCTGACGCCTGTCCCCGCACTGTAAGAGTACAATTATTTTTATTGGGCGTAAACCCATAACATAGGTATTCAGATGAATCGGAAAGAGCTAACTAAGATATTTATGCAGATTTCAAGGTGAAAAAAATTCTTTGATTGCGATGTTTTTTTTTACAAATTAGTTCAGCGCATTATGGTTGAATAAGAAAACTTAGCGGGAAAAGGGTTAATGTATAATCCTTGAACAATAGGTTCAAGTAGATTCATTGTCGCATGTTAGAAAAAATATATGCTACATGTGCATGTGTAAATTTCGTTTATTATTTGATTTATTTGATTCATAACGCAGATAAGTTAAACAATAAAAGTGCTTATATGTTGAGCATGCTGAGAGACAATTATGATTTGGATGTTATCCTATTTGTAATGGTGACATCGGTGCCCGTAAAATTGACAAGAGAAGAAATAGCTGAGAAATAAGCTTACTCAAGGTGAGGCTTGTAAGACAAATCAGGGTTTTTGTGCATCATCATCAGTGTATCTTATTCACAATGGAAATTGTGTAAAAGTATCTGTTTAAAAATACATTTTAGATGGAATATGCGAAACGCGAACGTATATCATAAGCCCGATAATTGGCGCTGGCGTACGTCTGGGCCAATCAGCGGGCTGATCTTCGTATAAAATGATGTGGGTGATTGTCCACAGGTGACAGAAATGGCGTCCCAAATGTCGGGGTCACCATTACTGACGGGAAGCACCCAATGGACCCAACCAACGCCAAGAACGAGGCCCTGGAGACCAGAGAGGAAGGCATCGACATGATATCAGTGGCCATAGGTACATTCAAACAGACCAACTACCTGAGAGACATCACCAGCTTCCCCATGGACAACAATATCTTCAGCATAGACCGCATGGATGACCTGGAGGACATCGTGGAGGAGCTGAGAGATACCATCTGTAACGGTGAGTGCCACAGTGGATGGTATCTATGCGTTATGCATATAGTTTGATTCGCGATGACAGAGCTAAATATCCACACCATATAGCTGGCTTCCTTTTACCATGTATAAAATGGTATCTGGATCACCAGGTTGCCGGAGGGAGGGGGTGTCCCAGGATTCTGGGCCGCAATGCATTCTGGTTTGTTTCGCGAAACCGAAGGACTCGGTACAAAACTAACCAATCAGGATCGCGGTTGATAAGGATCAGAGTGTCCCCTCCGCGCACCAGAGCACGTGTGCTTCTCAGTCTTAGCGTCGGCAGCGACACGTGCATACTTATAGAAAGTTTACCCACCTCCTCCCGTCTTCCATCCACTATACTAATACTAATACCTTGGGATGCTTGGATATCAATTACTTCTTGATCCCCAAGTCATACCCTCGTATATCAGTCATGTCGGGGGCGGGGGCCCTAGGGTAGTGGTTAGCACCGCTGCCTTTCACGCCAGAGATCAGGGTTCGGTCAGTATTGTGGGGAGCCTCCGTGACCGAGAGGTAGCGTGCTCGGCCTCAGACCGCCAGAGCTCGAATTTCGAATCCTGTGTCTGGAGGGCAGTGTCATCTCAATCATCTCACCATCCTCAGGAGGTTCTCCTGGCCCAGTTTAGCCTATATGTGCACAAAGGTGGCCTAAAGCCCGATTCATTTTTATATCAGTCATGTCGGGATGTGGTTATGTCCTGCCTGCCTCGCGCCGGGATAAGCCACATCCCGCCATAGATATGCAGGAGTGGGGCTTGGGATCCAAGTACCCCCGTTTAAGCCAAATGTTGTGTATATAATTGTTATGGCTTTTAATAAACATGTTACTAATTGCCATGAGGTTCCATATGTGTTGTATTATTCTCTTCGGAGATCGTTTCAAAATTTGTCAATCCATACTATATATAGGCGAGGTCGTACGTGAAACGCTGAGTGCCACGATGGAACGTGAGTGCCACGATGGAACGCTGGGTGCCACAGTGGAGCGCTGAGTGCCACAGTGTAACGCCGAGTGTCACAATATAACACCGAGTGCCACAGTGGAGCGCTGAGTGCCACAGTGGAACTCTGAGTGCCACAGTGAAACTCTGAGTGTCACAGTGGAACGCTGAGTGCCACAGTGGAGCGCTGAGTGTCACTTTGGAATGCTGAGTGCCACAGTGGAGCGCTGAGTGCCAAAGTGGAGCGCTGAGTGCCACAGTGGAACCCTGAGTGCCACAGTGAAACGCTGAGTGCCACAGTGGAGCGCTGAGTGCAACAGTGGAGCGCTGAGTGCCACAGTGGAACCCTGAGTGCCACAGTGGAGCGCTGAGTGCCACAGTGGAACGCTGAGTGCCACAGTGGAGCGCTGAGTGCCACAGTGAAGCGCTGAGTGCCACAATGGAACGCCGAGTGCCACAGTGGAACGCTGAGTGCCACAGTGGAGCGCTGAGTGCCACAGTGGTGCGCTGAGTGCCACAGTGGAGCGCTGAGTGCCACAGTGGAATGCTGTGTGCCACAGTGAAGCGCTGAGTGCCACAGTGGAGCGCTGAGTGCCACAGTGGAAAGCTGAGTCCCACAGTGGAGCGCTGAGTGCCACAGTGGAAAGCTGAGTGCCACAGTGGAACGCTGAGTGCCACAGTGGGGCGCTGAGTGCCACAGTGGAAAGCTGAGTGCCACAGTGGAGCGCTGAGTGCCACAGTGGAGCGCTGAGTGCCACAGTGGAGCGCTGAGTGCCACAGTGGAGCGCTGAGTGCCACAGTGGTGCGCTGAGTGCCACAGTGGAGCGCTGAGTGCCACAGTGGTGCGCTGAGTGCCACAGTGGAGCGCTGAGTGCCACAGTGAAGCGCTGAGTGCCACAGTGAAGCGCTGAGTGCCACAGTGGAACGCTGAGTGCCACAGTGGAGCGCTGGGTGCCACAGTGGAAAGCTGAGTGCCACAGTGGAGCGTTGAGTGCCACAGTGGAAAGCTGAGTGCCACAGTGGAGCGCTGAGTGCCACAGTGGAGCGCTGAGTGCCACAGTGGAGCGCTGAGTGCCACAGTGAAGCGCTGAGTGCCACAGTGAAGCGCTGAGTGCCACAATAGAACGCTGAGTGCCACAGTGGAGCGCTGGGTGCCACAGTGGAAAGCTGAGTGCCACAGTGGAGCGTTGAGTGCCACAGTGGAAAGCTGAGTGCCACAGTGGAGCGCTGAGTGCCACAGTGGAGCGCTGAGTGCCACAGTGGAAAGCTGAGTGCCACAGTGGAGCGTTGAGTGCCACAGTGGAAAGCTGAGTGCCACAGTGGAGCGCTGAATGCCACAGTGGAGCGCTGAGTGCCACAGTGGAAAGCTGAGTGTCACAGTGGAAAGCTGAGTGTCACAGTGGAGCGCTGAGTGCCACAGTGGAAAGCTGAGTGCCACAGTGAAGCGCTGAGTGCCACAGTGGAGCTCTGAGTGCCACAGTGGAAATCTGAGTGCCACAGTGAAGCGCTGAGTGCCACAATGAAGCGCTGAGTGCCACAGTGGAGCGCTGGGTGCCACAGTGGAAAGCTGAGTGCCACAGTGGAGCGCTGAGTGCCACAGTGGAAAGCTAAGTGCCACAGTGGAAAGCTAAGTGCCACAGTGGAGCGCTGGGTGCCACAGTGGAAAGCTGAGTGCCACAGTGGAGCACTGAGTGCCACAGTGGAAAGCTGAGTGCCACAGTGGAGCGCTGAGTGCCACAGTGGAGCGCTGAGTGCCACAGTGGAAAGCTGAGTGCCACAGTGAAGCGCTGAGTGCCACAGTGAAGCGCTGAGTGCCACAGTGGAGCGCTGAGTGCCACAGTGGAAAGCTGAGTGCCACAGTGAAGCGCTGAGTGCCACAGTGAAGCGCTGTGTGCCACAGTGGAGCGCTGGGTGCCACAGTGGAAAGCTGAGTGCCACAGTGGAGCGCTGAGTGCCACAGTGGAAAGCTGAGTGCCACAGTGGAGCGCTGAGTGCCACAGTGGAGCGCTGAGTGCCACAGTGAAACGCTGAGTGCCACAGTGGAACGCTGAGTGCCACAGTGGAAAGCTGAGTGCCACAGTGGAAAGCTGAGTGCCACAGTGGAGCGCTGAGTGCCACAGTGAAATGCTGAGTGCCACAGTGGAACGCTGACTGTCATTGTGTATTTAATCCTCTTTATCTAATTTGGAATGAAGCGAGTGTAATATTTACCCACTTGAATTTGTGTCTCGCTACTGCAAGTGTGTAAAAAGTACTAGCAAGTGTACAATTTAGATCAAAATATATATCAATGTAGCAAATTCAATGATCATTCACCATCCAAATTTCCTTGTTTGAAACAAAGATGTAAAGGATAAAACGGTTATAGACGCGATAAGGACTAAAGACTTTAACCCTTTAACCGCCGGTGCCGCATATATTCAGGTTTTCATTTTTTATCAGCGCATTATGCACCACCTGTTGAACATGTTAAAGATAAAAAGTGACATCAATCGACAATATTTGAAAACAGTTGACCTCCATTTTGTCAAATCTGAATAATTTTCACTCACTTGAAGTTGTGGATCGCGTCAGCGAGACACAACTTAAAGTGGGTGAAAATTCAGATTGAATAATTTGGCGGGTAAAGGGTTAAGGTCTAACAGTAATGTACTCACGTACCGAACCTTATATGATTGTTATCACCAATAACATGGACTACTGTATGTTACAGCTGAGGATGAATGTGAATCTGATCCTTGTCGAAATGGTGGAGACTGCTTTGATGATAGGAATGGCTACCATTGTGAATGTAGGGATGATTTCACAGGCATCAACTGTGAGAGAGGTAATATTTCTCTAAGAAGATGTGATCTAAATGCTGTATTCATGTACGCTAATCTACTATTAGTTCGAAATAAGTTGATTAAATCTGGGATGCATGACAAGTTTGTTTTTCTCCAATATGACGCAGAGCTGAGATTTGCTATCAATCCGTAGGTTTGAATCGCGGGAGCCAGACATAGCTACGCACTTGACATTCAAGAAAAAAACTAATTAGTTCAATTAAATAAACGATGCATCATATTTTTTTCTAAAAACTGGTGTCTATTTTCTGCATCTAGAATGTACCGGCGAGGCGGACATCGTGTTCATGGTGGACAAATCTGGAAGCATCCGCAGCAAGCGTTTCTTGGTGGTCCAAGAATTCTTTGTCGGTCTCCTGAACCAGCTGGAGATTTGGGATGATAAGATCAGAGTTGGGGCGCTCTCATTCTCCACCAATGCCATGCTCGAATTCGATCTGAACACCTTCCAATCCAAGCACGATATCATCCAGGTAATGTAAGCGTACACGTGGTGCCTATTCTCTCTGGGAAACAATGAATGGTGTATTGTAATATTTCTATATCATGGCTAATGTTGAATCGTCCTTTACATCAATCCTCCCTAGTTGTATTCTCCAGAGAGTCATAGGTCTCGTATCGTCCCTTGGACCTGCGGTCCCGGGACGATACAAGACCCACGACCCTCAGGAGAATACAACTAAGTTACTAGTACACACAACTCTTACTAGTGCACACATTTGTTTTTTTTCTTCATAGCTGTATCAGCCGCGTGAAAACAGTTTGTATCTGGTACAATACAAACCTTGGTAAGAGATAATCTATAATTACGAGAGGACAGGTTTGGTCACTTTTCTACACACACTCAATTTTATCACTAAAATCCCCAAATTATGTTATTTTGTGACAGCTACTGAGGAAGTTGTCTTTTTGTTGTAATTTTGAAACCCTTAGTACATCGATTTGTTTTGTTGTGCCCATGTTCGAGTACTGACCATATCTGGCGAATTACTCTCATAATAGTACAAAAAAAAAATTCACATCAAATTATGTTCAATTTTGTACAATATATTTTTATTTTCTTCATTATAATTTACATTTTAAAGAAGGTTATTTTTTAGTTACATAATTGAGCATCGTTAGCAAATACACCATGATTTTCTTCGAAATATAACTCAAATAAAATAAATATTAATAAATTGATCATTAAGAATTTAGAATTTCAGGCCCTCGTAAGTATAGTGAAAGCCAGTTGTTTGTGGAAAAATGTCGGCCTAATAGCTATTTGGACCCACCAAAACATAACTTTATACTATGTACAATCTACAATAATTCAAAAGTTTTGAAAGACAATTATGATCAGGTGGAACATTAAACAAGGAGGTTTAGCAATTGTTCCATCGATTCTGTTTTGACGCTGTTTTTTTTTGTTTGTTGTCAGGGAGTGAGAAACATCCGGTACACGGGTGGCAGGACTAACATCGCCGACGGTTTGGAGCTGGCCAGAGACCTATTCCAGTCCAGCAGGGGAGACAGAGAAAACGTGCCCAACTACCTGATCATGTTCACTGACGGACAGGCCAACGAGAGACCCGATGAGACCATCCCAGAGGTACGAGGCACAAGTTTATAAAAAAAAGACATTGAGTGAACACTCCTAATGATGATAACCCATAGGGTGCTAAAGTAAAGAATTTACATTTTTACCCACCTTGAAGTTGGGTCTCGCTACAGATCAAATGTTCTTGTTTGAAGAGCTAAGAAATACTAAAGACTGCTATGGAGGTTTTGCAGCTGGTCACGTGAATAATGGTTAAGACGCCGTTGTGGGAGACAAATTTTGTTTTGTGACAATTTGATGGTTCTTATTAGTCGTTTAGCCTATATTTCAGATTTGTATACTAATAGGCCTATCTGAATATTGTAGGCTATTAATGTTGATGGTTTGTGAACTTAAATTCTAACCTAATTCTAGACAGGATGTCTCCTGTTTGGTACTGATTAATGCCAGCGCGACCACGCCATGCAAACTATTTGTGTCGCATATAGGCCATCACTAGATGTATCTCAGGAGTGAATACTTGTGTTTTCCAGGCCATCACTACACGTATCTCAGGAGTTAATACTTGTATTTTTCAGGCTATCACTACACGTATCTCAGGAGTTCACATCATCTCAGTTGGGGTGGGTAGTGTAGACACGAGAGAGCTGATGGCTATAGCCTCTGACCCCTCACCTCAAAACACATTCTCCGTGAACAGCTTCAACGACCTGGAAGACATTGCCGATGGCGTACTCATGTCTTTTTGTAATGGTAAGATCAACCTCCACTAATTGAGATATGATATGCATATGGCACTGCTTTTTGGTCGATAAAGGCTCAGATCGGTACGCCGTCGCCAGATACAGGCCGAGCCGAAGGCGAGTGCCTTTATCGACCTTTATCTGAGCCTTTATCGACCAAAAAGCAGTGCCATATGCATTTTATCGTACGACCACCCACATGTTTAACTGATAATTAAAATATTTAGACTACAATGCGTTAGTAAACGTAAATAATTCGCAACCGCAAAAAGAATTGTTGACAAGTTTTGGTCGATACAGAAAGTTATCAGTACAAGTCTCGTGGTCGATAACACCTGTGGGAGTACGATAATGTGGTGATATTCAAATTAATCAGAAAGGGGTAACTAAGCCATTTATAATATATCAAATTGAGTGCCTTTTTTTCAAATCACAGTAAAATTTATGTAGGTTTTACTACTATTCGAATGTTTTGTTTGTGATGGTTACAGATGAGGATAGCTGTGATGATGATCCTTGTGTCCGCGGCACTTGTATTGATGGACTCAACACCTACGTATGCGAATGCCCATCCAGTACTACAGGACGCAACTGTGAGAGAAGTGAGTGACTACAAAATAATAACTCAATAGTAATTACTTAACATTTCTACAGCAGCTGCGGAAAAAACCTTCCCCCTCCCAATGGAAAAACATAAAGCCACGGACCTATATATATTGATCTTGCTAAAATCACAATGTTATCATTCTTATGTTCAAATATACAACTGTAAAATATAACTACATGTAGCTACATGTAGGCCTACTACGCAGAGTTACTACACACCGATGAAATGGACACGTTTAAACATCAACATTTGCAAATGTTTGGTCTCAAATTATACCACCTGTGTTTGTATACTTCAACTGGGTGAATATTTAACCTTTTCACTACCATACATGACGGAAATTTCCGTCGTCATTCGTCAATGAACGTAGCCATAAAATGACACAAATTTTCGTCAAATATATACTACATTTATGTATTTTTCGTCATTTGAAGCTGGAAATTGCGTTAGCAATTCCAGCTTCAAATGACGAAAAATGGTATATAAAAATGGTATATCTGGATCCTGGCATGCACCCCGGCCTGGAAGTCAAAGGGTTAAATCATTTAATCTAGCGCTTTGAGGGTTAATAAATGAACTACATGCTTCGAAGCTGTGATATTGTTTTTGCCTCTTCTCATGTTTTCTTTTTCTTGGCAGGATGCAGCGAGCAAATGGATCTGGTTATCATCTTGGACTTTTCTGGAAGCGTGGATGAAGTACATGACTGGATCGTCAGCCTCACAGAACAGGTCGTCTACGGGATTGATTTCCGCCAGGATCGAGCCCGCGTTGGCATCATCACTTACTCATCAGGTGAGGAATAGATCCGCATTGTGATCCCGACGCATTGTTTAGTTTACGTATTTGAAATGTTATCAGAAAATGTACCAATACTTTATTGCTATTTCTTTTCAATTTGTTTCATTTTCACGTTGGAATTGCGGACCGCAATTCCCATATGAAAGTGAAACAAATTACCTAATTTATAATATAGGCAGCTGTCAGTCAACAATTTAGCAAGTCCATACTATGTTGAAATTTATCATTTTCTTTCAAATAACTTTATTTAAAAATATTCCATACTGGTGCATATAATATTATGATGTATACTTATTGCGCATTGGGGTCCAATATGTTGAGGCCGATCAGAGCACGCGACAAAGTAATTACACAACATATTTTCTTAAAATATTTTAAAAATAATAAATACATTTTAATGTTTCTATGGTTGAATATGAAAATCGTTTGCAATATCTTAAATTAGTTTGACTAATATGCTGCGACTAATGGAATCAAGTCATGCTCTCAGCCAATCATTATTAGACATCTGAGAACACGGGCGCAAATTCAAATATTTTAATTCTTGTCACCATTTCCACCAGAAAGTGATAATAATATACATATATAATGTACCCACATGGTATATACAAAGCGACATATATTCACTCTATGCTCAAGGAATTTGGAATTTGGATAAAAAATTGTCAGCCTTTTGAACTTGATATAAAGTAATTGTTCAAGTATTCGTAGATGACAGCACATCACACACAGTACATTGACCTGATAAGGATGTTGATCCACCATCTACGACATGGATTCAGCATTGATTCAACGCACCATATTTGATTGCAAACTGGACTAACAATATGTTTTATCATTGTCATTGCTGTTTTTCACAGACGCTCGTGTGAAATTCTACCTGGATGCGTACAGTGAACAGAAGGATGTGCTGAACGCGTTGTCTTTCGCTGAGAGTGGGGGACGCACCAACACACAAGCTGCCCTGGAGCTGGCTGCCGACGAGGTACGACTATCACTGCGAACACCAAGCGCTCAACTAATGCTGGTTTTATGTTGAGCCAGCGTCGTAGACGCTGGACCAACATTACACCAGCATTGGCTCAACGTATGTTGTTTACCATTTGAAAAAAATATACCGTACCCAGAGAGGAGAGGGTGGGGGCGGACGACACCCCCCCCCCCCCCGAGTCCCACCAGGGTTCACATTTTGAAGTCCTTCCACTTGGTGACTTCATTGGTGAACCACCTCTATTGAGGATTATCACTGGTACTACAGAGCTTATTAAAAAGTGTGTTCTCACTAATAGCAAAATTAGGTGGTTGCAGGTATCGAAAAGATCTCCATCATTGAAAACACGACTCCCCCTCACTCGCCTAAAATACAGACTGACTACGGGCCCGAGTCTGTTGTTTACTGTTTTTTTTTATTTTTATTACATGCCTTGTAATAACTATTGTATTGAATATTTAATCAATGAAAAAAAACAAAAAGTTTACCGTTTTGAAAAAAAATATACCTCCGGGTCAACTGAGAAAAGAGAGCATGGGTATTCAGGGTATTGAAGTGATGTAATTCGAAAAATTGTAGAATGGTTATTACATAAAAATTGCGAAATTCCCTGTATTCGCTTCCGTGACCCACAACTTCAAATGGGTGACAATTAATCATATTGCATTATTAATCATTTGCAAATCTTGATGTTTAAACAAACATGTCATTCTAACATTGATTATTGATAGCTTTATGAAACAAATTTAAAACGATTCTAGTGGTGATTAGCGATAACCACGGCATCATTTACATCCGTGAAAACAGATTAAATTTTCCTACAACTAAAGGGTTTTAGACGGAAAATTTCCGTGAAACTGTTTTGCCAATATGTTGCAATTTACTTTAATTTTTTAGCAACATCAAGTAATTTTCATCCTCTACAAGTCGAGAATTGCGACAGCAATTTGCGGCTTGTAGTGAATGAAGATTACAATGTTTAACTCGGGATTGAAAGGGTTAAATTCGCTGTTACAGGTGTTTATACACACAGATCGACCCAGGGTATTGACGAGAGTAATACATTATATTTTACTCTCGTAATAATAAATTATTGTCACCTTATGACATCCCGTTTTTGTCTTTGACAGCTGTTCAACTCTAGAAATGGCGACAGGAATAGCGTGGATAACAAAATTATAATAATGACCGACGGCGGAAGCAACATGGACCAAGAAAACACAATACCAGCTGCAGAAAACCTGAAGGACGAGGACGAGGCTGACGCCGAGATCTTTGTGGTGGCCGTTGGCGACAGAGTGAGTGAACCATCTGCTAACTGTGTCGGTCCAAGTATGGTAGCATACCCCCTAATTTAAATACAACTGAATAACGGCAGTGATTGGCTGATCCCGTCATGTGTCTGGCTCTCACATCGGTCGGAGGTACAATACCATACTTTGCCACGCACCTACCTGTCGTGGGCGACCACCGGTTATAAACTGTTCCGTTTTATTTTTAGTCGGAAAGATTTCACGATGGACCTAAATGTAAAAAAAACAAATTTAATGTAGATTTAATATAATTTTAAATGTTGATGCCGTCGGCCGAGCGATGAGCAGACAATCGGTGCTGTGGGGGAACCCCCCCCCCCCTCCTCGATCACCGCGTTCCCTGACAAATTAAGGGCAGCAGCTATTGCTTAAACCATGTGGTTACTTTGAGCATGCCGTCTGAGATGGTCAGTTTTTGTGATCTAATGTGTTGTATGATGTAAACAAGCTCCACATGAAAATATACATTTTGGCAGTAAAGCTTGTTTCGTCTTTTTCAGTGGTTTAACATTGTTTTATTTCATACTTTTGTATTTTTTTAATATCAGTTGGCTATTTGGCTTCAAATAAATGTAATCTTCAGAATTAACAAAATTGAAAATTATCATCCCACGGACTCCCTTTAAGTGTCATGGTTAAATCTCTAGGTTATATCCGAATATAGGCCTACTGTTTGAACATTAAACTGACATCATAGGTGTACTGTAAGAAATAAATCACAAATGCGTCATGACCGGTGAACAAAAGCTCTAAATCGTTAATGATAATATATATATTTTTCCTGTTTTTCCTCAGGTGGATATGAGTGAGATTAATGGTATGGCCTCTGGGTCCTCTCCTCCTCACATACTGAGGGTAAACAGTCAGAGTGACGCCGACGACGCCGCCGTCGAACTCCTGGAGGAGCTCTGCGGTTAACACTACGGGTGAGTGGTAAAATACACATACGTCAATTTGTACTGCCGTCCCTGATGTCACTGATGTGGACCATTATGTTTCCATTTGTTGATTATATTATCAGCCCTCACGATGCATTGAAGCATCATTTTACATCGCTGAAAACAGATTTAATTTTCCTACAACTAAGGGTTTTAGAACGAGAATTTCCATAAAACTGGTTTACCAATACGTGGTAATTTTTTTTAATTTTTAAACCACATCATGTCATCTTCATCCACTACAAGTCGGGAATTGCGGCTTGTAGTGGATGAAGATGACTATTGTAAATTCAGGATTAAAAGGGTTAATACATTGGAACTTATTCGTTTTGACAATATTGTTACATTAGCATAGCTGCTTTCAAAATCAATGATGCAATAAATTACATACAGTAACAGCATAACCATGCTTTGTGATGTATTTATGACCTTTCAGTGCAGGGACCGACTTTAGACATCAGAATCTGACGTTTGTAAACGTCAGACCGTCAGATTATGACGTCTTACGTCGATTCCTGCTCTGTAAGAATTAGACATGTATAATGGCCGTAAACCGTATACTGATGGAAGTACTTGCTTTACAGATGTTACCAGAAGAAGGCAGTGAAGAATAGCAATACATATTCTGAAAAATGTTGATAGGAAGAATGTCTGTTCATCTGTTTGTTAATTGATTCACACATTCCACGCCAAGTTATCTGTTGTCCCTCAATTTATATTTTTATATTTGCATATATAACTATGTGATACTCTGAAGTACTTGATATATAATATTCTTTAAATGACACGTCATAGCTTGGTCGCAATGTATTGTCATTTGAATACTGAATAATCTGATTTGCCGTAGCTACAAGTTATGCCGTAGCTACAAGAAGGTGGAAATTATGCAAATGGTAAAATCATAAAAATACTATTATTGGTACGATTTCATAAAAAAATACCTTTGAAATATATACTGAAGTGTCTTTAAATACTCATCGTGATTACTCAAGAGGTTATACTTTGTTATGATGCCTGCACAAAGCGATCACTGTCGCAGTATGTGTTATATAAGCAGATGCTGACTCTTACCAATAATTGTAAGTAATTACATGACAAGGAAACATATGGCATAATATATATTTTTGCAGCGATGATCATGATTGCAAAATGCATTTATGATTTACTGTGACTTACGTATGTACAATAATACAAAAAAGAAACACGTTTAAAATAGATAGAATCCAGTTCTATGATAAAACCACATAAAAGTATGATACACATTAGAGTGCGGCATTACAACAACCCAAAGACTTGATGTCTACGATGTCTTTCAGTGAAGTATATTCAGTGTCGGTTGTGTGTAGTTTGTTTGTTATTTGACTACCTGCTATATATAGAAATACTTATACACAAGGCAACTAGACTCGTATATTAGCGTATAATGTGCTTATAACATACACCAGTGAAGTAGAGATTGAGAGTAGATAGATTGTACGCACTGTTTGTTCAGAGTGCAATAAACTGGAATTGCTAGCCATTAGATATCATTTAAGAATCATCGGAGACATGCTGTATATCCGGCCATGAATTTCCGAGCTGTTTAGTAGGATTTTCTTTTGTTAGAAGCTAGGAAGGCTGACATACGTTCTAGCTGGAAATACTGAGGCAATCCCCAGCTTCTAACGGAAGAAAAATACCACGTTTCTTAATGACATATTTAATACAATATTTCATATTTTTTAATACGGTATTTATGGATTGAAGTGTATATTGGCCAGACAATATATAAACGAGCCATACCGCCACGGTGTATGAATGTAGCCAATTGTGTACATAAGACTATACAGAAGCACTTGCATTATTTAAAAAGAGAATTTGTACGTATTTTAGATGACATTATGACTAAGTGTTTTTGGAGTTTAGACTTAAGTCAACGTAATTAATTCACGGGGTTGCTGTGTAAGTTCCGTCTTGCTCAGGCTGTTGATCTCAGTTATCAAGACCTTGAACAAGGTGGACATTTCATTGCTCATTCGGGATGGGTATTCTGTTCGTCCTCTGGATATCGACATTTCATCTTACAAAAACGTGATTTTGCAAAATAATTTGAATCCATTGTAGCCACATGGTTCATGCACTTTCCTGTTCTAAGGAGGCAAATTATTTTTGCTATGATAATAGTTATTACAAAAGATGCGCATTGGACATTTTAGACTTATTGATACTTGTTTTATATCTTGTCATAACCTATTGAATGAAGGACTACTAATGTGGTGCTAGTTGACAAGTATTCCTCGTGTTAATACTGTCTGTTGTGTATATATATCACTTATAATTATGATGACTTTTTTATTACATCAATGTTTTCTACGATATCAACAATTTGTTAAACTAATACAAATCATATATTGCAATAGAAAAAAACCCGGACAAATTGCAAATGATTTAGAGTATTCATCATCATAAATTTGTTTATTCTTATCGTATCTTATCGTTGTTTATTCTTACCGTCAATTCTTTGTTACCTTATCTAGAAATTATTACGTCAATGGGTTGAGCATCATTTGGGAATATTGCTTAAGAGCCAATAGTCTTCTTTGAATGTTGATACATTGACCGTTTTCATTATGCTATTGTTAATAAAACTTTGTAAATACCTACATATCCGTTGTGTTTATTTTGTGCAATGAAACGTATCCAAAAGTAAACATCCACCCCATCAATATATGGTGATACAGGTTGATTGCCTCTTGACATTCGGTAACATATATCTAAGCTGCGAAATACTGGTTGAGAATCAAAAACCTACCCCTATTGGGGTATATCCTAACCAATCTAATAAACATGTCTGTCAAACTTTTCGCAACGGTTTCTACTGTATTTTTTCCCGTAGATACCAGATTTTGCATATTTAATTAGCTAATTTGCATATTTTCAAATTTGCCGCCAAAAAAGTAATCAGCTATGAATACCGTCCCGAAAATCATAGAAATGTGTTTTTTTTTGCCCTAAGTTCGGGTTTTAAGATCCCATAATGCCATTTTGACGACATTATTATTCTTGGGGTCATTGGCAGGTCATAGGTCACGTGACCATTGAAATACAATATCCCACCTTTACGTTTTAGCAAAAAGTGCACAAATTGACTCTTTTTTTTGGCATAAAATGATGATTCGAATGCCTGATAATATATATTTAATTTCACAGAGTTACATCTCATACACAAGACTATATTTATTAATACAAAATGGCCGTCATAATTCAAAATGGCCACCAGCCGAACCTAAAATCAAGATATCCTAGCTTCTAGATATCATATTTGAGCGATCTTAGTGTCTAGATTGGGTTTTTTGGATCAAGGAATACAATGTCAGACATCATTATACTGTCAAATGATTTTTAGAGGTTTTTGATGTCTTTTTGATCTCCATAGTTTGATATTTTGGCAAAATTGTGTTATATCATAGTTATATTTGAGTAACTTCCTCCCAGAACGAGGTTATCGTCCGCACACTGTTATGAATTTACATGCTAACATGATATAAAGTAAAACCATATATACATCACATGTATATGACAGCGATAAAAAAGGTAAATAGACATATCATTTACATTATAATGCAGCACTGTTATTTTGTAAAGTATGTAGAACTACTACCCAGGGCGTAAACATCATTTTTTCTGGAAAACTGACACGGCGTGTTGTAAAAGTTTGGGCACCTGGAATGATATGTACATATATTTAGAATCACAAACTAGGTGCACAATCTTGCAAATCGACTACTGGAAATTGGCAGGAAGCTAATAATGGCGGCCATTACCGAAAAGCTTTTACAACGCACCGTGTCAGTTTTCCAGAAAATATGATGTCTACCCCCTGGGTATAGACGGGTAGGTATATGAATATAACCACTCGAACCCCCAAAAAATTATAACAAAAGTTTTCTCAACGGTTTTCTATCCTACTGGATGTAGTGAATGACCAAAAAAAGTCTATCAAAATCTGACCCATAAAAGTTCGAGAATCCAAGATGGCCGCCATTGGCCGTGAAAATTGGTAAAACCATCCTAATTTTACAATTAAACCATGATTCTTGTTAATAATCCATTTTTTTTAAAGTTTTGGAACTCATTAGTTACAATACCATTCTGGCAGTGTTAAAAATCTAAAATGGCGGTGGGGCTAGGGGGCAGAATTCAAGGTCAAAGGTCAATTTAAAGGTAAAAGAGGATTTTTCAACAAATACCAGTGGGAACAAGTGTAATACCTTTTTTTCGTGTAATTTTGACTAGAAAATCCATTCCTTATATTATATTCATGATTCAAGGTCATTGTTTCATTGTTAAGAGGTCAACTTCAAGGTCAAGTAATCGAAAATATAATTTTTACCAGATAAAGCTAAGAACATGTGTAATATTTCATTTTCGTGTGATTTTGACTGTTAAGTCATTTTATGGCATTATGTTTGTGATTTAAGGTGACCTTCAAGGTCAATTTTAAGGTCAAATTAAGGTCAAATTCCTGACAACATTACTTATAACAAATACAAATATCTATTTTTAACTCGATAAAGTCTTCTTCGACGCCTTCCCATCGTCCTTCAACGCTTTACCGTCGCTCTTGAACGCCACCAGATTCTCTCTAACGTCTCCCAATAGTCCTTCTACACTTCCCCATCGACATTTAGCGCCTCTTCGTCATCGTTAACTCATTGCATTTGTATGCCTTTTAACGCATTTTAGGGCATACCATTTAAATGCCTCTTGGTTTCCCTTTAATGCCTCTGTGATGTCCTTAGACGCTTCCTCGGTGCCCTTTAACACTTCTATATCGCGCCTTATTTCCTACCTGTCACGTTTTATTGCAAACACAGCTCACTTTAACATCGTTTCGTCGCCCTCTATGCATCCCTTTATGCCTAGCTGTTAGCTTTTAACGCCTCTTCATCGCCCTCAAACGTCACCCCAATGCCCTTTAATGCTTTTCCATCGTCATTCAATGCTTCCTCGTTGGCCTTTAGTGCCTCTATATCGCGCCTTATTTCCTACCTGTCACGTTTTATTGCAAACACAGCTCACTTTAACATCGTTTCGTCACCCTTTATGCATCCTTTTATGCCTAGCCGTTAGCTTTTAACGCCTCTTCATCGCCCTCAAACGTCACCCCAATGCCCTTTATGCTTTTCCATCGTCATTCAATGCTTCCTCGTTGGCCTTTAGTGCCTCGCTGCCACCAGTAATGCACCCTATCATACTTAAACGAATCTTAGTCGCTCTTCTACTCTCCATTGCCTCTTAACGTTTCTTCATCACTCTTTAACGCTTTCCCATCACTATTTAACGCATCTGTATCACTCTTTAACGCTTCCTTGTCACCCTTGCATGCCTTCACATCACCATTGAACGCTTCCTCGTCGCCTTTAAATGCCTTTTTAACACACCTTTCAACACACCAGTCGCACTTCAACGCCTGTTCGTCGTCCTTCACTCCTCCACATTGCCCTTTACTGCCTCCTCATCGCCTTTTAGCGCCTCTCCAATGCCTTTTAGCGCCTATTCACCTTTAACGCTTTTCATTTGCCCTTTTTTAACGCCTCTCCGTCGTCATGCCTTCACATCGCTGTCAAACGCCTGTCCATCGTCCTTTAAAGCCTCTTCAATGCCTTCTAATTGCTATTTAACGTATCTACTCTTCCACTTGTAATGCCTTGTTATTTTCTTATACTTCACAAAGTTTTCACAAAGTTTAAAATTGATTTTTTCACCTTGAACATACTTAATCATTAATGACCTACCAGAATTAGATTATACAGTCAAAATTACACCTGAACGAGGTACTATGCGTTGTCTAATTTGTGGCAATATATGCTTTTTACCTCCCCGGAAATTTAGAGGGCTGGGGTGGCACACCAAGAGCTTTGCATTTAAGGTTACTTTTTATGTCCGGGGAGGGGTGATGGAAAAGTGTAAGCACATGTTTTAGCTTGATAAAATACCTAAAGTAAAATAAATGATTTAAACACAATGTAAATGTATTTCTTGAATTTCACTGCTTTTTCTTAATATAACTCCCAGTCAATGGATATTCGACCTTGTTCCCATAACAACTGTGGCATGTATGATCTAAAATATATATATTTGAGAAAGGCAAACATATTGCGTTTAGAAAATACAATCAAGTTAATATCCACAATATGGACCAATACTGCTGTTTTTTGTGATGTGTCACAAATATTCGATCAAATTACGTTAAAAAATGTCGGAATAACTGCTGTAGGCCTATATCCAAGAACTTTGCACAAGTTATACCTACATCACTATACAAAACATGCAGCTTGTAGTATGGTTATAGGCCTTAATTATGATATCAGGACATTGTGTCAGTGAATATTAGGGCACATACTTATAGTAGACATAAAACAACAGTTATACACTACATCATTCATAGCAATTTCCTTCTTCTAGACATTGGCGGCCATTTAACACCTCAGATTTTGATCGCTATTTTTTCTGCTTTTATTAAGTACATCCCATAGGTGACAAAGCCACTGGAAAACATTTTGTTATTATGTTTTGGGGGTTCTATTGGATGTTTGCATAAATCGACCCTCCATAAATGCAATCTTCCAGTAGGCTAGGCTAGGTCGGTTACACTAGGTCTTTATACACGAAAAATAGGTATTACACTTGGTTTCAGGGGCGGATCTAGCTTTTCACTAACGGGGAGGGGGGTTAAAACTTGACAAAGGAATACTTCACTTGGAACTCAGGGTTCGAGAAGCGTGCCCCGAGGAAATTTTTGATTTTCAAAGGCTTTCTCCTGCAATCTGAGGCATTTTGGGCACTGTTTGTCCCTCAGTGTGTAACCAGCTCGTAAGGAGTAAAAATATAAAAAATTTCGGGGGGGAGGGGTTAAACCCTCCCCCCCTCAAGCCACCCCTTGGATCCCTGGTTATAACTTATTAAAAATCATATTTTGGTCACTTGACCTTAAAATTGACGTCTTGCCATTGAAATGATATTTTTTACAGTTTGACCTTGGAATTTCCTTTTTATCTTGAACATGGTGAAGATGTCATTAAATCACCAAAATAATACCGTAAATGGATTCTCCAGTCAAAATCAGATCAAAAAGAGGTATTACACATGATGTTTGTTGACATTTGTACAAATATCTATTTAGGAATTTGACCTTTAAATTGACCTTTTAATTTCGAAGTCACCTTGAATCACAAACATAGTACCATACAATGATCTACCAGTCAAAATCCCATGAAAATGAGGTATTACACATGCTCTTAGCTTAATTTGGTAAAAATCAACTTTTCGATTACTTGACCTTGAGGTTGACCTTTTGACATTGAAGATGACCTTGAATCATTAAAATAATATAAGGAATGTATTTTCTAGTTAAAATTACCCGAACAAAAAGTATTACACTTGTTCCTATCCTTATTTGTCGAAAAATCCTAGTTTACCTTTAACTTGACCTTTGACCTTGGATTCTGCCCCCTAGTCCCACCGCCATCTTAGATTTTTGACAATGCCAGAATGTTACTGTGAATAATGAGTTCCCCAACGCTTAGAAACATGTATTATAAACAAGAATCATGGTTTAATTGTAAAAGTTTAGGCAACTTAGGATGGTTTTATCGATTTTTGCGGCCAATGGCAGCCATCTTGGATTTTCGAACTTTTATGGGTCAGATTTTTATAGACTTTTTTCTGGTCATTCATTATATCCAGTAGGATGGAAAACCGTTGAGAAACCTTTTGTTATAATTTTTTGGGGTCAGGTGGTATATCGACCCGTCTAGTAGTAGCTCTACATACTCTACAAAATAAGTGCCGTATTATAATGTAAATAATATGTCTATATACCTCTTTTATCGCTGTTATATACATGTGTTTATATGATTTTACTTTTTATACTGTTAGCATGTGAGCTCGGAGCAGTGTGTAGATGATAACCTCGTTCTGAGAGGAAGTTATTCAAATATAACTATGATATAACACAATTTTGCTAAAATATCAAACTATAGAGGTCAAAAAGACATCAAAAACCTCCAAAAAATCATTCGACAGTATAATGATGTCTGACATTGTATTCCAATCTAGACACTAAGATCGCTCAAATATGATATCTAGAAGCTAATATATCTTGATTTTAGGTTCGGCTGGCGATTTGTGCACTTTTTGCTAAAACTTAAAGATAGGGTATTGTATTTCAATGGTCACGTTACCTATGACCTGGCATTATGGGATTTCAAAACCCTAACTTGGGGCCAAAAACACATTTCAAAGATTTCTGGTGCTGTATTCATAGCCGATTACTTTTTTTTTTTTGGGGGGGGGGGCATTTTCGAGATATGCAACTTAGCTAATTAAATATGCAAAATCTCGAATGGTATCTGGCACATTTGAAATCTACGGGAAAAAATACTATAGAAACCGTTGAGAAAAGTGTGCCAGACAGTACTTTATTAGATTGGCTAGGATACATCCCTGTCCATATATCACCCAGTTAGGGAGGCATATAATATTCATATAATATGCTCATATTAGATACTGGTTTTACAAGCTGGTGCCCTCGCATTTGACTGTTCAAACATTACATGGGAAATATAGCGTATTGAGAACATGAATATATTTGTGATTTTAGTACAATAACGTGACGTTTAACCAACATATCCTGCCTTTATATATCTGTATTCGGACAAAACGCATTTCTGCTATACTAAAGAAGCAATGTTTTGACATTATAAATGCATATCATGACGCTAACGTGTCATAATGTGATATTTCAATCGAATACCCTGACATATATATCAGATCCTGGCGTTAGGTTGTCTGTATTTATAGATTATATCATGGCTAAAATTGTATTGTCCTACATATCAGCCCGACCTAGTTGTATTTTCCAGAGGGTCTTGTGTCTTGCATCGTCTCCGGACCCAGATGTAAGGGACAATACAACTTTAGCCATGATATTGTCTATTTATCTCATATCAAAATGGAACCGTCTTATTCCATCGTAAATGGCTATTATAGGCCCAGGTCATAACGCTAACTTGGCTTCTAATTTAGCCTAATTCCACTCATTTTCAAATTATTAATAATCCCATTAAGATTAGCATAGCAACAGTCTACTAGTGTACATAATTCCCCCCTCTAAATCTTCATAGCTGTATCAGCCGGGTAAAAAAAAAGATTGTATCTGGTACAATACACACCTTGGTATGAGATAAAGTATTTTATGTGTGACGTTATTACGTTATCTGACGTTTTAATTCGTCAGTTTTTTTCGAAAACTTAAAATATATAGCGGACTAAAAGTGACAGCTGTCACTCTTATTGTCTGTATGCCACATTTTATCAATTGAAAACAGATGTATATAGGTTTATTTGGCTTAGCACATTACTAAAGGACGATGTGTAAATGATATATTGTAAGTGAACATTTCGCTGTCCGAGAGTGGATTAACAACAAAACAATAACTGCTTCACAAAGGCAAACAACAATAACTGATTTACAAAGGTAAACAACGGTAACTGCTTCACAAAGGCAGACAGTAATAACTGCTTCACAAAGGCAAACAACAATAACTGCTTCACAAAGGAAAACAACAATAACTGCTTCACAAAGGCAAACAGTAATAACTACTTCACAAAGGTAAACAACAATAACTGCTTCACAAAGGCAAACAACAATAACTGATTTACAAAGGTAAACAACGGTAACTGCTTCACAAAGGCAGACAGTAATAACTGCTTCACAAAGGCAAACAACAATAACTGCTTCACAAAGGAAAACAATAATAACTGCTTCACAAAGGCAAACAGTAATAACTACTTCACAAAGGTAAACAACAATAACTGCTTCATAAAGGTAAACAGTAATAACTGCTTTACAAAGGTAAGCAACAGTAACTGCATCACAAAGGCAAACAGTAATAACTGCATCACAAAGGCAAACAACAATAACTGCTTCACAAAGTAAAATAACAATAACTGCTTCACAAAGGTAAACAACAATAACTGCTTCACAAAGGCAAACAGTAATAACTGCATCACAAAGGCAAACAACAATAACTGCTTCACAAAGGAAAATAACAATAACTGCTTCACAAAGGTAAACAACAATAACTGCTTCACAAAGGGAAACAACAATAACTACTTCACAAAGGCGAACAGTAATAACTGCTTCACAAAGGTAAACAACAAAAACCGCTTCATATAGGTAAACAGTAATAACTGCTTCACAAAGGTAAACACCAGTAACTGCATCACAAAGGAAAACAACAATAACTGCTTCACAAAGGTTAACAACAATAACTGCTTCACAAAGGCAAAAAGTAATAACTGCTTCACAAAGGCAAACAGTAATAACTGCTTCACAAAGGTAAACAACAGTAACTGCATCACAAAGGAAAACAACAATAACTGCTTCACAAAGGTTAACAACAATAACTGCTTCACAAAGGCAAAAAGTAATAACTGCTTCACAAAGCCAAACAACAATAACTGCTTCACAAAGGCAAACAGTAATAACTACTTCACAAAGGTAAACAACAATAACTGCTTCATAAAGGTAAACAGTAATAACTGCTTTACAAAGGTAAACAACAGTAACTGCATCACAAAGGCAAACAACAATAACTGCTTCACAAAGGAAAATAACAATAACTGCTTCACAAAGGTAAACAACAATAACTGCTTCACAAAGGGAAACAACAATAACTACTTCACAAAGGCGAACAGTAATAACTGCTTCACAAAGCCAAACAACAATAACTGCTTCACAAAGGAAAACAACAATAACTGCTTCACAAAGGTTAACAACAATAACTGCTTCACAAAGGCAAACAACAATAACTGCTTCACAAAGGTTAACAACAATAACTGCTTCACAAAGGCAAACAACAATAACTGCTTCACAAAGGCAAACAGTAATAACTGCTTCACAAAGGCAAACAGTAATAACTGCTTCACAAAGGCAAGCAACAATAACTGCTTCACAAAGGCAAACAACAATAAGTGCTTCACAATTGCAAACAGTAATAACTGCTTCACAAAGGTAAACAGTCATAACTGCTTCACAAAGGCAAACAACAATAACTGCTTCACGAAGGCAAACAACAATAACTGCTTCACAAAGGCAAACAGCAAAAACTGCTTCACAAAGGCAAACAACAATAACTGCTTCACAAAGGCAAACAACAATAACTACTTAACAAAAACAATAACTGTTGCACGAAGGCAAACAGTAAAGGAGGTCAGTGAATGCGCCGCTACCCCATCTGGTGATTGGCACAGAAACGTAATACAGCAATATAGTAATGGATTTAGAGAATTGTGAATTATGTCATAAATACTGCTTTAGCATAAATTTATCTAAATTGACAAATTTTGCCTGCGCCGTAATATTGTCTGGTAATTATGCTATACAGCCATTAAAATTAAAATTACGTGTACATATATAATAACATGTCAGGCTTCTTTGACGACTGTGTGGCTAAAAATATAAGATATCACATCATGTTATTTGGAAATGTTGACATGAAGTGAAACTATTCGGTCGGTGATTCGATCAGTCGTACGTGAATTGAGAATCGATGAGAAGTTTTAATATTTCACATCTCAGGGCATTATGGTTGGTGGCGGGAAACTATTCTGCCGTGTCAAGTCAAGCAGTGCATGCTGTATTCAGAAACCGTAACTAGAACCATTCTGACAATCATGAATTATTCCAGAATGGCTACTCGGTTATAATAGCTAGGTGCACACACTGCCTATTTAATAAACACAAAACATTTGTAAGACATTTGTACAGCGTCGGACCAACGCCAAAGACGTTGGGCC
>OZ024910.1:21708655-21786618 GCA_964017125.1 Flabesymbios commensalis
AATAAAAAAATGAATGAATGAATTTATGAATAAATGGGGTTTTAGGCCACTTGTTTGTACATACATTACATTAAGCTGGGTCAGCGGTACCTCCTGGGGATAGTGGGGGCTGCGGTCGAGCATTAAACATTTAATGATCCGCGTATATTGTTTTTTTATGAGTGGACATTAAGACGCATTTTTCTTTCTGTGGAAAAAATAAATACCGAGAGAGATGGACAATCACAAGCTAAATATAACGTTTTACTGTAGTCATTTCTAATAGTCATTGATTACAATATTTCTGACAATGCAGCGCATCAGGCTCATTTAGACGACTCTTGCCATGTTTCATATTCCCCTCACGATGCATTCAAGCATCATTTTACATCATTGAGAACAGACTTGATTTTCTTACAACTAAGGGTTTCAGAAGATAAATTCCCATGAAACTGTTCTACGAATACATGTTAATTTTCTTTGATTTATCACCCACTTCCAGTCATCTTCATCCACTACAAGCCGAGAATTGCGACAGCAATTCTCGGCTTGTAGTGGATGAAGATGACAATATAAAGTCAGGCTTCAAAGGGTTAAGTAACCACCAGAAGAGGTACATTATCAAATTTAATTTTCACCCATATTTTTACTCATATCTATATAATTATTGTTTAAACCCCCATTTCATTCCCAATAACTGCTATTCAATCTTCTAATTAAACGGACTAAAAACGACCACAGTCGTGCTATACTTAGGGGTTTTATTTGTGTAATACTATGTGAATTTTGTGCCATGAATTCCAGAGATTACTGGGCAATGCGAGCGCACCTAAGAAGATCATCCTGTACACCTATATGAAAGGGGGCTCCACCTTCCTAGGCTCACTGTTTGACAAAGATCCTCAGAGCATCTACTGGTACGAGAGCTTAGGCGGATTCTACCAGCAATATTACTACGCACACAATGATGTGTATTCCATCCAGTTTGACACAAAGAATAATTACGCCATCAGGTTTGTAATCTATATTGTGCAGGTGCAGCCATCGACTGGCGATTAGCTATAATTTGCTGAGCACGAGTGGCCGATCCAATGTTGAGTTATTTCTGAGCCAGCGTGGTGGACTGTATTGATACGACATTGGTTCAATGCCTCGTGCTGGCTAGAAATTGTTGATAATGATCTCAAAAGCAAAGAGTTTTTGTCAGATTTTTTTTAAATTTACCGATAAATTTATTTTAACTAATACTAAATTTAGATGACGGTGATACCAAGTTAGTATTATAAGGACAGTAAAATATGGCATATTTTTAGTAGAACTGACTGTATCAGTTCTTAGCTCTTTTAGCGCGGGGACCTCTATAGACATCTGCATCTGACGTCTTTAGCCGTCAGATTCTGACGTCTAAAGACGATCCCCACACTGAAAGAATTGTAACATTTATAATGGCCGCAGACCAATAGCAATGTGTATTTAAATTAACCGCGAAGACATTTATGGTTATTTCAAAATAGTCTCGATGGTTTATACAAAACTATTTCAGCATTGTAAAGGTGATCTATCACCCCTTATATAGTATGAATACATTTGTGACAAATAAATCAAAGTTGCCACAAGATTGGGCACAAGTGTTTCCTTATATGGGGTGACTCTCTGAGAGGGTCACATGATAGCCAATCACCCCCATATATGGGGTGATTGGCTATCATGTGACCCTCTGAGAGGGTCACATGATAGCCAATCACCCCATATAAGGACATAATTATTCATACCATATAAGGGGTGATAGGTCACCTTTAAAGGGCTACTGTTCTAATCACGTCTATAGCCGTGTACTTTTTCTTGGTGTTTCGAGCTGACGATAGTCAATGCGTTTTTTAGATTGTTTTTAAAACATGTTAAATATAACAAGTATTAGTCTTTTCTTCTTTGTTCATACTCTCACTCTGTAATTAATCGGTTTCTACGCTTTCCAGAGGTTTTTTTGCTATATACCGTTGCTATTTTATCTGTGGTTTTGGTGCGGGAAACTTAAAAATATCACGATGATGCTGTTTAACTGTATGTTTTTTTTTTAAATTTCTGATGCATATTTTATTTAATCTGTGCTTGTTACAGATTATAATGTCGTTTGATTTTAAGTTAACTTAGCCTTTACATGTATGTTTGTCCTTCAAAAAAGTAAATTATGAATGAGAAGTGTGCATTGCATTTGCCAGATTGGCATATTATGTTGATTGAAGTTGCTCATATATAGCTAATGTTTAACCACTTCCAATTCTGGTTCGCTGTGGCGAGATATAATTTGAAGTGGGTACAAATTTAAATCCTATAATCTAGCGCTTTAACCCTTTAACCACCGGTGCCGCATATATTCGGGTTTTCATTTTTTATTAGCACATTAAGTACCACATTTTCAATATGTTAAAGATAAAATGTGAAATCAACCAGCAAGATTTGAAAAGAATTGACCTCCATTTTGTCAATTCTGAATAATTGTCACTCACTTGAAGTTGTGGATCGCGTCAGCGAGACACAACTTCAAGTGGGTGAAAATTCCAGTTGAATAATTTGGCGGTTAATGGGTTAAAAGCTAATAATTATTATAAACATCAGTTGTTATTATTTCAGAATAATAAACACAGAGGAGAGAGCAGCAATGGTGTCATATCTGCGGAATACTCTAAATTGTGATATTACGGACATGTATCCACTAGGTCTACACTTGGCGTTTCTAGCTAGGAGTCCAACCACCAGATATTTGCTCAGCTGTATGCCATTTCACAGGACACCCTGCCATATGAAAGTGGAAGAATGTAGTGCTGTGTCGCTGAATGCAAGATTCCACCAGAGGTGCCCCAATTTATTACACGAAGCACAAAGCTGCTGGCGTGAAGACCACACTGGTGTAATAAACTGTTCCTTGGCGTCCGAAATGAGAAACTGTTTTGGCAATAAATTATCTTCACAACTTGTCTGCATCAACAATTTTGAGGACACATGTAGTTCTGACTACAAGATTAGAGCGACTAAAGTCCATCGCCTCAGCATGCAGGCTGTGGAAGACGTCATTCGGAAGATTCCAGATGTTTACATAGTGTTCTACATTCGGGATCCTCGCGGTATTTGGCTTTCTAGAATAAAGGCAGGAAGAGATCTTCCAATCAGTGCACTTTGTAACCAGATGCTCATCGATTACAAAATCTACGAACAACTGCATAACAAATACCCAGACGTGTTTATCAAAGTGAAGTATGAAGACCTGGCAGAGAATCCTGTGGAAACATCCCAACAAATATACCATCACTTTGATGAGAAGTTACCTCAAAGCGTAAAACAGTACATGGAGTCCATTACACATAGTAGACATTACGCAAAAGAAGAGCCATATAGTATCATACGCCTTAACTCGAACAAGACAGCTAATGCATGGAGGATTAAAATGACAAAAACACAGCGTTTAGCAGCAGAAAAAGGTTGTTACGAATATTTACTGAGAGTAGGTTATAAATTATAATGTAGCTTCCAATATATATGAATGTGAATGTAATTATAATTATTGTGCCCTGTAATATATATACCACAAAAAATCATCTGAGAATATATGTAGGGGTTCATCGTGTTCCATAATTTTAACAGAAAATATATAAATTTAGGAAGGAATATATGAATATAAATCACAGCTGGTTCAATAGCAGTTGCACATTCGTTGCACAAAGTCAAACAGCAATAGCTGCTTTCTTGGCAAATAAGTAGCTAGGGCCTACTGCTGTTCGCCGTTGTATGCCAGATTATTACTGGGGTATATTTGTCACAATACATCTTTAAATAATGTGCTCTGATATACAAAAATCATCGAAGATCACCCGAGACGCCGAGAAAGAAAACTAATTATCTTGGTGTGTTAAATTGACATAAGCTTTAAAATCGTACCGACATGGTCAAAATAATAACCACAACAGTTTCGGTCGATCGGTAGTCTGACAAAATAATCAAACACTAAACTGCTCAACACGTTATCAGAGTTATAATGTTACCGTATATATACTGCGTTCTTAACTGTGATCTTGACAGTTATGAATAAACAATACATTTGATAAACAATTATTGTTTGTATCTATAGAATTTAAAATAAATGTATAGAGGCTAATAGTGGTGCATGCATTCCTGAAAATTCAGCAGCATTCAGTCGATGTAGCAGGTAGTAGCATATACCTACTATGGATTAGGTACTTACATTAAAAACCTGATTAACATGTACCTGAGAAATAAAAATAATATTTTTTTTCTTTGGAACGTTTTATGTCCAAAGCTAGTGTAATTTAAGAGTATATGAAATGCAAACCACCCTTTTCACAGCTAGTATGGGTGTTAGGCAAGGATAAAGATCATCATCACTTTCTTACTATTTACTATTTAACTAATGCAGAAAATATATCCCTGTCTGCATTGGTAGCCTACTTGTCTTAAGTTTGGTCTTAAAATACTCGATAACAAAGACGTTTGTTTCATATGCAGATCATATGGCTGTTGTTATTAAAACTGTAACCATTAGATACATCCTTAAAACTCTTTAACGCATGTTCGTAGTTGATGAAAGTGAAGGTCATTATTATTACAACAAGTTATTGATTTGCTGCAAACGTAAAATTAACTGTCACCAGCCTATTTTCACATATGAGGACAAATAACTCAAAATGACACAAAATAAAATGTGGGTAGTTTTTCATAGGGATGACGACGGGCATCATATAGTCAAATTTTTTTTTTTTAATTTTGCAAGCTTTTTAACATTTAACGCTTAACTGTACTGTCTATAGTTGTCCATTAAAAAAAAACTAGATTGTAATATCAGTGGTGTAAGCTTGTATCAGTTAAATGTTATGCATTAGAAAAAATCTTCCCTGGATCCAAAACATTTTATCTGTCAAAACTAAAATACGTATTAATTGAACCACAAATGTAAATATTTACAGACGTGGTACAGAGTCTCCTTTAATCCATAAGGTCAACCCGGTAGAACCTACGACAATATTCCAAGTAGGAAGAGATCCGGATAACAGCTCAGTTTTTTCCCTTAAATTAGTCACAATACAAGTTACGAACAATTTACGAACGTAACAGAACTGTTCACAAATAAACGCTGGAATATTCCAGTCATATGACAAAAAAAAATGTTATTTAGCGTGCTTGGCAAGATAAACACTAGATTGAATACGTACATTATATAAAACAAACTGACAGACCGAAGGTTGGCTTTGTGTTCGTGATATACTTTTCCTTATATAGGCCTACATCATATATGGTTGTTCTGTCAATTTTCAGACATTTCTTGGCGTCTGTCTAACGTCATCGACGTCGAGCAAGCGGTGATTAGCGTCTTGCATTTTGGGAATAGAACTGCTATTGTTTTCAAATAAAACAGTGTGGTCACTGTCATTGCGAATTCCATCGAGAGAGGTGATTGTCTGTGTGTTGCGTTGGGGACGTTTTCGTCCCGTGCTTCTAGAAGTAAGATTAAGGCAATAAAATATACATTTATACTGAGAAGATTACGAAGTTCAAGTCTTTTAAGTTAATTAATAATTATACTGTTTTTTTACGCATTAAATTTGTGTCATATACCAGATCATATGCTGCAATACTACAATACTGTAATACGTTTACCGTAGGAAATATATCGAATTCAAAGAATCACTTTGTTCCATGGACGCAAGTCATTACTAATGTAAAACTGAACATTTATAAGACGATACAAACACAATACAGGGGGATATAAAAGATTTGTTGTACTTTTAAGATATAACGGGATATTTTGGTCAAGGGTAAGGTTAAAAACAATCTTGCATATTATCAAAGCAGTTGAAAAAAATGTTGAAATAATTAAAAAGACTTGCATAGTACCACTAGTGATAGGTCATAATTTATTGTTTTTGTCTTATCAATATTTTATAGTTCACATTATCTCTTTTAAAATATCAACCGTTAAATTATCCCATTGAAATATTGACCCACTTAAAATTGTATATTGCTGTCGCAACCCACAACTTCAAGTGAGAGAAAAATTAAAATACATGTATCTATCTATTTTGATTTGAGAAAAAACATTTACAATTATTTCTCATTAAGCAGAGTTTAACCTGATACACTAACAGATAGATTAAAAACGATAATACTATTGATAACGTTCAAAGGGTTAATTCATCCCATCATACCAGCAAACACAAAACATTTGTATAACATTTGTACAATGCTGGACCAACGTCGAAGAGATGCTGCTTACCTCATTTGACTTGTAAACGGCGCCTTTTCTAAATTTGGATATTTACTGTAATTCGTGACATGGTTATAAGTGTAATTTCACGGTTGATCACAAGTGAGGAAGTACCACCTTCAGTCCGCCCATCCATACGTTCCACAAGAAGCAGTCAGTTTAGAGCCAGCTGGTCAATAGCAGGATCGACAAATAAGAAAGCAGGCGAACGTATGCTCGATTGTGAAAAACATTGTTTTCAGACGAGGCGTTTTAAATGAATTTGGTAGTACATTGAAAAGGCGTATTTAATTTAAAAAAACACATCTGTTGGTAAGTACATTTTGTATCTTATATTTTCAACAGTATCTAGTAAATTTTAACACTATGGAACCTATGTATATTTCAATTTAGATTTATTTACATGATTTAATCAGCTGTCACATTGATGATCAAATTGTCAATAGTCCATCGACAAATATGTGGTTTACATTAAATATTTCTCAGTGGACCTAAATTGTTAAACACAATTATTTAGAAAAATATTATGCCAGATATTAAAAAAAAAATTGAAAACGTAACAAGTGTGTTATGTGCTTGCACTCGAAATTCATTGACATTTATATTTAGGTTAATGCTATACTGTACGTACTTATTTCCAATTGGTTTTAGTCCTTACATTACTTGCTAAGGTAATGATAGCATTATTGATTTACAGTGATTTTATCAAAATGGCAATATATGCATGGCATACATCGCTGACTTGTCTCATGGTAGTCTTTATGGTTTGTCTTGTGGGCGGACAACAAAGAACAAAATGTGAGTATATAAATAATACAGTTTATAGTAATACTAATGGCCATAAAAATAAACGTCTTACGTCTGATATGGTATAAATAAGACGACAATATCATTCCTAGGAGTGGAGTAAAACATAGCCTACAACATACAACATACGACACTTTTTCTGACTGGGGATAAATTATAAAATACTTTTGCTATGAGTGGAGGGAATACTATCATTGAATAAATCACTGAACTCTGTAGAAAAGTTGTTCCGAATTCGTTTGTTTTTAGGCCCCTTTTTTAGACTTATTAAATATACTCATATGCAATCCTCTAAATAAAAAAATTAAAAATGTTTCACGATACTTAGTCCTTTCAGTTCGGGGACCGAATTTAGACGTCAGAATCTGACGTCTATAAATGTTAGAATCTTACGTCTATAGTCGATCCCCACACCAAAAGAGTGCGATATTTATAATGGCCGTAGATAGGTATAACATAGGTATAGCATATGTATAACATATAGGTAATAAAAAAAGCTAAGGAAGACATTAACGATGATTTAAAAACGAAACAAAACATTTGGTCTCTATTATTTTATAAAACCCTAGCTCTTCAAGAGTTAATGACAGGGAGGAGAAGAACATCATTCTGTGGTGGTATTTCTCAGACCCAATGCCATTTATTACATGTAGTGGGCACTCTCTGTGAAACTACGTTAATATTATATCCCATACAGGTCCTATAGACTTGTCTTTTGTGATAGACTCTTCTGGGAGTATTTGTGACAATGATAAAACCAGAACATCTGTGAGGGTGGATGGCAAATCCAGAACGACTTGTGACAACTGGAAACTTGTCCTTTCCTTCGCTGCCAGCATTGTGGACAAGCTGGAAGTGGGGGACGACAGTACATTGGTGTCTGCCGTCAGATTCTCGAACAGAGCAACTCTACTCTTTGACTTCAAAGAGTAAGTAACTTTATTATTAACATAGAAAGTTATGTGTTATATGCCAATCATATGAGCTCATAATAACTGATAAATATATTATTATAATACTAGATATCAAATCTGGAAATAGGCAAATAACAATTTTATGTTAAAAAAATTGGCTGGGGAGTAGAAGTACATGCATTTGATTTATCTTTTAATATTTTAATGTCAGTAAACAACAGTTGTTTCGGTACTGTGGCACATCTTTATTACAGATCGAGCAATACATATCTCAAAATCATTTTTCAGTTTAAATAATAAGTGGATGCGTCAAAACACGCAATACGAACATTAATCGCATTGTTCACCTAATATAATTACATAGATAATTTCAGATCAAGGTTAAATTTCACACCGATGATGCGTGTTAAATGGGATAGAAGCTCGGTAGAGCGGCATGTACCGATAGACACAGCTCACCCCGGTGTGTCACAAAAGGGACTTTTTTCTTTATTCTCGTGTTAAAAGAACAATTACAATAACAAATTAAGTGAGCAACGTTTCTATGTCATCCTTATGTCACCTGTATAATTCATGATCGCTACAAGTAGCGATCACAGTAGCGATCACTACATGTAGCGATCATGAATTATGCAGATAGCATACGGATAGGGAACATTATAATGGTTAGAAAACCCATTGTTTTTTAATACAAAGCGAAAATTTACGTGCAATGTTGTGTACCAGGTATGACGACAACCAGGATATCCAGGATACATTGCAAGCTGTCATTTATACTGGAGGGAATACCAACACTTCCGGTGGACTACGAGTGACCAGAGAATCCGTGTATACAGTATCTGCGGGTAAGTAATAAAACACATTCCTAACAGGGATTTGGGATGATTTCAGTTTCCAATCTGCAAAAATAGTACAGAATATTATCATTATATTATGATTCTTCAAATATGTTACACTACAAGCGAGTAAGTAATGAAACACATTTTTAACGGGATCCTAACGGGAATTTGGGATGATTTCAGTTACGAATCTGCAAAAATCGTACAGAATTATTATATGATTCTTCAAATCTATTACACTAGTATACAAGAGCGGGACATGTGTGTGCGTGTGTTATAGTTATGTAGACCACCTTTCCATTGAAAGATCAATTTCATATATTTTGCACAAGCATATACCTTGACCTAGAAGGTGTCCAATGGACATTTAAGTTTTAATTATCCGATGATTTCCCGTAATTAGGGCCCACAAATTTTCAGTATGGACCCAGCAAACATTATACGGGGGACGCGATGATTGTCATGTGGGCCACAATAAAATGTTTGGCGTGTGGTCTAGTAGAGCGAACATTATGTGAACGACAGGCTATCTAGTATTTATAAGAGCTGTGTTGTGGCGTTCTAACATGCTAACATAAAAACATAATATTAGAGCAGTTATAAATCGATCACAGTCTTTTAATATATCATATTGAAACAATTGAAAATATCTTGACAAGAGTCGCAGACGTTCGACCAACATCGGATCAATATTAGGCCAACAACTCTTGGTTGTGGAGCTGCAGCTCTGTGTCGCATTCCCACAGATATTAGTATAGGGTCATATGTCAGTAAATGTGGTTCCGTGGGAATTGCATGTTAATTCTTGACACCCATGTTCAATTGGAAGAACAATTAATACTGAACAAAATAAAATAGGGTGTCATTTTTTTCTGAAGCTCTAAAGGTCATTTCCGGGGTCTTAAAGGTCATGAACCTAAAAACACACAGGATTTATAAAATCGTTTGTATTTCAAGGTAACATAGTCGTGTAATATAGCAAATTAAAGGAAATTGGCACGAAACATCAAAATTCATAATTGACAAATATTCTGAAACTTTAAATGTCATTTCCGGTCTCTTGAAGGTCATAACCCTAAACACACATAGTCCATAGGCCAGAATGAGTCACCGTGCACGCCCCCCCCCCCACTACTCACCCACACCAATTTTGTTTTAAGCTTTGATATGTCCAATCATGAAATGAGATGTCACCAGCAAAAACATAGGGACTAAATATATATTTTGTTCGCTTATGTGGGGGTACCCAAACCTGTCTAAAATTAGGGGGTAGGGTCACGCAAACGTTTGTCGTCGCAGTTCTAGCTTATCAATCTACACATGCAATATACCATATAAAAGATAACTAAATTTCCGTTTTACTGATGTATTGCATGATTGCGGAATAAACAGTTATCTCCATACATACGTTTAAACACATTTTTTTATTACAAATAATCGACAACAAAACAAACTGGTAAACATGGTCAATGGAAACGACCCAATAAAACATAATTATTGGCCATATATATATTTGACCTATGTTTTCTAAACCCAGATATGTATATCCTTAAAACTGAGTTGTATTTATATTTGTACATTGCATCTATATTTTTCAATGAAAGAATATTGCAGACTTTTTTTGAAAATGTGTGTATTTATCCTGAGTTGAAATATGAAACATTGAACTTTGCTCTGTATTTAAGTCTATATTTTTCTCCCGCTTGTTTTTACATAATTTGTGTGTGCTGAATTTGAATCTGTCGGATAAAATTATATATTTGGTGTCCTTCACCTTTAAATATGCAAAACAAAAATGGCCGCCAAAACCACATCTTTTCTATATTTTTGTTGCAAATTCTTGCACGATTTTTGGCTTCTGCATGATTTTGAGTTGATAAATTTATGTCTCATGTTTTGCGACCAAAATTAAACTTTTGATGACCCTCAAATTCAAAATAGTCACCGCCAACACAGAAATAAAAGCGTTTTTTTTATGCACCTGAACTATAATATTATAAACAATATTTGTTTATTGGAAATCTAAAAAATAGACTACGTAATACGGCACAATAGGTTGCAAGGCATTCGAAACTGTGTTTAAGTACAGTATATTCTAACATGCTTTGATGTGCTTAGTATTTATAATGACATCATTATTTTAATGGTAAATATTCAAAATGACGTCAATCTTGGATTTTATGACAAACTATAGGTCAGACGATGAACAATAAACACGAAAAATGTTTGTTTCGGTCCCCAAGTCACACAAAATCATTAAATTAAGCAATTCCGAGCCACAAATAAAAAAAAGTTTTATTTACATTTTGATAGCCATTTTGTTTCTTGTTTATATAAAGGTAAATTTCGCGGCCATTTTAGATTTTTTCTTTCAAATTTACTTGTCACCAACGTTTAGTCCTAATCCACTGTGTTACCACAAATACGTCATATTATTGTCAACATGTTCAGCAGTATACTTATAGTAACACTAAATACATAAAAAATGGGGTATGTCTTGGATCTAAAGGTCAAATAAAGCTCTTTTTTTCCAAAGACACAAGAAAAAATTTCAATTAAAAAACCCCATAAATTGTGCGTTTATGTGCGACAAACTATAGAAAATATGGGGTTATCTTAACATTTTGGTGGCCATTTTGTGTTTTGCTAATTTGTATGTGAAGGTCTCCAAATATAGAACGTTATGCGACAGATTCACATTCAGCACACGCTAATTATGTAAAAACAAGTGAATACAAAATTAAACACCAGGCTAAAAATACTTATTTTAATGAAAGGCTGCAATATTCTTCAAATAAGAAATATGTGTGACATTTATAAATATAAATAACGCACATTTTTAAGCATACATATATATTGGTTCAGGAAACATAGGCCGCATATGGATATGTTCAATAACTATCATTTATTTTGTTGTTTCAATGACCATGTTGACTAGTTTGTTTTGCTGTTCATTCTGATTATTCTATACTAAAAAACATATTTGAGCGTATGTGGAGAGACGAATATTTACTCTACTGCAATGGGTGATGTATTGATAGAACGTGAATTTAATTATCTGTTATATGATATATTGTATATGCAAATTAGTTAATCAGAACATCAACGACAGACGCTTACGTAACCCTACTCACTCATTCCAGACAGGTTTGGGGGTACCCCATAAAAGCGGTCAAAATGTAAAGTTCGACCCTATTTTTTTACTGGTAACATCTCATTTCATGTTTTGGACATATACAGCTTTTAAAAAATTGGTGTGGGTGAGTAGCGGGGGGAGGGGGTGACCGAATCCGTCCTATGGACTAATAGGTATATTTGCAGTTGTTGACCCCAAAATGACCTCTAGTGGGCAGAAAATATTATTTCAATTTTTTTCAAATTTGATGATATTTCCTTAATGATTTTGGTCATTTTGATGTTTTACTCGACTAGTAAGACATGTGTTTAGATAAATAAATAAATTAATGAAATCTAGGATTCATGACCTCTAGGGATCGAAAAATGAGATTAAGATGACTTAAAAAAATGACACCCTATTTTTTTTGAATCAGCATAAAATTCTGAACAAGATAAACGTAGCTGGCAAGAATTAACATGAGATTCCCACGGGATTACATAAGACCCTACACTATATGGGGGAATTTTCCATCCATGTAAAATTGGGATTGCTTCAACAGTACTCATTGTAATAATACTGTTTGTTATTATGTTTAACTTTGCATAGCATTATGTATCAATATGCGTCAAATTCGATAGATTTCAACCAATGTTTTCGCTGTGAATTTCCTTTGAAATAGCATTATTAGTTCAGACATATAATAGGATAGTTAGCAAATGGCCGAACAAGTTTTCACATAATTCCCAGAAAACAAAGATATTGATGCTATCCATCTTCTACGACGCTGACCCAGCACCAAACTAACATTGATTTACCGTCTCGTGTTGTTTGGAATTTCCGCGTGGTTTCAGGTGACCGGAGTGACGTCATTAACGTGGCTGTGATCATCGCGGACGGGAAGTCAACCCGGGATCAGAACCTGACGATCCCGGAGGCCAAGTCCCTGCGAGAGGATAAAGACGTCAGTGTGTACGTGGTGGGGGTGACAGACCAGATAGACGAGGCAGAGCTCAGGGCTATATCCTCTCACCCACAGCAAGAGGTACGTGCAAAAACGAACCAGTGATGAACCCATCTGTACAAACAAATAATAGAACTAGAAGAGTGTAGTTTATTGTAAAAAAAACTGGAGATGTCTCCCCTCCAGCAGAATAATCATAAAGGTTGATAGCTAATAGATCTAGTGTCAATAGCTTTTGTGATTAATGTTGATAAATGGCTCCTTTGGAGAGTAGAGACGATGTATTTTGATGTGGGGGAACCCGTTTTTTTATATCTACAGTAACTAAATCGTCTTTGGGCTAAATCAACAGTTTTAATATCTTTACACCCAGCGATGTGCGAAACATTATGTGGCTTGTCAACACTAGCGGCGGGTCTGGCTGTGCATAATGCTGGCGGCGAGTACGAGCCGAAACCGACCCAATGTCTGTTAAATGTTGGCCCAGCGTCGCCGGTGCTGGCCAATATCCATTCAGCCCTAGTCATTAGTTTATGCTGGCGGTACCGGCAAGCTGGCGGTACCGGCACAATGCTTTGAATCGAAGCTGGTTTAATGTTGGCCCGCCGTCTGTGATGCTGGCCCACATTCAGCATGGCGCCAAACACGACACGGTAGCCCAATGCTGGGCTAATGTTGGTTCAGCATCGTAGACGGTGGGCCAAAATTAGCTCAGCATTGAGTCAATGTCTCGTATTTGACCGCCTGCACGATAGAAAGCGCTAGAGAAATAAATGGGACACTCACAGACACAGACTCACAGAATGAGACAGACTGAGCGGACAGAGGTAAAGCAACATGTCCCCACCTCTGTGTACAGAGGGGAGACATAAAGAGAATGGCTCGCTGGGGTATAAACGTACCAAGGCCAGCTGGGCCCGTGTCTCGAACAAGTTACGATATATCGTAGGGTTTGGTTTGGTTGAGATGGCCATCTCTACCAATCCGCCAAATCTCGGCCACAAGTTCGACGAAGGTTGGCTTACCGTCTACGACCCACATTAGTCCAGCGTAGTGTCATCGCATACTGTTGTCTGGGTGTGGCTGATACAGCTAATGAGATTGCAAGAATAGTAATCATTTTTAAAGTAATTTAACTGAGGCAAATAATAATAAAACATGTAAACGCTCTTTATGCATACAAAAGTAAAATATTATATCTCTCCTTGGTTACATTCTTATCATATTTTTAGAATAGTAAGTATTAGCTTTAGTTCATGTGCACGGTCTATGTTGAGTCTAACTTCAGAAACGAGTTCCCCACCCCAAATTAGTCAAATGAAGTTTACCACACAATATTAAACCTAATAAACATAACACGCAAGTTTCTGCATGACTTCCAGGGGCAAAACTACTTCAAACAGGCCAGCTTTCAGCAGCTTGATGTGATCGTGGAGAAACTGGTAGATTTGGCGTGTGCTCATGGACCCGAACCCGACACCACCACCACAACGACCAGACGCCCTCCAAGCACCACCAGATCAACCAGACCCACATCACGAACCACAGGTAATACATGTTCTTTGTAGAACAGATAAGCGTTTTGACATCAAGATTTGCAAATGTTTGGTCTCGAATTAGCGACACAATTGTGCCAAATCATAATTTTTATTTTGGCTCTTTGATATGCCCATAATATGTCAACATGTGCAGAGACTAGAATTGCGTACGTTCTTTTGGGTTGCGCATTTACCAGATTTAATTTTAGACATAAGAAATACAGGAATAACTGATAACTGGGGCTTTTCGGTACATTTGCTACTTTGCCACAGCAAACCCAAAAAGGAATCTTACTTACGGTTTACGCAATTCTAGTTAATTTTTCGTTAACTTCAATTTGTGGGTCGCGGTATGGAGACATAATTTTAGTGGGTGAAAATTTAAATGTTTTTTTAATTCAAATGGGAACATTGCAGTCAATTAACATATTATAATCCCCGCATGTTCATTTTCTACTTCTTCTCGTTTGAGTTTGGCCTTTTTCAGGTGCATTATTAATGCTTGATTTTGCCTTTTTTGACTAAAATCTAATATAAGTTATTTCAATAATAAAAAAATATTTAATAATTTGACAATATTTTTATTTATTTGTATCCAGATTTCCAGGTTAAAATGAATAAAATAAACTAAGTTTGAAACGAAATACTTCGAAAGACTAAATTATCTGAATGCATTTTTAACTATGCTCTGCTGGGCAATTAGAACAGTGACTTTTGGATGTTTTTATCAACATATACGGTTGTTGGAGCCGTGCGCTATCGTCACCTTGGTATTAGGGAGTCATAGGTGCCGTAATTTTACGATTCTTTTATACCAAGGTGACGTAATGTAAGGCAGGGCAGATCAAGGGTTAATGTGCGGTATCTGGAAATAAATTGTGTGCTAATGCCCACCGCTCTTCAAAGCCAAAAGACAGATCCGCTTACTTGTAAAGCAAGCATATATTGTCTTTTAACTTTGCAGGGCAGTACAACATCGTATGTACACGTTGTTCTTTATGACAATGCCAATGACAACCCACTATAGAGCACAATGTTTATGTGGCCTCGGAACTGGAGTGGGCTTTGTTTTGGGAGGCGTCGTATAATTAATTGTCAGCACAGCACCTGTAATTCTGTCTGGGGCTAGAAATACCTAAAGTCGAATTTAAACAGAATATACTATACGTCGTAGACGGTGGACCAGCATTGATCCAACAATGAGCCAATGTCATGTGGGCGATACTTTGTTGGTTTTATGTTTGGCCAGCGTCGTAGACGGTGGAGCAAGTTGAATCCAACATTGAGTAAATATCTCGTTTCTGCTGCTTAGCTGGTGAATAATCAAAATGGTTATGGCCTCACTGTTAACAGGTCAAAGGTGATCTATCACCTCTTATATAGTATGAATAAATTTGTGACAAATAAATCAAAGTTGCCACATGATGGGGCACAAGTGTTTCCTTATAAGGGGTGGTGATTGGCTATCATGTGACCCTCTGAGAGGGTTACATGATAGCTAATCAGCTAACCATATAAGGACATTATTTTTACCATATAAGAGGTGATAGATCACCTTTAAGCATGGAACATTTGACATTGTGACTATTGCCGGCATATGCCAGTGATTAGCCCGGGGCTGGGTAAACATAATGCCATATCAAAATTGCTCAAATTTATCTCACTGGCGGTTAAGTGGTAGAGCCATGAGAGGACTGTTACACAGGTTAGGTGCTTGGTCAAGGCTTGACCACACTCTATGATACTCGGCCAGCATTGCGCCATCATTCAGTTGATTTCAGATGTTACAAGGATTTTCACGACCTGCTAAACCAAAACATGTTCCAATAAAAATCGATCATGTCAATGGGACCATATTACAAATCTATTCAGTATGTTTATACACATCACAAATATATGTAAAAGTCTCAGTTGAGCTTACGTCTAAAATAATATCAAAGATTCTTAACACAAAATTAATGATGCCGATGCTAAATATAAATGAGGTTACACAAAAACAAGATGGTCAAGGTTGCATATCTAGGTATGTAATAATGGAGAAATAAATACAACGCATATTTATTTACTCCAACATTAACATCTGTATAACAGTTGCTAAAATATCGAGCTCACCAAAATAGCCTCAACGATACATTGAAAAAACCCTGTTCTTCTTTCTTTTCAGGAGAGTGCATTGAAGTAGATGTTGTGTTTGTTGTTGATTCTTCTGGGAGTATCAGGGAAGCAAATTTTCAACACATTCGACAGTTTCTATCTGACCTTGTGGGGGATCTTAACATCGATTCAGGAAGGGTGCGTGTTGGCCTTCTACAATTCTCGACGAGCGTGGAGGAGCGATTCAGCCTGGGAGAGAGAAAATCACGGTAATCGTGAAATTTATAGCAATATTTAATGGCTTTCACCACTAGTATTATATTATCAGTCTCACAATTTAGGATCAGTAATGTCATAAGAAAACTACCTCTGTGTTTTGGTGCTGGATCGTTGTAGCGAGACACAACCTCGGGTGGTTGAAAATTCAAATAAATGAACTTGGTTAAACACAAATCTTAGCGACTGCAAGTGCAAGTTAAGGATTTATATGAAGAAGATTGTAGGCTCAGAAATAACTACGTGTATGAGATAAGATTGCCTGTTTTGACACAGATCTGATCTGGAGGATGAGCTCTCAAGTCTTCCTTACACCCGCGGTACCACCAATACAGCAGCGGCCTTGGACTACCTGGTTGATACCATGTTCACCAGCGGTAAAGGTGATCGGGGTGATGTCCTGAACATGGCTGTGGTGATGACGGACGGCAACTCCAACCATAAGGAGTCCACGGTGGAGGCGGCAGAGCGTGTCAAGAGCGGTGGGGCGTACGTGATAGCGGTACAGATGGGGACTAATGTGAACCAAGGAGAGCTGAAGAGCATCGCCAGTTATCCCTGGACAAGGAATGTGCTGAAGGCAGAGAGATTTGACAAGCTGGATGAAATCAAGACCAACTTGACTCAATACATCTGTAATGGTAAGATCTGGAATAGTAACCACCTTTTGAAAATACTAAAGATAAAACGTGACATCAATCAACAAAATCGTTGACCTCCATTTTGTCAAATCTGTATAATTTTCAGCCATTTGAAGTTGTGTATCGCGTCAGCGAGACACACCTTAAAGTGGGTGTAAATGACAATTAAATAATTTGGTTTTCAAAAGGTTAGCATGATTAACGCATTTTGTATATATATCTTAATATCACCAAATAGTATATATGTTTTGTGATTTCAAGTTTGCTGTAATAATCAACATCCCTTTTAATATTTTATTTGACATTGACTTGACTTTCAATGTTTTAGACGAAGATGAATGCTCTAGTAACCCCTGTCAGAACGGAGGGACCTGTCGAGATGGCATAGCTTCTTACACGTGTCTATGCAGAGATAGATGGGGTGGCCGACATTGCCAAATCAGTAAGTCCATCATTATCTTTAACCACATCTATAGCCACTTTCTTTATTTGTTCAACCCAACAAGAAAATGTGAACGTGGGAGGAGTTGTACATTTCCCACACTGACATTATATATTGATACACATTGTACACATATGTGATTTATATCCACTTAAAGGTGTGTACGCTTCCGGGAAAATGGGGGAATTTAAAATGTATGACTTAGTGCTTTTAGGATGAAAACATATTTATCATGTATATTTATCGACATGTTTTGATTAAACGTAACATTATAAAATTAATTGGAGCGAGCATCGTATCTCAAACCTTTAAACTCGAGGTCACGATGCATTAAAGCATCATTTTACATCCCTGAAAACAGACTTAATTTTCCTATAAGTAAGGGTTTTAGAAGGAAAAATTCCATGAAACTGTTTTACCAATATATGGCAATTTTCTTTTATTTTTCACCCACTGCAAGTCATCTTCATCCACTATAAGTCGAGAATTGCGACAGCAATTCGCGGCTTGTAGTGGATGAAGATGAAAATGGTAAAATCCGGCTTGAAAGAGTTACGAGTTATATCGTCTCTAACCACCGCTCACACCCATGACAATAATATTGCTACGCCAATGGACACCTCTCCTTCACGCTCTATCCAGATCAATCAATGTTGATGATGTGATCAGCTTGCTTCAAATCTGAAAGCTCTAAATGTGTTGTAATTTGCACCCACCTGAATCGTATATCGTTATTGTGCTTACAACTTCAAGTGGGTGAAATGTTGCTTGTATTTGTTTTGAAATTGTTTTGAAATTACTTGGATTTGTCGAAATTATTTCCTCATTTATATTGCGCAGGATGCAGAGAGCCGGCGGATGTGCTATTTTCTCTGGATACATCAGGGAGTATCAAGAATGACAACTTTGAAAGGATAATGCTGTTCGCCGAGGCGGTGGCCACAGATCTACCCATTGATGGAGATGCCAGGGTGGCACTGCAAACATTCGCTAACGATGCCAAGGTAAAGTATGGAGTTCCACGGGGCTCTGTGCTGGGTCTAGTGCTTTTTACCTAATATACTACACCACTCAGTGCTATTATATCTAGTTTTGGCATAAACTACCATCTTTATACCAATGATACTCAAATGTACATGTCTCTATCAGCTTCAAACGCTAAAGAATCTCTTGAAAAGTTGCAACAGTGTTTAATGGGTGTGTCGGCCTGGATGACAGCGTCTAAGCTGAAGCTTAATCCTAGCAAGACAGAATTTTTTTTTTATTGGGACCAAACTTCTGCGACAAAAAATTCTTGCATACTTTCCCATGCTTAATTTTAGGTCAGGCCACAAATCCATCTGCATCAGCCAAAAATCTTGGTGTAGTATTTGAAAGTAGCTTGAATTTCAGAAAACACATATCCCAAACATATCCGTGACCTGTGTTGAATTCAAAAAGTCTGTCCTTAGATCTTGCCGAGCAAATCGCAGTGGCACTCGTCAGTAGCAAGTTAGATTATTACAACTCACTTTTTCACAATATGCCAGAAGAGAATATTGCTAGATTGCAACGCGTTTAGAACTGTCTTGCAAAAGTGGTAACAAATGCCCCACGATTTAGTCGTTCTGTTCCTATTCTAAAACGATTATATTGGCTTCCTGTCAAGTTTCGCATTCATTTTAAAATATGCGCAATACCTTTCCGAACCCTAAAAGACAACCAGCCGGCAAATCTAGCTGCCTTACTCGTTCGGCCAAAATGATCAAAATATCTACGCTCCACAAATTTAAATAGATTTGTTGTTCCTCGTATAAAAACTAAGACTGGGTCAAGAGCTTTCTCTATACCTGGCCCAGCCTTATGGGACGCCCTGTCTGTGCCCGCACGTGATGCCGAAACAGTCCCACCCTAGCTCCTCAGTAGTCCGGCTCCCTGTTGACGAACCTACTTTGGCCTCGACTACGACACAAGATCGCGCTAAGGATTTGTGGGCCTCTGAGGAGGCTGAGGAAGTTTTATTGATTTATTAAAGTAAAATGGGATTTAACATGTTTATTGTCAGTAAATTATTGATACCACGCTATGAGTTATGTAGTCTTGATCTTTTCATCTCTCACATGGCATAATCAGATCACATGGCATAATCAGATGCCCTTATAGATCGTTATCCTTTGTCCCATTTAACCCCTTATCGTTAAATTAATCATTAAGATGTTTTACCCACTTGAAGTTGTGACTTGCTGACGCGATCCACCACTTCAAGTGAACGAAAATGATTGAGATTTGGCAAAATGATGGTCAACGATTCAGAAATCTTGCTGATTTATGTTATGGTTTAACTTTAATATGTTTAAAATATGACATTTAATGTTCTAATAAAAATCGAAAAAACTAGCATAGTCCGGGTTAAAGGGTTAATGACATTCCCCAGCAGACACAAGACGTTGAATCAATGTTGGTTTAATGTTGGTCCAACGTCGCAGACGGTGGACCAACGTCAATCCAACATTGACTCAACGTCTTGTGTTTGCTGGGTCTATCTGGTTTTAAACATTTTTTAAATTCGATAACAGTAAGTATGTATTTATTATAGTGACATGCATATGCATATACAACATAAACATCATGGTCATGAGCAATAGAATATGCCCGGCCAATGTGGTTTATAATCATGATAATGGGGTAAAGGGTTAATGAAATTCTATCTGGTTTGAAACATTTTGTAAACTTGATAAAAGTTCAAAAGGCTCCTTGGGGTGAGAATTTTCAATTATGTCAATTTTGAAAAAATATTTGATATGAAGCTATATAGCCTACCGATCCTAAATAAAATACAGAAATATAAAAGAAACAATGGTAAAACACTGAAAAAGACGAAACTAGCTCTATTTCCCAGACGTATATTATCATGTAAACAAGTTTGGTTACGTTATACCACACTATAAACCTCAAATACTGACCATCTCAGACGACATGCTCAAAGTAACCACATAGTTATATAAATAGCTGCCTCCATTAATTGGTCTGGGAACGCGTTAATCAGTGGGGTTCCCCCACAGCACTGATTGTCTGCTCAACGCTGGGCCGACAGCATCAACATGTGGCCCAATGCTGTAAGAACATTCAAACGTTCTTTAGCAAGTGTTTAGGTATGCAAAAACTGTGTTTGGGTTTCAGTCGGATTCAAAGAAATGTGGATAGAAAATATTTGAAAAAAGCTAAAAAATCTGAAAAGAATAAAATCATGATCTGTGGGATATACTACTTCATAAAAAATAAAAAACCGAAAATAGATGGCATTCCAAGGAGCTGCTTTGAGATGAGGGATTTTAAAACGTTATTTCAGCCACGTCATTTCTCGTTGTTAGACACATTCTTTCATATCTGCATCAATTTCTGGCATACATAATATATAATTATGCATATAACATATCGCCCTCTAGCAGATATATTGTCATACATGCCACTCAATTGAGTGGCTTGTATGACAATCTGTCGGCTAGAGGTTGACATTTATATGTTTTTGTGTAGATCTACTTCCACCTGAACAGTCACAACGACAGGCTGACCATCATGAACGCTCTGGGCATGCCCTATTATATGGGAGGTACGACCAACGCCGCGGACGCGCTGCGATCTATGAGAGAATTCATCTTCATTAGTAGCAGAGGTGAAATCATTTATACATTCTTATGATAGTGTTTAACTAATAATTGCAAATTTCATTTTTATATCACTTTGTAAAAATCGGAAGTTTTATATTAAATCATTATTTGAAAACATCTAACACATGCCTATAATCATTGTTGAAAGACATTTAATTTCATACCTTATGAAATGAAGTGAAATTATTCGGGCGTTAGGCCACTGTTGTGCATAATTATACAGACTAAATTGGGCCAGGATAACCTCCCGAGGATGGTGAGATGAGTTGGATAACACTGCCCTCCAGACACAGGTTTCGAAATTCAAACCCTAGAGGTCTGAGGCCGAGCACGCTACCTGAGTATTGTGGGGAGTCTCCGTGACCGAGAGGACCTCTCGGTCACGGAGACTCCCCACAATACTGAGTTTTACGAGTGAATGGAGACGAAACATTTTTGTTTCTTTCAAACCGCCGAGACCGGGAAACGAGCCCCGAAGTCTAGTGTGAAAAGCAGCGGTGCTAACCACTACCCCAGGGCCCCGCCATAATGCCTTGTGTAACATTGTGACCAAACATGTTAATTTTACTGCTCTGCAAAACCAAAATAAACTAAGTGCCCACTTGAAAAGTGAGCACTTACCAGTTTTGTTTGCCCCGTATTTACTGTGTCCATCTCGTTGAATATATCTATAATCCCAGCAAACACAAAAACATTTGTATAACATTTGTACAACGTCGCCCCAAGTAATTTAAAGCGGGTTTAACATTGTACAAGTGTCATACAATTGTTTTGTATTTGTTGGGATGTTTGTTTTCAACTATTCATATAATTCAAATCAGTGTATCATAATCAGCTGGAATGATCTGTTGCAAACAACACTATGACAGTCACTATTTCCCAAAGACCAACGACTATATTGGTATTATAATAATTATTTTTTACACTGATGAGGAATAACAGCACCGCTAAAAAAGGTGTTTTATTCTCCTAGGTGACAGAGATAACTATCCAAATGTGGTAGTGACCGTAACTGACGGAAGTCATACAGCTGACGACGAGGACGCCGCCTGGCGAGAAGCAGGGCTAAATCGTCGCCAGGATATTCACATGACCACGGTGGGCGTTGGCGGCAACGTCAGAATGGATTATCTGCAGAACATCAGCAGCATGCCTGTAGAGAACAACGTGTTTACTATCAGCTCATTCAGGAGATTACACGAGCTGGTTGATGACATAAGAGACACCATATGCAACAGTAAGCAGAGTTTCTGGATAATATTATAGATTTTTGATGTGAGATTAGAATATATCATAGCAGTGATTCGATTTTGTATATTTATAATTTAGGTGCACGCTTGCATATAAATCTGAGACTGACCGTATCATGTTATTATACTATTCTTATACAGGGGCGTGAGCAACTTTCCTTCACGAGGTAAAATTTAGAAAAATACGGGAATCCCTGGACAATTTTTAAAATGTGCAGCTCAAGGGGGGGGGGGGGGCGGGACCCCTCTGACCCTCCTCCTGTGCACGCCCATGTTATCAACTCCTTTCTCAAACCTTCGAGTATAGGACATGCACCTAAAATGGTATATGCAGCTATAACATGCTTTTTAGGAGTACCAAAAAAATCTTTTTATTCTATACTATATACGATTGTTGTGAAATATTAACTAATAAGTAACATGATTTAGTGTTGACATGCATGTACTCTGTTTTCTCTTATAAGACAAAGCACAATCGAATATTTTTCACACGCAGCAACTAAATAATAGTTGTATCTGCTTACATTTCAAGTAAGCAGATACTGCCCATTCTCGCACTAATGCTGTTGGTTTTCACTACGAGACGCATGGTGATATCAGCCCCTTTACACTCTCTCAAAAAGGCTTCATTGCACAGTTCGATTTTGTCACTTTAAATAGATATTCGTACGAGAAAATACATACTGCATCGTCGGGTACGGTGAGATGGGCTGATCCCAGCGCTCGTCACCACATGAAGCCCTCGCCTAAAGGCTCGGGATTGATGTGGTGACTTGTGCTGAGATGAGCCTATCTCGCATTCCCAATGATGCCGTATGCATATATTCTGATTCTGCAGATAATATTTGACCTGCATGTTTTTGTAGATGTGGATGAGTGTGCCTCTGACCCTTGTACTGAGGGAGGTCGCTGTGTGGACGAGAGAAACGGATACTACTGTGAATGTAAAGAGGGTTATACTGGAAAATTCTGTCAGAGACGTGAGTGCAATAAATATACATATTGTTGGGATGTGCCCACACTGTGTGAAACAAAAATAAAACAAGAACAGAAATATTATTTTTTTATACAGAAGAAAGAAATTCCCGATGCTATTATTGTAATTGGGGATTACCGATTTGTAATAACTACCATAAGGAAGATTCTTTCGCAAGCGTTACAATTAGGTACTAACTACCATTATGCACGATAAATAATTTATTAAAAGAATACGTAATGTTAGTACTAAGTACCAAATGTGATCGGAATAAATAAAATAAGTGATGCCATATGTTCATTATACATGCTAATTAACACATGAATAAATAAAATATTTTCTAGTATTTAGCCTGCTCTCAGAACACTTTTATTGCATGGACATAACATAAAAGTCTACAATTGAATTGTAGCCCATAGACTAACATTATACCACATATTCCCAACATTGTGTTTACTGTTCACTTGGATACACATTTTCAAATCTATTAGGTTATGGATACATAAACAATTTATTCATATAGATGTGCTGACACAATGACTTTATTTTCGATTATTCAGAATGCACCATTCAGGCAGACATAGTATTTGTAATTGACAAGTCTGGCAGTATCGGGCATGACAGGTTCCTTATAGTGAAGGAGTTCTTCGTGAGCATCTTAGAGGAGCTGGACCTCCAGGAAGACCAAGTCAGGGTGGGAGTTGTCTCATTCGCCACGTATGCGGACATTGAGTTCTACTTGAACAGTCACGACTCCAAAGAAGACATAATACAGGTCACTCATTATTACACACATTGATTATACAACATTGAACCCTTTGTCTGCTGATCACGACAATAGGCGTTTTTAATCCGTTTTATTAGCCCATCAAACCACTGTTATTGGGAATGAAATGACTGTTTGAACATCAAGATTTGTAAATGTCTCGTCTCAAATTAAACAAATCTGAGTATTTTTCAATCACTTGAGGTTGTGGATCGCGGTAGCGAGACACAACCTCAAGTGATTGAAAAGTTAAATTAATTACGGTAGCAGGATAAAGATTAAAAATACATTGATGTTGAGAGCATGATGACAAATGAACGATAAAGGTGTGCGCTTTTTGTGGAGTTTCAGTTTTGGTATTTAGTAAAACTGATCCTAAATTATATCGATTCGAAATGTATTGTATTTTAGTTTTCTTTACCCAACATAATAGCAGTGAAGCTATAATTTCCGACAATGCACATAATGCACAGCCAGGAAACTCTTTAGTTTTGATTCAAAGGATGATAAAGTACTGAAGTTGAAACAAGGATGTGCTTGGTAGGCCTACATGGCTTGACAACACATACCAATTTCTATAATTTTTAAATCCACTTCTTTTGACCAAACAATAAATGTTACTTTTTTCAGAACATGCGACACATCCACTACACAAGGGGACGTTCTAACATTGCCCATGGCCTACAAAGAGCCAGAGAAGAGGTATTCCAGTCTGCAGCAGGTGACAGAGAGAACGTGCCTAACTATCTGGTTCTCTTCACAGACGGAGAGGCCAATGAACAGCAAGAAGACACTGTATATCAGGTAGAGATAAGTAGGCCTAAATGACCAGTACCTCTTTATATACCTACTAAATGTGTGGTGAATTCACATAGATTGTATATTATTCTGTGAAACGCAGTGACGTCACTCGGTGAAAACAAGGTATATAAATATAAGACCCCTCCCCATACTTCATTGTATTAGATGAAAACAAAGGAGGTCAAGGTCATAGAGTTTCACAGAATAATTGCACGACAGTTTGTTTTTATACCTGTTCAGCTCTGAATATGGTGTATTAAAATAACTATAACTTTTTACCCGTTTGAAGTTGTGGATCGCGGTAGCGAGACACAACTTCAAGTGGGTAAAATATAATATAATTATCTAGACATAGCAGTGCTGTAAAGTGGTGAAATCTCACTCGATGTCAGGCAAGCTCCCCATGAGCGCACTAGCGTCCAGTTAAATTAGATTAATGCAAACATTTGAATATTTTGTCAGAAAAGTAGCTGCTACGACCTTTGGCGCGAACTTAAGAGGTTAGTCAGTCATACCCAATTACGATGATGATCACATTAGTGAGCCCACTGAAGCTTGTGTACCACAAACAAGTATGTTCAGCTAGGTAAAAAATAATTAATTTATGTTTGTGAATGCAACCAAACTGACTTTACTAAAGTTGTGTCTCACTTTGGTAAAGTTGTGTTTCTCATCTCAAGTTAAATGGTATTTGTCGTTTTGTTATATTTACAGGCCATTCAGACTCGTATAGTTGGCATTCACATTGTCACTCTGGGAGTTGGACATAGCGTGAACAACAGAGAGCTGGGTGCCATAGCCTCATACCCACCCACACGTAATTCCCTGGCTGTCAGCGGCTTCACCAACATGCATGATGTCACAGAAGACTTACTCAACATATTTTGTGACAGTAGGAGACTTGTTTTTTTCTGAATATCGCATTCTTGAGAAATATGTCAAAGACTATTTTGACAGAATTGTATCTAAAATGAGCTTTTGTAATGCCACACACGATTTCAAGAGTGACACCAAGGCGCAGTAAAGTAAACATACTTCGGTATTTCAAATGTTCGTCATCGCAGTCCAAATAATTATTCCTAATACTTTTATATATGACCGACTTGATGAGAAGACAGCAATGTACAACGGTAACAGTAATTTTGCTAATTTTCAAGCTGACCATTTTCAAATGCTGGTGAAGATTTAAGACTAAGCTGAAAAAAATGCTGTAATATTGTCGGGTTTATTCACAAAACAGATTATATATCTTTTTTTTTCAATTTATTCAACCCTCATAATTATGATCAGGGTATTTATTTTAAGTTGTCAATCACCATAAGATGTGAGGAGCTGAAATTTATCGAAAATCCTTAAGTTTAACAAAGTGCAATGTAAAATAAAACAGTTTTTAGTCCTTTAACTTTAACTTGAATTTACACAATGTGTCATGAATACGATGCATATATATGATGCGACAGAGATCTTTACATGGCTACTCTTGAATCATTTGAGTATAATGCGTTCATGTATGTTCATTACAAATGTATTTAGGTTGAGCTAATTACTTGTTTTCAGTTGATGACTGTGAGGGCAGTGAATGTGATCGTGGATCGTGTGTGGACGTCATCAATGATTACAGGTGTAACTGTCCTGAAGGGTGGACAGGCAGATACTGTGACAGACGTGAGTGTTATCATATAACAAACAACATGACAACTTCTTCAACCCTCACAGCGCTGAATTATTTTGTACAAACCATGGAAACCGAAGGGTTTTTTCAATTTGAAATCATTATAAATGTCTTAGTTAGCCCTTTCTCTCTGGTTTTAATACCTATGTTATGGGTCTACAGCCATTATAAATATTTTAATTCTTTTAGTGCGGGGACCGTCTTTATACGTCAGAATCTGACGTCTACAGGCGTCAGATTCCGACGTATAAAGACGGTCCCCGCTCTGAAAGGGCTAATCTCCATCAGGTTTATGTTTTTGGTAGTGTTTTTTTTCCGTCTGGTTACTTAAAAAGTAATGAACGGATCTGCATGAAACTTTTACCAGAGGTGTGTCTCGTGCGACAATCGATTAGATTTTGGCGATGATACGGATTACGATCCGGATCTCAAATCCGGATATCTGACGGGATATTTACAACAGGACAATTAAAAAACGAGCATCCGGTGGTGTTGCTATTCTCGTTCACAATTCCCTATCTGACTATATAACTGTTTTTGACACTGATATCAAAAGTACAATATGGATTAGACTGAATAAAAACATCTGTCAAATCCCCATTGTATTTGGTCTAATATACAATCCGCCAGAAAATTCACCATATGCTGACATCTCAATATTTGACCAAATTGAAAACTATATTGTTGATAGTATCTCCCTAAATTCAAACGCTGGAATTTGCTTGTTAGGCGATTTTAATGCAAGAACAGGTGTATTATCAGATCGAATGGAAACGACTGACACTAAGTATGAAGATGAAAATGTAATGCTGGATAATGATGATGCCAGTTGTACCACAAGTGAAAGTGGAAGAGTAAGATCAAATTGTGACAAAACTATTAATCAAATGGGTAGACGGTTAATTGATATGTGTCGTAGCCTCAATTTACATATGTTGAATGGTAGATATGGTGCAGATAATGAAATTGGCAAACCAACGTGTAAGAATTCCAGTACTGTGGACTATGTTATTATTTCGGAAAAACTCAGTGAAATTACATCTGACTTTGATATCTTGGAATTTGATGGTACTTTATATGATATTCACTGTCCAGTTTATGCTGCTTTTAAATCAGTACCGCAGATATTGGCACACGATGAACTTAAAAATTTTGAAACAGTTAATATGTGTGAAAACATTAAATACAAGTGGAATGCCAATTTCATTGATGTATATAGAACAAATATAACTAAGTTTAAAAACAACATTGAAGAGACTATACATCAAGCAGAAATAAAAAGCAGTCTGTTAGATGATGATATTAATAATATTGTTAATGTCTTTAGTGATGCACTAAAGAAAGCTGCATATAACTCGGGTATGGGGAAATCGCTTAAAAAACAAAATTAAGACGAAGACAACTACCGCACAAACCATGGTATGACGAGTCTTGTGAAACATCTAGAAAAACTATGATAAAATGCAGAAATAACTATAGACGAGAACAAAGTTTGGAAAACTTAAATTTCGCAAGGAAATCCAGCACAAAATATAAAAAAATAGTGCATAAAGCTTATTCCAAATATAAACAACAATTAATTCACAAATTACGCCAACTGCAGTCTAAAAATCCCAAAGAGTATTGGAAAATAATTAAAGAGGGAAAAACATCAGAAACTTATCATAACATCTCTTTAGATATATTCAAAGAGCATTTTGAGAAACTCGCTCTTGGGAATGAAAGTGGCGATGCATGTGAAACGAACGGTGAGCTCAACAACATACCTCCTAATGAAATACTAAACAGACCTTTTACACCCCAAGAAATTGTGGAAGCTATTTTAAAACTAAAAAACAATAAATCGGGGGGCTCAGATCAAATAATAAACGAATTTTTGAAACATTCACGCCACGAATTTGCTCCTTGCTACACCAGAATATTTAACTTGATCTTAGAATCAGGGCACATGCCTGACGATGGGTGTCAGAGCGTAATTCGTCCTATTTACAAAAACAAAGGTGACCCTAATGATCCCAACAACTACAGGGGAATTTCAGTGCTGAGTAGTTTTGGTAAACTGTTCACAAGCTGTTTAAGTAGAAGATTAACCATTTTTATTGAAAATAACAATATTGTACAAGCAGAACAAGCAGGTTTTAAATCGGATTTCTCAACTATTGATCACCTATTTGTTCTGAAATCACTAGCTGATCTGTATCTCAGTAAGCGTAAGCGATTGTACTGTTGTTTCGTCGATTATAAAAAAACATTTGACACTATAAATAGATCAACCTTGTGGTCAAAGATGCTAGCCTCTGGCATTTCAGGAAAATTATTTGATATCATAAAACAGTTAGACTTTTTTACCTGTAACATCGGTGTACGACAGGGAGAAAATTTGTCTCCGCTTCTGTTCTCCATATATCTACACGACCTAAAGTCGTTCATATCGCAAAAATGCAACGGAAAAAAGACATAGAAAACTTACAAAAAGAGTATCTTCATGAAGAAATTGTAACATTTTTAAAACTGTATATACTTTTGTACGCTGATGATACAGTAATACTTGCTGAAAATCCAAATGACCTACAAGCATCATTGGATGAAATGAAAAAATATTGTGATACTTTCGACCTGCACATCAATGTAAATAAAACCAAAATTCTAATTTTTTCCGGAGGAAAATTAAGAAAACACCATATTTTTAATTTCGGAGAATTTATACTTGATACTGTAGAGGAGTATAACTACTTAGGATTAGTCTTCAACTACAATGCCAAATTCAAAATAGCAAAATCACATTTATGTCAGAAAGGATGCAGAGCGATGTTTGCTCTACTTAAAAAAATCCAGAAATCTATCTTTCCCGATGGATATAATGTTAAAACTTTTTAATGTACTTGTCAGACCGGTAGTGTTGTACGGAGCTGAAGTATGGGGCAGCGAAAAATGTGACATACTTGAAAGACTCCAGCTTAGATTTTTTAAATATGTGTTATCTGTAAATAAGTTCACTTCCTCTATGATGGTTTATGGAGAATTGGGTGCAATTCCCCTAGATGTTGATATTAAATCACGTATGCTAACATTTTGGGCAAGATTATGTACTGGTGAAAAACACAAGATCTCAAATACGATCTACTATTTATTATATATATTAGATGAAAAAAATATATTTAAGTCTGAATGGGTGGAAACTGTTAAGACAACGCTGAACAATTGCGGATTTTCTGGATTATGGTTGAATCAATCATTGCCTTGTTCTATCGAAGTATTCAAACATTCAGTGAAGATAAGATTAAAAGATCAGTTTATTCAAAAATGGCACGAAATTATATCACAAGGAGGAAAATGTGCAGTTTATCATGTTTATCGTATTATTAAAACATCGTTTGGCTTCGAAAGTTATTTAAATGAATTACCAGACCTACTCAGGAAATATTTCACAAAATTCAGATGTCGAAATCATCGCTTACCCATAGAAGCCGGTGTTCGGTCACGAGTGCTTCGTGATATGCGTATATGCCAATTTTGTGAAACAGATATAGGTGATGAATTTCATTATTCACTTTGTTGTCCTAATTTTAAAGAAGAACGTAAACATTTTATCAATTCAAAATATTGGGTAAGACATTCAACCTTCTACCTACATAAACTTTTTAAACAGACTAAGGGTGAAAACCTTGAAAAGCTGGCTATGTTTGTGAAAATAATAATATGTAAATTTTAATATTGCAAAATGTGAATATTGTATATACTATGTCATGCGCCTTCCTGGCAACTCTGTCTTGTCTTCTACTAAAGAGGACCATCAGAATAAATTACTTGTTACTTGTTACTTGTTACTTGCCTACAAGAGAAGTGTCTCGGGCCAACGACTAATTAATTACATTTTGGGGATGATCAGGATTACGATCCGGATACAGGATCCTGATTACGCTAGTTAATTCCGGCGGATGCTTGCAGTTCCTGACTGATAGCTGATCTTTGTTTCTGTTCCAGGTTGTGATGACACTGTGGACCTAGTGTTTATATTGGACCGTTCAGGAAGCCTTGACGATGGTCATGACCTGATGGTGGAGCTGGTTCAAAAAATGGTGTACGGCCTTGACCTTGAAAGTGGTCAATCCAGAGTTGCCGTCATTACTTATTCTACCGGTCAGTGTAACAACAAAAGTAAAGCCAAAAGGCAATAGCTGTTTACTTTCAACTAAACAGTTGCTGCCTTTTGCAAAAAGGTTTCAAATCTGTTATTTGCAAATTATGATTCTCAGAAAAACCCTGCTTGTGCATAGCTATTCACCAGGTGGCACTAAAATCTCATTTATAAGATGCATGGCCTTTTAATATTTGCTGCAGAGAAAGGGACGTGGCGCAATGGCTAGAGCGCCTGACTGACTCGCCAGTCATGCATGCGTCCCGGGTTCGAACCCCGCTGGTTGCCGTGTGGGGTTTTCAGAGAAACAGCAGTGTTTCACCCTTCTTAATGTGACTGGGCGTTGCGCGCTCCTCACACAATATGTGCTGGTAAAACTAGTATCAACTAGGAACCATCAGTAGCTGCTTTTTGGCAATGGGAATAAAACAGCAAAATCTGTCTAAAAATAGACCTGGCGGAATGTAGATAGCCCACCTTAAGCTGCGCATCCAGTTTTGGATCGCTGGGTAAAAAAGTGCGCATTTAAGGGATACATTAAATCAGTGTATGGTGAGTTGAGCGAGTGTGGTATAAGTTGAGCCGCCGGCTTAATATACCCACACTTGATCCAACTCCACATGCCACAATATTGAAAAATAGCCCAAGGGAGACTTCAAACATACTAGGACCTTTGCAACTATTAATTTTCTGATTGGTCAAGATAGATCATCAAAAGTTCTTGTTTTCACTTTTGCCCAAACCAAATTGTTTTCACTTTTGCCCAAAACAAATATGTTTATTTGATCAAATTACCATGACTAAGCAATGTGAATTCATGGATTGGCGACCTAGATAAAGTTGATGATAGTATAATTTGTACTCAACAGGCGGCGTATACTTCTTGAAATCCAACCAGTGTCATAATTAGAGGCACGCTGACTAAACTGAACCTCTGTCACAACTAACCCGTCTCCCGCTAGAGACAATGCTAAATATTTCTGTTTGTTTTTCCAAGTGCCTCTCAGGATAATTAATTTGATCGATGGGGGAAAGATGCTGCTTGATTTGCCACATGAAATTATGTTCAATATATGAAACCTTTCTGAAAGAGCGATTGATTTATTGCATGTTATATCACCCTCAATATAAATATTTAACTGATAATGAGATTTTTCTTGGTTTTGCCAACAGCAAAAGTTTTAATTGGCAAAAGTATTAATTGTCGCAGCTCATTTTTATCCACACTCGATCTACGACTCGATCCCAAAAGAAACAGGCTCTTCCCTACGATTGTTATGTCGATGACGTGTCTAAATTATTAGAAACTCATAGAATTACGTTTTTCATCCGAAATCAACGCCGATGTCCCACATATCCATGCACTGTCCTTATTATTATATATTGCTCATGAGTATAGATATGTCATTTTTCTGCAGTCTGCAGTATTTCGTTCGTGGTTTGGAGTTTTCACCCACTTGAAGTTGTGTCTCGCTGACGCGACTCACGTCTTCAATTGGGTGTAAAATATTTGTCAGATTCAGAAATCTTTCACATTACAACGTTAACAAATCTAAGAGCTTTTATGTAACCTTCTATATGAGACCGTCTTTATACGTCAGAATCTGCTGCCTGTGGACGTGTCCTGTACTGAAATACATTTTATAATGGCCGCAGACCCATAACATAGGTATTCAAATAAAGCAGAAAGAGCTAACTAAGACATTTATGATGATTTCTAAAAAAAACCCTGATCTGGTCTCCATGGTTTATACAAAAATAATTCATTGTTGTGAGCGTTAAAGGATGATTAGAGCAGTGAGGTCTATTTATCCATCCATTCCCGTGCGCAGTTTGATATAATATAATGATAATAATAATAATAATAATAATAATAATATTAATAATAATAATAATAATAATAATAATAATAATAATAATAATAATAATAATAATAATAATAATAATAATAATAATAATAATAATAATAATAATAATAATAATAATAATAATAATAATAATAATAATAATAATATAATGACTTCTATAGCGCCAGTATCTCTCATCAATATTGAGACTCAATGGCGCTGTAGTATAATACTCAAGTGTACTGAAATGACAGATCAAAACCTTCTTATTCTGATGGATTCTACCACTTCGTTCAATGAATATTATTCAAAATATTTCATGTGGAGCTTGATTGTAAAAACAGGGAGGTTATCCATAACAGTCCATACCCTAAAATATACCACGATTAAAGGTACAATCAATCACGCAAGTAAATATTGTTTTATTTATACTGTTCTCAAATTAATCCACTAGATAGATTACATTGCATGTTTTGGAACATTTGTTATTAGCATTAGGTTTACCTTCGCAATTGAAGTCAAACCCATCAGACACAGTAAAAGACGTACATGTATATATATCATCCTGCAGCAGCGCTATACCACGAATACATCTGAAGATAATTATACAGGATGATACATATCGGCGCTATCAATCAAAACGTCTTTCTCCGAATGAAAATGTAACGATTATTACTATGTTTATTTTGCGTCACTGATTGTCCCTGTATTTTTGTGGCAGCTGCTCGCGTACACTTCTATTTGGACACGTACAGTGGTCAACAGGACGTGCTGAACGGCTTGTCATTCAGAGAATCCGGCGGAAGAACCAATACACAAGCGGCTCTTAATCTGGCAAGAACTGAGGTGAACACTCACATAAATTGCTCATAAATACAAAATCTAAGGGCAGTGTCTGCTTGCTTGCAAAGTAAGCAGACACTGCCTTTTGTTTTTGGAGAAGACCGCGACTCTTTAATTTTAATAGTATCGTCACGATTTGATTTTTTAAAGACGTATACAACTACATGTACCATTATCAGGTCGGGGGACATACCTCCACTAAGGTATGTGCCTTAGAAGCGGTACATGCCTCTATCGTGGTACGATCACATTCTTTGGTCGAGACACCTCTTTCGAATATAGTGCCAATAAATGAATGGAAACAATTTATTAAATCATACGACAGTACGACAAGGGGTCGAGTTAGTGCATAGGCTTAAGTTAGTATAACAAGAAACTCCAGCAAGCCGCGAAAAGTTAATTATATTGGACAAGAAGCTGTTAAAACGATTGTGTTGTATAGGTATATCGACTTTTGTTTTTCAACATACCACATAGTTCACTTTGACAACACTATTTAATTTGTGATCACATACAGGTGTTTGACTCTCGCCGAGGAGATCGGAGTGGTGTTGAGAACAGGGTGGTACTGATGACAGACGGGGGTAGTAACATAGACCCACGTAACACCATACCGGAAGCGAAGGCTCTCAGAGATGACGATGTAGACATCTTTGTCATCGGCATTGGTAACCGGGTAAGTCAGAAGCGGATGATGGCTAGTATCTACTGAATGTAGGTCTGCTTCATCTAGTAAGTTTTCAGCCACTGGACTGCGTTTCTCGTTACATCCCGCCATGAATCTAAATGCCAGCACAATCAACTATATCACAATCATATATTTAATCATGATTATTGACCCTTAAAGCGCTAAATTAAGTTGTTTAAATTTTCACCCACTTGAAGTTGTGTCTCGCTACCGCGATCCACAACTTCAAGTGGGTGAAAATTACCCATATTTGTTTAATTTAAGGCCAAACATTTACAACTCTTAATGTTTAAACACACATTTCGTTCCCAATAACAGTGATTTAATCGGCTAATCAAACAAATTAAAAACGACTGTAGTCGTGCTTAACCCTTTAACCGCCGGTGCCGCATATATTCGGGTTTTTATTTTTTTTTAGAACATTGAGTACCACCTTTTAAAAATGTTAAAGATAAAATTAGACATCAACCAGCAAGATTTGAAAAGAGTTGACCTCCATTTTGTCAAATCTGAATAATTTTCACTCACTTGAAGTTGTGGATCGCGTCAGCGAGACACAACTTCAAGTGGGTGAAAATTCAAATTGAATAATTTGGCGGTTAAAGGGTTAATGGTGTAAGGATTATTTTTTTTCAGATTGACGAGGATGAGGTTTCTTCCATTGCCTCTCGTTCATCATCTCCCTATGTCACGAGACTGGACAGCTCTCGCCAGGTGGACCAGATAGTCGATGGCATATTGGATGAGCTCTGCTGAGCTGTTTGCATGCCATGATCAGGAGATCTCTAAACAAGTGTTTAATGTTTTAGAAACATGTTTGAAATCACCGTCACATTTGTATGAAGGCTGTTGTCAGTGTGATCTGTGATCTTCTTAAATCTTCACATACAGGAGCACCGTACTAAACACCGGATTCACTTTCGCGAAAGAAAGTTCTGTCACCTACATTGTTCAGCGATTTGTATTTGTAGCACCGACTGCTATATTCAATAGTGTCTTTTTACTGTCAGAAGTATTATATTTTTGATGAAATACATTCATTAAGGAGAACATATTTGCACCGTATGAGGTTGCGGTGAAATATGGTACGTTCATATGGCTTACATCTTCAAATTGGCTATAAGGAAGCAATTTTGCTGTAACGTTTGTTTGAAAATTTCGTTTTTCAAAAGTTGGGCGCAAAATAAGGATAGTTTACTTTATATTTTACTACGTGTAATACGTATCTTAATTATGATTTCCTTCATACTTGGGAACGTAATTTTATTAGCATCTTTTTTACAGTCATGTGAGTGAAAACAATATTATTTTCCCATTGTGTTCACGCATGAAGGTAATACATATTTTATATTACGTTTTTATCACGTGAAAACGTCTCTATTTGTCTTGATTCTCAGTTTTTTGCCACCTTATATTTTACATGAAGCAATTTAAAAGGTGGCTTAAAAAATAGTAAAGAATTTTGACCTTAGTTATTATGTTGTAAGTTATGTAGTTAATACCTTAGATTTTAGAAAATAGTTTCTTAGAGATTACTGTAATCATAATAATAATATTATGAAAAAACATGTGTGTACGCGCACGTAAATAGTTATGTAGAAAAGTAGGATAAGAAATATATCGAGCCTAATAAGTAGGCCAAACAGTATGTTGATTCTATGTTTCTATGCACCGTAGCAGATAGTGGTGTTTCAAATTTACACCAAATTTAGGTAAGGCCATTTTTAAAAGTGAATAAAGAAATAATGATTTTTGTCAGACTTTTGTGTTTTTATATCATACTATACTTAGGCTTAGAAATATAGCATACTGATTTCGCTCAAGCATGTGTGGCAAATAACACTATTATACGATATCAAGTAATTTATAGATGCAAGTATTTCATATGATAGTCCGTCAAAAGTACTGAACACGAAGAGCGCCGAATGTATGTGTGTTAGGTAAATGGCTAAATATAATATTAAAATTATAAAATGTTAAAACTTGTTAAACTGGAAATAGAAGTTTTATTGTATTCTTCTCATATTATTTAAATCTCCAAACTTTTTATTCACAACTTAATGCTAACACTAACACACTTTTTTGTCTCATATCAAACCACAAAAATACCTTTTTTACTCAATATGACTATAACTATAACTATTGTTATAATTGGTCAGTGGTGATAGAAGTAATCGATTTAGATACATACACCTACATCAACAACTAATATTATATGCCACTGTTTACATCGTTATAAGCCCTCGACTTCAGTCGTCAGAATGTGAGTGAGTATAAATTAAATTACTCATATTTGTTCAATTTGAGACCAAATATTCGCAATTCCTACTGATTGAACATCAATTGATATCACAAAAACTGATATTTGATATGATAAAAAATTATATAAAAACGAATATAATTTCGCTTAGCGCTTAAAAGGTTTATGTTCGTCATTATTATAAACACTGGTTTTATATGGAAGGAGATAAGAGTCTAAATTCCAGGGTGACATGCAACAGTTCACTATCATGATTATACTATGTTGACTGTTCTGCGACAATTAATATTACACTTTGCAATGCACATAGTGTAATTATTCATACTTATGGGACGACATTGCAATTTTAAATTTACTACTTGTTTTTTGAGAATGGATCTATATGAGCCAAGTATGTTTTTTGTAACCGGGGTGATAAGGTAGTGTATCAGGGGTCCCATATCTAAGTATACATGTATAGTATGCCACACTGGCGTCAGTATTACCTCATTATTTACCACAGTACGGTGAGGGTTAGTGGCCCACTCTGCTTATTATGTTCAGCAAATATCGAGCGCAATAATACTTACTAATCTTTATATTGATATCAAACTGAGCAAAACGGACACTGGCGTTGATTTGTCCGTCATAAAAATTGTCTTGTCGATTTTTGCCTTGATCAAATGTATTTTGTCATGAGAAATCTGTGTCGAATGTGATATAACCTCGTGTTGATTGTAACCCTTAAAGCGCTAAAATAATTTGTAAAAAAACATAGCAATCAAAGGACTTTTGATAACCGTCTTATTTAGCTCTTTCTGATTCTTTTGAATACCTATGCTATGGGTCTACGGCCATTTTATAGATTTAGATTCTTACAGTGCGGGGATCGACTTTAGTCGTCAGAATCTGACGTCTACAGACGTCAGGTTATGGCGACTAAAGTCTATCCCCGCGCTGTAAGGGTTAAAAAAAGGTTATGGCGAATTGTCGACTGCAATGATGCTTCTCTGTGTCACTGCCATTTACTAAATTACCTGAGATAATAAGATATTAAATTGCTAAAGCGGAAGTCGACCAGTACATTGTGGATCGTGCGTGGTTGCCTATTACGTTTGGTTTATCTTTCCTTGTTTGCAGCTGTTGCAATTTCTGGTATTTAATTAAACAATATTCTCACGTGAAAAAACGATTTATATAAGAGACTACAGGCGACATATGTTGACATCTAAATCATTAAGTCAAATAGGTAGCATAGCCAAAGTAGATAAAAAAATGTAGATACATCATGTTATAGCATGTGTAAGTATATATAAACTAAAATTATGATGGATTGCAAGGTATCGACAGAGACTGAATGACCCAAATTAAAACGCTGCTAATAACAAATTATTCTACCACGTCATCCGATAATTAATTTTAATCTGAAATGCGACCTCGACAACCCCTGGCGTCCGTAATTAACTTAATCAGTGTGTATTATAATGAGTCTACATACAATGTACATGCTAGAGAATATCAAGCATATGCATGAGAATGGTTTCGGTTGTGGGTGATCACATTTATAAATGTGGAAGTAGACCACGGTTATCCCATCCTGTCGAGGGCAGTGGTGATGTGTCTATCTACCCCTGCACTGGACTGGATAGATCATACTCACATTGACAAAGATAAGGGGGACGCGGCGCTTTGGCAGAGCACCTGAATGCCTCGCTAGTCATACATCAGTCTCTTTAATTGATAGATCAGTCGATATGATCAACATGATTATCAGCAAATACAAGATGTTGTCCCGGTGTCGGTTAAATGTTGGGCCACCGTCGGAGTCAGTGGGCCTACATTAATCCGACATTGGGTCATCGTCTCGTGTTTGCTGGGAAGAAAATGAATCGGGCTTTAGGCCACCTTTGTGCAGATATAGGCTAAACTGGGTAAGGATAACCTTCTGAGGATGGTGAGATGATTGAGATGACACTGTCCTCCAGACACAGGGTTTGAAATTCGAGCGCTGATGGTCTGAGGCCGAGCACGCTATCTCTCGGTCACAGTGGATGGGGAAGAAACATTTTTTGTTTGTTTCAAACCGCCGTAACCGAGAACCAAACTCCGAACTCTGGCGTGAAAGGCGGCGGTGATAACCACTACCCTAGGGCCCCCTCCCTGCTGGGAAGGCAAAGGCATGTACAATAATTGACCCGTCTTCGCGTAGAAGTTATATAATATCGTCCCCTTCGATATGAAAGGGTGTATCTGCCACTTTACAAAGTGGCAGATACACCTTTTTATATCCTAGGGGACGATATATTATAGGCATCGGGTTGGTCGAAACAGTTATCTCGATCAATGCGAAGCATATGATATAATATATTGTAACTTGTACAAGCATCTGGGAAATGGCTATATTATTAGCCAGTTTTGTTTAGATACTGAATTAACTCTATATTTTTGCGCAAGGATTTTTACCATGAGATGTATATCGGTATCAGCCCATATCGCACCCAATAAAAAGAGCAGTAATCTATGGCAGTTTTGGCATATCTGACTGGATCGTGTTAGAAAATACAAACTTTGTTCTTTTTTCGTGCGATATACAACACATGTCCAATGAATAGGGTGTTCGCCTAAAGGCTCACACCTTATTCATTGGACGAGTGCTGTAGTTTCCCCCATCGCACTAATTAAACACCGTTTGCATACCATTACAAACTATACAGTTCTGTACAACAAGATATTCAGCTGGTATAACTCACAATGACAACATATGCTCACATACAGTGAATACTTTTGAAATAAAATTGATAGTGATCTATGTATCAGCTTATAGTCTACCAGTTCAATTTTTACTTTTTAATATAATTTTGACACACCATTTTTATGCATATTTCAGGAGCACATAAAGACAATATGTGAGCAGAGTACTTAGCGGCAAGATATAAACAAATACAGTGAAACGGTAAAATGTGTGAGTTGACTTTGTCAATTCAAGTGTCACAAAAATTATTAAATATAACTGGAAAATAGTTTCAGACATATTTTTGACAATGAGCTTGTATGTGACACCGCTCGCTGTATACAATTGTGTGAATGTCGACTGAACAATATTTCTTTCGTGTTGTCGGAGCGAAATGTATACTAGTAGAAATGCTGTTACTAAGATAAAATGGCTAAGATATCAATATTATATATCATAACATGTAACAAATTAATTCTATTATTCAATCCACACCATCCGATTGAACATAAATTATCAAACATTTCTGTTTTTGGTTCTGATAAATAGGTGAATAATAAGTAGGTGGACGTAATGGCAATCCAAACAAAAGCTGCCAAAGGGCCTATCCATTGTAATTTAAAACACTGGTGTTTGAAAGGGAGTATAATTGTTAAAGATTCAAATGAAATCACACAGGCTTTGAATATAGTTGTAGTCGTAAGAGAAATATAAATAATTCCGTTGAGAGATCCACAAATACTACTATTTTTAAAATATATCAAATTTACTTTGGTTATTTCAGAAAAGGACAATGCTGTTAGATATAGCGAGCTCAAAATACTTGATATTAGTTGGTTTATCAGAATAATCAGGTAATACTTTTTTACCTTTATTGATTTCTCAATGGATGATATATTTATGGCATACTTACACATTACTACTGAAGATATTAGTAATGAGGCAAATGAAAGACAATAAACACTAATCCGTGATATATTCGCTTCTAATAATCCATAACATTGAATCCGATTTTCTGTTAATAAACATTTGATATTTTCAGGAAATATGCAGCAAAACACAGCATCAGATACTTTTATGACTAGTTCGTGACTAATAGCTGGATATACTAGAATGACTAAATTAGGATAGTAATCTACAAATTGAAGGGTAATCAAAAACAATCTATATTCATCAGACGTCACGATTATTTCCTTCAAGTTATTTCCCATTAAAAACAAAACAGAAAGATATTTTAAGGACGAACTTTTTCCATAGTGAAATATATATAGGGAATTGAAAGACAAATCCAAAAAAAATAATTGTAGAAATGATTTAGCTTTTAGAAAATGGATGCTAAGCAAATAATTATGACTGAAATCAGCAATTGATAAAACAGAAGAAACAATGTCGTCGGAAAACATATCTACACTTTTGAGTTCACAAAGAGACATGTTTAGCAGAAGCAATCCCGTAAATTTAAACTTCAATGGGATCAATCGATTTTGGATGCCTTTTATAAGCGATCCCTTTGCATGTAATACTTCATCAGAATTATAATTGTGGCCGATATGAAGATAATTATTTGAATGGCATGACATGACATAACCTGTGCACTCACAGTTATCAGGACAATCATGACAGTCTAATTCGTCATCTTTTGAATAAAAACAGTTAACGCGGGTGTCCCATATTTCACTTGTACTAACACATCTATTTTCTCCTCGACATTTTAGAAACCCAGGACATGTAAATGTTGAGCACATTTGTTCATCTTCACCTCTTTCACAATCGTATACTCCATTACAAACTAAAGATAGAAAGATACAATGTCTTCTATGACATTTAAACATACCAGAGCACGAGACTGGACCACATATTGTTTTCGTATTGACGATACTACATTGACCGCTGTTTACTATGCAACGACCATGAAAAGTGGTACAACTTGGGATACTGTATGTTTTCCAGTACATATTTTTGTAATATGCTTTCCGTGCTGACATTGAGGCTGTGTCTGGAATATGGCTTAATGTACCACACATTTTGTTACCAACAAGTTTAGCAGCCTGTGAGGTGTTATACACGATCGACGGGATATTATGTTTGACGTGACGTCTGATAACCGGTATTGGCTTTGACAAACCATGATAAAGCTTGATACAATCTATTTCTTTTAGGAATGTATTATTTGAATATATGCCATCGCAGAGAGCATGAATGTAATACTCTTGCCTCCTATATTTACATCACAATTGGTATTCGATACGCATGGTAAAACTACAACTTGATCCCGAGAGGTATTTTGAACATTGAGTATACAATTAATCTCATCACTGCCATCAAAGCAGTCCTGTACAAAATCACATCTGTAAATTAGCAATACACATGTTTTATCATGGCACGGAAATCGATTACTTTGGCATTTAACAGCATTTATCTTGTTTGGCTTTTCACATTTGATTGCAGACACCCTAACAGCCTCAGAACAAGAACGGCATTTTACTCCCCATCCTCGTGTTGGATCATGTCTTCCATCTAAGTTGAAAGTAGCCACGGCAAAATCCAATGTGTGGCATGTCTGATTAACATCGGCAAAAAATGACATGTATTTGAGTCGTTCAGATCTAACCCAGTACAGTATAATGGGAAGATTACTGTGACTTTAATATAGATTCAATTTGGCTCCAAGGAGAAAATTTTGAAGCTTATTTTCTCTGATGGCCTGGGCAATATGCTTCTTAGAAGTGGGATGTGCGTAACTTCTTAAACTATCTCTCAACTTATTGCTTTTCTCTTTTGAGTAAAGGCGCTCCGATATGTGTTAACTGTGAAAACAGAAGCCTTATGTAAAGAGCAAACGTATTGACCGTCATAAAAAGGTTCGATCATTTACCAAAATTAAAAAAAACATTTATCTGTCCCATTTAAAGCTAACCAGTTTTTATCACATGTTTGACCTGTCATAATTTGTCCCTGAGCCATACTCCCATTTGAAGATCGCTGACATATATATGTAGCTTCAAATTTTTTATCACAGTGAATTGCTATCCACAGAAAAGTTTTTGTATAATGGTTTGGCATGGCCGCAGTACAGTTTTTTGAACCGGAAACATCCGGCTGGGTTTGAGTATGGTTGATTGTTTCTCTATCTTGTGCTTTTGAAAAATAACCATTACCAAATATGTATTCTGTACGAGTCATAGAGGAATCCAAGGTGGTGTTAAACCAGGACGTAAGGAACACAGGTTTTTTATCTACCCAGTTAGTAAAATATCCCTGCAAGACAATAAAACAGAATGGTCAGTACAATCAATGATGTTCTGGAGTTCGACTCATGAGATGAGTGACCAGGCCAATCACTAGACGGCGATAACATACATTAATTGTAACCTTTGAAGCTTTAACCCTTTAACCGCCGGTGCCGCATATATTCGGGTTTTCTTTTTTAATTAGCACATTAAGTACCACATTTTAAATATGTTAATGATAAAATGTGACATCAACCAGCAAGATTTGAAAAGAGTTGACCTCCATTTTGTCAAATCTGAATAATTTTCACTCACTTGTAGTTGTGGATCGCGTCAGCGAGACACAACTTCAAGTGGGTGAAAATTTATATTAAATAATTTGGCGGTTAAAGGGTTAAATATGTTAATGATAAAATGTGACATCAACCAGCAAGATGTGAAAAGAGTTGACCTCCATTTTGTCAAATCTGAATAATTTTCACTCACTTGAAGTTTTGGATCGCGTCAGCGAGACACAACTTCCAAGTGAGTGAAAATTCAAATTGAATAATTTGGCGGTCAAAGGGTTAAGGTGATTCGATTCGATTTTGTACCCACTACAACTTCAAGTGGGCAAACAATACTTATATTTGTAGAATTAGAATTACAAAATGCAAATTCTATATATTTAATTGTCCTTGATATGTTCCTCTTTGAAGAACAAATAAAAAGCCTGAAACGTCAATTGACGTGAGTATATTGGCCAGTTTCACTGCTACCTGCGGGCTCGTGGGTAAGATACATGTAACTTGTTAGAGAAGATGCTATTGACGTGAGTAAATCATTAGCCCTTTAACCGCCGGTGCCGTCTATATTCGTTTTTTACATTTTTTATTAGCACATTACATATCAGCTTTTAAACCTGTTAAAGGTAAAATGTAACATTAATCAGCAAGATTTGAAATTTGTTGACCTCTATTTTCATGATTTTGCTGAGTCTGAATAATTTTCACTCACTTGAAGTTGTGTCTCGCTGACGCGATCCACAACTTCAAGGGGGTGAAAATTCAAATTGAATAATTTGGCGGTTAAAGGGTTAATATTAATCAAGTGTCCTACATGCAACATTTAAATGACCAACCTCGTTTTTTTTCAATCATAAAAAATAACTTTATTAAACTCATGTGCTTTGCTGTAATGCCAACGACGAATATCGCTGTGTGACAAAGATCCATCGTATTAAAGTAATGTTATCTGCTGTGTTTCGCAATGAGTCTGAGCGTCTTGCCATGATGGAAACCTAGTAAAATAAACAGCTGATAACATATAGCGTATCTCCGCGCATAAATGTGCATGCACTTATTTTTACAATTTTTTTATTAGCACATTACATATCAGCTTTTAAACCTGTTAAAGGTAAAATGTGACATTAATCAGCAAGATTTGAAATTTGTTGACCTCTATTTTCATGATTTTGCTGAATCTGAATAATTTTCACTCACTTGAAGTTGTGTCTCGCTGACGCGATCCACAACTTCAATGTCTCTCATAAATCGCGTGTTTTAAAAATATTTTATATTCGAATATAATTGCAACATGCACTTGTTTTCGAAAACTGAGTACACCCCTGTCCACAGTGACCGATCTGTCAAGCACTCACATTTTGAGCAACTCAGTCTTTAACTGATTGTCTTTATGTATAGGCCTATATGTATACATGGCACATATTTAAAGTTTGGCACATATTTAAAGGTCTGAAGTTCAGCTAGTTCCAGGTGGAATTGACCACACTCTTATGGTTTTTAAATAAATCATTGCAAAGTCGATTTCAGCGTAGCCAGGAAAACTGGATACTGGAAGTGGGGGGGGGGGGGGGCGCATGTACCATTTGTAATAACAAAGGGTGAATGACTCCATCGCCGAACCAGAAAATTGAGTCACCACTCCAACGTTCGAGTGGTATATGGTTTGATAGCAAAGAATATGTGGATAAGCAGTATAGCTGCAGTGCCAGTGAACAAGGGTGTGAGCGCGTCTGTTCACAGCTACATGTATGACGATATTGGCGACAGCTGTGACGACATTTGTGACGCCAGTGATACAAATAGTTGTGTCAAGGTAATATGTGCGCCCCACTGACTTACACCGGTGTTTATATACAAGTTTGTATTTTTATCGAAATAATTTAATGTTCGACTAAGAGAGCATGTCGTGTTTCTTAAAATATTCGTTGTGTTCGTATATCAGTGCACGCACTTTATTTCGAAACTAAGTGCATGCAAGTTCTGCGCGGGATACAGTATAAAACTATAAAAAAGTGTGTTATTTAATAGCATGCATGTGATTTCCAATAAAACATATCATAACACAACATTCAACGCTATTAAATAATAATAGTCACTATGTGAATTTATATTAAACTTACTGGTTGATATAAGGTACATTACCATAATTAATACCATTAGTGTAATCAGGATTGCTAAATGCACCAATAAGTTCACGTGGCTTGAAAATTATTATCCTCATCATGCACAAATGATCTCGGCAGATATCCTCTGGGAGAATAATAGACACCCTAAAGCCGATATGATAGTATCCTGTAAATATATGGCGACCCACTTCTATTGTATATTCAATAATGGTTTTTTGATCTGTGCTTCTCACAAAAACAGAGTATTTATATTTTCTGCAGTGCATGGGACATGTGTCATATCTGACATGTACATTATGTCCAGTAGATACATTTCCATTCCATTTAAAGATGAAATTTTTATAATTTGGAATTGTGGTTTTTAAGCTTGTATGTGCTGTGAATTTAACACCCAGAGTCAAACAACCATCAGACAGTGCAGGTATTTTGTTAGCTACAACGTACATAAAATTATTGGCTGTATCTGCACATGTAGATATCTTGATCAGTAGAGCCAATTGTTTTCTATGTAAATTAGTCACACACAACAATGGCAGAGACACTTTCCCACAAAGTAGAAAAATATATTTGTGTTCAGGTATCTGGGACAGATTGAATCATGCATATGATGTTTTTGTATCGTTTACTAAGCCAAATGGCCAGTTACTGGTTGTCTGCGACTCCACCTTGTACAACATGTACAATGACCGATGTCTGAAAAGTGCATTACATTCTCCAATAGTATCAATTAACATCACCTTTAAATCTGTTGCACCAAGTGAAGGTGGACCAACTTCAATTGTACACATGTCCATCGTCTGCAATTTTTGTACTGTAAGGAGCTAACCCGGCAAACACTAGACGTTCACCCAATGCTGATTCAATGTTGGGCCAGCGTCGTAGACGGTGGACCAACATTGAATCAGCATTGGGTGAACGTCTAGTGTTTGCTGGGAGTGCCGGCCCTGTATTAAACCGGCGTAGGACCAGCATCTGGTATTTACTGGTATCACCGAACACATTAACAATTATTCAACGACATTGCCTTTCAGCATGTTCAGAACGTGTACACCCTGCTGACAGATACGCTGGTATGATGCTGGGCCACTGTTTACGGCGCTGGGATAGCATCGGGTCAACGTGGGTTAAATCACTGTTTTTTTCTGGTCACCCAGCTGACATACAGTACTGATTTCACAAAATGGGACAGATTTTTCATCAGTGGCTGGCCTGCGTTAACGCTGGCCAGCCCGTCATTAGCCCGGGCGCAAGCCCGGCGAGACAGGCGCAGAATTGGTTGCGCCCAGCGCATGAAATGGGCTCGAGCCCCCACATGGTTCGGGCCAGGAAAATATACCAGCCCAAATTCTACTTGGGCTTGCACGCAGTATACTGTGTGGCGGCTAACATGGGTGCTGTGAACCATGTGTCATCTCGCCGGGCTGGCCAGGCTCGCTCTGGGCAAGACAGGGCGCGCTCAGCTTGACCACATTCAGCATCATCTGAACAGCTCTGAGTTGATCTAAACGTGCAATAATTGAGTGTCCGTACGTGTATACATGTAGACCTGTTGCAGTCCTCATTTATTTCTGCTTAGCCATTTAGCATTTAGCCTTTAGCATTTAGACATTATCTTTAGTATCAGACAAGCAGTTTAGTGTATAAATTCAGAAAATGGGTGGTTTTATGAAGCTACGGTCACTGGAATAAGCCTAACTGAAGATGAAAAAACAGGCACCTGGAAAGTCAGGCTCGCCCGGCGCACCGGTCAAGCTTGAAACTGGACCAGACGAGAAGCGCGCCTGACAGGCGTTGACTCAATTCGCCGAGGCTCTAGATTGGCTTGAGCCCCGGCGATATGAGCGCGGCTCCAGTTATATGAACTTATACCAAAACGCACATTGCGGCCCGGCTAAACGATTTTATAACTTTGGGCGCATACATGCGAGCCCCAAATGGGGTGGGGGGAGAACATGGGGCTAGCCCAGGGCTAGCCTGCGTTAGCCGGGGCTAGCCCCACTGAAAAAGCTTGTCCCATTTTGCTAAATCAGTACTGTAGGACGTTGACGCGGCGTTGTTTGAAGGTTGGACCAGCGTCGTAGACGGTGGTCCGGCATTGAATCTGCGTTGGGTCAACGTAACGTATTGTGTCTGAGAGCCAATTGGTACACTCACCATCTGATATTGGTCAATTTTAGGCCTATTTTGCTTATAATTTTATGTGAAATTAGTTCGGTCGTGTGTGCTGTCACTCCCCGCTAACCACATCAACTTAATTTTTATTGTACTGAAGTTTTTTTTATTGTTTTGAAGTTGATCCATTGTTTGCAACGTTGGTCCTTTATTTCTCGAACGGGCGAGGGATCAGCGCTTACTATTATTACCATTTTCACCTATACAACCAATTAACAGTGGCTGAACATTTATTTATCAACAATGGCTTTCCGAGAGTGTACACTCGACTGAAATTGGTACCATGCTGGTTTGAAGTCGGCCCACCGTTTGTCACGTTGGACCAGCAGCGGACCAACTATGTTCGCTTACTGGCCGTCGACATACTCCTCATCTAATATGTAGCTTACGCCTTATTGTTGGTCAACTTTATTGAGTTACTTATGGTAAAAATATTACATTATTCATGTTACATGCCTTTCTCTTGACATACCGTTACAAGTAGCCTACGTTACGATAGTGGAGTTAGGCGTGTTAACAAACTTCAATTACTGTGGTGCATAATCAGTTGTCCACTGTCACAATCGCTTTTACCAGCAGACACTAGCTGCTGGGCCGTTGCTGGTTTAGTCCTTGGCCGGCGTCGTTGATGGTGGACCAGGGCTGATCTAGCGGCGGGTCGGCGCGGAGTGTGCACTGGGTCACAACTGTTTCTAAATTTAGCCTACTATATTGTTTTGTTATTTTCATCACTGATCACGATCCAACGAAAAAACCACTGCTAACCACTGCTTTCATGCCATCTGGAGGGTTGCAACAATTCATTATTATGTTTATATTTATTTTTATACTGCACATTGCCTTTGTACTTTTCTCATTTTTCTATGAATATCGTTTATTTTATTTTGCTACTGATGAACCGGGTGTGTGTGGGTTGTGGTGGTTGTCTTGGGGTTCTGGGGCAGCTTGTTCGGCAGCTTACAGCTTTGAGTTCTCATGACTGTTGATATAGCCTTGTACAGGGCAAGGATTGGTCTCTTTAACAGGTATAAGCATGTGAAATCAACCATTTGTTTTACTTTCTTACCATATGCACTGCGAGTCCTGTTAGCGCAATTAATTTTAATAGTGACCTTACTTTTAATACATTGTGGTGACGTTGAAATTAATCCTGGTGTCAAGCCAAATCTAATGATCACGCGAAATCTTCCGGTCTCGGAGCAGATCTCGCGGGATTTCGTCAGAGGTTATCAGTACTGTGTCACATATAGAATGCATAAGCTTTAAATAATATTCATTTAATGAATGGAGACAGTCAGATTATTATACATGTATTCTGGCGACATTAGACGAACAATGATCAGCGCTATACATATAGTTAGCTGACTGGCGAAATTAGATGACCACTGACCAGCGCTATATGCATATAGGTGACTGGTGAAATTAGATGATCACTGACCAGCGCTATGCATATAGGGGACTGGCGAAATTAGATGACCACTGACCAGCTCTATACATATATTTAGCTGACTGGCGAAATTAGATGACCACTGACCAGCGCTATACATATACTTAGCTGACTGGCGAAATTAGATGACCACTGACCAGCGCTATGCATATACTTTAGCTGACTGGCGAAATTAGATGACCAATGACCAGCGCTGTATAAAAGTTAGCTGACTGGCGAAATTAGATGACCACTGACCAGCGCTATGCATATACTTTAGCTGACTGGCGAAATTAGATGACCACTGACCAGCGCTATGCATATACTTTAGCTGACTGGCGAAATTAGATGACCACTGACCAGCGCTATGCATATACAATTATTGAAATGAATAGTATACGTTACACACTTATTCTCATGTCTAAGTATATATATATCATACTAACTATTATTTATCATCTGCAGTAATTTATACTACAACATTTCCTACTTGAATTTCACGAGTGTGTTATTGTCAGAAACAAAAAAAAGTTATTTGTAGTTGACAAGAGTTTGCACGCAATTAAATACAGTTCTAGTTCCATTTCTGATAGCAAGTGTATGTTGAATATATATTTTATTGACTTCCATCATTACCATCGCAACCATACATGCTTTCTTAAGAAAACATTGTTTGACAGCGTTAAAATTACTGATGCAATTATATATTAACCCATGCACAGAGTTGTGATATAGCTACTTAGTTGATGAGCTATATATTATATATTTATCTCTAATCAGCGATAAAGCACTCTCTCAAGTCTAATTTGTTTATTTTTTTAACGAAAGCTGGCGGGAGTATACCAGAAGTATAAAGTGGAGATTATCATTACTTAACTTCCATTACACAATGGTCGTCCGTATAGACGGTAATTATATAACCCCATGGTTGCGAAATCTATCGTATGTACAAATTTATAATATTTAGCCTACACTAGGGTTGGGACCATTATTTAACGGGAATGAATGCATTACAATAATATTATATTTTTTCGGGAAATTCTGATGTCTCATTTTGTGAAGATAATTAATATGCCATTGTAAACATTAAAATGACAAAACAACTACACAAATATCTTGGTCGTGGAAGGGTTAATTGCCCGATCGACATGTCGCTTTAGTGCACACGGTGTCACTGGGCTGTTACCAATTAGTAGGTGTGACAAGATACTCTTATTAACCCTTTCAGTGACAAGAGCTGATATATTCCTCATTATAGAAGCGTCAACGGCAATTGAATTTTCTTTAGAATTGATAAATAAATTGTTAAATATAAGGAATTTAATTTGGGTGATATCCATTTGCTATCATTTATATGCGGAAAGTTGAATTCCAGTTTGATTACTACGACAGAACATTTCAACGCTCAATGTGCGTTTTTTACGTATAAATTATGGGGACACAAACTAAAAAAAATATTTAGTATGTCGTATTCAGCGTTTAACTTACTATTAAAACAATGAACGGTTGATCAATGAGCTATTAACCCTTGTGCTGTTAAGACCGTATATATACGTTTTCAAGCAAATGTCAGACTAAATAAAAAAACACTAAAATGTGTATCATATCTTGTGGTAGATGCTGAGGTAATCAAAAAATGTATTTGTGAGATGTCTATTTTTTCATAAATAATGTTATTTTTCATTCATTTAAAGCTGTAAATTTCGTCAGCAATTTCAGCTTGAAACAAATGAAAAATACTTACAAACAATTCAGCAGCATAAGGGTTAACTTTCAAAAGCTAACGTGTACTATCACAAACAGATTTCTGAGCGCTGATCATCCACATAAAGTTGATAATAAAATAAACATACCAGAATTAAATGAGTTGTTTTAATGGATTAGTCAGTGAACAACGATATACCAGAATAGTGTGACAAAAACAATACTATTGAACTAGATTTAGGTTAATTTATTATGTTGTGCATATTTATTATTTATTACATGTCGATAAAACGACAATGTAACAGGTACGTGGTAATTGTATCCAAGTACATATCAAATGTACTTGTAATGTACCACAGTATATTTGAAGAAAATCTGTATTTGTACTTGGATCATTTTCAGTGTACTTGTATACGCAAGTACCATGTAAATGTACTTGCACCCAACCCTGCTATATACCAATATGAGATTTTTTTATCCCTGGATTTGGCACTGGAAACATGCATCCTGTACATTATCTTTTACACTTAAACTACAATCATTTGTAATTATCCGTATGCAAAAAAAAACATCAGCAATTATTTATACAGAATGAGACACCATACACTTCCTCTAATCACCCCTCCACACGTTGTCATGGCTCCAACGCATGCCCAGTACACCCCCTGCCTGCAACGTTGAACTATCAATCCCTGGATATTTACCAATTTTTTAAGAAGGACCGACTGACTCATAGAGGAGGGGTGGCTCTCTATGTCTCCGATTCATGTATTGCCAAACGTTTATATAATTTTGAAACGCCCACGCTAGAAGCCCTTTGGGTCGAGATAAAAACTCAAACACATGTTTTAGCTGTTTGTGTTTGCTATCGTTCGCAGACGGAAGGTGATATTTTCTGGGAAAACATTCAAGACTCTGTTAAATCTATTAGAAATGCTGGTTACAATAACTCAATTATTTTTGGGGATTTTAACGCGGATCCTGGGAACAGACCCATGTGGAACAAATTTACGTATTTTTGCCAATCTGTTTCTCTTAATTTTCATATTAGTGAAGCAACTCGAATAACATCAACGTCAGCTACTACACTCGATCAAATTTTAACTTCAGATAACATAAAACCAGATAGCATCACAATTCACCCACCGCTGGGACGCAGTGATCACTGTTAGGTGTCAACTAATATTCCTCTAATTAAAGTACACAGACCATCGGCATATAATAGGTTAATTTGGCAGTACGACAAAGCTGACTGGGATGGTTTTAACGAGGCCCTTTTAAATAATGATTGGAATCCTTGTTTTGTTGATATTGATGTAGACGTTTGTGCTTCAAGGTGGACTGACAATTTTATAAATTTAGCACGCACATTTATTCCTAATAAAATGACTATAATAGACCTTGGGACAACCCTTGGTACACTTCAAAACTTCGCTGCTTACGAAGGCGACGTGATCGATTATATAAACGTGCGAAAAATAACCGTACTATTCAAACCTGGGAACTATATAAAGTAGCGCGAAATAATTATGTTCATGAACTAAAATCCGCCAAAGATCTTTTTGAACGGAGGCAAGTCGACAAAATTAACAATTTCCCTTCATCTAGGCCTTGGTGGCAGACCGTAAAAGGTCTTTTTAAAACTAAAAATAAATCTACTGCTATTCCAGCACTTAGCCAGCAAGACGGCTCGATCACAAACGACCCATACGAAAAGGCTACATCTTTTAACACTTTTTTCTAAGAAAACTCTAAAATAGATACAACAGGGGCTACCCTTCCTGATACCAAATTTCTAACTACAGCTAGACTAACAAGTATAACTTTTACCAAAACTGATATTTTAGATATATTGAAATCACTTGATCCAAATAAAGCCAGTGGTCCCGTTTACATCAATCCCAAAATGCTGAAGCACACAGCAGTGCATATTTGTTCCTCACTAACTCGCTTATTTAATATGTCCATGCAACAAATAAATTTCCTTCTCTCTGGAAAAAAGCCAATGTCTCGCCACTTTTTAAAAAAGGTGATGCATCACAGCTTTACAATTATAGGCCTATATCCCTATTAAGCTGTGTTGGCAAAGTCATGGAAAAAAACAGTTTTTAAATATACATTTAATTACATTCGAGATAATCACCTAATTTACAGCAATCAATCTGGCTTTATGCCGGGGCACAGCACAACACATCAGCTTGTACATTTATACCATGTTTTCTGCGAGGCGTTGGATAATAAAAAAAAGTGCGCTTAGTTTTTGCTGATATTTCCAAAGCCTTTGATCGAGTGTGGCATGCTCGTATACTGCATAAATTGAAAAATAATAGCATAACTGGTTCTCTGAACGAATGGTTTTCTGACTATCTAACCGACAGAAAACAATGCGTTGTGATAAACGGTCATTCTTCTGAATATGGCACAACAGAAGCAGGAGTTCCACAGGGGTCTGTTCTCGGTCCCCTATTATTCCTTATATTTATAGACGATATTAAAGAAGGGTTGGGAAGTAAAATTAGTTTATTTGCAGACGATAGTTTGTTTTATATGGTTTCAAATTTACACAACACTAACAAAGATGTCCTGGACAGAGATCTCGTCCGTATTGATACCTGGTCCAAATTGTGGCTTGTAACTTTCAGTATTCAAAACACTTGTGATATGTCACTTTCTCCACGACCAACCGCAGCAGTTCCTATGCCGTTATCTTTTTCTGAAGCTAATTTAGAGTCTGTCAGCGTTCACAAGCATCTAGGGCTTCTTTCTTCTGATATAAAATGGAATAATCATGTTGATGACATAAATGCTCGTGCTGATAAAAGACTGTGTCAACTTGAAGTGGTACGTTTTAATTTGAACCGAAAAACCCTAGAAATTTTATATATATCATATATTCGGCCAATTGTTGAATACAGCGATGTGGCTTTTGATAACATATCTGATGGTGACAATACACGTCTTGAAAGAATTCAAAAGCGTGCTGGTAAAACTGTTCCAGGTGCCACAAAAGGTACTGCATATGCAACAATTCTTTCGGAACTAGGCTGGGAATCATTACAGGCCCGTCGTGAACGTAGAACAATAATCTTATTTGCCGACATCGTCCATGGTAATGCACCTAGCTATTTACAACAGGATCTCCCCCCATCCGTCCAGCTTAGAACTCAGAACCGTTATCAATTGCGAAATAGGTCAGACCTCAGTCAATTCCACACACGAACTAAAACTTTTCGAAATTCTTTTTTCCCATCCACAACTAACAATTGGAACTCCACAGACGAGACAATTAAAATATAGATGATCGCAATAACCTTGAATCATATTTATATCGCAGTTTACCCAACAAAATATCTTATTTTTAGATGTATTCCAGACGAATTAACATTACATTAGCTAGAATTAGAATGCAGTACAGTGAGCTGCTATACCACTTGTATCAGAATCACGTTGCTGATAGTCCCAATTGTCCCTGCGGAGTAATAGAAACCCCTGAAGATTATTTTTTTGACTGCCCACTGCACCACATTGCTAGGGAAGAGCTTACAGCTGAACTGTTTCAACTTCAATTAACCCCCTCTCTAAACACTGTTCTTTATGGTGATGCTCACTCGGGCAACTTACCAGAATTGGTTATTGCAGTCGAAAAATTTATAACCACAACCCAGAGATTTACACTAACTATGTTAAATTTACCGGACTGAAGGTGTTTTCTTCACCCTACTTTGCCTTGTTGCTGACATTATTGTCAGGATCTAATTGTGCTTTAATACCTTAGTCCTTGCCCTGTGTACCACTTATGAATTAATTTGATGAGATCTCCCTGTCAGCTGTCGAACAAAAGCTTTGCACTAGGATACTTCTTATAGATTGCCACGACACAGACATCACCGGTCATCAGTAGCCATGTAGCAAGAGAAACCTTGTATTACATTTTTGTATTTATTTCAATTGCAAAATAAAATATGTTTATACAAAAAAAAATGTCCTGTTTATCTCTTTGTAGCGATGGACATACAATATACTGACAGGCGACAGATATATTAACCTTTACTAAAACATCTGGTTGGAATAACATTTCACACGGAAATGTCTCAACATAGACAGTACGACACATTGTAGGTGATAATCTTCCCAACAATGACCCTATTGAATAGCCAGTAAACCAAATAAGAGTAATGTAGATCCCTTTGTTCTCAGAGCCTATCATGAAGTCATTCATATCTCTACAAAATTCAAAATATCTCTCTGTGTCGTCAATTTCTAGGAACAGACCACCATATTGGCAGTGACCTAAATGTGTATAAGTAAATTTGTTGGGTCCCGAAAACAAAAACTGTTTCACAAATTTGGCTATGTGTTGCCGAGAAGTTGAGCTGTACTCAATACAGGCCGTGTTTTTCCAATGACTAGACATTACCCTTGCTACTGTCCCAACACTAAGATTACAATCTGTGTTCTTGTTATAGATTACTTTAATTTCAATGCTTATTAACACCGTAATATGTGGATATGTCGAGAGTTCGGTAAAAGCCCAATATGCTGAAGTTGTTACTGTCCATTCTGCAGTTTTACTGCGATATAGTATAGTTTTTGACAGAGGTCCGGGTCCGTCATGCACTGCTCTAGTTTCCATGACTCCCTCAGGAGATATCGCATGTAGATTTATCTTTTTTCGATGATGTGTCAAAATGTAATAATATAACAGGCTGTTCTTATTTCTTTATGACACAATTTCATTTTGTAATTTATATATATTGTATTAATATGTATACTAGGATCAACCCAGTTCACGTTAAAGCTGCTGTAGAACAGAGATAGTTCAAAATATGTATGTCCCATGATATTCAGGTATAAATAGGCCCGATCATGTGGTATAACCAGAGTCCATGGAACACGTGTACCACAATAGTGTTCACTTTTATAATGTTTGTACTTGAATTCAATCCCATGCTGCGAACATAAAATGGCTTTTGAAATATGAAAGATAAATGCATGAACTTGCGCATATATGATATGTCCTTTTATTATACCTATGTATAGTCGAGCATGTGTTAAAACGTTTTTACGATCATTTATTGAAAATGCTCCACAATATGTGGGTTTTTTAAAGATATAGTGATGAGTTAGGTTTGAGCTTTTTGGAAAGTTGTTCAACAAACATTGAGATAATATATTGTCGCAGCGGAATACGAATTTCCAAGTATACAACATAGACGACTTTATGGAATTTTTTATACAAATGTCAAGATCCTGAATAACGAAAGGTTTCTGGATGAGAGGTTGTTTTATTACTCCTGTTAACTGCGCCATGTTGACTGGGAGGAGCAGGAAAATAAAACCACTCAGCCTTGTCCACGCCATCATCTTCATTCTGATCTTTTCCTAAAACAAACACATAATATGAAATGACATCGTATTCGTATTATTTTCATTGTAAACTAAGGAGGTCATTTGGCAATTGCACATCAATAACATTATAATATATTTGTTTGAATCTGGGCCATTGTACAATAGTTGAAATGACTAAATAGTCTAGCGGCCCTGCTGTTCCACTAGTAGCGCCCTGTCAAGTGGTAATAATACTTACTAATCTGTATATTCAACGAAAACTTGGCAAAACGAACACTGGCGTTAAATTTTGGGCTAACAAAAATATTCTTGGCGCGTTTTTTTTCAATTGATCAAATGAGTTTGTTATTGGCCTCGTGCTGATTTAAAAAAAGGCTATGGCGACTTGGCAACTTTAATGGTATTTTTCTGTATCACTGACATTTGACAAGATTATTAATTAGATGTCTAATGCGGCAGGTCGACTGGTACATTGTGGGTGGTGCCTCGTTGCCTATTACATTTGGTTAATCTTCTGTTCTGCGGAGCTGGAGCAGTTTATAACTAAAATTATGATGGATAGCAAGGTATCGACAGAAATGGAATGACTCTAATTAAAACGCTGCTAATAACAAATTATTACTACATCATGGGTTGTAGTGCTCTCATAACACTAATGTAGCCATGTGCTAATAACGTAACAGGGGTATCAAATGAAAAACAGAGGTTTTAAATTACATCTAAAGGGACAGATATCAAACGGGTGTCACGTGGGCCGCAGAGGCCCAAAGTATAGCTATCCAAAATTATAGCTATCCAACTGGTAGGTCTAGTCTACTAATTTCATCTTTTTTTGTTAATTAGGCTTAGGTCTACATGGACATTGTGTATGATGGTAATAATAGTAATAGCGTGTGTTTTGTCGGCAATTATGTTAATTTGGGAACCTTCTTGTGAGAGTTGATCACTCCCAGGTGATTTGAAAACCTCGCCTTCGGCTCGGTTTTCAAATCACTCTGGTCGTGATCAACTCTCACAAGTCGGTTCTCAAATGAACATAATTACCTCCAAACAAACGCTATTGTATAATTAATGTACCACATCGCGACCTCGACAACCCCTGGCGTCAGTAATTAAGTTAATTCGTGTTGATTATAATGAGTCTACATATACCTATTAGAGAACATCGAGCATATAAGTATGAGAATGATCACGGTTTGTGGGTGATCACATTTATAAATGTGGAAGTAGACCACGGTCATTCCATCCTGTCTAGGACAGAGGTAGGCCTATGTTTCCACCTACGCTTATGTAGATTGATTGATTGATTGATATGTTTATTATACTGACATTGTACATAATTTAATATTTCACAGTATAAGTCAGTAAAACAAGAATATATTATATAAACATACGTTCCACCGACAACTACTGATCACATACGTGTCAATAACGAAACAACACGTTCTGCCTTTCTCTCCATGAATGTTGTATAAACCACGCTAATTTTAAAACATTTTTTTCACTTGATATATTAAAAACAAATGTATGTACATCTCCTAAATCATTACATTAAAAGCCAACAAGTACAAATAAAATGTTATCCGACAGATTCGAATTTATCACACACACATTATGTAAAAACAAGTGGATAATAAAGTATACACTAAAATTTCAAGCAAATTTTCATGTTTTAGATTTTAGCCCAGGCTAGATCTACATAATTTCATGAAAGGCTGTAATATTATTCTAATAAAAATATGCATGACATTTATAAGTATAAATAACGCAAGTGTTTAAGCATACACATATCTGGGTTTAGAAAACAAAGGCCAGATATGTATATGTCCAATAACTACGATTTATTATGTTGTTTTCTTTCACCATGTTGACTAAGTTGTTTTGCTGTTCATTTTGATTATTTTATAACAAAAAACATGTTTGAGCGTATGTGGAGTGAAGACTTTTTACTCTACTGCAATGGGTGATGTATTATTAGGACGGAAATTTAATTATCTGCTATATGGTATATTGCATTTGCTGATTGGTTAATCAGAAAATCAATGACAGACGCTTACGTAACTTCACCCCCCCAAATCTATGTCGCTTGGTGGCCATTTTGGATTTTGGGCCCCCAATGGTCCCAAATGGCTGCCAAAAAAATGCCAAGATGAATTATTGACAATTTCAGTTAATAATCTTCGCCAAAAATCACATTGGCAAGAATTACGCAAAGTTTATTTTGTGACATAAGGAAGTGTGCTATGTGTCGTGAACGCACTGCTAGCGACATTGAACACTGTTCATGATCTTTTTATCTGGATAGCAAGATACTTTCCAGCATTCAAATGCAGATATCATGAATTTGCTTTTCTGAGTAAACATTGTGGGCGCATAATGTGATGGTACGCATGTGCAGTGTGGTCAACGTCCACAGGAGTGGGGTCTGCCTTAATGTAAATATTATGGTTCAGTGAAGCATAACGACCCAGCCGCTTTAATTGATTGATCAGTCAATATGATTTCGGTTCGATATTAGGCAACATTACCACGGCATTGGGTCATCATCTCTAGTTTGCTGGGAAGGCAAACACCATATAGAATACTTCAAAATTGACCCGTATACTCATAGAAGCTATAATATAGCGTATACATAGGATTGGTCGAGATGGCCATCTCGACCAATCCTATGCACACGATATTCTGTGAAACTCGATGACCTTGACCTCATTTGTTTTCGCAGAGCTGGCTAATACAATGAAGTATGGGGGAAGGGGTCTTATATAACCTTGTTTTCACCGAGTGACGTCACTGCATCTCACATAATTTTATAATTTCTACGAGAATACAGGACAGGCTATTTATTCTGCATATTTTAAATCTTGATGTATCTGGAGGGGGTGCAGTTTTCAGAATAAATAACATTTTCTTTACTTTGAGAATAACGGCGTTTTTAATACAACTTTGACACACAATTTTTTATGCATATTTCTGGAGCATATGCACACCATAAGTGATCAGTGTATTTAACGGCAAGACATAAACGAATACAGTAAAACAGTAAAATGAGTGAGTTGATTGTGTCAGCTCAAGTGACACAAAAATTATTAGATATAACTGGAAAATAATTTCAGACATATTTTTGACAATAAGCTTGTATGTGACACCGCTCGCTGTATACAATTTTGTGGATGTCGACAGAGCAATATTTCTTTCGTGACGTTTCAGTGAAATGTATACTACAACAAATGCAGTTATGAAAATAAAAATGGATAAAACATAAATAATATATATCATAACATGTAACAAATTAATGCTCCTATTCAGTCCACATCATCCGATTGAACATAAATTATCAAACATTTTTGTTTATGGTTCTGATAAATAGGTGAATAATAAGTAAGTGGACGTAATGTCAATCCAAACAAAAGCTGCCAAAGGGCCTATCCATTGTAATTCAATACACTGGTGTTTGAAAGGGAGTATAATTGTTAAAGATTCAAATGAAATCACACAGGCTTTGAGTATAGTTGTAGTCGCAAGAGAAATATAAATTATCCCGTTGAGAGATCCACAAATATTACTATTTTTAAAATATATCAAATTTACTTTGGTTATTTCAGCAAATGACAATGCCGTTAGATATAGCGAGCTCAAAATACTTGATATTAGTTGGTTTATCAAAACAATCAGGTAATATTTTTTTACGTTTATTGATTTCTCAATGGAAGCTATACTTATAGCATACTTCCACATTAATCCTGAAGATATTAGTAATGAGGCAAATGAAAGACAATAAACACTAATCCGTGACATCAGATACTTTTATGACTAGTTCATAAAATAGATGGATATATTATAATGACTAAATTAGGATTGTAAGACACAAATTGAAGGTCAATCAAAGACAATCTATATGTATCAGACCTCACGATTATTTCTTTCAAGTTATTTCCCATTAGAAGCAAAACAGAAATATATTTTAGGGAAGAGCTTTTATCATACTGAAATATATATAGAGAATTGAAAGACAAATCCAAACAAACTAATTGTATAAAGAATTTAGCTTTCAGAAAATGGGTGTTATTCAATTGATTATGACTGAAATCAACAATTAATAAAACAGAAGAAACAATGTCATTGGAAAACATATCTACACTTCTCAGCTCACAAAGAGACATGTTTAGCAGAAGCAATCCCCTAAATTTAAACTTTAATGGGATCATACGATTTTGGATGCCTTTTATAAGCAATCCCTTTGTATGTAATACTTCAGAATTATAATTGTGGATGATATCAAGTGAATTATTTGAATGACATGACATGACATAACCTGTGCACTCACAGTTATCAGGAAAATCATGACAGTATAATTCGTCATCTTTTGATTGAAAACAGTTAACGCGGGTGTCACATATTTCACTTGTACAAACACATCTATTTTGTCCTCGACATTTTAGAAACCCAGGATATGTAAATGTTGAGCACATTTGTTCATCTTCACCTCCTTCACAATCGTATGCTCCATTACAAACTAAAGATAGAAAAATACAATGACTTTCATGACATTTAAACATACCAGAGCACGAGACCGGACCACATATTGTTTTCGTTTTTGCGATACTGCATCGACCGCTGTTTACTCCAACCATGCAACGACCATACAAAGTGGTACAGTTTGGGATACTGTACGTTTTCAAGTACATCTTTTTCAAAGATGCTTCTCGTGCAGACATTGTGTTGGCGGTTGTGTCTGGAATATGGTTATATTTACCACACATATTGTTACCAACAAGTTTAGCCACATGTGAGTCGTTAATCGTGGTTTTTGGGAGAAAGACCCTGAGGTGACGTTTGATAACAGATAGTGGTTTTGCCAATCCACGATAGATTTTAATGCAATCTATTTCTTTTAAGAATGTATTGTTTGAATATATACCATTGCACAGTGAATGAATGTGATATTCTTGTACTCCTATATTCCCATCACAATTTCTATTTGATACGCATGGCAAAATAACAAGTTGATCTGATTCTCGGGAGGTATTATGTGCATTGAGTATACAATTACGCTCATCACTGCCATCAAAGCAGTCCTGTACAAAATCACATCTGTAAATTAGCAATATACATGTTTTATCAAGGCACGAAAAATGATTACTTTGGCATTTAACAGCATTTATCTTGTTTGGCTTTTGACATATGATTGCAGACACCTTGATAGCTTCAGAACAAGAACGACATTTTACTCCCCATCCTTGTGTTGGGTCAATTCTACCATCAAATTTGAAAGTAGCCACGGCAAAATCCAATGTGTGGCATGTCTGATTAACATCGGCAACAAATGACATATATTTTAGTCGTTCAGATCTAACCCAGTACAGCATAATGGGAAGCATGCTGTGACTTGAATATAGATTCAATTTGGCTCCAAGGAGAAAACATTGAAGCTTATTTTCTCTGATGGCCTGGGCAATATGCTTCTTAGAAGTGTGAGATGCGTAACCTGTTAAACTAGCTCTCAACTTGTTACTGTTTACTTCTGAATAAAGGCGCTCTGATGTGCGAACTGTGAAAACAGAAGCGTTATGCAAAGAGCAAATGAATTGACTGTCATAAAACGATAAGGATTTATCATTATCAAACATTAAAAAAACATTTATCTGTTCCAATTAAAGCTAACCAGTTTTTGTCACACGTTCGACCTGTCATAATTTGTCCCTGAGGCATACTTCCATTTGAAGAACGCTGACATATATATGAAGCTGTCATTTTTTCATCACAGTGGATTGCTATCCAGTTGAAAGTTGTTTTATAATGGTTTGGTATGGCCGCCGTACAGTTTTTTGAAGCCCCAGGCTGGGTTTGAGTATAGTTGATTGTTACTTTATTTCGTAGTTTGAAAAAATAACCATCAGTAAATATGTATTCTATACGACTCCTGGATAGATCTAAGGAAGATTTATGCCAGAACGTAAGAAACAAAGATATTTTATCTACCCAGTTAGTAAAATATCCCTGCAATAAAATAAAATAGAATGGTTAGTACAATCACTGATGTTCTGGCATTCAAAACACGAGATGATATAAATAAATTTTAACGTTTGAAGCTCTAATGATATTTTTTACGAAACCAGAAGAATGTTTCTCGCTGTCAAGATCCACAACTTCCAGTGGGCAAAATAGACTTATATTTGCAGATACCTAAATTTAAATTAAAACGTAATGTAGATTTTTCAACAAATAGACAGGCCTAACGGCTATTGACGTGATTAGTTCATTAATTGTGCATCAAGTATGCTACATGCAACATTTAAATGACCAACCTCGCTGTTTCTTTTCAATCCTAAAAACAAAATTTTATCAAACTCCTGTGCATTGTTGTAATGCCAACGACGAATATCGCTGTCTGACAAAGCTCCATCATATTGACGTAATGTCATTTGCTGTGTTTCGCAATGAGTCTGAGCGTCTTGCCATGATGTAAACCTAGTAAAATAAACAGTTGATAACATGTAGCGTATCTCCGCGCATAAATGTGCATGTACATTTGACTTTGAAGAAAAAATCACATGTTTTAAGGGTATTTAAAACACATTTTATGTTCGAATATAAGTGCAGCATGTACATGATTTCGAAAGCTGAGTACACTGCTATCCATAGTGACTCTTCCACTCACTCTGAAATTATAAGCAACTCATTACCTGGTGGTCTTTATCTATATCTGACACATATTCAAAGGCTTGAAGTGCAGTTTGTTCAGAGTGGAATTAGTGTATTTTACGCTTTTGAAATATATTATTGCTAAGTTGATTTCAGCGTAGCCAGGAAACCTGGACTCTGAAGGGAGGGGGTAGGGGGGGCTTCATATATATACCGTTCGGTATAACATCAGTTGGCGAATCACTGCACCAACGAACTGGACAATTTGAATTACGCCACCACTGCAGCGCTCTATGAATATATCAGCAAACACGCGACGGTGAACCAAAGGGTACTCAATTTTGGCCCACCATCTGCGACGATGACCCAACATTTTGCCATCATTGGCTCAACATTTCGTGCTGGCTGGGATCATATTTTGATAACAATGAGCGAGTAGTTAAGCATTATTATTTTATTTTTATTTATTCAACCCTCATTACATGAGGAAAAACATATAAAATTGAACATGCAATAACATTGTAAAAGTCCATACTAGTATGATTCATAAAATAGTACATCAAAACAATAAAATATACAATTTATGCTTTTGTTAATAATTTTAACAATGTATGACTACTTGAGCCTCTATTAAGAATGTTTGAACTAAAAATAACACTTCTTAGGGAGTCCACAATACCGTCCAGCGGTTTCAAGTGTAAAATGGGTTTAGGGTAGGATAGAGCAGCCCGCGTTGGGGAGAAGCCTAATTTAAGCTACAGTTCCTGTGGACAAGGGTGCGAGTGGGTTTGTTCACAGCTATGACTATATTGACGACAGCTGTCCCTTTAAGCCGTCACGATGCATTAAAGCATCATTTTACATCCCTGAAAACAAACCTAATGTACTACAACTAAGGGTTTTAGAACGAAAATTTCCATGAAACTGGTTTACCAATACATGGCAATTGTCTTTAATTTTTCACCCACATTGAATCATCTTCATCCACTAGAAGTCGAGAATTGCGACAGCTATTCGCGGCTTGTAGTGGATGAAAATTACTATGGTAAATTAAGGCCTGACAGAGTTAAGGCGACAGTAATTGAATAATAATAAAAAAAAAAAATGAAAACTAATTTTGAAATGTTGTTCCCTATAATGAGGTACAACGCTGCACCATGATGATGCATTTACTAGTTATAGCTAGAGGTAAAGTGAGCTATGAAATAGAACGGATGTGATTACAATAAACATATAATAATATAACATTCAACGCTCTTAATTAATAATTTGAGTTTATCGGGCTGATATAAGGTACATTAACATGATTTATTCGATTAGTGTAATCATGGTTGCTAAATGCACCAATAAGCTCACGTGGCTTAAAAAGTATTATCCTCATTATGCATGTCAAATGATCTGGGCAAATATCCTCTGGGAGAATAATAGACACACTAAAGCCGATATGATAGTATCCTGTGAATATATGGCGACCCACTTCTGTTGTATATTCAATAATTGTGTTTTGATGTGTGCTTCTCACAAAAACAGAGTATTTATAGTTTCTGCAGTGCATGGGACATGTGTCATATCTGACAAGAACATTATGTCCAGTAGATACATTTCCATTCCATGTAGAGATACAGTTTTTTTAATTTGGCATTGTGGTTGTCAAGCTTGTATGTGCTGTGAATGTAACACAATGTACATAACATTATTGGCTTGCTTTTCACATGTGGATATCTTGACCTGCATTTCCCCGATGTAAAAAAAAATATTTGTGTTCGCGTATCTGGGACAGATTAAACCATGCATATGATGTTTTTGTATCGTTTACTAAGCCAAATGGCCAGTTACTGGCTGTCTGCGACTCCACCTTGTACAACATGTACAATGACCGATGCCAGAAACGTGCATTACATTCTCCAATAGTATCAAATAATATCACCTTTAAATCTGTTGCACCAAGTGAAGGTGGACCAACTTCAATTGTACACATGTCCTGTTTCCCACTTTGTAGCGACGGACATACAATATACTGACAGGCGACAGATGTATTAGCCTTTACTAAAACATCTGGTTGGAATAACATTTCACGCGGGAATGTCTCAACATAGACAGTACGACACATTGAAGGTGATAATCTTCCCAACAATTGAATAGCCAGTAAACCAAATAAGAGTAATGTAGATACCTTTGTTCACAGAGCCTATCCTGAAGTCATTCATATCTGTACAAAATTCAAAATAATGCTCTGTGTCGTCAATTTCTAGGAATAGACCACCATATTGGCAGTGACCTAAATGTGCATAAGTAAATTTGTTGGGTCCCGAAAACAAAAGCTGTTTCACAAATATGGCTATGTGTGGCCGAGAAGATGAGCTGTACTCAATACAGGCCGTGTTTTTTCTTTGACTAGACATTACCCTGGCTACTGTCCCAACGCTAAAATTACAATTGGTGTTCTTGCTATAGATTACTTTAATTTCAATGCTTATTAACGCCGTAATATGTGGAGATGTCGAGAGTTCGATAAAAGCCCAATATGCTGAAGTTGTTACTGTTCATTCTACAGTTTTACTGCGATATAGTATAGTTTTTGACAGAGGTCCGGGTCCGTCATGCACCGCTATAGTTTCCATGACTCCCTCAGGAGATGTAGAGTTATCTTTTTTCGATGATGTGTCAAAATGTAATAATATAACAGGCTGTTCTTATTTTTTATATGACACAATCTCATTTTGTAATTTATATATATTGTATTAATATGTATAATAGGATCAACCCAGTTCACGTTAAAGCTGCTGTAGAACAGAGATAGTTCAAAATATGTATGGCCCATGATATTCAGGTATAAATAGGCCCAATCATGTGGTATAACCAGAGTCCATGGAACACGTGTACCACAATAGTGTTCACTTTTATAATGTTTGTACTTGAATTCAATCCCATGCTGCGAACATAAAATGGCTTTTGAAATATGAAAAATAAATGCATGAACTTGCGCATATATGATATGTCCTTTTATTATACCTATGTATAGTCGAGCATGTGTTAAAACGTTTTCACGATCATTTATTGAAAATGCTCCACAATATGTGGGTTTTTTAAAGATATAGTGATGAGTTAGGTTTGAGCTTTTTGGAAAGTTGTTCAACAAACATTGAGATAATATATTGTCGCAGCGGAATACGAATTTCCAAGTATACAACATAGACGACTTTATGAAATTTTTTATACAAATGTCAAGATCCTGAATAACGAAAGGTTTCTGGATGAGAGGTTGTTTTATAACTCCTGTTAACTGCGCCATGTTGACTGGGAGGAGCAGGAAAATAAAACCACTCAGCCTTGTCCACGCCATCATCTTCATTCTGATCTTTTCCTAAAACAAACACATAATATGAAATGACATCGTATTCGTATTATTTTCATTGTAAACTAAGGAGGTCATTTGGCAATTGCACATCAATAACATTATAATATATTTGTTTGAATCTGGGCCATTGTACAATAGTTGAAATGACTAAATAGTCTAGCGGCCCTGCTGTTCCACTAGTAGCGCCCTGTCAAGTGGTAATAATACTTACTAATCTGTGTATTCAACGAAAACTTGGCAAAACGAACACTGGCGTTAAATTTTGGGCTAACAAAAATATTCTTGGCGCGTTTTTTTCAATTGATCAAATGAGTTTGTTATTGGCCTTGTGCTGATTTAAAAAAGGCTATGGCGACTTGGCAACTTTAATGGTATTTTTCTGTATCACTGACATTTGACAAGATTATTAATTAGATGTCTAATGCGGCAGGTCGACTGGTACATTGTGGGTGGTGCCTCGTTGCCTATTACATTTGGTTAATCTTCTGTTCTGTGGAGCTGGAGCAGTTTATAACTAAAATTATGATGGATAGCAAGGTATCGACAGAAATGGAATGACTCTAATTAAAACGCTGCTAATAACAAAGTAATCAATAATTACTACATCATGGGTTGTAGTGCTCTCATAACACTAATGTAGCCATGTGCTAATAACGTAACAGGGGTATCAAATGAAATTTTTTTTAAATTACATCTAAAGGGACAGATATCAAACGGGTGTCACGTGGGCCGCAGATGCCCAAAGTATAGCTATCCAAAATTATAGCTATCCAACTGGTAGGTCTAGTCTACTAATTTCATCTTTTTTTGTTAATTAGGCTTAGGTCTACATGGACATTGTGTATGATGGTAATAATAGTAATAGCGTGTGTTTTGTCGGCAATTATGTTAATTTGGGAACCTTCTTGTGAGAGTTGATCACTCCCAGGTGATTTGAAAACCTCGCCTTCGGCTCGGTTTTCAAATCACTCTGGTCGTGATCAACTACTCTCACAAGTCGGTTCGCAAATGAACATAATTACCTCCAAACAAACGCTATTGTATAATTAATGTACCACATCGCGACCTCGACAACCCCTGGCGTCAGTAATTAAGTTAATTCGTGTTGATTATAATGAGTCTAACTATACCTATTAGAGAACATCGAGCATATAAGTATGAGAATGATCACGGTTTGTGGGTGATCACATTTATAAATGTGGAAGTAGACCACGGTCATTCCATCCTGTCTAGGACAGAGGTAGGCCTATGTTTCCACCTACGCTTATGTAGATTGATTGATTGATTGATATGTTTATTATACTGACATTGTACATAATTTAATATTTCACAGTATAAGTCAGTAAAACAAGAATATATTATATAAACATACGCTCCACCGACAACTACTGATCACATACGTGTCAATAACGAAACAACACGTTCTGCCTTTCTCTCCATGAATGTTGTATAAACCACGCTAATTTTAAAACATTTTTTTCACTTGATATATTAAAAACAAATGTATGTACATCTCCTAAATCATTACATTAAAAGCCAACAAGTACAAATAAAATGTTATCCGACAGATTCGAATTTATCACACACACATTATGTAAAAACAAGTGGATAATAAAGTATACACTAAAATTTCAAGCAAATTTTCATGTTTTAGATTTTAGCCCAGGCTAGATCTACATAATTTCATGAAAGGCTGTAATATTATTCTAATAAAAATATGCATGACATTTATAAGTATAAATAACGCACATGTTTAAGCATACACATATCTGGGTTTAGAAAACAAAGGCCAGATATGTATATGTCCAATAACTACGATTTATTATGTTGTTTTCTTTCACCATGTTGACTAAGTTGTTTTGCTGTTCATTTTGCTTATTTTATAACAAAAAACATGTTTGAGCGTATGTGGAGTGAAGACTTTTTACTCTACTGCAATGGGTGATGTATTATTAGGACGGAAATTTAATTATCTGCTATATGGTATATTGCATTTGCTGATTGGTTAATCAGAAAATCAATGACAGACGCTTACGTAACTTCACCCCCCAAATCTATGTCCTGGCTATTTATTTTGGATTTCGGGCCCCCAATGGTCCCAAATGGCTGCCAAAAAAATGCCAAGATGAATTATTGACAATTTCAGTTAATAATCTTCGCCAAAAATCACATTGGCAAGAATTACGCAAAGTTTATTTTGTGACATAAGGAAGTGTGCTATGTGTCGTGAACGCACTGCTAGCGACATTGAACACTGTTCATGATCTTTTTATCTGGATAGCAAGATGCTTTCCAGCATTCAAATGCAGATTTCATGAATTTGCTTTTCTGAGTAAACATTGTGGGCGCATAATGTGATGGTACGCATGTGCAGTGTGGTCAACGTCCACAGGAGTGGGGTCTGCCTTAATGTAAATATTATGGTTCAGTGAAGCATAACGACCCAGCCGCTTTAATTGATTGATCAGTCAATATGATTTCGGTTCGATATTAGGCAACATTACCACGGCATTGGGTCATCATCTCTAGTCTGCTGGGAAGGCAAACACCATATAGAATACTTCAAAATTGACCCGTATACTCATAGAAGCTATAATATAGCGTATACATAGGTTTGGTCGAGATGGCCATCTCGACCAAACCTATGCACACGATATTCTGTGAAACTCAATGACCTTGACCTCATTTGTTTTCGCAGAGCTGGCTAATACAATGAAGTATGGGGGAAGGGGTCTTATATAACCTTGTTTTCACCGAGTGACGTCACTGCGTCTCACATAATTTTATAATTTCTACGAGAATACAGGACAGGCTATTTATTCTGCATATTTTAAATCTTGATGTATCTGGAGGGGGTGCAGTTTTCAGAATAAATAACATTTTCTTTACTTTGAGAATAACGGCGTTTTTAATAGAACTTTGACACACAATTTTTTATGCATATTTCAGGAGCATATACACACCATAAGTGATCAGTGTATTTAACGGCAAGATATAAACGAATACAGTAGAACAGTAAAATGAGTGAGTTGATTGTGTCAGCTCAAGTGACACAAAAATTATTAGATATAACTGGAAAATAATTTCAAACATATTTTTGACAATAAGCTTGTATGTGACACCGCTCGCTGTATACAATTTTTGTGGATGTCGACAGAGCAATATTTCTTTCGTGACGTTTCAGTGAAATGTATACTACAACAAATGCAGTTATGAAAATAAAAATGGATAAAACATAAATAATATATATCATAACATGTAACAAATTAATGCTCCTATTTAGTCCACATGATCCGATTGAACATAAATTATCAAACATTTTTGTTTATGGTTCTGATAAATAGGTGAATAATAAGTAAGTGGACGTAATGGCAATCCAAACAAAAGCTGCCAAAGGGCCTATCCATTGTAATTTAATACACCGGTGTTTGAAAGGGAGTATAATTGTTAAAGATTCAAATGAAATCACACAGGCTTTGAGTATAGTTGTAGTCGCAAGAGAAATATAAATTATCCCGTTGAGAGATCCACAAATATTACTATTTTTAAAATATATCAAATTTACTTTGGTTATTTCAGCAAATGACAATGCCGTTAGATATAGCGAGCTCAAAATACTTGATATTAGTTGGTTTATCAAAACAATCAGGTAATATTTTTTTACTTTTATTGATTTCTCAATGGATGCTATACTTATAGCATACTTCCAAATTAATCTTGAAGATATTAGTAATGAGGCAAATGAAAGACAATAAACACTAATCCGTGACATCAGATACTTTTATGACTAGTTCATAAAATAGATGGATATATTATAATGACTAAATTAGGATTGTAAGACACAAATTGAAGGTCAATCAAAAACAATCTATATGTATCAGACCCCACGATTATTTCTTTCAAGTTATTTCCCATTAGAAGCAAAACAGAAATATATTTCAGGGACGAGCTTTTATCATACTGAAATATATATACAGAATTGAAAGAAAAATCCAAACAAACTAATTGTATAAATAATTTAGCTTTCAGAAAATGGGTGTTATTCAATTGATTATGACTGAAATCAACAATTAATAAAACAGAAGAAACAATGTCGTTGGAAAACATATCTACACTTTTCAGCTCACAAAGAGACATGTTAAGCAGAAACAATCTCCTAAATTTAAACTTTAATGGGATCATACGATTTTGGATGCCTTTTATAAGCAATCCCTTTGTATGTAATACTTCAGAATTATAATTGTGGATGATATCAAGTGAATTATTTGAATGACATAACATGACATAACCTGTGCACTCACAGTTATCAGGAAAATCATAGCAGTATAATTCGTCATCTTTTGAATGAAAACAGTTAACGCGGGTGTCACATATTTCACTTGTACTAACACATCTATTTTCTCCTCGACATTTTAGAAACCCAGGACATGTAAATGTTGAGCACATTTGTTCATCTTCACCTCCTTCACAATCGTATGCTCCATTACAAACTAAAGATAGAAAAATACAATGACTTTCATGACATTTAAACATACCAGAGCACGAGACCGGACCATATATTGTTTTCGTTTTTGCGATACTGCATCGACCGCTGTTTACTCCAACCATGCAACGACCATACAAAGTGGTACAGTTTGGGATACTGTACGTTTTCAAGTACATCTTTTTCAAAGATGCATCTCGTGCAGACATTGCGCTGGCGGTTGTGTCTGGAATATGGTTATATTTACCAGACATATTGTTACCAACAAGTTTAGCCACATGTGAGTCGTTAATCGTGGTTTTTGGGAGAAAGACCCTGAGGTGACGTTTGATAACAGATAGTGGTTTTGCTAATCCACGATAGATTTTAATGCAATCTATATCTTTTAAGAATGTTTTGTTTGAATATATACCATCGCACAGTGAATGAATGTAATATTCTTGTACTCCTATATTCCCATCACAATTTCTATTTGACACGCATGGCAAAATAACAAGTTGATCTGATTCTCGGGAGGTATTATGTGCATTGAGTATACAATTACGCTCATCACTGCCATCAAAGCAGTCCTGTACAGAATCACATCTGTAAATTAGCAATATACATGTTTTATCATGGCACGAAAAATGATTACTTTGGCATTTAACAGCATTTATCTTATTTGGCTTTTCACATATAATTGCAGACACCTTGATAGCTTCAGAACAAGAACGACATTTTACTCCCCATCCTTGTGTTGGGTCAATTCTACCATCAAATTTGAAAGTAGCCACGGCAAAATCCAATGTGTGGCATGTCTGATTAACATCGGCAAAAAATGACATATATTTTAGTCGTTCAGATCTAACCCAGTACAGCATAATGGGAAGCATGCTGTGACTTGAATATAGATTCAATTTGGCTCCAAGGAGAAAACTTTGAAGCTTATTTTCTCTGATGGCCTGGGCAATATGCTTCTTAGAAGTGTGAGATGCGTAACGTGTTAAACTAGCTCTCAACTTGTTACTGTTTACTTCTGAATAAAGGCGCTCTGATGTGCGAACTGTGAAAACAGAAGCGCTATGCAAAGAGCAAATGAATTGACTGTCATAAAACGATAAGGATTTATCATTATCCAACATTAAAAAACATTTATCTGTTCCATTTAAAGCTAACCAGTTTTTGTCACACGTTTGACCTGTCATAATTTGTCCCTGAAGCATACTTCCATTTGAAAAACGCTGTCATATATATGATGCTTTCATTTTTTCATCACAGTTGATTGCTATCCAGTTGAAAGTTGTTTTATAATGGTTTGGTATGGCCGCCGTACAGTTTTTTGAAGCCTAGGCTGGGTTTGAGTATAGTTGATTGTTACTTTATTTTGTAGTTTGGAAAAATAACCATCAGTAAATATGTATTCTATACGACTCCTGGATAGATCTAAGGAAGATTTATGCCAGAACGTGAGAAACAAAGGTATTTTATCTACCCAGTTAGTAAAATATCCTTGCAATAATATATAATAGAATGGTTAGTACAATCAATGATGTTCTGGTATTCAAATCACGAGATGATATAAATACATTTTAAAGTTTGAAGCTCTAATGTCATCAGATATTTTTTACGAAGCCAGAAGAATGTGTCTCACTGTCAATATCCACAATTTACAGTGGGCAAAATATACTTATATTTGCAGATACCTAAATTCAAATTAAAACGTAATGCTGATTTTTCAACAAATAGACAGGCCTAACGGCTATTGATGTGATTAGTTCATTAATTGTGCATCAAGTATGCTACATGCAACATTTAAATGACCAACCTCGCTGTTTCTTTTCAATCCTAAAAACAAAATTTTATCAAACTCCTGTGCATTGTTGTAATGCCAACGACGAATATCGCTGTCTGACAAAGCTCCATCATATTGACGTAATGTCATTTGCTGTGTTTCGCAATGAGTCTGAGCGTCTTGCCATGATGTAAACCTAGTAAAATAAACAGTTTATAACATGAGCGTATCTCCGCGCATAAACGTACATGTACATTTCACTTCTAAGTAAAAATCGCATGTTTTAAGGGTGTTTAAAATATATTTTATGTTCGAATATAAGTGCAGCATGTACTTGATTTCGAAAGCTGAGTACATTGCTATCCATAGTGACTCTACCACTCACTCTGAAATTTTAAGCAACTCATTAACTAGTGGTCCTTATCTATATCTGACACATATTCGAGGGCTTGAAGTGCAGTTTGTTCAGGGAGGGGGGGGGGCGTAATATATATACCGTTCGATATAACATAAGTTGAAGAATCACTGCACCTACGAACTGGACAATTTGAATTACGCCACCACTGCAGCGCTCTATGGATATATCAGCAAACACGCGACGGTGAATCAAAGGAGACTCAATTTTGGCCCACCATCTGCGACGATGACCCAACATTATGCCATCATTGGCTCAACATTTCGTGCTGGCTGGGATCATAATTTGATAACAATGAGCGAGTGGTTAAGCCATATAGCCACAGTTCCTGTGGACAAGGGTGTGAGTGGGTTTGTTCACAGCTATGACTATATTGACGACAGCTGTCCCTTTAAACCGTCATGATGCATTAAAGCATCATTTTACATCCCTGAAAACAAACCTAATTTACTACAACTAAGGGTTTTAGAACGAAAATTTCCATGAAACTGGTTTACCAATACATGGCAATTTTCTTTAATTTCTCACCCACATTGAATCATCTTCATCCACTAGAAGTCGAGAATTGCGACAGCAATTCGCGGCTTGTAGTGGATGAAGATGATTATGGTAAATTAAGGCCTGACAGAGTTAAGGCGGCAGTGATACACATAATTGTGTGAAGGCTACTGACTTGCACCAGTAATTATATAATAAAATAAAAATGAAAACTAATTTTGAAATGTTGTTTCCTATAATGATGCACAACGCCGTACCATGATGATGCATTTACTAGTTATAGCTAGAGGTAAAGTGAGCTATGAAATAGAACGACATGTGTCATACATGTGTCATATCTGACAAGAACATTATGTCCAGTAGATACATTTCCATTCCATGTGAAGATGAAGTTTTTATAATTTGTCATTGTGGTTGTCAAGCTTGTATGTGCTGTGAATGTAACACTTACCCCCAAACAGCTATCAGACAGTGCAGGTGTATTATTAGCTACAATGTACATAACATTATTGGCTTGCTTTTCACATGTGGATATCTTGACCTGCAGAGCCAATTGTTTTCTATGCAAATTAGTCAAACACAACAATGGCAAAGACACATTTCCACGATGTAAAAAATTATATTTGTGTTCGCGTATCTGGGACAGATTAAACCATGCATATGATGTTTTTGTATCGTTTACTAAGCCAAATGGCCAGTTACTGGTTGTCTGCGACTCCACCTTGTACAACATGTACAATGACCGATGCCAGAAACGTGCATTACATTCTCCAATAGTATCAATTAATATCACCTTTAAATCTGTTGCACCAAGTGAAGGTGGACCAACTTCAATTGTACACATGTCCTGTTTCCCACTTTGTAGCGACGGACATACAATATACTGACAGGCGACAGATGTATTAGCCTTTACTAAAACATCTGGTTGGAATAACATTTCACGCGGGAATGTCTCAACATAGACAGTACGACACATTGAATGTGATAATCTTCCCAACAATGACCCTATTGAATAGCCAGTAAACCAAATAAGAGTAATGTAGATACCTTTGTTCTCAGAGCCTATCCTGAAGTCATTCATATCTCTACAAAATTCAAAATAATTCTCTGTGTCGTCAATTTCTAGGAACAGACCACCATATTGGCAGTGACCTAAATGTGTAGGCTATAAGTAAATTTGTTGGGTCCCGAAAACAAAAACTGCTTCACAAATATGGCTATGTGTGGCCGAGAAGATGAGCTGTACTCAATACAGGCCATGTTTTTTCTTTGACTAGACATTACCCTGGCTACTGTCCCAACACTAAGATTACAGTCTGTGTTCTTGTTATAGATTACTTTGATTTCAATGCTTATTGACACCGTAATATGTGGAGATGTCGAGAGTTCGATAAAAGCCCAATATGCTGAAGTTGCTACTGTTCATTCTACAGTTTTGCTGCGATATAGTATAGTTTTTGACAGAGGTCCGGGTCCGTCATGCACTGCTCTAGTTTCCATGACTCCCTCAGGAGATATCGCATGTAGATTTATCTTTTTTCGATGATGTGTCAAAATGTAATAATATAACAGGCTGTTCTTATTTCTTTATGACACAATCTCATTTTGTAATTTTTATATATTGTATTAATATGTATACTAGGATCAACCCAGTTCACGTTAAAGCTGCTGTAGAACAGAGATAGTTCAAAATATGTATGGCCCATGATATTCAGGTATAAATAGGTCCGATCATGTGGTATAACCAGAGTCCATGGAACACGTGTACCACAATAGTGTTCACTTTTATAATGTTTGTACTTGAACACAATTCCATGCTGCGAACATAAAATGGCTTTTGAAATATGAAAGATAAATGCATGAACTTGCGCATATATGATATGTCCATTTATTATACCTATGTATAGTCGAGCATGTGTTAAACCGTTTTCTCGATCATTTATTGAAAATGCTCCACAATATGTGGGTTTTTTAAAGATATAGTGATGAGTTAGGTTTGAGCTTTTTGGAAAGTTGTTCAACAAACATTGAGATAATATATTGTCGCAGCGGAATACGAATTTCCAAGTATACAACATAGACGACTTTATGGAATTTTCTATACAAATGTCAAGATCCTGAATAACGAAAGGTTTCTGGATGAGAGGTTGTTTTATTACTCCTGTTAACTGCGCCATGTTGACTGGGAGGAGCAGGAAAATAAAACCACTCAGCCTTGTCCACGCCATCATCTTCATTCTGATCTTTTCCTAAAACAAACACATAATATGAAATGACATCGTATTCGTATTATTTTCATTGTAAACTAAGGAGGTCATTTGGCAATTGCACATCATTAACATTATAATATATTTGTTTGAATCTGGGCCATTGTACAATAGTTGAAATGACTAAATAGTCTAGCGGCCCTGCTGTTCCACTAGTAGAGCCCTGTCAAGTGGTAATAATACTTACTAATCTGTATATTCAACGAAAACTTGGCAAAACGAACACTGGCGTTAAATTTTGGGCTAACAAAAATATTCTTGGCGCGTTTTTTTTCAATTGATCAAATGAGTTTGTTATTGGCCTCGTGCTGATTTAAAAGAGGCTATGGCGACTTGGCAACTTTAATGGTATTTTTCTGTATCACTTTCTGTATCACATTTGACAAGATTATTAGTTAGATGTCTAATGCGGCAGGTCGACCGGTACATTGTGGGTGGTGCCTCGTTGCCTATTACATTTGGTTAATCTTCTGTTCTGTGGAGCTGGAGCAGTTTATAACTAAAATTAAGATGGATAGCAAGGTATCGACAGAAATGGAATGACTCTAATTAAAACGCTGCTAATAACAAATTATTACTACATCATGGGTTGTAGTGCTCTCATAACACTAATGTTGCCATGTGCTAATAACGTAACAGGGGTATCAAATGAAAAACAGAGGTTTCAAATTACATCTAAAGGGGCAGATATCAAACGGGTGTCACGTGGGCCGCAGAGGCCCAAATTATAGCTATCCAAAATTATAGCTATCCAACTGGTAGGTCTAGTCTACTAATTTCATCTTTTTTTTGTTAATTAGGCTTAGGTCTACATGGACATTGTGTATGATGGTAATAATAGTAATAGCGTGTGTTTTGTCGGCAATTATGTTAATTTGAGAACCTTCTTGTGAGAGTTGATCACTCTGATTTGAAAACCTCGCCTTCGGCTCGTTTTTTAAATCACTCTGGTCGTGATCAACTCTCACAAGTCGGTTCTCAAATGAACATAATTACCTCCAAACAAACGCTATTGTATAATTAATGTACCACATCGCGACCTCGACAACCCCTGGCGTCAGTAATTAAGTTAATTCGTGTTGATTATAATGAGTCTACATATACCGATTAGAGAACATCAAGCATATATGTATGAGAATGATCACGGTTTGTGGGTGATCACATTTATAAATGTGGAAGTAGACCACGGTCATTCCATCCTGTCTAGGACAGAGGTAGGCCTATGTTTCCACCTACGCTTATGTAGATTGATTGATTGATTGATTGATTCGTTTATTATACTGACATTGTACATAATTTAATATTTCACAGTATAAGTCAGTGAAACAAGAATATATTATATAAACATACGCTCCACCGACAACTACTGATCACATACGTGTACGCTATAACGAGATACTAGATCGTAATAACGGAATGGTAGACTTAACCGTCATAACGAAATACAAGACCGCTATAACGAGGTAGTGGACCGCTATAGCGAAATACTACACCGTTATAACGGATAGTAGACCGTTATAACGCATGATTTGACCGTTATAACGAAAAAGTAAACCTCTATAACGGATTAGTAAACCGTTATAACGGATTAGTAGACCGTTATAACGTAATAGTAGCCCGTTGTAACGGAAGACTTAACCATCATAACGAAATACAAGACCGCTATAACGAGATAGTAGACCGCTATAACAAACTACTAGACCGTCATAACGGATATTGGACCGTTATAACGAAAGACTTGACCGTTATAGCGAAATAGTAGACCTCTATAACGTATTAGTAGACCGTTATAACGGATTAATAGACCGTCATAACGGATGCGTAGACCGTTATAATGGATTAGTAGACCGCTATAACGTGATTCTAGACCGTCATAACCAAATACTAGACCGTTATAACGGGATAGTTTACCGTTATAACGAAATACTATACCGTTATAACGGAATATTATACCGTTATAACGAAATACTAGACCGTTATAACGGAATGGTAGAACGCTATAACGAAATACTAGACCGTTATAACGGAATAGTAGACCGTTATAACGGATTTGAAAACCGTTATAGCGGATTAGGAAGCCGTTATAACGGATTTGTAGGCCGTAATAGCGTGATCCAGGCCTTCAAATCAAAATACTATACCGTTATAACGGGATAGTAGATAGTTATAACGGACTAGTAGACCGTTATAATGGGTTACTTGACGTTATAATTGATTGAAAAAAAATCTCATTGTCATAAAAATATTTGTGTTTTTTGTTTTAGCTGATATAGTCATTTTCCTTTGAATTACCCACGTCTGTATTGATATCCGGGCGTATGTAGAATTCTCATCTTTGAAAATTAAAAAAAAATCAAAATGGCTGCCAATAAATCGCCGAAATTATTATGCTTTTGCTAATTCTTCTTATTGAAAATCTCTCTATCAGAGCAATACACGCCGTGATAATTACTTAATGACACATCATTACGCATATAAGACAATGAACAGTAAAAATCTACTTGTTCACCTGTATCATACATAAGGGGGGGAGGGGGGGCACCTTCAATTACAAGGGACAGAGGAGTATTTGTTTAATATATATTTCCAAACTAAATTTTCATGAAATAAATAATTGACTGATGTTGTAAATAAATATTTAAATTTGAAATAAATAATTATTTTAGCTTATGAGCAACATCATTTAATAAACCTAAAAAATCGAGCCTCATTTAACTGGCATCAATAAATGACCTTTAAATTTGTGAAGCCTCGCTT
>OZ024910.1:21786818-21924318 GCA_964017125.1 Flabesymbios commensalis
AACCACCCCCCCTCTCACACATAGGCGAATATGCTAGCGGATGTGCTTATAATTGAAAAAAATGGAAATTCGCTCAAAATTCGCAACACTCGCCGAGTATTTGTAAGCGTTATTTACAAATTCGCGAAATAGACACATAATGGTTTAAATGTGTGGTATAGCCCTAGTCACGATACCACGAAAACATACTAGTATTGGACTACAACACTGAATAACATCATATCGCTGTATATTTTAAAATTCTGATTAACGTTGCCTTTCACTCTTGTATAAACCAATCGATGTACAAGACGGCTACAGTTGACATACAAAGATGGCGCCTTTCGGATTCCTGAGATTGAGCTTCCAAGGTCAAGTTAAGATCATTTCAAGGGTGTGTGTTTTCATATCGATGTCAATGACACCTGAGGTCACCAGGGGTCAAATCTAGCTTGCCTCACAATTTAAAATAATGATCGGGATATGTGCTAATAATGTTAGAAGCTTCATGCTTTAATCATAAAATGCAAATTGGTTTCATTATGGGAGCTAGCTACACTATGACCCGAGTATTTTGCCGAACTATCTGAAAAAATTGATGCAGCCTAGAAATTTATTCTGGTATCCGGTATGAAAGTAAAAATACATTTTTTATTTTATTTTTGACAGTTTGACCTTGAAATGACCTTGATATGACCTTATTGTTGTTTTTTCGACAGTACCCCAGTAAAACATAATCCCAGCCCATGTCAGACTTCATAGCCTATTTATGTATCAATAGTTTGCCATGGGAACCCAAACTGATGTTTACCAGCTGCTGCGCACTGTAATTTTTCGTCCAATTAAACATTGAGGAAGGGGTGTAGTCAGGAGAATACTAAGGGTGTATTTCCCCTCCCAAGTTAGATACTGCCCTCAATCTCCTAAAATGCGCATGGAAAAGATATCTGACCAATGCTGTGTCAAAACCAAGCCTTTGTAATAGATGACTGCACCACTAGTATTGATTTAATTGACTAAAACTGGATATTTTTGCTATTTGTTGCCATTTTGATCTCCGAATGACCCCAAAGTAACCTTGACATGACCTTGGTGATATGTTTATGATTAACATCAGTCTCTTAGAGTACTTGACACACTTCTGGAATACAAAAAACATATCTTATAGATAGTGTAATACACAAGTTTCACCACTTTTTGGCTTCGCAATTGGATATTTTGACCTTTCGATGTCAATAACCTCTAGAGGTCACTAGGGGTCAAATCTAACTTACCTCCACATCTTAAAATAAACCCCAGGATATGTACCAATAATGGTGGAAGTTTCATGCTTTAATCATAAAATGCACAATGGTTCATTATGGGAGCTTAACGACTACGCTATGTTGTCAGAAAAAAACATAAAATATAATATTAAAATAGAACGTGCTCCGTCTACCACAATATATGTTTTAATTTTCTTGAAACCGTATTATATATAAATATAATATATATATATATAGTACTATAATATATATACGGTACAAGCCAATTCAAATCATATGCTAATAGGTATAATTATGTGTGTTTTGTCACCTTACTTCACTCAATGTGAGATAGTAGTTCTAGCCACCGGACGGAAGAGAATGATAACTGATCGAAACATCAGGTTGGTCAGAAGATTATATCAAATGAACCGTCAATAAATGCATGTATAGTTTGAGTAAAGCTGCTGTGTTATACACGTGACAAATGACTATTTTTATCAAACTTTTTGAGTGGTTGATGATAGGCCTACTAACTTTTTGTTGTATTATACAATGTTAAAAACACAATAAACATTAGAGTGTTTTCACTTCCTTTGAAAATCATTGCTAATGATTGGTACCATAGAACAAATAATTTTGTTAATTTTCTAAATATTGCGTTATTTCATTTTCTGATTGCTGATTACTGATGATGGCTTAGTTGATAACTTGTTATTAGCACCAAACATTATTGTCAATTTGAATGTTATAGTTGACATCTCGTTTACTATCAATTATAAGTAGAAAGTGGTAGAAGAGCAGGGAACATATTTATGTAAAGGTTAACACATATATATCTTGATGGATTGAATTGATGTTCAATCAAATGACAATGACGATGCTGAAGTAAATTAGCCTAGATCGCTATTTATCTGCGAAAAAAACATATATATGGAAATAAAGCAGAAAGAGCTAACTAAGATATTTATGATGATTTGAAATTGAAAACAATGGTTGTAAAGAATACTTTTGCCAAATAACAAAATATTGTAAAGTCTAAATACTTTTTAAATGTTTATTGCAGCTTTTCTTTGCATCTGATTATGTGTGATGTAATGAAAAAAGTCTTGTTCAGTTGCTTTGAGAAGATGATTTGAGAGGAGGGTGTAGGAGATTTATTCTTTCTTTATGGCCCAGTCACACATAGGCCCACAAGCACACACGTTCAATGCACTAAAATGAACAAGTTTGGTCTTTGCGTTGTGTTTCGCTGGGCGGGCGTCAGAATTCGTTGATGATTTGACGAAGACGCCAGATGAACGGTGTTATGTCTCCCCTCTGTAAACAGGAGGGGAGACAAATAGGTTTACTTCTCACCGCTCGTTTTTATGTCACATCAGTTGTGTGGCTGTGCGTTCTGTTCTCTCTGTCTATCATGCAGGCGGTCAAACACGAGACGTTGACACAATGTCGGGCCACTGTTGGCCCACCATCTACGACGCTGAGCCAACATTAGCCCAGTATTGGGTTACCGTGTCGTGTTTGACGCCACGCTGAATGTGGTCCAGCATCACAGACCGCGGGCCAACATTAACCCAGCTTTTGCTCAAAGCATGGTGCCGGTATTACAGCCAGCATGTAGTAGGCCTACTGACTACGGTTGAATGAATACTAGCCAGCACCGGTGACGCTCGCCCAACATTTACAAGACATTGGGTCGGTGTCGGCCTGACCCGCAGCACAGCAAACACGGAGCATTAAATCAGTGCTGGTTTTATGCTGGGCCTGCGTCGCAGACGGTGGGCCAGATTTGGTCTAGCATTGGGTCAACGTCTCGTGTTTGCTGGGAGTGTTGACAGGCCACATTTGTGTTTTGCACATCACCGGGTGTGAAGATATTAAAACTGTTGCCCAACTGATTGAGCCAAAAGACGATTTAGTTACTGTCGATCATCTTCCCGGCAGCAAGTCTTGACACAGCGAGGTCTCAGGAGTAGCAAACCTTGTGGGGAAGATGCTGTAGATATAAAAAACGGCTCCCACCTCATCAAAATATATAGTCTCTACATGCTACTTTCCAGAGGAGCTATTTAGTAACATTAATTACAAAAGCTATTGACACAACATCTAATAGCTATAAACCTTTATGGCTACGCTGCTGGAGGGGAGACATATCCAGTTTTTTTTACAAAAAAACTTGACTCTTCTAGTTTATTTATTGTGTGCGTTAACCTCTGCGTACATTTATTGCATGTCCAAAAATGCTAGGGTTTCTCTGCGAGTTAACGTCGCCCCCAGAACAACATCAGGCCAGCGTCAGTCTAATGTTGGGAACCGGAATACCACACGCTAGATATTCGTTGTATTTTTGTAGGCTGAGGTTTGTCCCAGTCACATATGCATAACGCATTAAAGATTTAAAAAACAATTTGAGTCGGAATTGTGAAAATATAGCGAGGTGACAACTAATGCATATGCGTGTTATCAACGCACCTAAATCAACGAATGAACAGCGTGTTGCTAACGCGTCGCCCAGCAAACACAAAACATTTGTATAACATTAATAAAACGTCGGCCAAGCATTTTTGACATTGGTCCAACATTGTATGAATGTTATACAAATGCTTTGTTTTTACTGGGTGGACGCATATAGTGCGCATTAACCCTTAAGCCGCCGGTGCCGCATATATTCGGGTTTTCATTTTTTATTAGCACATTAAGTACCACCTTTTAAACATGTTAAAGATAAAATGTGACATCAATCAGCAATATTTGAAAACAGTTGACCTCCATTTTGTCAAATCCTAATAATTTTCACTCTCTTGAAGTTGTGGATCGTGTCAGCGAGACACAACTTCAAGTGGGTGAAAATTCAGATTGAATAATTTGGCGGTTAAAGGGTTAAACCGTAGAACACTGGTGTCGACGATAATATTAACATTAGGTACATAAGTGACCATTTTTAAAAGACAAAATGTGTTTTAAATTTATGATAACTATATGGTTTGACTTAACTTCCACAAATCAACAAAATTTTCAGCACTTGAAGCCGCACATTATGTGAAACACAATGTGAAATAACTAAAAATTAAATTTCAGTCTTCGATGCTCTAAGGGTTGTGTTGCATAAATTACACAGTCACATCCTGTTGCTCGAGCCACCAGACGAACAACGGCCATGTTGCCATCGCCTGCATCAAGCGCTGATGCAGCGCAGGGCAGCTGTGTCGCAACAACCCATGTGGTACAAAACAAAAGTATCTGTCGTTGATATGACGTTGTTCTAGTGGGCCCTACGTGGCGGTCCTAATTCTGGCCTGTACTGCATCACGCGTTTAGTATTTCGAACATTAACAACTTCTTGCGGCACTCACAGTGTACACAAAAATATGCATAGCGGCACTTAGCAAGCATAATAGCGCCTATCTGACGTGGTCTTAACGCATGTCAAGTGAGCATATAATGTATATGGGCATGCTAAATCACTCCCTGATTTATTTGTGCAGCACGCTAGCAATGCGCTGTGCCTTCGTTAGCTTCATCACCTTGTGTAGCTCGTTACCAAAACGCTGTATATTCGCTGATTTATGCACATGATTTAATCAGAACACACTATATATTTGTCATAAATTCGCAATTTTTTTTTATATCTCGACAAAATGCATGGTCGCACACTGACGGATTGCTCTCATTTGTGTAACTTTTGTCACAAGGCGTGGGCTGTGGGTCGTGCACGTGTGACTAGGGTATTAGCTGGTCAAATAATTCCCACTTATTTCAACAATTGTGGGCTATTTAGACAAAAATGTGTGGATGTTTTGAAAAAAATGACACAGCTTTTGCAAAAGAACTTGACTCAAAAATAATTTTTTGTTCAAGTTGTAGACAGATATACAATATCATGCAAAATAACCAACCCAGCGTAGTTTTTATCTTAGGCCACTATGGTTTTTTTCTGTTTTAGATGAGCTTGCACATTGTATTTAGGCAGCACATTACCAAAAAACATGTATCTTTTCTGCCCACCAAGCGCTTTTAATTGTTGCCGATTTCCGAAAAAACAGTTAATTTCGGGAAATATGAAAAAAAGCAAGTTTATTTCAAAAGATAAAAAAACATTTTTCCTGCTATGTTCTTTTACTTGTTCCATTCGTCGCCTTCATCAAATTTTTTTAAATAGGTCGATTTTTTTCATTTGGTCGCCAAAAAATAGGTTCAAACTTGTTTTCCTTATTGTTTTTCCCCAGCCCTCCCTTTAGACTTTTTTCTGATCTAAAACAGAGAAAATGAAAATAGTGGCCTTATTGGTATTTATTCCAATACTGTATTAACACGTGATTATTTGCAGAACGGATTTCTGGGTACCAAGTGAATGTTTGTTCTTGTGTCTCAAATTTCGTTCAAGGACAAATTGTAAAAAACGGCAGCACGCATATATTCTACCAGCTAATGGCGTTTCTGAATAAGTCCTGTATTTGCTCAGTTATTACACCTTTTCCCATACAAGCTACGACATCTCAACAACTTAGTTGTTGAGCTGTGTGCGCGACATTGTTTTCTCATTGAATAATTGTTTTTTCAACATTGCGCAATGATTACCAAGGGTTCGAAATATACCAAGATAATGATGAATTAAACAGAATGCGAGCTGGAATTTGTGTGAAGTTAGTAAATGTTTCACTTTTGTAAACAAATCCGCTATGACATCAATACAATATTTTATGTGTTTTTTCCAAACCTTTACCTTCAATATTAGTACCATCTGACACCATAGCTAATGGCTTCAGATGCCACTCTCAGGTCGGTTAACCTACATCTTAGGCATGTCATCTCGATCTGTCACATACATAATATCCGGGTCAGTTGCTTGAGAAGTGCAAAATGAAAGATATTGCCCCATTATTGAGCGTCATAGGCAATGTACCAACATTGAATTTCTTAGTTCGCTGTGGGTGAACACTGATTTGTTGACCGCTCTTCGATGGTCACTCCCATCTTCATGTTGTCCTCAGAGGTTTGCAGAGGTCTTTCTCCCTGTGATGTAATATCGACGTTAGGTCGTCACTAAGATATTTTGCTTCAAAAGTATCATGTTGTGGGTGCTTTAAAATAGATGTGCTCAATATTATGTAATAATATGTCTTTTTCTGAAAATTGAAACTAACATCGAAACGGTCAGATACGTAAGGCTGTGGCAAGAAATGTTAAGATTTTTCAGACAACGATGTCTTATTCTGTTTTATTAAACTTATCAACTACCATGAAACTGATTAATTACATATCAATTCTTTGTTGTCAACACAAATGTTCTTGTGTCATCCATGATTGTCTTCTGGTTGCTATTTGTAAAAATTTGTAGGTGTATGCCTGCTCAGTTGAAGTCAAACCTATGCCTTTCTACTTGAAATTGGGTCAGGCAGTCTGAGGGAAAGTTGGAACATCAAGATAAACACGCGATTTAATCCTTCAGTGGTGGTGAAATCATAGGATCAATAAATGAGGAAGTTCTGGTTCCCGTGTGTGATGTAGTTGTTGTAAGCGTACACATTAATTATTAAATCAATGATATACTGTAGCCAATAATCACGCATCAACATGGTTAAAACATTTCCTAATGTTTGATATATACTCTGGCTACATTCATATTGAGTAATATTTGCACGGCAGCCCTCACCCGTCTGCATTGGCAAAACCTGTCCCGTAGAAACATCCCCTTTTTTAACAGTGGGACAGATTTCTCGTTCACCCCGCGTCTATAAACCAATCTTCAAATACAAACTGGGCGGACTGGACATGTGAACTTTCACATATTATAATTTCTTCTGCTGTTAGAACTGCAGTAATTCGTAGTAATTATTAAATTTGCTGCACGAAACATGTTTATTTCCATGCACAAAGAGCACATTTTTGTCGTTTTGCTTGTAATTAAAAGAAAACCGCCGCTAAATCTGATTCATTTTAAACAGTTCGAACCCTAAAAAATAACCAACCTGCATATTTGGCTGACTTACTTTTACGTCCGAAATCCTCAAAATATCTACGCTCCACAAATTCAATTAAATTTGTTGCTCCTCGTATAAAAACTAAGACTGGGTCAGGAGCTTTCTCTATATCTGGCCCAGCGTTATGGAACGCCCTGCCTGTGCCAATACGCAATGTCAAAACAATTTTAACATTCCGAAAATTACTTAAATCTCACCTATTTGTCCTGGCTCACCCACCCTAGCCCCTCAGCAGCCTGGCTCCCTGTTGACAAACCTGCTTTGGCCTCGAATATGACACGTGATCATCCTAAGAATTTGTGCGCCTCTGAGCTCGGCCGCATAGAATATATGCGTCATAGAAGTTTTATCGATTGATTGATTCAGAATTTGTGACTATGCCCATGCTCTTAACGCTATTTTAAATATATAGGCCTCCGCACGACGTGTATATGTGTTAGCTACTGGTCAAATAAAGACATCGCGGTCAATTGTGATTTGACCTTGTCCATGTGTCTATGCCGAAAAGCAGCAATACAAGTTTGGCCGCTACGGCGGCGGCTGTCGTAAAAATATTAATTGTCGTTAAACCTAGTGATTGCCTCACACTATGCGTGCTTAATCCCATTAGCTGATCACCACAGCTGTTCACCATCGCCATACTGCGATGCCGAAATTATCATTCTCATCCACATCAACACATCAATCGCAGCAGCAATTTCGTGCTGATGTGGATGAAAATAACCGCGATAACGGAATTTATATCTCTATGTTTACAAAAAAATATCGATGAGTTAACTATGGTGAAAAAACTATGACTATAAAGATTGCAATAGTTTCAAATTTTGCTGGAATGGTTTTGTCCACGCAGCTGAAAAGGTTTTCTTGTAGTATAATGTTGAAATGTTAAGTTCAACTTTGGTGGACAGGTGTGACTGGCTGATTAATTGAACACGTTAAGTTGAAAAGTCTGCAATTGCAATCATTAATATAATCATCCCTCCAATAAGAAGCGTGTCATCAGCGTCCTATTATGACAATTATTTGTTTTGCTGGAATGTGCAGGTGCTGTTTAAGTTAGAACAAGCAGCGTTGACATGTGTGAAACTATTCATACACCAATTACCACGACTTATTGAATTGTGTGGTTTCATATACGTTGTTTTCTGTAATGTGTTATCATAGTAGGCTAATAGTGGTAAAATAATATCGATATTTTTATTTCTCGGATATGATTTACCATGCCAACAGGAATGTACCTCTCCTCTTAGCGATAAACCTAGCTGGGAAAAGACAACAAATAAATAAAAATAATTATTAAAATAGTAATTAATAATATTTCGAGAAAAAAAACAGTTTATAATAAGTAATGACCACATAATTATCACATGATTGTATTTATAGCACAAAGAGTCAAGTCATTTTAAAGTTTCGTGTAATTATCATAATGCAATATGATTCATTAAATAATTAGCTGCGCAGTGCTTCATTGTATTCATTAACCTTTTAATAGCTAAGTTATCTAATTTAATTTTCTACCCACTTGAAGTTGTGTCTCGCTAGAATACCGAGACCCACAACATCAAGTTGGGGAAAATTCATCATAAGCATATCTGTTTAATTTGATATCAAACATTTGCACATTTTGGAGCCTAACACCTAATTTCATTCCAAATAAAAATGATTCAATCAGCTAATACAATGGATTATAGACGATTATAGCCGTGATTTGCGTTTAACCCTTACAGCGCGGGGATCGACTTTAGTCGTCAGAATCTGACGTCTGTAGACGTCAGATTCTGACGACTAAAGTCGGTCCCCGCACTGTAAGAGTACACATATTTCTAATGGTCGTACGTTTACGTCCCCTTTTATTAAGACCTAAGTTATAGTGACTTATAGCGGCATCCTGTAGGGATGAATTATACTCAAGGTTTTTGGAGGTTATTTGTTGTATATCAGAATGTGAGGTACAGTATATTGACATGAATAAGATCGTCTTAAGATATTTGTTAAGAGATTCTGGGACTGGCCCATTAGATGTAGGGGTCTACCAAGACAAAACATCAGAAATTTATTACTTATTGGTCCTAAATTATGCAACAGCTTAAATATAGAAATGCGGAACTGTACAGCTATATCTAGTTTTCAATCTAATCTTAAACATTTTTTGTTATGTAATACTAAATGAACATCATGTTAACAGCCACAATATTTATATACATATCTACAACAATATGAATTGTCTCATCTTCAACATTTTTATAGCATTCCAGCTTTTAATTTTAAATTTGCATTATTCTGTAATTATGTTATGCTAATATTTATGTATTTATCTATTACTATGTTTACATTTTTTTTGAGGGCCTCGTAACAGATGAGCGAAAGCTCAATGAGTCACCCTCTATAAATAAAGATTATTATTATTATTGTCTTTTTATCGTTAATAAGGGATCCGCGTAGACACATAGTATATTGCATTCCATTGTAATCATTTACTTCCCCTTTGATTTGGCGCAGGCCTGACATGATTGTGTTGGTCATAATTATATGAATATTGTGCATATTTCTGTAATTGCCAATGCTGTAGGAGTCGCGGATATCATTATTTAACATATCTGTAATGCATACAGCGATTCAGGTGTGTAGGTGTAGATATAGCGCAATCTAAATATTTTATCGATGATGGACCATTGAGAACTAGTGGTGAGTCATCCTTCTGTATTATGTAAAGGATTTTAAATAATTTCCCATGCCTAATCCTAAGCCACGGCACAGATGCATTCTCAGTAAACACAAACCATTTTTATAACATTAATTTTGTACAATGTTGGCCGATGTCGAAGACGTTGGGCCGACGTTGTCCAAATGTTTACAGATGCTTGTGTTTGTTGGGTTTGTACCAGCCAAATATTTGGTATGAAATTTGAATGTAGCCTGAATTTTCGAAAACACATCTCTCAAAAAGCATGTTTTTATCATATGTGTGACCTGCGTTGCATTTTAAAAAGAGGTGTTTGATTGCCTTATTTTTGTTGGTAAATACAAAAAACGCTCAATTAAAGTTGTGTCTCGCTGCCTCGACCCACAACTTTTAGAGATTGAAAATTACTCATATTTGTTTATTTTGATTCCAAGCATTTGCAAATCTTGATTTTTGAACACTCATTTCACTCCCAATAACTGTCATTTAACCTGTGAAAAAACGATTGAAAACGAGTTCAGTCTTGATTAGAATTGAAAGAGTTAGATATGATCATATAGTCAGGCAGCCAAAGCGGGTTTTTTTTGCCTAACCCTGCATCGGCAGTTAAAGTTTTTTTTTATGGATTATAACTCATCAGGTGTTCTAAGAATCATATCCGCCGGATATTAAGAGAATATCCTTGAGCGTTTTGGGAATAATGACAAAATCCAAGGTCAATTTCAAATGTCAAGGTCAAACATATTTTTTTTTAAATGAAACTACAAACAAATGTAATACTTCTATTTCATCTAATTTTGCCTGAAAAAATCATTTCTGGTCTAATTTCAATGATTCAATGTTATCTTTAGGGCCAAAAGGTCAATTTCTAGGTCAAATTGTTGAAAATGTCATTTATACCAAACATAATTAGGAACAAATATAATAACAATTGTTGGTGTGATCTGAATACATAATTTATTTCTAATATTGTTTTGCTGATTCAAGGTCATCTTCAAGGTCAAAAAGTCAATTCTAAAGTCAAAACTGTGAAATGTTATTTTTAACAAATGCAAGGAGCAGCAAGTGTAATACCTTTTTATGTGTTTTGACTGAAGAATTAATTTATGGTACTATTTTATTAATCAAGGGTCATCTTCAAGGTGAAAACGTAAATGTTAAGGCCAAATGAGCGAAAATGTGATAATAAAGGTCAAATATGATATTTCTAAATAATATATCTAGGAGCAGGTGTAATACCTCTTTGTTGTGTACTTTTGACTAGAAAATCCATTTCTTTTATAATTTTTATGATTCCATGTCATCTGCAAGGTCAAAACGTCAATTTCAAGGTCAAATGGGCAATAATTTGATTCTATTGAATACAAATAAGAACCGTTTTTAAATGTAATTTTGACTACAGCAGACATGCTAAGAGCTAAAAAAATGGGCAAAGCCGCACTTGGCAAGCATAACACTTGGCATCGATGTTCCATAAACCCATGAGAAAAGTTTTTTTCCAAAAAGACAACTCATATCTATTTCTAAAGAGCCAAAAATCCGCCAATTTCCAAGATGGCCAAGGTCAAACAATAAATGTATATACTGGTCAACATAAAATAAACATTGTCTACAATAGAGTTTTCGGGTATAGTATGTCAGAATAAATGTGGCCGACAGTTGTATAAGATAAAACTATAACTTGATATCATCTTGTGGCAGAAGTCAAGCAGATTCGTGATGTTGGTGTTTCAGGTAGGCCTACGCCAGAAAAAAATATAGATCGCTAAATCCAAGATGGCAGCTAAGAGGCAAACAAAAGTGCAGCCTCATATCTGTGCTCAGTGCTGCAAAATGCAATGGGCATGTCGTGAACCTGTCCACTATAACGAGGGATACCACTTTTTCAGCTTATCTTGGTGTGAGGAATCTATTTTTGATATACGGTTGTTTTGTGTATCAGAATAATGTATGTACAACTTAACTTTCTATTGCGTTTGAATTGCCCATAACTTATCTCATAAATATAAATTCAGCCGAGGTATTATAAAGTAATATTTACTGTAATAAAGTACAGAGACAGTAACAACAAGAATAACATAAACTTTAGTACAGTCTGAATGAAACACACAATTTTTTCAATAAACAAATGTGTAGGTGCAGATCATGTTACTTAAATGTGGCCTAAATTGAAACGGCTTGTCCAGGGCGGATCTCTTAATAAATGTATACATGTATATGTAAGTTTAATCATAAATAAACTGTATTGAATTGGTAGTCTGTATGATTATGTAACACACAATAACTATTTCGCGAGATATGACAGTTAGTTACTTTCACTTCACACATCGCAATAAATAGAGAAAAATCATATATTTTGTGCCATGATATAGCTTAAAATATGAAAAAGCACAATAAAAAATGCTATGGCAATCTGTCACGTCACACACCGCAATAAAAACTGCTATATGTAATGAGATTTTCAAGAAGTATTATTTGTTTTTGCAAGACAATTCTTCCTATTTGTCAGAAAATACAAGACATTGTTTTCCGTGTTTTTTGCACTTACGACGCTTTCGTCACACATCATTACATCTGCTTCTTTAACATGACAAGCCAATGTGTTTAGTTCTGAAGTCTCTATGGAAGGCGGTACAGACCCATCTGCACGCAGAAATTATGATGGCACAACCCCACGTCTGTGGCGAATCCACACCTCAGAATATCCAACTGGGCGAACTCTGGTGTTGAAGAAGCCAGACTAAAGGCCAAGTTGCTGTAAATTGGTTTTGTTAACTGGCTATGTCCGAAAATTTCGAGTTGCTTTGGTATTTGAATTTTAGGTGAAATTTCATCTAGTCGACAGATTCAGCTCCTCCTGCACGTCTTACTCTTTCCCCATTTTTAACTAAATGTAACTGTCGAATTTGACATGAAGATTGTCCATAGAACCTGCGGAAAAGAACACTTTTAATCACTTTTCGAATCTACCAAAAATATTTCAAATGACCCAACTTTTGCCTTGAAGTCCAAGACAACTGCTAAATGTCCGCAAGTAAAATGCATGCCAACATCGACCAATTGTCTCTCCAAGCGAACTCTTGCTGGGTTTGAAAGGGATGTCTCCCTCAAATATTTAAACACATGACCAGAGAAATGAAATGAATCGGCTTTAGGCCACCTTTGTGCACCTTTGTGCTAAACTGGGCCAGGAGAACCTCCTGAGGATGGTGAGATGATTGAGATGACACTGTCCTCCAGACACAGGATTCGAAATTCGAGCCCTGGCGGTCTGAGGCCGAGCACGCTACTTCTCGACCGTTAGACAGACACATGACCATAATTTGGAACATTACTGCTGTAGAGACTATAGTGAATGTGATTAACAGCTTCTGTGAGAGCTGATACAGCATGAAGATCGGACTGTGAAGATCTTTCTCATAGGACTTTGGTGGGAGGCTTGGTTTCACTAGTGGTTTGACATGATACGACACATCTTTGCATGGTAGTTTCTATGATAGTCTGGCTGTGCTTTTGATTAAGTACATTTCAGAAGCTCTAGCATTAGATGTATGTGCGGATATTATCTCCTGGTAAAGCACTTGCATGGTAATATGACCAGATTCTACTTGAGATAGAGGATCGATCAATGCAATCTCCATTATCCATAGCTCCACACGTGCATGCACTCTGAGTAAAGGTGCTCAGGACAGGGACTCCATCTCTATCTCACTCAGCTATTGTATATGCGACAATAATTTTTCGATACCTTCTTACAACATTGTGACTGCAACTTTGTTGCTGCTTACACTTCACGACTACGGTTCTTTCCATACTGATATTGTCCAAATGAAGCAGTCAAAGGGGTTTAAATACTCCAGTGCAACAGTTGATTGTATGTAATCTGGAACAAGCTATGCAGTTGGTTGTGCTAATTGTGGGTAGCCCATTATTATTTTCATTCATATCATTATCTGTGCAAATATCAACAACATTTCAATTTTTGCGCTACCAAATAAAGTAGCGATCGAGAAGGCGAGTACTTCACCTGAAATCAGCCTTAATTTAAGAAGCTCATTATTTCATGACAAATCAGGCAAGAACCATAAACATGGTTTAGGCCATCTGTGTGCACATATATACTAGACTGAGTCAGGAGAACCTCCTGAGGATAGTGAGATGAATGAGGTGACACTGCCTTCCAGAGAGCCCTGGTGGTCTGAGGCCGAGCACGCTATCTCTCGGTCGCACAGGCTTCCTACAATATTAAATCTTTACAAGTGAGCGAGGAATAAGCTTTTTTTCTTTGATACTTGAATGCCAGCGGGGGGACGAATCTACGATTTTCCAAGCAGGCAGCTTTAACCACTGCACCAGGGCCCGCGCCCTGTTCATGACCCATTGATAGCTGTCTGAAATATTTTATGACAACGCCGCAATGTTGGTAGCAACTAAAAACCCTATAGTAGACAACACAATCATCGATGTATCTCAACTCAAAGTTCTGTACATTTATTGCTCTTCCATGCTTTTCTAGCAGCAATTTTGTTTCCATGATGACCGGCATTTGTTTTTTCGGCATGTGTCGGAACGTATTTCTAAAAATGGCTATAGGTCAGCGTATATGGAAACCCTATAATAGACATACAAATCATTAACTTGACTATATTCTAGCGAAAATGATATCAGATTAACGTTTGACCATGAACTCATGGCTTATTGGCTTTTTGACTCACAAAGCAATGTTTACCGAACTTCCTGACCATTAAGTCAGGAATACCTTAAAACAGCGTGGTGGACACCAAAATCATTATTCTATATCTATTCTGGCAAAAATGATGTCTATTTATTGATTGACCTATAATGCAATTTGCAATGCTAAAATATTTTTTACCTATAATGCAATGTCTAAAATATTTTCTGACAACACCAATATGTACGGCATACCTGAAAACCCCATGATAGACACTAAAAACACGAATCTGCCTCTATTATGGCTATTATTGCTTGACCTTGAACATATAACGGCCATCTTGGATTCTTTACCCACAATGCAATGTCTAAAATATTTCCGACATTACCTCTGTGTCGGGCATACTTTAAAACCCTATAGTAGACATCAAAAATACGAATCTGCCTCTATTGTGTTGAAAATGATATCAATTTATTGTTTGACAAATAAATGTTCGGACAAATGGCGGCCATCTTGGATTTTACCCACAATGCAATGTCCAAAGTTATTGATGACCACACCACTGGATCGGGCATACCTGAAAACACTATTGTGGACACCAAAATCATGAAGCTGCTCCTATTCTGTCGAAAATTGTGTCAATTTAAAGTTTAACCGTCACTAAATGGCGGTCATTTTTTTCAGTTTGAAATCATCATAAATGTCTTAGTCATCTCTTACCGATTCATCGCAATATCGATGTTACGGGTTGGCAATTATAATCACTCTCGCTCTTACAGTGCGGGGATTGACTTTAAACGTCAGAATCTGACATCTATGGACGTCAGATGTTGAGAGCTCGAGCTCAAGCTTTTTTTAAATGTGTGTCAGTGATTTTGTACACATACAGGGGTCCCCCTTTAATCGTTATAAATATTTTTTTATCATATCAAATACCGTTTTTTGCAAAATAATTGGATGTTCAATCTTTAGAAAAAGCGAATGCTTAGTCCCAAATTTTACAAAAATGAGCAATTTTTATCCACTTAAGCTTGTGGGTCGCGATTGGTTCAAAATTAAGACAAGGTAGACAGACATAATTATTTTGACCAATAAAGTACATACACGTATACAAATAGACTTTAAAATTATATTAATTACCAATAGTTAAATATAAATGTATACATATATTATATAAATCGGGTAAACCACTTTGGGTAGAGATAATAAGTGTATAATAAGTGTAATGGTTGTGATGATAATTGATTGTACACGCCCGTGTTACATGTCTAATATGTAACGCAGGATTGAAGATAAAGCCATGGGCCAGATTAGATGTAAGCCTATCTCTTAGCCTAAACTGTGATAAATTACTCATCCGATTACACCTGACTACATTTTTTTATAAAACATTACAAGTGACTTTCTTGACTCTAGAAACATGTGCAGTAGGATTGACTGTTTTCTTGAGGCAATTTTAAATTTATTTCTTATTAGGCTGTACTACGTTACTTATAGAATTATGTTTTTTCAACTGAAACATTACAGATGAGTGCATTGTCCCATCACGTGCGTGTTGACACAAAGATCGAATGCTATGTGCGATAGAATTGAATATATAGTACTTTTTCGATTGCCACGACCATCTTCGCTGCCATCTTGAATTTTCAACAGGTTTAGATGACTCAATGACTTGTCTCCTTATCTTATATGAAGCAGCATATCATCTTTGGCATATCTATCAGAATTGTAGAATAAAATGTACGATTCTGCTTAAATTTAACAGGTAACAGCTCCACTATAACAGCGACAAGAGAGAAGGGGGTTGTGTCATTCATGTCTTTCAATAAACTAGTCGTGATCAGTAAAGCTAACATCAAGCGGAATACGTATGTGTATGACGACGCAAATGACTGTGACAAAGATCTTCATAGGAACTTTAATGACGAACTGGATATTACCAAGTAGGGATTAGGACAAGGCCATCATATTTTCACAACAGACAGACAGCTTAAAATTATATTTTGGAACGCAGATGGATTAAAAAGACATTTAGATAAGTATGCATTTCTGGAAAATTGACATTATATGTATCCAAGAAACATGGCCATGTGACGAAGAACAAATATAATGATTTGTTTAATGGGTATTATATGCTATAGTATAATTACAAAAAATACAGCCGGCATGGAAGACATTCAGAGGGATATTGTTTTTTGTGAAAAAATATTTGAGCTCTGTGATATGTGCTGTTCAAAAATCTTAAATAGCTATTACATTGATGTTGCAATCTGACATAACAGATAAGAACAAATCAATATTGTTTAATTTTATTTGCATTCCAATATTCTCACCTAGATATGACTAATTGGAGGAGGAAAATAGAATTTTGCTTCTAAAAGTTCAAATTATTAAAATGACAAGTAATTATCCAGAATGTCGAGTCTTTTTAGCAGGCGATTTCATCTCAAGGACAGGAAATGTATATGATTATGTAATAGATGACAGTGTTGATTTTCTGCCAACCGATTACTATGAACCAGACTATTTCAATAAACCGAGAAATACAAAAGATAATGTAATTAACCAATTTGGTGAAGAGTTATTCGAGATATGTAGAGAACTTGATATTCATTTTTTTAAATGGTGGGTTTTCTGGTGATAGACATGGAGAAATAATGACGTGAATCCAGCATTGTAGATTACATGATTGTATCATCTGATCTATTTATTAATATAACAGTTTTTTTGTATTTTAAACTTTGATTAATCAAACCATTTCCTGTTGACATGTAATATTAATATTGGTATATCTACTGTTAACTGTACAGATAGTAATGATGTGAACACGGAGTGCGAGCTCAATACTGTACCAAGGCTCCTATGGACCGATATTTTTTTCTGATTTTTTCAGAAAATTTTAACATAACGCGTTTAGACAATGAGATTACATTAAATGATTTATATCAAGATAATTTATTAAACAGGGCGCTAAGCTGTGATTATATTGTTAATACGCTTACAAGTCTATTACAAAACGCAGCTGAACTTTATGTTGTTGTAAAATAAATGGGAGCGGGTATAGATGGATTAATAAATGAAATGGCAAAATGTTCTAATGAAACAATAACACCAATTCTACCTTTGCTTTTCAATAAGATATTACAGGAAGGATGTTTTCCACAATTATGGCGCGAAACTATAATATTTCTAATTTTAAAAGGTGAGAGCCCGCACGAACCATTCAATTACCGTGGAATATCCCTTCTTTGTTCACTGAGTAAATTTTTCACTAAGCTTATCAATAACCGTCTTGTAATGTGGGTAGATGAAAATAATGTTAGGCATGACGAGCAGGAGAGATAGCGTAAGAATTATAGTACTGTTGACCAAATATTTACTTTGCAGTGCCTTGTACAGAAATATTTATGTAATAAGAAGGGGCGGTGCTATGTAATATTTGTTGACTTTTCAAAGGCGTTTGACGCAATACCACACTTATTATTATGGTTCAAATTGATCAATACTGGTATCCATGGCAGAGTTTTAAAAGTACTACGGAGCATGTATTTAGCTCTAAAATCATGTGTTAGAACACATGAAGGTATAACCATTTTTTAATGCAAACAGGTACCAGACAGGGATGTATGCCCTTTCCTATTTATTTTAAATATTGGTGAACTCATAGATATGCTTGATGAACTTGGTGTCATGGTAAATACCGGATATGAATTCAGCAGAAAAAATCTATAAGAAACACAAAAAAAATTTGTATAAGTAACAAAACAAGTTTAGCACGGACTAAAGCAATTATATTTTAAAATGAATGATTTGTTCAAAATGCCCAAAAATTGCAAAATATATCCAGATTGGCGGCCATCTTGGATTAGATATTCTGATTCTTTGCAACCACAAGTCACGTGACTAGCATGCATTTTTTACACCATTAGACATCCTAGTATTTGAAAAAAGGTGGCAGGTATAAAGAGGGGGGGGGGTAAGGGGGTGGGGTGGGTTCTGACTTGGACTGGTTACTAATGTTCATAGTGCCAATGAGGATTCGCTAAAGGGCAACAAGTAGGCGGTAAGGGGCGAAGAAGGGACGTTAAAGTGCGACCGGATGCGTTAAAAATTGGCGGGGAGGCATTAAAGGGCTGTGGAACAACAGAGAAGACAACAAGAAAGCGTTAAATAACAATGAAGTATTTTAGCAGGAGAGGGGAAGCGTTAAAGGGTGATAAGTAAGCATTTATGGGCGAGGAGAAGCGTTAAATGGCGACGGAGAGACGTCAAATGGAATGGGAAGGTGTTATATGGCGAAAAATTGTGGTAAATACCGATGGAGATGCATTAAAAGGCGATAGAGAGGTGTCGAATACGCTGCAGATGCGTTAAATGGCGATGGAAAAGCGTTTAAGGGCGACGGAGGCGTTGAATGGCGTTGGCAAGGCGGGAAAGGGTGAAGAGGAGGCAGCAAAGGGCGGCGATAAAGCCTTAAATGACGATGGAAAAGCGTTATAGGGCGATGTGGAATAGCTAAATGGTGAGGGGTAGGCGTTCAAAGGCAAGGAGAAGGCGTTAAGGGCGATACAGAGGCGTTAAATGACAGGCATTAGAGAGCGACGGGAAGACGTTAAAAAAACAAAGGACAAATGAGAGAAGTCGACACAGAAGCATTGAAAGGCAATGCAATGTGGTAGAAGGTGTCACAGATGCATTGAATGGCTATGGGAAGGCGTTAAAGGGCGATTGAAAGGCGGTAAAGATCGATGGAGAGGTGCTGAAAGGTGACAAAAAATCCTGAAAATAGCAATGGAGAGGCGTTTGGGGCGAAGAAGAGGTGTTAAAGAGCCACGGAAAGGCCTTCAATTGCAACGAAGAGGTGTTAAAGTATGGAGAAAGCTCTTGATCCAGTCTCAGTTTCAAGGTGAACAAAAAATATAGTCAGTGAGATATTCAGGTTTGTTGTCGAAAACTGTCGATTTTTTAAGATTGTGGAAGTGAAACACAAGTTGGATAAATAAGTGTAGTTTTTCAGTTTCTTTTTAGGAAGAGATGTTTTTCACCGGTGGTGTGTTATTATAATAATATACATATATGTACATTCACGATAAGCATCTGAAATGTAAGAAATGTTAAGAAATGTACTAGTTTTTGTTGAAATATTGATTTATCAGTGACGGGAGTTATTTGTATGTAAAGACAATTTTTTAGCCCCCTTGTAGGAATGGAGTTCAGATCACATTATTTTGACGATGAGCCCCCAAAAAACTTTTTAATTTCATCTTCTGTCGCACATTCAAAATCTTTTATTTTAGATTCGATTTCAGATTTTTTGCACTGCTGCAATATTGGTACTTTATCCGCAAATTCAGAACGAATAGTTTTAATTTTCTTTACAAAATATTGCGAGAAATGGTCACAAAGTGATTTTACTGATGTGAATTCTGGCAGAGCAGGAGGTGGAATTCTACACAGGATGTTATTTTTAAAATTCCAAAGGCGACGCGTATTATCCGAATTGTCTGAAATAACATCAGCTAAATATTCGATTTTACTTTAGGCATCATTCTATTATGCATGTGGCACTGGTCGTACTTTAGCGCCTCCGTGTCGCCCTTTATCGCCTCCTCATTGCCCGTTGATATTTCTCCTCATGACTCTTCAATACCTCTCTATTGTCCTTTAACGCTTTTTAATTGCCCTTTTATGCCTCTTAGTCGTCCGTTGAAACGCTTCCTTAAAAGAGTTATTACACACCTTTCTATAGCTAATATTTTCCTTTACTTCACCTTGAAATTGACCTTTTGACCTTGAATACAATCTTTAATAATCAAAATAGTACCAGAAATGGATTATTCAGTCAAAAATGTACAAGAAAGAAGTACAAGGTATTACACTGCTTCCTATTTTTGTTTCTTAAAAATCCTTTTTTTACATTTTTGAACTTGGAATTGACCTTTCTATCTTCAATCCACCTTGAATCACCAAAATTTTACCATAAATAGATTTGATTCCTACAAAAAAGAGGTATACACATACTCCTAGCTTTGTTTCGTGAAAAATATTTTTTCGCTTACTTGGCCTTGAAATTGGTCTTTTGACCTAGAAGATGAGTTTGAGTTCATGAAAATAATATAACAAATGGATTGCCCAATCAAAAAAAAAAGGTTTAAAAGTTAGATTTCACTTACGGTAATGTTTTTCGATCAGTTAATTGCGGCTAAAAAATGACTTTTTCTTTACTTTTTCTCTCATTTTTACGGCCAGCTTGTGGTTGATGTAACGGGTGCCACGGTCTGAGTGCACTCAGAGGTCGTTGTTCAGTTGTGATACGGCTGATAGGGTCATAATTATGCGGTTTATGTAAGGTGTACTGTCTATGTACGGACCTCTTTTTTTAAATGGACTGCTTCATTCGCGCCTGCTGGTTGTCCATATCTAGAGGTCTAGGAATAATAGTAACTTGTAATAGTAATTCTTGGTAGAGTGAGAGATCGCATTGAAAAAAGACACACATCTTCGTGAGGCTATTTCACCAGGTTTAATGGGAAACGCCCAGGTCTAAAATCATAAAGAATCGGTGATTTTTTTTGGCTTTTTAATATGACCATATGATGTAAACATGTCCACGGACTAGAACTGCAAAAGTTTTTTTAATTTGTGTGCAAACAAAATTAAAATCGGTTAAGAATTAAGAGAGGAGAAGCATTTCTTGTGAATTGTGGCCAAAGTGTCCTAATTACTTCTTAATTAGGTCATAAGTTAATTATTAATTAAAATTTATGAAATCCGACTTTAATTTTGTTTGAAAGAGCTCGTGCCTGTGCATAACACTTCTTCACGGATTTCAAACATTTTAATTAATAATTAACTCATGACCTAATTAAGACTTAATTAGGACACTTTGACCACAATTCACAAGTAATGCTGCTACTACTTCAATTCTTATCCGCTTTCAATTTTGTTTGGTTAGTTTGAAAGAGCTCGTGCATGGCATAAAACATCCTGCCGGATTTCAGAAATTTTAATCAATAATTAACTTTTGACCTAATTAAGATCTAATTAGGACATTTTGGTCACAATTCACAAGAAAAGCTTCTCCTCTCTCAATTCTTATCCAATTTAATTTTGTTTACTTTGTTTGAAAGAGCTCGTGCCTGTGCAAAAAATTTTCTCACGAATTTCAGAAATTTTAATTCGTAATTAACTTATGCCCTAATTAAAGATAAGCATCTGTGTTATTGACACTCTGGTTGTTCCACCGCACTGTAATAATAAAAATATTTATAATGGCCATAGACCCATAACATAGGTATTCAAATAAAACCGAAAAAGCTAACTAAGACATTTATGATGCTAGTTTTTACAAAAGTATGTCAGCGTTGTAAAAGGTGAAATATATCTAAACAACAGTATGTCTTAACAATATGTACGGGTTTTTAAAGGTTTTTGCTGTGCAATAGAATAGGGCTTATATTAGTAAGTCTTCCGATCGACATCTGACCACAATGGTCTCTGGATAGGGATATGTTGTGCTTCCCACTGGTAGTACTTTAGCAAACTTCGAGCTGTCATATCTCAGGAACAATGCATCTGAGGCTAAAATAGAGTGCAATTTCAACCTCCGAATACTCAACAATTTTACAGTCTCGGGCCGCTGCATGATGGTCGAATCCTTTGTTTTTACTCTCTCGTTCAAGCTCATTCACTACAACCGGAGCTAATAATTACTCTTACACTAATTTTTATTTGATTTGGCAAACATGTATAGGTTATATTTTTATATTGTACATATTTGTGTATTTTTATTTTTTTTAATTTAAATTTTAATTGAGATTGCGTTTATTAGAACTGTAATTAAATCAATAAAATGCAATTACTTATTTTCAAATGATTTATTTTCACATGAGAATTGGCATGATAAAGTAATAATTCCTCTCATAATCAGATAATATACACTTACACACCGCATATTACTCTTGAAACTATCAGAGATCTCGGAAAGCGTTCCTGAAAATGTCAATAATTATGTAAATATTATGATTACTGACAAGTGACGACGTAACCCATGCGGCTGGTAATTTTTTATAATTTGAATGATATTTGGATTAATTAATTAATGATTAAATGAACGAATGAGGCTTTTGACGAGAAGAAGAATCAAATGACACTGCCCTCCAGACACAGGATTCAAAACTGAAAAACAGACCGTCTGCGCCCGAGCACGCCATGTCTCGGTGACGCAGGCTCCCCATGATGATCAAGTGGGCGGATAAGAAACATTTTGTTACTTTTAAGCTGAATACAATTCAGAGGAGCTACCACGAAAGCTCCGATGCGACAGACAAGCAGCTTTAACCACTACACCAGAGCCCCCATTGAATAGCACTATAGTCTTGACCACTCATATTCACTCTATTAGTGGGGCATTTAGGTGAAACAATCTTTCAAATGATGATACAAGCAACAAACTTGGCATGAACACCCCCCATGGGCCCCTCTTTCGAAAAAAGCCGTTAGTCAAAGAAAAATGGCCGCCATTTTTCAAGATGGCCTCCATTTTGGTCTAGAAATACTACTTTTCATCATAACATTTGACTCACAGAACAGATTTTAATGATGTTGGGGTCAAAATATATGTTTTCAACTATGCAGAAGACGAATTTGTTACTTTAATATACCAAAGGGTTGCCATTTTCCAAGATGGCCGCCATAAGCAGTCAAAAAAAAAATTGACTCACTGGACCAATTTTAATGATGTTTGGGGCAAAAAATATGTTTTCAACTATGCACTAGCCTACATTACTAATTTAACACCTCACAGAAGTTTATTTCAGACTCACAAATGATACAACATGCTATATATTTTATTTATAAATACACTAATAACGCACTTCAACAAAAATGTTTTATTAACAATGTGGCAATTGTAGAAAAAAAGGTTGAATGAATTGGTCCTATTTTAGAGATCACAGACAAAGGATTACTTATTTAACTTCAAATTACATTATACAGGAAATGTTTTGTTCACCCACAACAGAGACTAGATGTCGAGACTAAACCTTGCAACTACAGCCATACATTTGAGAATAATTAACTTGCATACTCTTCAAATGTATTTGACGTTCGTGGGCATAGACTGTTCACCAAAGCTGAGCCATCAATGATGATGGCATCAGTCATTGGTTCTGACTCTGGCAGTGTAAGACAACCTTCGAGGATGGCAACAAGCCAGGATTTCTGGCAGGTGTGGAGCTTCCCGCTGTCACTCAGTGCGACAGGAAATGGCTGATTCTTATGCTGGAACTCCTGTAGGTTGGATTCTCTGCACTGGCATGATATGAAGAGCTTTGAAAAGAGGCGACAGTCCTTCAAAACCTTATGTTTTCCATCTACAGGAGTTGGTACTTGTCGAAAAAAGTCCATTTTGTTCTTTTTGATCGGCTCGTAGAAGGTCAAGTTCTCTTCACTTTCTAGACAATGGATATATTCTTCGAAGCGGATTTTTCCCCACTCAAAGTGGGTGTGGATCCGTTCAGCTCCATTTGGTTTGGCAATGTCCTTTGTGTCCAGTGTGAGGAGATCCTTGCTTTCTTCCTGGAAAGGGTTGCCCAAGTCTCCAATCACCTTAGTGAGCTTGTTCACTTTGTCCATGAATATTCTTTGGTTGCGCTCAGTCTGCTCATGGTGTTTTGTGTTGCATCTTTGGTCTTGGACACTGCCTCATATTGAGCAACGAGGTGGCTAACCTCTGGTCCGGACACCATCCATCTCCGTAGTGCTGATGGGTTATCGGTCACCGTCATCTTTGATCACAGCATTGGCCTGCTCGTGAGCTTGGTCAATGGCCATGGCAGTGTAGTCGCGGCTTGACTTGTACACCACAAACGTCCCGTTGTTGAACTCCTCTGCCAGTCGTGGATGTTCTTCTGCCAGGGTAAACATGTCTTTCAGATGGATAGGAAGCCACCGTGCGATGTGCACATTTTTGTTTGCAAACACGTAGGGGAGGAGCTCCGACAGTACAGCTCGAAGTTGGCTTCCCAAAATGCCCTAATGAGTAGAAGGATGACCAGTTCTATTGATAGCACTAGAAGCCAGAGCTCGAACTGTGGACTCTCTAGTTTGGGTACAGTCATCAAAGCTGAGCACCCTCTCGATGTCCTTTCCAGCCTGTGAGCAGTGATCAGCGTAGGCAGACTTCAAGAGCTTGTACAGACTGCTTGCTGTTACCTGGTGCGCTTGACGTGTTCTGGTGATACTAGGAATGATTCTGCGGTGCCAGATGAAGCCACTCCTGCTTCAAATAGGGCTCTTGCCCACCCGCTATCCCGGAGGAAAGGTCCTATTGATCTCAGTGCAGCCAGTTCAATATGCAAGCCACCAAACACGATGGGCTGGTCAGCGGCGATGACAGGTACTTGGCCTCGGTTTAGGAATGCTACTGTGTCACTAATCTTGACCATCACATGTTTGATTGTGGCAACGGAGTGAGCTTGATCTCACAGAAGAGGTAGCAGAGACGTAATGCTGACTTCAAATGTGGCACTTTCTTTTTTTGGATGCGTGGGGACTTGACCCAGAAAATTATTCACCGGCCTCAATAGCACAGGCATGAAGGTCACGTGACTAAGAACTTTGGCCTATACCCGGCCATAAATGAAATTGGCCGGGCTCGCCAGGCAATCACGACGACAGACGTGTCGGGTTCATTGGGTATGACCTACATGTACGAAAGATAAAAACATAGCTCACTCGGAAAATCACTCAACCAGTCTAAGTTCAATACTAGCAAAAATCTGGGGGTTAAGGTACGGATGAAAACACGAACATCACTTTGTTTTGGGCAGAGGGACGTGGTACCCCAGTAAACACGTGACGTTGGACCCAATGAGTAGTTAATGTTGGGCCGACGTTGCAGACGGCGGTCCAATTAAGTCAGCATTGGGTCAATATCTCGTGTTTGTTGGACATTGATAGCGTGTTGCGCTTTGTTATAGATGTCGCCTGTCGCGCAGGTTCAAACCCCGCTCGGTGCAGACAGGTTTTAAGATCTCAGGTCTGTGATTGGTCTGTATGGATCGACCCCGTGCCTATTCAGCAGACAATAGATGGTGTCCCAGTGTTGTTGTGAGGCTGGTTCATCGTCTGCGACGCTGGCCCAGCATTACAACAACATTTGTGCAACGTCTCATGCTGGGTAAGATATTGGCCTCACTGACACTGCTCTATATACAAGTTGTAGAGTACTAAACTCCTACGCATTTTTGAAAGGGGGGGGGGCTGTCAAGCTACATTAAAAGAAGATCAGAAATGCTGAGTGCTGTCTATATTGGACCATACATTATAGTATAACGGTGATAAAAACAATTGAATTACATTAGTCCAGCAAAAACGTGAGAAAAAAACATCCAGTTGAGATATTACATATTATTTAGCTCTGTCAGTAGTGAGCAGACTATACTACATGTCCAGTATTATATAGACAATACATTCATGAGATGTAGTGTGTTTTGCGAAAGAACGTAATTATACTTTATGTTTTCACACCTTAATGACCGTGTTTTTTTCTTAGTGACTCACGTCGTTCTGTCACGTGATATTATTAAAAGTCACCCGCCAGAAATAACATAATCGTCACCATTAGAACTAGTCACGACCCCGGGCATCTCAACATATTTTAAGGAGGTAATTAACCATTAACCCTTTAACCGCCAAATTATTCAATCTGAATTTTCACCCACACTGATGCGATCCACAACTTCAAGTGAGTGAAAATTATTCAGATTTGACAAAATGGAGGTCAACTGTTTTCAAATATTGCTGATTGATGTCACATTTTATCTTTAACATGTTTAAAAGGTGGTACATAATGTGCTAATAAAAAATGAAAACCCGAATATATGCGACACCGGCGGTTAAAGGGTTAATGTACTAATGACGTATATAGTCGGTTTGTAACCTCCAAACAAGAAAATGTCACCCTCAACCTGCTAAAAAAACTTATTTATATTTCAAACTCAATTAGTTGAACATTACTCATATTTGTTTATTTCGGGAACAAATATTTACAAATCTTGATGTTTAAACGGTCATTTCACTCCCAATAACATTGATTTAATCGGTTAAAATAAAACAAATTAAAATCGACTACTGTTGTGATTAGTAGGCAAAGGAAGAGAAATCCGGATTAAACTAGCTAGATTACCATATATTCCGATTCAAATCGTACATTATGTATGTAATTTTCACCCACTTGAAGTTGTGGTCACGGAAGCGAGACACAACTTCAAGTGAGTGAAAAATAAAATTCACAATTTAGCGCTCTTCATTTCTTCGTGATGCATGCGCCACAGTGACGTATAATGAATGGAAAGCTTTTAAACAAAGGCTGCGGCGTCAATTAATATTTGACCACCCAATGTCTTAATACGGAAGTAAAGTGTTTTCATATCATACCTCACAATAATATTTGAGAAAATGAATGGCTTCCCAGCAAACACAAAAATTCGTATAATATTTGTACAACGTCGGCCCAGCGTCTTCGGCGTTGGTCCAAAATTGTACAAATGTAATACATACACCGGCTAAACTAAACAATGAGATTCTCCTGCCCAGAAGCTCAGATGATTGTCACTAATGTTGACACATTGTCCTAAAGACAGGATTACAAACTATAACCACGTGAGATTGAGTACGTCACGCTACCTCTCGGTCACAGAGACTCCCCGCGATTATGAATCTCTACACGTTGACATGGAAAAACATCTTTGAGATATTTGAAATATGAATTCCAACAGCGAATTCTGACGTGACACTGCACTAAACATATAAATTGTGATATATAAAAACAGAATCACATTTTCTATCCGGCAGCATACCAGCGCCGTTGATATTTTTATAACAATTAGCAATTAATATTTTAAACGATTGTCTGAACATTAAGGACCTTCGTCTTACTGTAATAAACCTGATATAAATGAATTATTATATAGTATAATTATTATGAAGATAGATAACCGTCACAAAATAACAAATCCAGACTTAAATACACTTAAATACACTTAAATACGCAGATACTGCTTTTAAATCAACATTTATTTCATTTCTACCGTACATAGTGTGTTTCGTAAATGTTTTACGCAGGATGGAGGCATCCATGTGGCCGAGGAGTAGCACACTGCCTCGATTCGGGCTCGAATCTTGTGTCTCGAATGTCGCATTATTAAATGAACTACATATCACATTTCGAAATATAATATTTTCAATGAAGCACGGTATGTCTATATTCAGATGAGAGCCCCCTGATTTGCGTTGGATTTGCGTATTTCATAAAGTCTGGTCATTTGTATTCAGCAATTCACGCCTCAATGTTAACCCATTATTTTTATTAAAATCATGGAGACTAAAGGGATTTTTTCAATTTGTAATCATCCTAAATCTTTAGTTATCTTTTTTTGCTTCATTTGAATACCGTCTACAATCAATATACACATTTTAATTCTGTCAGTGCGAGGATCGTCTCATCTTTAAACGTCAGAATCTGGCGCCTACAGACGTCAGATTTCGACATATGAAGACGGTCCTCGCGCTGAAAGGGTTAATAGAAATGAATGTGTTGAATTGATGTTCTGATTATTAGAGACTCATTAGATTTACAACTAATTGAGTGCGCATCACCCGTTAAAATAGTTCATCCTCAGGTATGCCGTTATGACCCTACACCTGGAATTACTGGTATTCCTTTTCATTCCACTGAACAATCTCAGTCTGCACGCAACTCGAATCGCATTGGCTTGTCGTTGCGCCACTGTTGTAAATTCTGCCAGCAAATTTGGCTCCAGTCCCGCCACGCTCGGCTGCGTCGAGCGAGAAACCCGAGGGTGCTGAGTGCATGATAAAATGCCAGGCCGGTCGGCGCTGAGCAACAGACAGAAGAGCGGACGTTGCGAGCAGACGACAGGCGAGCTAGGCGGGAAAACTAGAACGCTGGAAGAAACGGGAGAGGAAAATAAAACGTACAGCTTTAAAAGGAGTGCGAAGGTCCGAAACTGTGCAAAAGGGATACTAAAGTCCAATTTTATGGTATCTTTATAGACTAAAAAAAGATTTCATAACGATATTGTCGTCTTAGAAATTTCTGTCAATTTGCTGAAGTGGCAGGTGTAAATAGAACTTCTGGAGGAACTTCGCGACAATCACAGGTAGAATTGATGGTGATCGTTCTGATGCCAAGGTAGCGGGGCTGGATCAGCTGACGAAGGCATACGTGGAAGCTACAGACCAGATTATCCTCTCATCCCGTCGACAGCCAGAGTGACCATCTCGTCCCCAGAGGCGTGGAATAATTCCTGGACAGCTGGTCAATATCCACTGAAGCAATAGTAAGTACTCACTAGTGACCCTGTCCAGTGTCCATGCATTTTATCCCACGAGTGGTATTTGATAGTAGTGTACTTGCGTGTCGACACTACACAGCAAACGTTTGACGTGACGCTCACCCTGTGAACAGTTACAGTAAAAATAGTAAACAGAACACATTTGTAACATTTGTACAATGTTGGTCCAACGTCAAAGACGTTGGGCCGACATTGTACAAATGTTACAAATGTGCTTTGTTTGCTGGGATAGGCCTACATGACTAAAACTAGAGACACAGTCACTTAGACTTATGAACATTCAATTCAGACATCACAGAAGAAAAGTAGATTATCGTCATTTTTGAGTCTTCAGTTGTGGCCTCACATGATATATCCTAGAATACCAGCAAGCACGATACATTGTCCCAACAATGGCTTAATGCTGGTCCAGCGTCGCAGACGATGGGCCAACATTAGGCCATCGTTAGGTCCATGTCTCGTGTTTGTTAGATGTATACATTCCTCTGGAAAAGCTAGCACAAACGCGTGGTTGTTTGTAACAGGCAAAATATGTACTTGATCATTTTTTGTCAGTAGTTTGGTAGCGACAATCCACAGATATCCACTCACATTGACATGATTAATAAGTATACATAGTTTATTTAAAGTTCTTTTCCCATCCGCAACTAAACATCACTTCCAGATATTATTGCACTTTTTTTAGAGCGCGTAACAATAAAAAATCGTATTTTTTTCTATGCATCGACTAATTCTAAATTCGATTGATATCAACTTAGCGTTTATGTATTCGTCTGTATCACCTGATCACCAGTCCGATGTCGAATGCCCTACATTATGTAATTTGAATTTATATCTACTTGAAGTTGTGTCTCGCTATCGCGACCCACAACATAACGTGGGTAAAAATTACTCATATATGATCACTGATAATGTACAACATGTGACAAGGTTGAAAGCTCATTGGTAGCGTGGTTGACTCAGAGCCCGGGGGTACCGGGTTCAAATCCCGCTGCGGCCGATATCTTTCCTTGGTGCACACATATGCAGTGACCCAAACTGTTCAAAATCGTTGGATAAGACAACCGAACGTATAACCGATTCGCGCCGCAAAAAAAATAAAGAAAGAAAATGACCAATATGGCAAAGTTGACATGCAAACGGTCAATAAAACCTTTATAATTGATACGAACTTTAACCCTTTTAGGCCTGACTTCACCATTGTAATCTTAATCCACTACAGCCGCGAATTGCTGTGCAATTCTCGACTTATATTTGATAAAGATGTGACAAGAAGTGGTTGAATAATTAACGAAAATTGTATTGGTAAAACAGTTTCATGGACATTTTCCTTCTAAAACCCCTTATTTGTTGGAAAACTAAGTCTGTTTTTAGAGATGAAAAATTATGCTTTGATGCATCGTGTAGAGTATTAATAGTGTTGATCTTTATCATTATATCTCATTATAAAGTGACTGATTTCTGCATATTATGTGGTATAAAGGGTCGACAAAAATCTGAGTGAACCTAATTACAACCGTACACACAACCCGCGATAATTAGGTTACTATATATCATGCGAGGGTGTAAATTAATATGGTTTTTTTTCGCCCACTTTTTGATGAAAGCAGACATGATATATTGAACACAAATTGTTCTTTATATATAAGTGGGCCGTTGTCTGTTGCGTTTGTCGAGCTTTAAATCAGCATTGGCTCAATGTATTGTGGATTTGGTGGGTTTTGATTCGCCGCAGTTTCCTGCAACTCAAAGTGGGTCTAAACTGCTAATAGTCCAGGAATTTTAGGTTTTGAAATGAAAAAAAATAATATAAAGCTGAAAATTTCAGGAAGTGCTCATTGTGTCCTCCTTTATTACCTGTAAAAAGTCCCAAAGTTTCCCCTGAGCGGAACATCCTTTCTTTGACAAAATTCAAAATGGCCGCCAAGCGCCATGTTAAAGTTGTATTCATGAACTATTTGACATATATTTTAATGTAATACCTCATTTTCACATGATTTTTAATGCTGAATTCATTTATGAAGCTAGTAGCAACTTTTAAGGTCTCGTTAAAGAATAAATCCAAGATGGCTGCCATTTGATGTTTAATCGGGAGCAAGTCTATTGTCATTAGAATTTGAGATACAAGCTTTTAGATCTATAGACTACTGGTATGTCCTCCTTTAATACCTGTGAAAAGTCCCAAGGTTTTTCCCGGAGCGGAACATATTTGTTTTACAAATTCAAAATGGCCGCCAAGCGCTATGATGAAGTTGTAATTCCTGAACTATTAGACATAATATTTTATTGTAATACCTCATTTCCACATGATTGTTAATGCTGTAATTCATTTCAGAAGTTACTAGTATTTTTAAGGTTTCGCTAAAGAATAAATCCAAGATGGCCGCCATTTAAGGTTTCATTGGGAGCAATTGTCATTCGTATTCGAGATACATATAAGCTTTTAAATCTATAAATTACCAGTGATTAATGACCAGTAACAAATAACTCTATATCTAAAAAAAAGTGCAGTACACATTTTAGTGTATTTATTTCATAATACATGATAGCCAAAACATCATATTCAATCAACCAAACAACGTTTGTCTGAGAGAGTTGTGCCATTTTTTTCTAATCATCAACCTGAATTTCATTAATTCGAGAGGACTTACTGTACCCAGTTCCCATTCAGCTTGTGTACCTCGCAGACCTGCTGCATCGTAACATGCAAAACTTTGGCAACCACACCTAACCATTTTCATTAATTTAGGAGGTGCTGCATCAAGCTCCGTGAGAACTGGTTACAGGTTTTTAATTTAAAATTGACATCCCCAGCCTGTTGGTGGTAATCTGTTGCCATGGAATTCTGGTATATTTAGATATGTCAGTGATAAATGCTATTTACTACTGCTTCAGCTGGGGTCCTAAGCAAATGTCCCAAGCAAGGGCTCACACTCGAGTCCACAGGGTCATAGGCAATGTCTCACACACAAGGCTGCATTGTCATAGGCAAAGACTCACACTCGAGCCCACATGTCCTAGATAAGGTCTCAAACCCGAGCCTACAAGTCATAAGCAAGGGTTTACCATGAGCCCGCGTGGTCTTAGGCTAGGACTTACACCCGAGCTGGTGGGTCCTAGGCAAGGTCATACACTGGAGCCTGCAGGGTCCTAGGCAAGCACTCACACCTAGGCCCTTATAAATGGTCCTAGGCAAGATCTCACATGCGGGCATAAGGGTCAAATGCAAGGTATCACAGCCAAGCCTGCAGGATCCCAGAAAAGGTCCCATACCCTATTTATCATGTTTATATATATTTGATGCAACATTAATAGAAACCCGAATAAGTTTGTTTGTGTTTGAAATAACGAGGCCGTCTCGATGGCCCATTCGATCCTGATGTGGCTCGAAACTCTATTGTGCTCAAAGAGCTATTGTGTTCAAATCCTGGTCGGGTCGAATGTTACTCATCGAGGTTGTACCTATACAGTGCTCCAAACTGTTCAAAGGAATGGAGTGTGCAGTGATGTCTATGGCACTGTGCACTATAAAGAACCCTTGAAGTTATTTGAGAGTAGGGCATAGTCCCTCATTCTTTCGCGATATTGCCATGATTGTGCAGGAAGCAACGTAGAGCAATATTCACTTTAAACAACGACACGTACATAGATGACAGATATTTTGTAGTGTGGTTCAGCTGTGTAGGTCTATATCCAAAAACCTCAATGGGGCATATAAACGTGTAATATCAATTTATCAATGGTGATAACGGCACCAAAATTGATCTGTGTATGCACCTGCGGGTACTGTGAAAACACCATGTTAGCCAAACCTTAAGTCAAAATGATCGTGATTTTTCAATATGACCACCATAATATGTAATAATAGGCCTACCTGAATTATTTTAATGACGTTACTCATATGATTGTTTAGTTTTGTATTTGATATTGTTATGTTTTAACATGTTTTAACATGTGTCCAATTTCCAAACTGCTACAATTTTGTTTCTATATTTTGACAAAAAAGGTCAACAGACCTGTCAAACTAAAAAATAACCACCACAAAACATAATATTGATTATTATATTATGAAAGTTATTTTAGTGCATCTAAAGGCATATGGCAGTTCTTCGTTAGATAAGCCTGACTGTGTTTATGCATTATAACATAGTATTTTTCTCTATATAAAAATACAATGCCCGCTATCTTTTAAGATGTCCCCTATGGAACTGACCCGCTCAACAGATACTTGTCAGAGACCACACTGAGCACAATCATGTCCGCAAAAATGCATTCCAATTTCTTGCTTCAATCTGTGTTTTTTTTCAATTTGTTTTTATGTCTGATTGATGTCTGCTTTGGATGTAAATGATTTGTCCCGTTGATCTTTTTGAGAAATATGTTTATTGTGTCCCTGCTTTCCGTTTATCTGTTACGAATGACGAAATTATATTACATTGAGTAATAACATACAAATTTACATACATTATTTAATTTATTAAATCTTACCTTTTAAAATGTACTGAATTGTTAAAGGATGTTCAGTGCTGAAAAATAAAATTAGTAGTACCAGGGACACGTTGAGCCATCTTGGTGTGGTAAGTTGTTGTGACATGCACAATGGCACAACACACGCTGTTGTCACCGTAATAATTTCATGCATCTTAATTTATAATTATTATTATCACATGAAAGGCTGGAGCAACCCCGAGAACAATTTACTGGACTAAACCACATAGCATATCCACCCTTTATTTCAGAAATACTTTTTACTGCCACTATGATTCCAAATAAAAAAATATGTAGACAAAAAATGACATCATTTCTGAAATTGTTCTTCTTCCTCAGTGGCGGCCATTTTAAACTGTGGAATGACATAAGCTTTAGAATGTTAAAATAGGACCAAAATTAAATTTCTCGTGAAAAATTATGCTGAAAAAAGATATTACAAAGGAATATATTTAAATTTCTTCATAAGTTAGACCTTCAGTTTTTATCAGGCGGCCATTTTGGATTTTTGCAAACAAAACACGAATGAGGCTTTAAAACTCAAAAAGAAGACCTGAAATGAGTTCCCCGTAAAAAATCAACTGAAAAAGAGGTATTACAAAGGAATATATGTTAACTTCTTCGTATGTTACAATTTTTTAATGGCCTCTGGCGGCCATTTTGGATTTCGCGGAAGAAAAATATGTTCCGCTCCTGGGAAACTTTGGGACTTTTTACAAGTCATTAAGGATGACCATCTGAACAACTCCTGAAATTTTCAGCTTTATATTATTTTTTTCCATCTTTACCCCTGAAAATGCATAAAATTCCTGGACTATAAACATAACTTACGCTAGTCCCTGGAAGTCACAAGTGGTGTGTTTGACTCCTTCAAATGTGTGGCACACAAACATCTTGCCAGCAAGGCGAGGTTGTGTTCCATTATGCGTTTATCGATTTATGATTTGAAAGGTTAATGGGAATAGGACATGTTCTAACAATGTGTATATCTCCAACAAATATCCTTAATTGTGGCTGCTTCGTCAAATTATTCAAATATTCAAAAGTTTTAGTTTAATTTTGTTTTGGCACTGTAGTTAATGACTGAATGCAATCTTAAACTGTTGAAGTGTTTAGCAATTACATCACCTATCATACTTTATTCTGACATATATCATATTTATCTGGAAATCAATTGCTTTTCATTATTTCATGAAGGATGGATAATAATATAAAATAAAAGTGATGAATCAATACAGTTATATTACTACGCGAAATCGTAGTCGTTGTACACACATGCCAATATTGGTGTATTTTCAAATTTAATTAATTAGGCTCTTTCTGAATTCTACAATTATTCTCTATTTAACATTATTTAACAAGAGCACCATTTAAAAAAAAAATATGGAATGAAATGTTTTTTTTATAATTTTTCAGGTCTATCCTATTTATTATGTGGTGTTATAGAGGAAGCTCTCACGTTTTAGTACCGCCCTCTATAATACCATATAGTAAGTAACAACGAAAATAGAACACAGGTGAAATATATCAGATTTTCTGCACTGCCTCTGGTCAGTTTCAGATCCAGGTACGTCATTGTATACCTGTAAAACATTGCACCAACATTGCACCAACACTGGTTATTACATCGCCACAGGTGACAATCGATTTGTAACGCACTGAGACCCAAATCTATACGTGACAGTGGAGAACAGCTTATACTGGCCATGTGATCACTATTGGGCGAGGATATTGGTGCAGTGGTTAGCGCTACTGATCGCCACGCCGGAGCTCGTGGTTCACTTGTGTCTTGTGTCATTTGACTTTCTGCTGTATCTACAGGATAATCAATGATTATCTTACCATCCCCAGGAGGATCTCCTGACAAGGAAAGGCGTCAAATCCACATCCATGGTGGGGTAAAAAATCTAACTTCCGTGACCGTGGAAAAGGGACCAAGGTTTTATGGTTTTATTCACTTCATTAGATTAGATTTGTTATTACATTTGCTATTATTTAACACCAGGGGTCTCTCTCGATTGTTACGTCACCGTCTGCCAACCAGCAGCCAGCTATTCATAAATCTCATAAGCCGTGAGGTAGATCGTGATTAGTCAGCTGTGTTTAGACGCACATTTGCCAGAACGTGGGAATTTGTACACGCATTGCGCACCAGAGGGTATCCAGTACAAGCCAGAGGGTATCTAAGAGAGTCCTCTTTCAATTTTATATTTAATTATACTTATTTTAATGAGGTTTTTTAAAGTATGAACTAAGTAACATTTTTACCATATACAGTATATATCAGTGTATATTCAGCCTAGATAATTGTATCTCATTTTCAAAAGCATCAGTGCTAATAACATGAATTGGGTAATTTAACACTATGTCAGGCCACCATTCTGAAGGTATTTTTCACACACCTGACTATAATAATCACCCCCTGACTAGCTAATAATCAGCACCAGTGGTTACAGCTTTCACAGCAACTGCTTGTACTGTCCCGTCTAGGTGTGTGGAAAAAACCTTCTTTCAGAGTGGTGGCATCACATGTTATTAGCACTGACGCTTCTGAAAATGAGATAAAAATATCTAGGCTGAGTATACATTGATATATAATATATCTAGCAAAAATGATGCTTAGTTAATACTTTGAAAAACTCCATTAAAGTAAGTATAATTAAATATAAAATTGAAAGAGGACTCTCTTGGATCCCTTCTGGCTTGCATGGTGCGCAATGCGTGTACAGATTCCCACGTTCTGGAAAATGTGCGTCTAAACACAACTGAGCAATCACGATCTACCTCACGGCTTGTGTGATTTATGAATAGCTGGCTGCTGGTTGGCAGACGGTGACGTAACAGACGACAGAGACCCCTGGTGTTAAATAATAGCAAATGTGACGGAAAAGGTCAGTGGGTGACGTATTGCGGCACTCACTGATAAGTCAGTGCAATTACGTGTATGTATCGCGAAAGTTGCAAAAAAACTTATTTTGGCAGCTATCTTGGATTTTATTATCTATATATTCACTAATCATTTTTTGCGTATTCCATTGCGTTCAGCATGCCGGAAAACATTGGAATAGAGGTATTACTGACCTTTGAAGCATAATTATATCAAAAGATATATTATTTCATAAGAAATAGCGTTTTAGATAGGGGTCATTTTGAATTTTTCGGTCTTTAGGTCTGATTTCCGGCAAATCATCTGAAAGAGCACAAAAAAACTACAAAAAGAATTTGAATTCAGAGGATCATGAATTGACGTGTCACACTATTATATCAGACTGGAAATGACAATTTTACCACTTTTCCGGTTTCAGCTGCAGCCAATTTCAATATGGCCGCATACAGAATTCCGCCCATACTTTTACGAGGTGGGCCCCCGCCAAATTTTTAGCTTAACATCAAATGAAGTGAATAAAACCATAAAACCTTGGTCCCCTTTCCATGGTCACGGAAGTTAAATTTTTTACCCTACTACCATTCATCTCCTTATTTTCCGTACGATTTACGCGAATGCAAAGCTATTCTTTTCCAATTTTCTTCGCTGTTCAAACGTTTGATTCTCTGGTTCTCATGATAAAAGCTATAAGTGCTTCACCCTCAATTTGATATTCAGGTTTCAAAGATAAAACGATTTCATTCTATCGCACTGATAAAAATTCAATACCGTGGGGAGCCTCCGTGATCAAAAGCCCGATCGGCTTCACACCGCCCCATTTATTTATTCATTCATTATTTTATTCATTCATTCATTCATTCAATCATTCATTCATTCATTCATTCATTCATTCATTCATTTATTCATTCATTCATTCATTTATTCATTCATTCATTCATTCATTCATTCATTCATTCATTTATTCATTCATTCATTCATTCATTCGTTCGTTTATTCATTCATTCATTCATTCATTCATTCATTCATTCATTTATTCATTCATTAATTCATCCATTCATTTATTTATTCATTCATTCATTCATTCATTCATTCATTCATTTATTTATTTATTTATTTATTTATTTATTTATTTATTTATTTATTTATTTATTTATTTATTTATTTATGAATGCATTCATACATTCATTCATTCATTTATTCATTCATTGATTCATTGATTCATTGATTCATTGATTCATTGATTCATTTATTTGTTCATTCATTCATTCATTCATTCATTCATTCATTCATTCATTCATTCATTCATTCATTCATTCATTCATTCATTCATTCATTCATTCATTCATTTATTCATTTATTCATTCATTTATCTATTTATTTATTTATTCATGCTTTATTTATTTATTCATGCATTTATTCATTCATTCATTCATTCATTTATTCATTCATTCATTCATTCATTCATTCATTCATTCATTCATTCATTCTTTCATTCATTCATTCATTCATTCACTCCTTAATTAATTAATTATTTCATTCCTTTATTCATGTATTTATTCATTCATTAATTTATTCACTCAATAATTAATTAATTAATTAATTAATTAATTAATAAATAAATTAATTAATTAATTAATTAATTAATTAATTAATTAATTAATTAATTAATTAAATAATTAATTAATTAATTCATTCATTCATTCATTCATTTATTCATTCATTCATTTATTCATTTATTCATTCATTTATTCATTCATCCATTCATTCATTTATTCATTCATTCATTCATGCATTCATTCATTCATTCATTCATTCATTCATTTAATTATTCATTCATTCATTCATTCATTCATTTATTCATTCATTCATTCATTCATTCATTTATTTATTTATTTATTTATTTATTTATTTATTTATTTATTTATTTATTCATTCATTCATTCATTCATTCATTCATTCATTCATTCATTCATTCATTCATTCATTCATTTATTCATTCATTCATTCATTTATTTATTCATTCATTCATTCATTCATTCATTCATTCATTCATTCATTCATTCATTCATTCATTCATTCATTCATTCATTCATTCATTAATTTGTTCGCACGTTCGGTCGTTCGTTCGTTTATTCATTCATTCATTCATTCATTCATTCATTCATTCATTCATTCATTCATTCATTCATTCATTCATTTATTCATTCATTCATTCATTCATTCATTCATTCAATTATTCATTCATTCATTCATTCATTCAATCAATCAATCAATCATCAAGTCATTCATTCATTCATTATCATTCATTCATTTATTCATTCACAGTTCAACATTTTCAAGTGCTGCTCAAGCCATTTTATATACAGCCAAAATTACTTCTATTTGACGATTTAAAATAATACGAATATTATGTACATACTGGGTCTTTCCAGTCGGAACCATGCATGTTATTATTGGTTAAAATGAGTCCACTAGGCGTATATGTGAATACATATTTCCGATAAAGATCAAATGGTCAAGGCGAATAGACATGCGACAAAGGGAACTAAACAATATCATTTTCAGTGTATCATGCAGATAACCTCTTCCCACGGCGATAAAGCGAATAATGTAGACCAATAATACAGGTATTTTATCATACAATGCTGTTAAAATATACTTTTTGTCAACATAAAAGATTCAATTCACTTTTTAGTCAGAAGGTTTATTACGTTATTTTTAAAGTGCTATTAATTCTTTTTTTTATATTTCTGAATTGTATATCAAAGGAATTTAAATTCATTTTTTTTAATTTACACAATAAAAACATAGAAGTCCAGAACAATTTTCATCTACTTAGAGCTGTTGATTCGTACCGTACTATAAGCACACAATAAAATTATTTTGTCTTAATTATGCTAATTGAGTTGAGGTGGTTGGTTTTACGTTGTTTGGCAGACAAGATTGAGCAGCTGTCAAAGGATAGTGGGTAGAAACGTGACTAAGAACACCTTAAATTAACATGTCAGTTTCTAAAGTATTCCAAACTAGTACAAACAATAGAATTGAATTTACTGACTGTGTGAAGTGAAAATATGTTAAATAAAATGAGTTTGAGCACACATAGCAATCTGTTTGAACGTCTGGAGTATAACAAGTTTAAGCTTGTCGTTTCAGCGCATATTTATGTTCACCACGCCATATATATCTGCAGTGATCTGTCATCGTTAACTCTAACAGTGTGGGTGGATGACTTCTGGTTCAAAATATGTTGCTAAGTTTAAATATAAAATGATTAGAATACATTGAGGTAGACAATTTAGAAATCATTTTATGGAAATAACAATTATGTCGAAGGCTAAATATTTCACTAGTTTGTAGCTGGAAATTGCGTTAGCAATTCCAGCTTCAAACTAGTGAGTAATACCCTATCACACAACGCTGAAACGGTTAAAGACCATATGCTTTAAAACGCTATCTACCATCTGCTGCTACAGTAATCTGGTTTACTCTATAATTGACCAATTACCTTTCGGTCGGTCTGGAATTTCCACTGCCTTTGAAAAGTGACCTGGTGTAGACTCATTCATCATGTAAATGAATGCCGCGGAAATTTAAGGGTGTATTACCAGCTTCGAGTGCAAACATTAAAGGGTGGGCCACGTGTTCAGCACTTAATCTATGCCATCGACTAGTTTGAAATCAAGCTCACCATGTGTTCGGTAATTAATGCAATATTGTGATAATTAAAGGGTTTGCTGGTCTGCTAAGTAGGGAAATATAGCGCGTTAGCAATGCAAGGGTGGATCACTTTTATTTACTCACTCGTAATGGTGCAAATAAAATGGCATTCTATTTAAAGTCATATTCTTCATAATAATAGTTGGTGCAACAAAGTAAAATATCAAGGCACTGTTTTGGGCCCTGTGCTATGCACAATATATTTTTCTTATTTGCTGGAAACATCACGTTGGGTATCATATATATTAATGGAAGTACCACCCGGCTGTTTCATCACGCTTGATCCATCTATGTTACTACTTGAGAAAATAAACTACATTTAATAAACTACATTTAAAAATAATGCTGCTTGTTAATAAAGCAAAATTAGATAATGCGAATAGTTTGTATAATTACTTTCAAATTACGTGAACGTAGCTGTTTAGGAAATCCATTAAAATTTCAGGCATTGAACCAAACTGATCCATAGTATGTATGACAGGTGGACATTATTGCCTTCAATGATATAGTATGTATACGAAGTCAGTGTTGGAGGCAACGTTTAAGTCCGAATGAGTCCGAATGAGTCATTGACATCGGCTAAAATACCAAAGTGAAAATCTTTTTTTTCTCCTTCATTTGTCAAATGAAATTAAATGAATAGGGCATTAGGCCACTTTTGTGAACATACAGGCTAAATTGGGCCAGGAGAACCTTCTGAGGATGATGAGATGAGTAAGATGACACTGCCCTCCAGACACAGGATTCGAAATTCAAACCCTGGAGATCTGAGTACGAGCACGCTACCTTTCGGGCACGGAGGCTCCCCACAATACTGAGTTTTCCGAGTGGATGGGGGAGAAACATTTTTGTTTCTTTTAAACAGCCGAGACCGGGAAACGAACCCCGAGCTCGAAAGCGTGAAAGGCAGCGGTGCTAACCATCACTCTAGGTTCACTGCCCCCTTCATTTATCAACTTCAAGTCATCTGTAGCTGTGGCGTCACAAAACATCTTTTTATTGCTTCTTTACAGCTCTTATAAACGCAATCTCAACAGCAATGACAATTACTGAAATCTATGGAATGCTCAAATAGCACCTATACACGTTTGCCAAATCGATTCAAAACTATAATGATTATTAGTTCACGTTATCACGATAAAAGTGAATGAGTTTGGACGACCATACCATCATGCAACGGGTCAAAGACCGTGCTCTATAAAGTATCCTTAAGATATCATGAAGATAATAATGAGTAACCACAGGGCCCAAAGTTCACTCCTGTGTAGCCACAGACGCATCGTTTTTTTAGATACTACTAGTATGACAATTTGAAGTTTGTTAGTTTACTGTCCGTGGGAAACACAATACCTGTTCCTCGCTGTCTGAAGACACTTGCATTCAGATGACAAAACTCAATGAGAAATAGATGAGCAAAAGCGACCGTGTAATAATAATAAAAATAAGAAGTATCCGATACGAAAACAATAGTTTGGTGGAGCCAAAGCTAGTATTTGTCCCTTCACGCATGGAGATAGTAGAAGCTCTACTATCTGCATGCTGCACGGAAGCGTTATCAATATAGACCTGATTCTACTACATGGTAAAGAACCGTCTGGAACCTTCATCTATGATTGTACATGACCCCTGTAGCATCCCGACATGGATCCCGGTAGCGCACAGGGAGGAGAGATCCAGATAACATAGCGGGATGTGGATGATATCCTTGGGACACGCCCCTGATGTTGCGTGACACCTGGCAGTGAGACTATTCTCAGTGCCAGGATCACTTCTGGCTCAGAGAACCCGGCTTTTATTAAGAGCCCAGGTAAAGGGTCCGCAGTACAAATTAGATACCACACCAACGCCGCATAAATGATGGCCCAACGTCTCCGACGTTGTGCCATCATTTATGCGGCGTTGTGCGTTTTTCTTGGAACGTGAAAGAGTCTGCAGGTGTACATGGGCGTGGTTGTCTGATGCTCGCCACCCATACCCAGTGGGGTCTGTCATAGAAAGAATGGGATCAGGAGCTTATTTCTCCAAACCGACAGCAAAACTAGTAGTTAAGAAGGTTTTTCTTTAAAAATATACATACATTGGGTTTTAGGCCACCTTTGTCCGCTAAACTGGGCCAGGAGAACCTTCTGGGGATGGTGAGATGAATGAGATGACACTGCCCTCCAGACACAGAATTCGAAATTAGAGACCTGGCGGTCTGAGACCGAGCACGTTACCTCTCTGTTTACAAATACCTTCTGTTTACAAACATCGGCTTTAAAATCGTAGCGTTTCCGAATGTATCTTTATCTTTGGTTAAATTGATTTAGAATGTTTATCACACCAGAATGTTATGACTAGCCTATAGCAAATATCAAACAAATGTGTAATGACTGGGTGGACACTGGGCCAATGACTTGGACATTGCACCAGTTATGAGATGCAATACGTTTCCCGTGTACCCGTAGGCTCTAAAAATACCCACGATCTCCCATTACATCTATTGATCTGCTTTGGGGTTTTATCACCAGTATTTATTATACGTGCATTTAGAACACTCTCCCCAAATGAATAAATGTGACTTTGGACCACCTTTGTGGGCATACATGCTGAAATGTGCAAGCAGAACCTACTGCGAATAGTGAGATGAATCAGAGGACACTGCCTCCAGATACAGGATTTGAAATTTGAAATTCAAGCCCTGGTGTTATAATGCCGAGCACGCTAGCTCAGTGTCACAGAGGCTCCCAGAAAAAAATGAATCTGTCTAAGTATTTTACACTTATCACAAAAATGATATGGGCAGATAAGATGCCGCGGAACTTGATTCGTTATGTGATCATAAATTTGATAGGGTAGGTTTATACTTTGTTCGCCCATTATAAATGGTTATTGAAACTCCTACTGGTCTAGTTGAATGGAATGGTATACATATCAGAGCATAGACTTAACAACTGAGATATATGTCGATTTACAGATGCCAAAATTTGAGCGAATTTGGCAGAGACACATGTATCCAGTAAGTGAGCTTGTTAGAGAATAATATACAGTGGATGTTATTTTAATGCTGGCATAATGCTGGCACAGCGTCGCAGACATTCCATTAACATTAGCCCAATATTGCTTAACCACTTCTAAGTTTTAAATTAAATATGTATAAATTATTGAAATGTTACTGATCTTGTTTTTGTCTGCGTCAATGTTGGGCATGAGTCGCAGACGGGGGTTCAACATCGATCCAACACTGGTTTCATGTCTCGTGTTTTCTGGGTACCTTCCAAGTTCTTTGAGATCTGCTATTTAATCATTGTCAGTAATATCCAGTAAAATGCTTGCTCTACATAAAACAGCTAATTGGATTTTTATTAATTCTAAATACCATAAATTAGGGGGGAACAGTTACTTCTCCATCTGGAAAAGCTGGGGGTAAATCTTTTTACTGACTTGCTCAATGTATCAGCTCCTATGAGCTCGGGACTACAACGATTTAGCCGCGTTTGAAATCCGGATATTCCACACTCATATCAACCGTTCTTGTATAAATATGATAAAGTGATTAAAAAGCAAACACTGAAAGTCATTTATCTTATCAGCGAATAAATATTCACTCGAAGCAGACTCGGTGAGGAAACTGTTACATTTCAGCTCGATATGATCAATGTATAATTATGCATACGCATACGTGTACCATGTATACATGTACCTGTACATTATAATATCCTTTGAATAGCTGCCAGTTATGTGATGTGTGTTGTGATGATGATATGCTTGAACAAAACCTTATTCTGCATCTGCACTTCGTTTTACACCATGGAATGTGACATCAGTACTATCTGCAGCGAATCTCCCATTTAACTATTCAACCTTGAACCCTTTAACCGCCGGTGCCGTCCATATTCGTTTTTCACATTTTTTATTAGCATATTGCATATCAGCTTTAAACATATTAAAGATAAAAAGTAACATTATTCAGCAAAATTTGAAATTTGTTGACTTCCATTTTGTCAAATCTGAATAATTTTCACTCACTTGAAGTGGGTGAAAATTCTAATTGAATAATTTGGCGGCTAAAGGGTTAAACATAAAGCGCTGAAATAATTGCATATAAAACAAGAGAACAACGGGTTTTTTCAATTTGAAATAATTATAAAATCTTGGTTAACTCTTTCTGCTTCATTTGAATACCTATGTTAAAGGTCTACGGTCATTATAAATATTTTACTCTTTAAGTTCTGGAATCGATTCTGGGAAAATCACTTATGTTTGTGAGATTTAAAGTATCACAAATGAGCAGACTTATGGCACAGAAAAACGCAAGCATTAAAATGTTCGCAGACCGATAAAATATTGTTTAAAATATTGTTTTTTACCCACAGGTAAAAGTGACCTTTTACAAAGACAAGACACATGATTTGACACAGTCAGCATTATTGTTTTGTTATAAACTCTTCGGGGATTTAGACGCTATAGAAGTCACTTAGTTGATTGATTAAATTATTCATTGTTGTGTAGCTAATGCATCTCCGTCACTTGAGATTGCTGTGCATTATAGAAATGGAACACATTATATTTCACTATTGAATCATAAGGTAGAACAAATCGTTTTTCAATGAGATGAAGGCCGAAGACGTCAGAAAGATTAAATAATCACGTATAGCCGAAAGGTTTTTACGTGTTATTGAATGTATGATTGCCAGCACCTACCCCTTCCCGACAACACACTTGGTCAAATACATGAGAAAGTGTATAAATATAGTTGGGGAGGCTGATTCTGAGAAAATAATATCGATAATAACCTCTTAATAAAACTGTGTCTTAACTCAGACATATGAGTTCTTTTTGTACACGTATTGAATGTGTTTATTTGTTTTGGCATTCGACAATACATCTATGTGAAAACAATGAATGGATGAATGAATGAATGAATGAATGAATGAATGAATGAATGAATGAATGAATGAATGAATGAATGAATGAATGAATGAATGAATGAATGAATAAATGAATGAATGGCTGAATGAATGAATGAATGAATGAATGAATGAATGAATGAATGAATTAATTAATTAATTAATTAATTAATTATTTAATTAATTAATTAATTAATTAATTAATTAATTAATTAATTATTTATGGATTTGACAATTATTCACCGTCATGCTTTGACACAAAATAGCGTAAAATCTACCTCGTGCTACGACCTTGACCCTGAATATTTGCATGTGGGTCAGGATGGCTCGGCTTGCGTGACTTGCCTGCTTCTGTTTGACATTTGAGCCTGAAGACCAGCCATATAGCGGAATGACCCGAAATGCTCCCACTCCAGCAAGAGTATGTGACAGTCCCACGTAGGCGACCTTTGTGCACGTATACAGCTCTGCAAAGCCAAAAAGCAGTATTCACTTACTTGTATAGTAAGCATATACTGTCTTTTGGCTTTGCATGGCAGTATACACGTCTAGTGGTTATCACTACCGCCTGTCACGTCACGAGAGTTCGTGGCTCGTTCTCCGCTCTAGCTGTCTAGGTATTCAGGTTTTAAAGAAGCAAGATGTTTCTTCACCGCCCACTCGAAGTCTAACCTGTTCCTCTGGCATATGTCACATGGCGGAGCAAGTTAATTTTGTCATTAAAAAACAGTATGATTTATAAAATAAAGTCTGTCACTGCCTTCGAGATAAAATAATACCTCCAGGAGAATTTGTTTCACAGCCCTGTCCATATGCATTGTTATCCCTTAAAGCGTTGAATATTAAAAAAAAAACATGGAGAACAAAGGGTTTATCCTATTCGAAATCATCACAAATGTCTTAGCTAGCTCTTTCCGATTCATTTGAGTACCTAGCCTATGTTCTACGGCCATTATAAATCTTTTTACTCTTTACAGTGGCGCTGTAAGGGTTAAGCTACTCTTGCATTAAAAGGCAAACAGCAGTAACTGCTTACTTGAAAAGTAAGCAGTTACTGCTGTTTGCATTTGCAGGACAAAACTGATGTGAACGACAGAAATTCACATTGCAACACTTAAAAAAATGACAAATCTTGGAACGATGAATTATAACTGTTCGAGCGCCAGAAATCAGCGGATGTGACACATTAAAAATGTCACAGGGTATAATTTCCAGCACGACTAAGTTACAAGGGGGGGGGGGGGGGGCATAATTATATCACTCACTATTAAGCAGTGTTAACTTGCTTGTATGTTTTGACAGAAATAAAGTATTATTATTTTTGCATCAATGCAAGCCCAATGAGTGGCTTACACCTCTTCAGAGAATAATGGTTTACAGATCGCATTGACCCTATTGCATCATTTATTTATGTAAAGGCAGTAACATGGGACCATCATTGAAAATATATTGAGTATGGTCACACTTTTTTATATTTATTTCTTGCATTGGAAATATTATAAAATGATACTGCATTACGATCGATATTTCAATCATTTTCCTCGTTCTGTGTATCTAATGATTTAATTTACAATAATCGTGCAAATGCAAACAGCAATAGCTGCTTACTGCTTAACACGACCTCAGACCGCCAGGGCTCACATTTCGAATCCTGTGTCTGGAGGGCAGTGTAATCTGATTTATTTCGTCATCCCCGGGAGGCTCTGCTGGCACTGTTTAGCCTGTATGTGTATGGGGGGCCAACGGGTTCACAAGTCGACCTTTTATATCACGTCCTAACAGTTTAGCTCGATTATGAAAAATAAAAAGGTATTATCTTATCCAACTAATTTTATAGCATCCTTTAAGTGTCGCGCCAAACACTTTATAAGCCGCGGTACTGAAACTATTTAGGTTACGAAAAACCGACGATACCGTACGATTATACTCAAACACCAAACGTTGGCCCCGTGTTGGTTTACTGTTGGGCCAGCGTCGCAGGTGGCCCAACAATAAACCAACACGGGGTGAACGCTCTCCGGTTTCGGTACATTTCAGCCCTTGGCGTCACACCCCACTGCTGATGTCTCAATCGCCAAAACAAATAGCGTGTTCGCACGAACATGGCACGAGTTGTAATTGCCAGTCATTTCGCCATTTACAGTGCCTGAATCTCAATCGAACTCTTTGAGCGCTAAATGGTGGCTTATATACGGAAATGGTTAAACATGCGCCAGGGACTAACCGGTGATTTCGAATCATTTTCATCATCACCATAACATACATTTTTTACAACTGGCAGAGTATTTTGCATCCAAATTGACCTACTAATCGCAATGGTTATTCATAGCTTGGTGGGGATAAACATTTTAATTGTCTCGGAATTACATTAACAGCGCCATCCGGTTATAGTATACCTTTACGAATGATCGTAGATATATTATTTGTCAGGGCAGTTATTTGCGAGCGTGGCATGAGGATAATCGTTCAGCTGGATTTAGACAGGAAGACAAAAATCAAAGACTTCCATTTTAATTGTACCGGCCTCTTACTGGAATATGTAAACTTTTGAAAATTAACATCAGCATCTAATAAATTGTTAGCTATATCCGTTCTAGTTTCGGGATGGCCGCTTACTCTCAAATGAGGAAGGTTATGTTTCGTAAAAAGGACATATCCAGCTCACTCACTCACTCACTCACTCACTCACTCACTCACTCACTCACTCACTCACTCACTCACTCACTCACTCACTCACTCACTCACTCACTCACTCACTCACTCACTCACTCACTCACTCACTCACTCACTCACTCACTCACTCACTCACTCACTCACTCACTCACTCACTCACTCACTCACTCACTCACTCACTCACTCACTCACTCCCTTGAATATTTTGGAAAATATGGATCAAAATAATGGCTTCAGTCGACATCATTTACAGAAAGTGAAGTAAGTTATATTTCTTAAATCTACCCATTTTTCTCCTGTACACGACAAATAAACACTGATAACATAATGTTTACAGCTCAGAAGTACATTTGTTAAAAATAGGCAGAATGATATCTTTGAATGGCAAAATGATATCTTTGTACACAAAAATATATTTGTATAACATTTGTACAGCGTCGGCCCAACGTCTTCGACGTTGGTCTAACTTTGTACAAATGTTATACAAATGTTTTGTGTTTACAGGGATAGACGCTCCTTGGCATGATAGCGGGAGGCAGACGCTAATTACAGGTGTCTCCAGCTAAATGCTGGAGATGAACAAATATATTTAGTATTGATATGAAATGTTCATGTGTTTATTTAAATATTATATTTAATTTAATTATATTATTATAGAGTGCGGTGAAATAATTCTATACATAGACAAGAAAGCATTTTTTTTCAATTTTCAATTTCAAGTCACCGTGAAAACATTATGAATATATTAGTAAGCTCTCTCCGCTTTGAATACATAAATTAGACCTATGGTTCTACGCCTATTATAAATAGTTCACTCTTTCAGTTCAGTACTATTGTATAGCTTCACTGTTACAAGAATAATATTCAATAGAAAAATAGAACATTGGAATAGTACACTATACTTTTTTTTCGCTGTTTAAATTATTGCTGGTTTTCAATATATATTGCGTTTTGCTAGGAAAGAGTAAACATAACTTAAATAAAATGATCATTACCTTCATCAGCGCCTGATTGTGTGTGCTCTATTCACGCTGATGATTCAAACCTGCAGTCTCTGACTGAACATGTTTCAATAACTCCTCTGTCATTGCTTTTATCCACTTTTTTTCAGTGATAAAAATCCACAAATTATATACTTATGATTATTATCAACGCATCAAAAAAACAAATATAAAACTTTTGTGAGAATTCGAGCTTGCCTCATTAAATTGGCCGATTTCAGGTACGATTCATGTGGAAAAAATGGACTAATTATACTTTCTATTACTACTGGAGAATGCGAATGGCCGCGGCGATTCTAATTTTGTGACGGTAAGAAAATACATATTGTTCTTTCGTATCACGCCGACGTGTAACCTGATCGTTAATCATCGGCTGTGAATGAAAATAATGTTAAATACTTCGAACACAAAAAAAACAATTAACGCCGTCCGCAATTGGCCACATCATTAATTACTTGAGACCCATCTAGATGAAAAAATCATCTGGTATCCTTCTAATTAAAACTGCATCCTCGTGTTATTCTTTGAATCTGACTGAGGTTATTATTAGTTTTTAAGGTTATGAAACCTTTCACTCGCTAGATCACCTGGATGATAAAGAATCTTATCTGCTTCTTTCTAGAACAGCAAACACCAGACGTTCGCCCAGTGCTGGTTTAGGGTTGGCTCATACTAGCCCATCGCCGGCTGCCAGTGGCTGCGCCTCCGCCTTTCGCATTGTAGGCCTACCAATGTTCACATTGTACCAATGTCATTTTCATCATGTGATACTTTTACTTGTATGCCATTTTTACCAATGACAATGATACCCATCTATACCTAGTTCATTTATGCCAATAAACTTTTTGTCGTCTAGCATTTGTAAAAAAATAGCATCTGGTATTTCTGCCGATGATATTTTTTCACCTGTTGCATTGAATCTGATCAACTTAAATTGGGTGAAAATTAGAATAATAGAACTTCACGGTTCAAATATGATCCCGGGAGGGATAGCATACCGGGATCACTCCAGAGGGATTACAGGTGTAATCACCGCGCTGCACTCAGAGAACCTATTATGACGGCTCGTAAATCCCGACGGCGACTGGTGGCTGGACCTATACTTCTCACATTGTCCCAGCATTCATCCAATGTCAGATGAACACCTCCTGCTTTGAATATTTACTTTGAAGCACTGAAATATTTTTGAGTAAACCATGGGGACCAAATGTTTTTTTTTCAATTTGCATTCATCATAAATATCTCAGTTAGCTCTTTCCGCTTTATTTGAATATATGTGTCATGGTTATATCGCCATTGTTAATTTTTTACTCTCTTTTAGAGCGGGGATCCGCGCTGAAAAGGTTAAGCCGTGAGCCAAGATGACTGATGCATGACGTAGTAATCAAGAAATGTTGACCCAATGCTGACTTAATGTTGCAAATGCTGGCCCAACATTGAGCCAGCATTGGTTTTCCGGGGACCCACCTGTGTGAATTCCTTTCCCAAAACTGTTCTGGTCACGTGACTCAGTGCGATAAAACGCGGTTTTATATGAGATCCGCGGGACGAGAACGAGTAAAGGCCGGCTGACGACCAGAGATACAGGGCCATTGCCGATTAGTTTCTGCTTTAAAATCAATGCTGAATGCGACACTTTCTATCAGCAAATAAAATGAATAGGGCTTTAGGCCACTTTTGTGCACATACGGGCTAGATTAAACCAGGAGAACCTCCTGAGGATGGTGAGATGAGTGAGATGACACTTCCCTCCAGACACAGGATTTGAAATTCAAACCCTGGAGGTCTGAGGACGAGCACGCTACCTCTCGGTCACGAAGGCTCCCCACAATACTGAGTTTTACGAGTGGATGGGGATGAAACATTTTTGTTCCTTGCAAACCGCCGAGACCGGGGAACGAACCCCGAACTCTATGTGTACAGGTTACGCCAAACGCCTATCACGCCGGCGCTAGCGGGCTCGTCATTGACCATAGTCAAATTACGCCAATCCCTTAGTTGTAGTATATGCGGGCATTATAATCAGAAGAGGATTATGATCGGGGATTTAGATCCAGTAAAAGGACAGATTGTCCAGACTGATATGACACCCTCCTGATCAGTTGGTCAGAGTCACTGAGTACACAGGTCACATCTGGAATTGCGCCATATTCCAATCTTGACAAAATTGCCCTTGGAATCAGCATAAGTCCTCCGTATCGTATCCTCAAAGCCGAATGCTCGTATGTGACGCTGTAATGATTATCAGATGCACGATAGCTTCGAGACGATATTATTACATTTACACTTTTTTTCATGAAGCTTTAAAACTGCATATCGTCCTCTTAGCATCCGAAACCGCATATCGTCCTCCTAGCATCCAAAGTGTTGTATGTGCCACTCAAATGAGTGGCACATACAATGTTGTATGTGCCACTCAAATGAGTGGCACATACAACACGTTGGCTGCTAGAAAAAAAGTATTCATTAGGTATCTATGTGTCAGGTGCATTGACCTTAGTGCAAACCAGAGTGACTATTTTCGTCGGGATACGCCTACAGTAATTTCACTTCGGGCCCCAGATTTTTTCAATTGATAAACATCGAATGTATCCAACACATTCACAATTTTATATTTGCCATCTGATTGCTTTGTACTTTGGACTGAAGTTAATTCTGGCGACAGACAGATAATACAAACCACAGTAACTCGGATAATACAAACCACAGTAACTGTTTACTTTCCAAGTAATCAGTTACTGCAGAATTAACTAATCTAACCCATCCTAGTCATCCGTAATCACATATACCCACTTTACAACGCTGCCACCTAAATGTGACTAAAATAGGGGTCATTTTCTCAGATACGGCCCGAATCTAATATGAAGAAATTCCTTGTGCCCACAGCGGCTGAAATTAACACAATAGGCGGTAATTTGGAAATAGTTCTTGCTTTTATTATACCAAATGACATAGCATGATCTCAATCAAATTTGCTCATTCATTTCGCGTTAATTGACCACCTGTGGTGTCGCGGTAGCTCATTCGCTAAATGTTGAAGCATCGCATCTGGTGCAGGTTTGGTTTGTGCATTTGAATTGTCCATGTATGATATCATCTCAAATCTTAGGACATAATAATTGTAAAAAAGATCGAGAAACGCTACTTATTTTAGTTCATGACTAGAAATTCATGGATGAATGTTTCAAGGCATGGATATTCCGGTACATTTTAATACGGGCGAAACTGTCCCATTTTCGGCACGCAATGACAAAAATAATTGAAAGTAAATATTACAAAATATTTCAATTAATCACACCATCGTCGACCGAAAATTGCGTGCTAATAATTTTTATTAGATTTAAAATCGGCTGGGCATTGAATTACAACCAGTTTATCGGGTTCAGAAAGCTCGGTACGGCATTTTGGATGGGGGTCGGGGATGGGGCCGGGTGCCTGCCAACGTCAACCATAATGACAGTACAAATACAAATTGAAAATTTCACGGTATTCGCCCAGCCTTGAATCAGCTCTGTGCCAACGTCACAGAGCTGATTCAAGGCTGGCTTTTAATGCTGACAATTATCACATCCACTTGTGGTAATTAGTCTAATTACTTGTATACCACTGGCATACGAGCAGGGTGTTTGGCAGGCGGGCCGCGGGCCGGTGTACACGGGAATTATAATTGTGTACAATAGTTTATTGGGATATGTCGTGATACACAAGGTATTCACCGTCCTCTTTTATACGCCGGGACACTAGAAAACGAGATTGTTGAAATAAATCTAATTCGGCACGACTCAAGTTAAAACAGCGAGTTAAAGTTTGGCACGCGGCAAAATTAAATTAATTTTAAGTGGCACGCGTCGCATTGTGGCGACACTACTATCAACTACATGTGTAGCTGGCGTTGCAGACGCATTTGACAACTTTAATTGAAATTGAAATAACCAAGTATTAAGAATCTGTAACTGTAATACATATTTCTTCACTTGAGATCCACTCTTGCAAAGTTGAATTTTAATACACTAGAGATCCCGCGTATCTCCACGTACATGTTAAATGGAAAGCTGTTAAAATTTTTCAACAAATTACGTGACAATGCAATCAGGGGATAACTTTAAAAACCCTTCAACCAAATGTGCCCTATACCCGGAGTTGACCATGAGGAAGGCATCCTAATCCTGTCAATGCCATCGACATGAGTTGGAAACACCCCCTGTCGATGCCATTGACAGGATGGCTGCACTGTGCTCACCTCTCTAATAGGTTAGCCGTATCCTGCTGGCGCTGATATCTGGATACTGTTTAAATGTGATTAACCTTTTCACTACCATACATGACGGAAATTTCCGTCGTCATTCGTCAATGAACGTAACCATAAAATGACACAAATTTTCGTCAAATATATACTACATTTATGTATTTTTCGTCATTTGAAGCTGGAAATTGCGTTAGCAATTCCAGCTTCAAATGACGAAAAATAGAACTCCTACACTAGTATATCTGGATCCTGGCATGCACCCCGGCCTGGAAGTCAAAGGGTTAAACACTGTCAATTAAACTCGTTATAGGTCCACTAATGACACATTTGGCGGAGGGCTGATGTGCTGACAGGCGCACGCCACGCTTTGGCCTCCATTCACATGCCACGACACAGGGCCGGAAGTCTCAAGCCACTGACCCAAATCTTAGGCACGTGATTGGTCGAGATGTTCATCTCGACCAATGGCATGGCTGAGATTTGAGTCAGTGGCTTTGGGAATACCGACCTAGAGCGGCATTGTGGCGGCGATGGACATACATCTGAGGCACTTCATTGGTCGCTATGTCAAACTATACCAATAAGATCTACACGATTCAGTAAAAGTCCGTGCTGCTCAAGTACAGACACGGTTTGTACAAATTAAACATGGCCATCCATGACCAGCCATGCATGCTGGTATATAGTACTATGACGATAATTATACCACAGGCTTATTATGTGTGATTGTCCAACTTAGGAGTGGGTACCCATCGCGAACAACTGAGCTGATTTAATAAGTTTGGGGGATTTCTGTATAAAATTCAGAAGTTATTAAGATCTACGTATAGGATAAACCCCGAGGAGCTCTACATTCTTAGCTTTCAAAAAGGTCAAGGCCGAAGGCCGAGGCCTTTTTCAAAGCTAAGCAAGTAGAACTCCGATGGTTTTAACTGACTTAAAACACATAATGATATAAGCCTATAATAAAGATCACTCATAAGCAACAGTTCGCTCGCGCCTGACTGATTATAGTACCATAGGCCTACCATGATAAATGGTCTGTACTTTATCAACAATAACTCTCCATTCCCGGCTTAGAATGTCGTGGTCGGACAAAGAAAATAATGTAGTGGTGTGTTTTAATCTTCGTGAACTGTGAATAACCACTGTTGTGTTATTGGCATTGCTCACGAGACATCTATTCGTAGTAACCTGAAAATGTGTGTTCTTACATTGCAAATAATAAATATAATCTGCCAAAGCGCCTGTCTTGCCAATTAGCGTCCTTATTAGAGACTTACCTTAGCCGCCAATCTCCCAGCCATTTTTTACATTTTCATTCATCTTGGGGTGTGAATTTTCCGTTCAAGGTGAATAAAAATGTTCCAATATTAGTGTAAACCAAAATTTAGACCGCTCTCAATCAGTAAATTCTGTTCTATATACATGTTTTAGTAAATTAATTGTATTCAAAATTTGTCCCCTGGGATCGTATTCTAGTACAAGTTACATATCGGATTGGTCGCGACGGCCATCTCGACCAATCCGAAGCCTACGATATATCGCAACTTGTACGAGAATACGGGCTCAGGTGCTCAGTGTGGTAACCCTTTAAGCGTTGAAATATTTGTATATAAACCGAGAGACCAAAGGATTTTCGCCATTTAAAATTATCATAAATGTCTTAGTTAGCTATTTCTGCCTTATTTGAATACCTATATTCTAGATCTACGGCCATTAGAAATATTTTACTCTTACAGTGCGGGGACCGACTTTACTAAGACGCCAGAATCTGACATCATCAATATACATCAAGGTTTGGCGCCTGAAGTCGGTTCCTGCACTGAAAGGGTTAAGGTCATGTGGTGCCCAATGGAATATTTGGACATCTCATCCAAAATGTTGTTTCAATGCTGGGCCACCGTCAAAGACGGTGGCCCAGCATTAAAACAGCATTGTTTTCACGTGTTTATATATAAATACAAGCACAGGTGCGGTAGATTAGAGAGGTGTCGCAGCAGATGGTGTTATAAATGAGTATCTGTGCAAATGACCGATAATAGCACCCAAGATTAATCCCAGCAATACAGACACATTGGCTTTATGCTGTTTTAGCGTTGGGCCAGTGGAGCAGACAGTGGCCCAGCTTTAAGCCTACATAGATTTAAGAACTCATATAGGCTGGGGTGATACTGCTATGGTCTTCTACATCCATAGGGAGATTGATCCAGACTGTCCGGTGAAGCTGATATTATCATGCATTATTATACAGAAAAATACAAGTTGTATACATTTATAAAGTATAAATATTAGAGAGTATACTTATTATTACAACAAATACACAGATTACATGGCTATCATACACACTGCGTGTATTTCAACTAAGCAAATTATGTTTTGCCCCAGTATACCATAGATAGGAGCAAAAGTTATTATATATTTTATAAATTATTAAAATTAATAAAATTATACATTGTTAACTATTGGGAAATAAAATGGGACGGGACATTTGGCGTGTAAATGAGAGGTGACATCAGTCAATACGTTTAGCAGATTAAATCACAATAATTGGAAACGAAATGTGAGTTTTTAAGCGTCAATATTTTAAGATGCTCGGTCTGAAACTAACCAAATAAAGGTTTTTTTCACCCGCTGGGGTGGGTCGCGGTAGCCAGACACAACTTCAAGTGGGTGAAAAAATAAATAAATAAATTAGGTAACGTAGCGGGTGAAGGGTTAGTATATTTGATAAAACCGGATTTTATTCACCTTCGCGCGGCTTTAACCCTTTAAGCCCCTACGACGCATTAAAGCATCATTTTATATTAATAAAAATATACTTGATTTTTTCACAGCTAAGGGTTTTAGAAGGCAAATTTCAATAAAATTGTTCCATAAACACATAGTAATTTTCTTTAATTTTCACCCACATCAAATCATCTTCATCCACAACACGTCGAGAATTGCGACAGCAATTCGCGGCTTGTAGTGGATGAAGGCTGTCCGTAGGCTGGAAATGCAAAAGTGTTTTCATTTTTGTGCTGCGCACTTACCAGTTAGGCTAGATATAGAGACGAAATTCCTGATTTTTCATTCATGACAACCATTTCAAAAATAAGAAATACGGGGATTTTGTCTCTATATCTAGCCTAACCTGTAAGTGCGCAGCACAAAAATAAAAAAAAACTTTTGCAGTTCTAGTCGATGGACATGTTTACATCATATGGTCATATTATTAAGCTAAAATAAAATCACCGATTTTTTATGATTTTAGACCTGGGCATATCCTGTCCCTTTAACCTCTGATATGCTTTAGCGGGTGTAATGCACTCGCGCACCACACCTTGCACTCACGACGCACCCACAGACATCACATCACCGTAGCTACAGCTTGAACTGAGTAATGACTTATAGCATTGTGATTGGTTACTAATGGACAGGCTGCTCGCAAATGAAATTTCCGGGAAATTTGGCAAATACCTTGACAAAAGTGGTGTTTAGTATGTTTAGTCTGGTTGCAAATTCTAATCCCTGATTCATTGTTAGCCAGGACAGAATATCTCAAAAAAAATAATCAGCCATTTTTAGCAATGGTAATCTATTTGAATATGACCGAAATTATGTATTTCTGATATGACCCATATGCTGGTTGATTGTTGGACCAGAGTCGCAGACGCTGGACCAACATAAAAACAACACTGGGTCAACGTATCGTGTTTTTTGGGTATACGTATAAACAGTTGTATGGGTATGGGGTAAATATTTAATAGACACAAACCTGTAGTCGATTTTTGAGTTTACACATATATTTAAATAATGTTAGTTACATGCGCATGTAAATCAACGGGATTTACACGTATACGTACATACATTGATTATTGTTTTTATCGAAACATGCGCATGTAGGCCTGCATAAACAAGAAAAATACCCAAATATCAGGTTTAGTTTACAAGAACTGTCAAAGTACAGTAATACTTTCTGACAAGAAAAACATCATGCTAGATCCGAATTCATTCTTATAGCTGTATAAATATGGCAGAGCTGATAAAACATTTTTATGGTTGGCTATTTTGTTTACTGATTTGGCGGTTTTATCAAGCTGTCTTACATTGTTGGTGATAAAAAATTATGTTGATTTGATTTTTTGAAGAGATGTATGCTCTTATCTAATACTTTTCCAAAACGCTCGATTAACACTCTGCTGCATTCAAAATAACGACCTTGTTAAAAAAAGCTATATTGATATAACTAAAATGCATCTACACGTTTGTGTAAATTAAATAATTACACTATATGGCATATTTTCCCAAATGATAAATCATGTAAAATTTCACTTTGGGTAATATGACAACACAATTGAATAATAAGCTTTTTTTTCTACGAAATTATTCAAGTTAAGATTGATGCACATAGGTGTCAGTTTCTAAAAGTTGATTTATCTGTCTTTATCATTAAATTGTATATACTTCTACGTCACATTCTAAGATGTTATTAAAGCTAAAGCAATCACACCCAACCGTGATTACGTGATGAGTGAATATTTGTAAAATAATACAATCTCTCACCAGTATGTTATATTATTACACACTACTGACAATTGTTACGAAACTAGACCGACTATAGTTGACTAAAAGCTGTTTAAATACTTGGCAGTTAAACAGAAAATTATTGAGACATACCTAGTCATGGAATCTGAATAACATGTTTTGGAGAAGTGCTTCCTAATTCCTAGAACAGAATAGCAAGTCCAGAAGAAGTGCAAATACACATGCAAAGTCAAAGGTCATGTAGAATCATGTAAACAGTATAAAAGTGGTGGGAACGTGTTTTTTCTACGAGTGAACGAGGTAGTAATCATCACACCAGGTAATGAGGAGAGGTATTACTGTCGGCTTTCAATTTTTGCCATTTTTTTCAATTATATTAATATAAGTGTTAATCACATTATGGAAAAAAATACAAATTAAGAAATCTGATTCTGTTGAATATACATAAACCTATGGAAATACATACTCTGACTGGTATTATGGCCTATATCACCTTTTTCACCCAGTGATTAATTATATGAATATAAGCTGCATATTGTATGCATCAGAGACAAACTGCAATAATTGTGTCCTTAATACTTGAAGTGCGAGGACCGACCATAGACGTCAGAATCTGACGTCCATAGACGTCAGATTCTGACGTTCAAAGGCTGTCACCGCGCTGGAAGAGTAAAATATTTTTAATGGCCGTAGACGCATAATAGTTGGAACATATTTGGTAATTCCGTGACCGTTGCTTTCGGAGGTTGGTTTTATGATTGATTTGCTTTCTACAACCTATACCATGTAGGCCTATACTGAACATAAATGCGTATCAAAACGAACAGAATCTTTAATACGGCTAGGAAAGAAAATACTGCTACTATTAAAAACATCGCAGCCTCAGTGAAATAGTAGTCTGTATCTTAAATTGGCAATCCCTTAAATCTTACAACGCTGAAATATTTTTGTATAGACCATGGATGCCAAAGGGTGTTTTTTTTAATTTAAAATCATCATACATGTCTTAGTCAGCTCTTTCCGCTTCTTTGAATATTTATGTTTTGGGTATACGGCAAATATAAATTTGTAATTCTTTCAGTGCGTGGATCGACTTTAGACGTCAGAATCTGACGTTTAGAGACGTCAGATTCTGACGTCTAATGTCGGTCCCCGCGCTGAAAGGCTTTAAGCGATCCAGTCTCTCCAAATGTAATGTACAGCGTCACATACTTTCAACATAGCTCAGCCACGAAAAATTGGCATACTGTACCCAAATGAAGACGTTCTGACATTTCATTGTCAAAGTGTTTTAACTACTTATGTCACATAATTATCATGATTATAGTTATCGTAAATACAAAACGGAGTTATTTGGTCACATGTACCAATGTCCGAACAAAAACAGTAAAAGCAAACACGGCAATCAGATGACTAATGATATCACCCTGTTGTGTATGAAAGGGTGTATCTGACACTTTGTAAAGGGGCATATACACCCTTTCATATCCAAGGGGACAATTTATAACGAGGGAAAAGTCAAGTAGTTTATTTTAAATCGCGATGTATTTGGATAATTTATTGCCACAGCATATTGCCAACTATTCTATATGTAAAGTGCCATTAACATGACTATCATAATAATTGGACTGACGAATCAGATTGAGTATATACATTCATAGTCTTGTCTCTACCAAGTAAATGAATGTGAATTTAATTCTGGGTCAGATTACGTATGTATATCGTCCACTAACGGCCAACGTGGTTAATGTGTCACTCAACTTTGGCTGCTAGTGACGATATAATACTTGTGATTCATCTTGCCTGTAAATGTTTATTTAATTTCTTATTACTTGGTGAAACATCGGTCCGTTATTATTTTTGCAAATTATTTTGCAAAATTAATTTAGACTTTACTCGGTAATGTGTATTTGTATTGCTTAACCCTTTAACCGCCGGTGCCGAATATATTTGATTTTTCAATTTATTAATACCACATTCAGTACCGTCTTTTAAACATGCTAAAGCCATAATGTGACATCAATCACCACGATTTGAAAAGAGTTCATCTTCATTTTGTCAAATCTGCATAATTTTCACTCACTTGAAGTTGTGGATCGCGTCAGCGAGACGCAACTTCAAGTGGGTGAAAATTCCAATATAATTATTTGGCGGTTAAAGGGTTAAGTTGGTAGCACAATGTTCACATCATGGAGAATGGAGATCAAAATGTATGGAAAGGCTATCTTTTTTTACGATATTTGACCACTTAGTTTTCGTCCCCCAGAAGCTGAGATGCCAGTCAAATGAGTGATACATACAGCCCGTTGGGGACGATACATTTACCTTAATATAGGATTATAATGTTGGCAGAATTGGCAATGTAGATAAAACAATAAAAATATTATCATAATTATACTTCCTAGAATTTACGCGAAGCAATGCAAACGAAGACTTATTATCATAATTATGCCGACATGTTTATTTTTTACTTAATCACCTGGCATGTGGACACTGGTAATTCTTCAAATCATAATGCTGACACACACATCGTAGGCCATGTTTTAAGTTATCTTTGGGCTATCACCCAAGTTGTTTAATAACGTCATATATTTCATTATGAGAGTCAATGAGATCAAAACGGCGTATAAATCAACAGACCTGCCAAGCCAAGAAAAGTCAGATCTCTATGTCAATTAGGACGAAGTACCTGTCACACTTGAAGCTTCACAAAAACACATTATTCACATAACGGACATTTCAATGTTTTCTGCATTCTTTGTGTGGTCACACTGACTGCGCGAAGAATGTGAAAAAAATATCCGTTATTCAGAGCAGTACAGACATACAATAAACATAACGGTGATTTCAATGTTATGTCGCATTTTTGTGCGGTCGATAATGCGACAAAACTTTGGAATCCCTGCAGTACGTGAACCCACCAAGACACACTACAAATCATTATTATGACTTCTGATTATTTTTTAGGATTCTTCACTGCATACTGTTATCATTCACATTGTTTTTTGAAGCCAATAGGCCTGCATTGCTCTCAAATTAGGCCAGAATAGTCAACCCTTCATTTCAAACTTCTGGATTTACAACGTGCACAACTGGTGAAATCATATAGTGGGCTGGTTAGTGGCAATCTGGAAAATAATTCAACTGCACCGGATGGAAGATTTTCTCGCTTTCAGTCAACAAAACATTAAATTGGAGGAGCTATTTCTCTGGAAGGATTCACTTTTCATTTTGATCAGAAATACCGTAATTCTATCCCAGTGGAATTCAGCAGCACCAAGGCATAATTAACCTTAGCACTATGAATTCAATTAATAATGTATTAAACTCACATGACTACAAATACTTATGTACTTAAATTAAGATAATATAGTTATGGCACATCAGAGACATATTGCAACCGATAGCACATCACAATCGATGCGACAAAATTCTTTTCCTTTCGCAATTGAACGTTACAAATCCAGAAGCTTGGAAATGAAGAGGAGCATTTTGAAGCTTCTGTCATAATTTTAGGCTATATGTGCGCACAGCATTGCATTTACCTCTTACAACGCTGCGATCGAATTTAGATGTCAGAATCCAGTACTGAAAAAGTAAAACATTTATAATGGCCGTAGATCCATAACATATTTAAGATGACGTCAAATTAAAAAAACAAACTTTGGTTTCTTGGTTTTTATAAAAATAGCAAAACAACAACAGTAAAATGATGATGGTAAATCTATGACAATGAGGACGACCAGAATATTATATGAAATATCTGAGTCGTGATAAGGACACATATGGTAGATAGCCACGGTGTGTGCATCACTAACCCTTAAAGCACGGAATTTAGTGATAACAACTTTAAATTTGAAATCATCATAGATGTCTTATTTAGCTCTTTCTGCTTCATTTCAATACCTGTGTTATGGGTCTACTGTTATGGGTCTACTGCCAATAATTCTTTCAGAGCGAGGACCGTATTTATAGGTCAGTATCTAACGTCTAGAGACGTCAGATTCTGACGTATAAAGTCGATCCCCGCGCTGAAAGGGTTAATGGTTTCTAGTAATATGTCCAGTCACGATAATAAGGACTAATTAAAGCCCAGAAAACACGCAACATCCAGCCAATAATGTTGTAAAGTTGGGTCAGCTTAGCAGACGGTGGTAGAACATTGCATCAACATTGGGTTGATGTGCCGTATTTGAGTTGTTTAATTTTCATATAATGACCTGTAGTGCAAAGATTGGTAAATCTTTAAATTTTTGAGCAGTCGAACACACCGCTTGACACGGTGGTAAGTTTTTTGTTGGGATATTGCCCAAGCGTTTTATAATCGTCCACCTTTTTGTGACTTAAATTAAGTAGAAATTAGGAAAGCTTCCAAGCGATAGAAAATCAGGTTTTAAATTGATTAGATTTTTGTTGGGATATTGCCAAGTCGTTTTATTATCGTCCATCTTGTTGTGAATCGAATTTAGTAGAAATTCGGAAACTTTCCAAACGATAGAAAGTCAGGTTTTAAAGTTAATTAGGTGCACTCACGCGAAGCACTTGGATATTTTACAGAGATATAATTGACATGACGGGGATTTTTAATGTTTTGCATTCGGAATAAATATGATGCAGGCCCAAAAGTTACAGATGGGAGCGAAGTGAAGACCGTAATGCGATAGTTGTGTGGTCACAAGGTGTTTATTTCATTAAAACATTATAGCGGCTATTTCGCCCTTAGCGTCATGAGATGGTGACAAATGAGAATACATACCTCTCTGAAGTGCAGTTTTGCGGTATCGGAGGGCATGACGTCATACATACCGCGACACCCTATGTGTGGGAACCGCGGTACTGCCATCAGAGCTTTGTTGGACAACAGAATAGACGTCAGAATCCAGTACTGAAAAAGTAAAACATGTATAATGACCGTAGATCCATAACATAGGTATTCAAATGCAGCGGACAGATCTAACTAAGCTATTTAGGATGACGTCAAATTGAAAAAACAAACTTTGGTTTCTTAGTTTTCATAAAAATATTAAAACAACAAAATTCGCTGAGTAAAATGATGATGGTAAATCCATGACAATGAGGACGACCTGAATATTATATGAAATATCGGAGTCGTGATAAGGACACATATGGTAGATAGCCACGGTGTGTGCAGCACTAACCCTTGAAGCACGGAATTTAGTGATGAAAACTTTAAATTTGAAATCATCATAGATGTTTTATTTAGCTCTTTCCGCTTCATTTCAATACCTGTGTTATGGGTCTACTGTTATGGGTCTACTGCCATTAATTCTTTCAGAGCGAGGACCGTATTTATAGGTCAGAATCTGCCGTCTAGAGACGTCAGATTCTGACGTATAAACTCGATCCCCGCGCTGAAAGGGTTAATGGTTTCTAGTAATATGTCCAGTCACGATAATAAGGACTAATTAAAGCCCAGAAAACACACAACATCCAGCCAATAATGATGTAAAGTTGGGTCAGCTTAGCAGACGGTGGTAGAACATTACATCAACATTGGGTTGATGTGTCGTATTTGAGTTGTTTAATTTTCATATAATGACCTGCAGTTCAAAGATTGGTAAATCTTTAAATTTTTGAGCAGTCGAACACACCGCTTGACACGGTGGTAAGTTTTTTGTTGGGATATTGCCCAAGCGTTTTATAATCGTCCATCTTGTTGTGACTTAAATTAAGTAGAAATTAGGAAACCTTCCAAGCGATAGAAAATCAGGTTTTAAATTGATTAGATTTTTGTTGGGATATTGCCAAGTCGTTTTATTATCGTCCATCTTGTTGTGAATCGAATTTAGTAGAAATTCGGAAACTTTCCAAACGATAGAAAGTCAGGTTTTAAAGTTAATTAGGTGCACTCACGCGAAGCACTTGGATATTTTACAGAGATATAATTGACATGACGGGGATTTTTAATGTTTTGCATTCGGAATAAATATGATGCAGGCCCAAAAGTTACAGATGGGAGCGAAGTGAAGACCGTAATGCGATAGTTGTGTGGTCACAAGGTGTTTATTTCATTAGAACATTATAGCGGCTATTTCGCCCTTAGCGTCATCAGATGGTGACAAATGAGAATACATACCTCTCTGAAGTGCAGTTTTGCGGTATCAGAGGGTATGACGTCATACATACCGCGACACCCTATGTGTGGGAGCCGCGGTACTGCCATCAGAACTTTGTTGGACAACAGAATAGACGTCAGAATCCAGTACTGAAAAAGTAAAACATGTATAATGATCGTAGATCCATAACATAGGTATTCAAATGCAGCGGACAGAACTAGCTAAGCTATTTAGAATGACGTCAAATTAAAAAAACAAACTTTGGTTTCTTAGTTTTCATAAAAATATTAAAACAACAACATTCGCTGAGTAAAATGATGATGGTAAATCCCTGACAATGAGGACGACCTGAATATTATATGAAATATCGGAGTCGTTATAAAGACACATATGGTAGATAGCCATGGTGTGTGCAGCACTAACCCTTATAGCACTGAATTTAGTGATGAAAACTTTAAATTTGAAATCATCATAGATGTCTTATTTAGCTCTTTCCGCTTCATTTCAATACCTGTGTTATGGGTCTACTGTTATGGGTCTACTGCCAATAATTCTTTCAGAGCGAGGACCGTATTTATAGGTCAGAATCTGACGTCTAGAGACGTCAGATTCTGACGTATAAAGTCGATCCCCGCGCTGAAAAGGTTAATGGTTTCTAGTAATATGTCCAGTCACGATAATAAGGACTAGTTAAACCCCAGAAAACACGCAACATCCAGCCAATAATGATGTAAAGTTGGGTCAGCTTAGCAGACGGTGGTAGAACATTACATCAACATTGGATTGATGTGCCGTATGTGAGTTGTTTAATTTTCATATAATGACCTGCAGTGCAAAGATTGGTAAATCTTTAAATTTTAGAGCAGTCGAACACACCGCTTGACACGGTGGTAAGTTTTTTGTTGGGATATTGCCCAAGCGTTTTATAATCGTCCATCTTGTTGTGACTTAAATTAAGTAGAAATTAGGAAACTTCCAAGCGATAGAAAATCAGGTTTTAAATTGATTAGATTTTTGTTGGGATATTGCCCAGTCGTTTTATTATCGTCCATCTTGTTGTGAATCAAATTTAGTAGAAATTCGGAAACTTTCCAAACGATAGAAAGTCAGGTTTTAAAGTTAATTCGGTGCACTCACGCGAAGCACTTGGATATTTTACAGAGATATAATTGACATGACGGGGATTTTTAATGTTTTGCATTCGGAATAAATATGATGCAGGCCCAAAAAGTTACAGATGGGAGCGAAGTGAAGACCGTAATGCGATAGTTGTGTGGTCACAAGGTGTTTATTTCATTAGACCATTATAGTGGATATTCCGCCCTTAGCGTCATCAGATGGTGACAAATGAGAATACATACCTCTCTGAAGTGCAGTTTTGAGGTGTCGGAGGGTATGACGTCATACATACCGCGGTACCCCATGTGTGGTAACCGCGGTACAGCCATAAGAACTTTGTTGGACAACACAATGGTCTCGTTACCGCACATGTACCGCGGTATTTATGGGTACCGCGGTACCGCTAAAGCTCAGAAATTTTGCTTACTGTAAAGGTTGGGTACCACAGAGCGAAATATGGGGGTGTCAGGTTCCTGGTTTCAGATTTCCACCTCACCTAAGCATGGGGAACAATACTGTAACGTATGATAATTATCACTTTTAACATTGTACTTTTGAATGAATTGTATTTTGTATAGTTTTGTACGGGCCGATGGCCTAACAAATAAACTGTTTGTATTCGTATTCGTATATTCGGGTGCCGCGGTATCAGTGGATTCCTGGAGAAATTAGGTACGACTATAGTGGCTGTGCTTAACAGTGTAAGGATCAAATCTGCTAATGATAGATCCATTCAGCGCCAACATATTTGACAAAAAAGTGGTCATTGCAAACATTGTGTCAAAATTCGTCAGCTTGGTAATAAAAGGTGGTATCTGCCACTTGGTCAAGTGGCAGATACCACCCTTTAATACCAAGGTGACGACATGAGCCACTGATTACGAGGACCCTGTTTCACCGTCTCATGTTACTTCTAAGCGTTGATGCTGTTATGTCCCTCTCTATGCTTACTTATCGTCCTAACCATCTTCTACCTATCATATTTCTGTCATACAACGTAAATACTATTAGCTGGTTATTTGTATCATAGTCAGGTAGTGCGTTTTCCATTACATGTCTGGTGTCCAACACGTGTTCTCAGTATTGCAAGTTTAGAGCCGGATTGGTTCGCTGTTGGCCGAATGGTGAAGCAATATCAGGGAATCATTTCCGTCACCAGTACAGAAAAAAATATAATTATTAAGGTCTCACCTGCGAAATATTATTTCAACGACATCATTCTTTAAAACAGCTGATGCATCTACAAAAGCACCAATGCATTTATAAACTAATCTACTAAAGAAACGACAAAACACTTGTATGACGAAACCGGGCAACATCTCCATGAAACAACCAATGATTTAATGGCTTTTTATCGCTTTGGCTAACCCATTCGTCTTTCCACATCCAGTCTTTCTGTAGATGTTCCAAGGCTCAGTTTGGTCAGCGTCTTCCTACTCGACTTCTAAACGCCTCGATGGGCTAGCAAAATATATGGTGAGACATGGTAACGATGACTTTGATTATTGTCTTGACATGTCGCATACGAGAAAAATGGTTAACCCTTTCACCGCCGGTGTCTCATATATTCGGGTTACCATTTTTTTATTACCACATCAAGTACCATCTTTTAAACATGTTAAAGATAAAATGTGACATCAATCAGCACTATTTGAAAACAGTTGACCTCTATTTTGTAAAATCTGAATAATTTTCACTCACTTGAAGTTGTGGATCGCGTCAGCGAGACACAACTTCACGTGGGTGAAAATTCAGATTGAATAATTTGGCGGTTAAAGAGTTAATGGCACTATTTGACTGTCAGGTATCTTCTAAAAACTGAGGGCAGGTCAAAACGTCGCAATCGTTTCACACTAAGTTTCAAAGTCAGTAAAATTTAACCACTTTCTAGATGAATCTTGGAACCATGAATAACATATTATCTACTGCCAACAATCCAGTATCAACTACCATACGTTGCAATGATACAAATTATTATCTTAACGGATGAATCGTTGTGATATTCCTTTTTCATGTGAATCTGAAACAGCTGACGGATAATTCTGATGTTATTAGTTCAGGGGCATATCTAGATAATCATTAGCCCCACTTGTGTACTGATAGTCATGACGTGAATGTCCAAGTGGTTAATCATGTTAATAATCTTATTTAACATACCAGCTGAGATTTTTTTAGAAATACAATTTGACAGACATATACCTGATAAGGAGGCATGAGGCTGATCTACGCAAAATGAGAATGATTCTAGAAGACTAGTATTGTGGAGTATTTATCACTGCCACGCCCATTTCAGATTAACAGTCGAAGCGGAACATCTTAAATGATATCATGTACGAGTTATCACATTGCCATCGCGGCACAGCACATCACTTCACATCACATTCCACTCACTTACTAGTTGGCCATGCGAAATCAGAAAACAGCAGATGAAACGTAAGAAGGTACAGGTGTTTGTACTGACACGGCAGCGTCAGTCTCTCTATTACACTTGTGGCCTTGTTGACGAGCCTGCTTTGACCTGGATTTTGAATTTATGATACATGATCATGCTAAGAATGTGTGCGCCTTTACGCTCGGCTCACTTAAGCTTTAGGCGCTGTATTTTTTATTGATTCATAGATTGCTTGATTGCTTGATTGATTGATTGGCTGATTGTTGGATTGATTGATTGATTGATTGATTGATTGATTGATTGATTGATTGATTGATCAATCGATCGATCGATCGATCGATTGATTGATTGATTGATTGATTGATTGATTGATTGATTGATTGATTGATTGATTGATTGATTGATTGATCGATTGATTGATTGATTGATTGATTGATTGATTGATTGATTGATTGATTGATTGATTGATTGATTGATTGATTGATTGATTGATTGATTGATTGATTGATTGATTGATTGATTGATTGATTAATTAATTGATTGATTGATTGATTGATTGATTGATTGATTGATTGATTGATTGACAATATTTCAGCGTATCTGGTGTTGTACGCATGGGGCAGCTATATAGGCCAACATAATTATGTAGATTATGTTTGTTGATATCACATATACGCTTAGATACATAATCTGATAACAAACCAGATATATTTATATACGTTGCTAGACATTGCTGTGCATGTAAAAGGCTACTTTGATCTAAATTGAACTAATGAGGCTTACTTTTACGCGTATGTATGTAAGCAAGACTGGGTCTGGTCCATGATGAGATGATAACATCGACTTTGCTTCTCTAGAACCAGGATTTGAGCGTAGAATTCTGATTGTCTGAAGTCCAGCACGTATACTTTTCGGTCACATAAATTCATCACAATATTGAATATACGATTGCACGGGGAAGAAGCTTTGTTTCTCTGAATCTTAGATACAACTAGCAGTGAACAACAAATGCGTAACGGGGTGCCGCAAAACATTAAACAACAACCCCGCCCATTTAGCCATAGGATAGCTTAACTTTTAGCTTCTTGAATGGCTATGGAGTCAATAATTAACCAAAAAAAGTCTACCTGTTCATATAACTACTTGATAATTTCACATACATGTACCATATTTTGGTTTACTGCTAGCGGCGAAATGCTGTCACAATTCCCAGTTCACACTCCTTAACCCTTTAACCGTCGGTGCCGCATATATTCGGGTTTTCATTTTTTATTAGCACATTAAGTACCACATTTTAAAAATGTTAAAGATAAAATGTGACATCAACAAGCAAGATTTGAAAAGAGTTGACCTCCATTTTGTCAAATTTGAATAATTTTCACTCACTTGAAGTTGTGGATCGTGTCAGCGAGACACAACTTCAAGTGGGTGAAAATTCAAATTGAATAATTTGGCGGTTGAGGGGTTAAAAGAAACACATTTCATAACACATTAAAATGTGATACATCTTACAAAATCTCAAAACATGGAAATGTTGGATGGGTTGTAGTATTATAGTAAGTATTATGATGATTTTTGAGGACGAAAGGCTTTTTTATCGACCCAACAGCTCACTCTTCTTCTGCCAGGTGTCATGGTAGGTGCCCTCATAGTATCCCAGTAAGCCGGCCTCAACCACCCCTTGTAAAGTCCATGCGCTACCAGCATAGAACAGGCGTGCACCTGTACTTCCATGGCAGCTCGCGTACACGAGACTAGCCGACTAGGAAGGACACAGTGCATACACACAAAGAGTCTATCAGCCCTGCGAGTAGGGCTGATAGCCAATCCTATGCAAGCATCAAGAAGCAATAGGCTATTTATTGGCCCTCCGCATCTGCGGAGGGCCAATAAAATCGTCCTAAATCATGTTACTACTATTATTATCACTTATCCACCGAATCTTGAAAACACATTTATTATTTGTCTACAATTACAGCATTAGCCTACACAGAAACTAGCACCTTGCCAAATATCAAAGCTCACACTTCTTTGCCAGATGTCAGCCCGCATCATAAAGAAGTAAACCGGCGACCTCCGCACCTCTCCTGTGAGGTCTATGCGCTACCAGCCTAGAAAAGCTGTATACCTGTACTTCGATCCATGGCAGCTCAGGTACATGAGGGTAGCAGCCGACTCGGCAGGCAACAGAGTGCACACACACAGCTATCAGCCCCAGCGTATAGGGCTGATAGCCATATCTTACGCCTGCATAAACAGCAATATCCCACTAGTAGCGCCATCTCAACATGCTCAAGTGATAATAATTATCTTCAATTGTTTTTTGTTCAAAATGGTTCACATAATTATATGGGAGATGGAAGCCTCAACCAATTCAATGTTGAGGATGTGTCTTACATGTTGTGGAAACCGGTCTGTTGAGGTATACCAATAAACTACCGTGCACAGGCAAAATGCAGTACATACTTACTTCACAAGTAAGCAGATACTGTATTTTGCTGCCTCGGGGGACACGCCTATTAGCTGACAATTAACAACAAGTTAAAGTGCCCCTCGAGTATGTCAGCATATGAAATAGTTAGGAGATAATATGCTGCTATCTCGTAGTTTTTATATAGATTCAAGTGTCAAACGCAAGATTATTATCCGTCATATAGTATGTATGAAATGGACTATGTCTTTTTTTCTATTATATCCTGAATAATCATATCCTCCCCCAAAGTATTGTATGTTCCACTCAAATGAGTGACACTTACGACATTTTGGGTGCTAGGAGGCTACATAATTATATGCTATTGATATCGTCTGTAGATAGTAACAAGAAAAAGTTAATGGATGAGGCTTTAGGCCACCTTTTTGCACATATAGGCTAAACAAACTGAACCAGGATAACCTCCTGAACATGGTGAGATGAATGAGATCACACTGCCCTCTAGAGACAGGATTCAAAGCTCGCGCCCTGGCGGTCTGAAATCATGAGATTATAACATCATGTAAGGGCAAGCCGAAAACCTGTTTTTTACATGCTTAATACATTTTCGCATCGAAAAAGAGGGGCATCCGCGGTACTCAAACTGTTTATTCTGCTGGGCCGATCCCGAGACGTGTTTGGAATATATCACGTAAACTCTGCCTCATTTAGGGATTAGAAAACATACCACAAGTGCCTGCACAAGTGAGATCAGATTTTGAAAGATGTCTACCACACAGCAGGCGTGTTATTAGCCAGGCAAAAGCTGGCTTTGCTTGTTATTTCTTCCATGTTATCAGGTTATAGAGACACGTATCTTATTATCAGGATCTATACTGTAAAGAGTGACTGAAGAGCTGGGCCCATAAAACATATGTGTAACATTTATACAATGTTGGACCAACGTCGAAGACGTTGGGCCGACGTTGTATAAATGTTATACAAATGTTTTGCGTTTACTGGAAGGTGTCCTAAATAAGAGCTGCTTTACATAGCCATGGCGGTTCAACATCTAGACGATATCATTGCTCAAATTAAACTTAGAAAATTAACTGATTAATGATAGAAAGCACAACTTAATAATAGATAGCACAAATTAATGATAGATAGCACAAATTAATGATAGATATCACAGATTAATGATAGATAGCACAAATTAATGATAGATAGCACAAATTAATGATAGATAGCACAAATTAATGATAGATAGCACAAATTAATGATAGATAGCACAAATTTAGCCTGTGATGCACATTTGTCAATGATAGATAATGCTTACCTATGCACCCCCCTCACAAAGTTAAGAGTGACTGTGTGACAGGGTGGTTTAGTCACTCGTGTAGTTAATAGAAGCAAATTATCAGTGAATGAGTAAAATGTTAAAACACGCGATGAATGGTTGAGCGGACAACCAAACTGGCTACATACAACGTACGTGTGGCTATTGTCATCCACCTAAATGAAGTTTGCAGCAGATTACATAGATTGTATAGGTATGGTAGATTACACAGTAAAATGAAGGACGTTAAAGATGAGATTACGGGAGTCACATAAAAGATTGACGTGATGTCCCTGAGTAATGATAAGTCAAACTTATTTAGCTAACATAATATGACAGACGAGTCATATTCTACAATTTCTTGTGATCTTTCATTATAGCACGCATAGCACCGTGGCATTAATTCTATTCTGTGATGAAATATCGCAGTGAATGGGATAACGAATCGCCCTAATAGAGCTTCAGGTGACTTTTCACACAGATCAGATAAGGCTGATATTTGCTATTTTTTTTAGTATTACTTCAAAGTGATTTATAACTTTATTTTATAAACTACACTCAGATCACAGTAAGTCAACGCTTACAACGTCGAATTATTATTGTTTAAACCATGGGGAACAAAGGTATTGTTCAATTTGAAATCATAATAATGTCTTAGTTAGCTCTTTCCGGTTTATCTAAATACCTATGTTATGGGTCTACGACCATTATAAATATTTAAATTCTTTCAGTGCGGGGATCGTCTTTATACGTCAGAATCTGACGTCTACAGACGTAAGATTCTGATGTATAAAGACGGTCCCCGCACTAAAAAAATTATTCTCAAGTTTGATTTTTGCTGAGCCTTTAAACTCAGACCAGTTGCGTAAACTTAGCAAACATAATAATTATGGTTGACCAATATTGTTTTAATGTTGACCCATTGTCTGCGACGCTGGATCAACATTTGGTCAACACTGTTTTAACGTCTAGAAGCGTGGTAAAAGTGTTCACAACCTATGCATTACAAAGGACCAGTGTCTCACCCAGAATGATTGGGTACATAGTTTTTTAAAACGTATCTATATTGATAATCGCTTTAGAGACAACAGTGTTTCGAAGTATGTGACTTTTTATCGTTTGATTTATGGCCGTCGCACCTTTGAAAGCGTATTTTGTTGAGTGATACCTTTATTTTTGGGTTGACGGATGGCCTGCTGTCATCCCGATGACTGGTTTACTCGTGCCTGACGTTTGTGGGACTGGTGATGTGTACGACCACAATGTGGCTAAACGTTTGGGTGGACAAGATAATTATAGAGAGGGAAGGGTGCTGCCTGACCTTCTGAGTGCCAACGGCCACTGTAATAGTTAATAATCCTTTTATCAGCACTTTAAACCTAACCACGCTGAAATATATCTGTATAAACCATGGAGAAAAAAGTCTTAGTTAGGGTTATGGATCTACGTCAGAATCTGACGTCTATATACGTCAGATTCTGACGTATAAAGACAGCCAAATTTCACATTTTCTTATTGGCTAGGCAAGATTAAAAATAATTCGCCACTGATTTGACAAATCCGAGTAGGCCAATGTTCAGTTGTTGTGAAGTTGTGATCGGGACAGCGGGACACAAAGTGTTTTAAATTTTTAATTAGATATGGTAGTAGTTCAGGATAAAACACTTTGTAACACTACAAAAGCTGAAAGCAATTTTAATACATTTATCTGTTTAATAACACTTGAAATTGGACAGTTTGAAGAGACGGGTTTTAATAGCCCTAATTTTGTCACATCATGTTCACCCACTTTAAGTTGTGGATCGCGGCAGCGACACACAACAATAAAGCTAATTAGATAATTTGGTGTATTAATACTTCAAACACTGGAATCAGTACCCATACATCAGACTCTATACAAACTTTTATTTTATAAAACTGAAATATTGAAACCACATTATCTGCAAGATCTCTGTGTTGATTTTTTTGTTTTGGTGAGATTTTACGAGATTATAACCCCACGTACGTTAGTATGTAAGGGCAAGCCGAAAACCTGCTCTTAAACATGCTTTATACATGGTGAGGTGCTGATGGGCACACTGATTTGCACACTAATTGAAGCCCAATATACAGTATTTTGTGCTGTAGCCGTCAACATGTTTTACCCTTCCTTTAGGCAATTATGTTTTTGCAGACATCATGTAACTGAATCCACAGGTGCTACTCGCGGTGGCTCAAATAATAACAAAATGGCAAAAAGTGAGGGAGACATAACGCATTTTTATTAGGGAATAATTATTTCATTCCTCTGGGCTAATGGTAAGATATTCTGAGTAAGAACATTAGTAAACATCATTTTACAATAATAAGATTTATGTTCAGTAAGTGAACATTTAAAAATAAGATGTCAAACAAAACTAGTCGTCAAGATTTGGACAATAAGATCTGAAAGAATTGTTTATGAATAGAAATGCCTTCGTAGTTCACACAGCTTTAATGAAATACCACACACTTATCATAACCATGATAACTGACAGCAACTGCACATTTGAGGAATGAAAAGTTCATTGTGATACCAGTAAACCCTTTCAGTGCGGGAATCAACTTTAGACGTCAGAATCGAACGTCTCTAGAAGTCAGAATTTAGATGTCAGAATCGAATGTCTATAAACGTCAGAATCGGACGTCTAAATTCGATCCATGCGCTGAAAGTGTAAAATATTTATAATGGCCGTAGATCCATAACATACTGTAGTTATTCAAATGACACAGAAAGAGCTACCCAAGTCTTGTAGAATGATTACAGATTGTCTGTTGGTTTATATAAAAATACTTGAGTGCTTTAGGGCTAATGAATGTCCCTGAATACCACACAACATTGTACACGGATGATATGTCATCTCATAGTATGATGTGAAATACCTCATGTAGAGTCTAAGTAGAGAAGGTCAAGTAGAATTAAGGTGGTACAAATCTAAAATTATCTAAACGTGACGATAATGATGTTCTTATTCTAAAATGAGTATTTTTAAATTATTCTAAATTGCGCCACCAATATAATGAATAAGCCAATGTGTATGCTTAGCAGATTTTATTCATATAAGATATATAACTGCAAAATAAAAACATATGCAATAGCTACAAATACGTAATTTATAACAGGATAGTAAAAATCTGTTAGAAATTGATGATACGAACTGCCAAATTATATTTCTAAATCCATTACACTTTTTATACTTCTAAGCACGCTTTCACCGCGGGGAAAATTGGTGATGGATCTGTTTTTTGCCGTCACACAGTCCACGTGCCAATATAATGTTATCAAGGGCATTAGTTAAATGTTGGATTTGCTTGTAGTAATTATTTAGTAATTGGGGCTGCTGATCTATTGAATTTGTCAACACTTAACACGCACATTTCACTATACTATACTAATAGTACTAGATAAAGTAATGACATTATAATGTATTTAAAAACTATATTTTTAAAATAAAGATAGAATAACGTTGTAGAATTCAAAAGCATTGGCATCATTTCAATGATCACACGGTAAAGCTATTTTAAGTTGCACAATATAATAGTAGACGATGTATATATGCCAGCAGACAGAAAAAGAACCGTCTGTGGACGTAAGTTTCTGACGTATTAAGACGGTCCCGCACTGAAAGAATTAAAAAATTATAATGGCCGTAGACCCAAACAGGGAAATTCAAATGAAGGGGAAACAACAATCTAGGGCATTTATGACGATTTCAAATCGAAAGAAACCTTTTATCTCCACGGTTTAGGCAAAAATATTTCAGCGTTGTAAGGGTCAAAGGTAAACGTGCTGATTCTGTTAACCCTTTAACCGCCACATTATTCAATCTGAATTTTCACCCACTTGAAATTGTGTCTCGCTGACGCGATCCACAACTTCACGTGGGTAAAAATTATTCAGATTTGACACAATGGAGGTCAACTGTTTTCAAATATTGCTGATTGATGTCATATTTTATCTTTAAAATGTTTAAAATGTGGTACTTAATGTGCTAATAAAAAATGGAAACCCGAATATATGTGGCACCGGCGATTAGATGGTTAAGACATTCCCCACATAATTATACAGACAGCTGACTTTGTGAAGTCCATCTGTCACTAGATTATCGTGTTCTGAACCTGAATCTTCTACTTCAGCGAAACATGTGAAAAGACCTGATTACAGGTTCTGATAACCACTTGAAGTAGTATCCTGCTTTTTTGCTGAATATGCCTTGGTCGTCTCCACCACAAATCGACTCTAGCAGCCAGAGTGTCATATGTGCCACTCATTTGAGTGGCACATATGACACTTTGAGTAGTCGATACACACGTTATGTTTGTGTTCAACTATTTTATTCACAATGCATCCATGCTCTGAATTCCAGTGTCTTTGTTATGAATGTGTGGCTATTTTATATAAGGTACTTCAACTCAGCTAGTTATCAGATTATACAATGTTATCAAATTCGACAAGTCATGTCCATCTGTAATTGTGGGTTGCTGCAGATTTTGCTGAAATGATTCTCAATATTTGTTATCATGGAAACCCCATTGCTTTAACTTTTTTCTGCTGCTAGTGAGGATATGTAGGCTACATTTCAGAGTCACTGACCTGCATCAATGTGAGTTGACGTTATCACGAAAGCGCATGTAATTGACCCCCTAACCTTGTTCATACGTCATCCTGTATAGCATCATCAGAATATAATATGTCTGATTACATAGAGCAGCACGCAATGAGCATCAGATCCGAGATGCTAACCCAATACTTACTCACATTTGGGCCAGCGTTTCTAACGTTTGTTCATGATTAATCAAACCCTAGGAATGCATTGCATGATGTACGGGTTCTTGATTCACGATGTTGACCGAGTTTCCAACTACAGCACGCTCAGGTACTTGAAGCAAACACAATAACGTGAATTAACCCTATAGCTTTCCCTTTCACTTGTCCAATTAGTCTTGAATGAGAATATGAAAGCGCACCTGTTGTCCATCTTAAACCTGTCACAATAACATCCTCGCTCGTCGAATATCATCGCGCCCCCCCCCCCCCCTCTTATCGTGTTCGCTGGGCCAGCATTAACCTGTTAATATTGGTGAATTAAAAATTAAATGCCTATTGTCCATCCTCTAGGTCAATGTCTATGCATGCATGTCCCGTTCTTTTAGTATATTATATGACAAATTCAGGCAGGCAGTAGATATAGCTGTTCACCATTAATCTACTACTGCTTCCCTTTTCAGGGGCGCCTATGGTGTAAAATAAATCACTATGCACTAAAAGACATGGCAGATTTGTTGTCAGAAAAGGGGTAAATATGATTGGCGGCTTACTACCCTGCGTGTGCGAAAATCAGACCAATGCTCCTGTCGGCGTTGGCGTGCACATGTTTACTCACTTTTGGTTATCCAAGTATGATTGTCTTCATATTTTGAGCACAACACTTTTAGGGAGTTTGCATGTGCATTTGGAACTACTTTTGGTTCAGTACTATGACCTCATTATATGTTTTGACACAGGTTTATACTTCCTGAGCATATCTCAAGCACTATTGTCATATTGTCTTCAAATTTAGAAAACAACACCTCTAGAAGGCACAACATTTTGTGAAAAATTCCTTGCCTGAGAATCGACTGAGTCTGAGTTATCAACAAAAAACTAACTTTTATTTTGGACCATCTTCCACAGTCGGATAGACCATAAACCATTACATTAAAACTCTGCAAAATATAAACTTAATCAAATCATTTAACGAATACCATTAACGTTAGTCTACTCGTTAGCAATGATTGACCAGAAATTAATAGCAAAGCCCGGTCGGACAGCGAATTCCGATTCTCCACACATAGACATGATAGATAGGAATAAGACAAAGGCATATTCAAAGTTCCCACGTTTTATTGACGCGTTTCGCTTATTTCAACTTTATCAGAATAATAATGTACAAAGCAGTCAGTTTCTATACTGGTATGAAAAAAACAGTGTTGTCATGGTAATTCAGTGACGTAGACAATACAGAAATTAAAATGATTGGTTTAGATTCAAAATATTCTGACACAATAACTATGTTAGGTAGGAGATTGACTACAGCTGTGGCGGCGCGGTGCGACTGTTAACTATAATTATGCCTATCACATTCAAGGTCATAGTTCAAAATTTCATTTTGTTGTGGTTATGATAATCTGCATCTTTTTTGTTTGCAAATGTGTGATTTAGCATTCCTAGTGCTACAATTTAAAACAAATGTGAAACTACAGGGAAGAGTGCACCTTGAAAAATCTGAATTGATTAAATTCAAAATGGCCGACTATCGCCTGGCAAAGCATGTTAGCTAGATGGCTAGAACATTGTTCTAAAGCGAAATGTGAGGTTTTCAGAAATGGAATACCAGTAAGGGCTTACTTGCTGCACTGGAGGGAGAGACGTCTTTACTTTTTGTTCACAAAAACATTGACTCTTCTAATTTTGTATACCGGTACTTTTGGTACTAATCTTAATACTGATAACTTTGCAGACAAGCGCCTCGTGGTCAGGGGCTTAGTCACATACAAGTTAAGGGCATCATAAAGGAAATCTCGATAGTAAAAAAACATAGAAAAGTGGTATTAAATGTGTCACTATATCAGTTCAGAAGTTATGACATGACATGAATCTGAATTGATTACACGAGGGCTCTTTGAGCATTGATATCAGTCGTGTTTACCATTACACGCCGCGGTATGAGTTGCAAACCATTTTAAACGTTTCAACCTGGCCAACCTGGCTTCGATTTCACCGATTGATTCATCTAAGTCACCCTTGACGTAACTGATACTTAAGCTGACTGATTGGATGAGGCTTGATCACGTGTTTAAATTGAATATATAATATTGATGTGAATCAATATTGGTGAAACATTGGCCTGGTATGTCATTAGTTATCGGATAGTGCTATACTCGTCGAAGCTGTGCAATTTTGTAGCTCGACAGCAAATGATGATCTTTAATAAACAAAATATACCCTTACAAACTACATTGTATCACCAGAATATTTGGAAATGTGTTCATTTGAATGTTGGTAATCAAATGTTGGTAGCATATAATATATAATATATACCGGGTATATATTATATATATATGTATAACTTTTAGGTTTTCTAATTTTAACCCTTTAACCGCCATGATATTTTATTTAAGTTGTGTCTCGCTGACGCGATCCAAACCTTTAAGTGAGTGAAAATTATTCAGATTTGAGAAAGTGAAGATTAACTCTTTTCAAATCTTGCTGATTGATGTCACGTTTTATATTTAACATGTAATTTTTAATGTTTTAAAGCTGGTATTTAAGGCGCTAATGAGCAAATGAAAAACCGAATATAATCGGGTCTGGTGGTTAAAGGGTTAAAAGCCAAGTGTTTTATTTTATTCAAATCTGGAAATTGGGTCAGATATCCCAGCTTCAGACGAATTGAAAACAATGCAGGAAATAATACTTCATCCATCAGAAATATTATTCCAATGCTAATAATATAATAGCCCTACATACGGTCGTATCCTGTTGTGACTTCGTTTGGACCTATACCTATAATTTGACGGCTCTTATGGGACGTGATCGGCATTATTGACATAAAATGTTATTATATGTAATAACATAGGAGTGATGTCTTACACACAGCAGGCTAAACATACAAATAACGGCTCTCGGGTCGTGTTGTTGTCGCTAGGGCGATATCACTTGTCTGCCTGGCTTTTTTCTGTAAATATATCGTTATAGCTGTGACATAATTTTCAGTCACTTGTGGATGAAAATTATAACGTGAATTGTACTGCTAAAAGCGCCGGGCAAGAATCGCAGGCTACTTTTGTTTATAGTTTTTACTATCCATGGTGTTCCATTGTTAATGTGACAAAATGACTCGGTATTAATTTCGATATTTATTGCAATTTTGTCTAAGCACACAAACCATTTTCCATCTGTGTTGTATTTAAAGCTTACGTTTTGAAATTATCCTGGTAGATAATAATAACATTTTTTTTTTTTTTTTTTAACTGTTGAATAAATCGTTCTCTTCGCAAAATTTTGTTTACAAAATACGAGACGTCTGATGTCTTGAGGTTGCGTCTCGCTGACGCGATCCACAGCTTTGAGTGAGTGAAAATTATTCAGATTTGAGAAAATGGAGATTAACTATAGTCAAATCTTGCTGATTGATGCCATGTTTTATCTGTAACATGTTCAAAAGGTGGTATTTAATGTGCTAATAAAAAATGAAAAGCCGAATATAATCGGTTCCGGCAGTTAAAGGGCTAATGGTATATGCGTCAGCATACGAGCCCAGTAAACGACAGAACGTGAGGTTGACCTAGTTCTTAGCTGTCAACCTTCTGCCAACCTAGGCTAGGCCAACCCGCTCGAGATCGCAGGTCCTGGTGGTTGCACCGCATGTGTCATTAGTGCTTTAATAGCTGTACCTGTAGTCGCTGCAGGCTGTCATCACGGCATCATTACCTGGAGAAGCAGTCTTTTATCTCGATTCATTCATTCATTCATTCATGCACTCATTCATTCATTCATTCATTCATTCATTCATTTATTCATTCATTCATTCATTCATTCATTCATTCATTCATTCACTCATTCATTCATTCATTCATTCATTCATGCATTCATTCATTCATTCATTCATTCATTCATTCATTCATTCATTCATTCATTCATTCATTCATTCATTCATTCATTCATTCATTCATTCATTCATTCATTCATTCATTCGTTCATTAATCAACATCATGCTCATATTACGTAGACATGCTAAAAATGTAAGGAGACAGTTTAGTTGAGTGATAGAAGGTGATACAATAGTAATAATGTAAGATGAACTTGTTGTCTATAGATATGCTCGCTCAAACTTATAATTAGTGTCAAATAAATGGGCAACTACTCAGGTTTGAAATACCTAAACAAAATATTTTCCAGGATGTTGGCTTGAATATGGGCCAACGTCGCAACGCTGGCCAATAGTGAAGCCAACATTGTGCAAGCACACCACATCCACTGATAAAAATTCAGAATATGTTCATTGCCTGAGCTATATAGTGTACTCTGGTGTCCCCTCTGACCCTTAACATGCTTAACGATGTTCTCTTTTTCATTTGATACTGGAACATTTGTAAGTCCCGCCCCCATAGTATGGACCACCATGCTGCTACACAGAGGCAAATATCAGTAACTGTTTTCTTAAAAAGTAAGCAGTTACTGCTGTTTGCCCTCGCGCCGCAGAAAGGTGATATCAGGTAATCAATTACATTAATAATATAGTATACCACTGACAGATCGCATGCCGCTGACATCTTAATGCATTACGGGGGAAACTTAGTGAACCAATAAAATTGCCGTCAAATTGATCGGTTATTCTGATAGCTCTAGATAACAAAAGCCTGATGCAGGTCACTGATCGGCGGGACGATTTCCACAGCGGAATCTCATTTTTGTCCTGACTGACCGATGGAAATTTTCAGGTGAAAAACGACTTCACAGAAAACATGCTAAAGGGATTGTGCCGCAAGCATTGGCTATTTGCTCGATAGCCACTGACGATGATACATCGTGGGAAATTTTCTAGAAAGAAAAACTGTCAAATAGCAGCAGCTATTGTCATATTTATTCCCGGCGGATTGACACAAAGGTGGCCTAAATCCACACTCATTTCATTTTCAGCGGATTGTAATTTACAATGGATTTTCGCCCTCACACTGAACTGCAGCTGATAGAAAAAGATGGATAATTTCCGACCAAATAAACCGATTCTCAATTTGCAACGGATTTCCCCACTCACACTGAACGGATAATCCCGATTTATGCCGACATAAATTTTCCATCAATCAAAATCCGCCCAGCGTTAAAACCGCATTATATGGGATTTATTTTCAATAAAGATCGTTACCCTATGAATTGAAATCATATAATATTATTGTCATAATAAAAAATCATATTTTTTCTCGGTATTTTGGGTAGACAAAGTGTCTACATGTATTTCCTCTGTTCAAATCATTTGAAAAAATGAGTTAACCTTGGTTCGCAAAAAACACCCCATACTGATAATTAGGTATTTTGTTGTCAATAACCATAATAACAGGTTGTAAGATCACGTAAGAGGTACTAGTAATTGAAAAACAGCTTATAAAAATGTCAGGTCATCAATTCTCAAAAACAGCTGAGCAGATTCAATTGTGTATTGGCTTTTGTTGGTGACCTGTGAAAGTAGGTAAACATAGTAATCATAGACAACTGTGATGGAATTTAGTTGTCAAACCGTCATGCCATAGCAGGCCTACCCTACAGGTATCCTGTATACATGTAGCTATCATGTAGACAAATACAAATAAAGTGTGGCCGACATTAGGCCATGATAACCAGAAATATACGAATCTCTATTGAAAATTCATTTGAGAGGCGCATACAATAGGGGCGATGTTATTGGGATCGAAATATGCGTTTAAACATCAAGATTTGGAAATATTTGGTCACAAAATTAGTTTAATATGAGTAATATTCAAACACTTAAAATTGTGGGTCGCGGTAGGGAGACACAAGCTCAAGTGGGCGACAATTTATATTATTTAATTTAGCGCTTTGAGGGACACATTTTTGCCAAATATCAGACCTATATCGAAACTTGCCTGGCTTTAACAATAACGTGTTATGTTGCTAGTTTCATGATGTGCCAACACCGCAGACGGTGGCCCAACACTGAACCGTCATAGACTAAACCAAAGGTAGAAAAACGGAGCTAGTGCATGATATACCCACTACACGTCGCCACCGGCGTATTGGCTACAAATTAGCAGTAAAAGGCGATACATCTTATTCAAATAGAAAAGGCTAGATTTCTTGGCTGAGGCTCAACGAAGACAATAATGAGATGCAGCTGTTTATAAGAGTGTTATCAAGCTCTGTACATGGTATGTGGCCTAGATGTCGCCGTGAAACCTCATTAAACTGTTAACACTGGGTAAATGCTCACTATCAAATGTAGTCGACTCAAAGCCTATTTCACTTTTTTAAAATGTTGATGTGTCAGCGCCTGTGATACGTGATGTGTCAACGCCTGTGATACGTGATGTGTCAACGCCTGTGATACGTGATGTGTCAACGCCTGTGATACGTGATGTGTCAACGCCTGTGATACGTGATGTGTCAACGCCTGTGATACGTGATGTGTCAACGCCTGTGATACGTGATGTGTCAACGCCTGTGATACGTGATGTGTCAACGCCTGTGATACGTGATGTGTCAACGCCTGTGATACGTGATGTGTCAACGCCTGTGATACGTGATGTGTCAGCGCCTGTGATACGTGATGTGTCAACGCCTGTGATACGTGATGTGTCAACGCCTGTGATACGTGATGTGTCAACGCCCGTGATACGTGATTAATGTTAACCCTTGTGCTGCTGAATTGTTTACTTGTGTTTTTCATTCATTTGAAGCTGGAATTGCTAACGCAATTTCCAGCTTCAAATGACCAAAAAAATATTTATATTCATGGGAAAAAGAGATCTCCGATATTAAAGTATTGGATTAACTAAACGTCTACCAACAAATAGTTTATCAAATTTAGTGATGTTTTTATTGATCTAAAACATGCTTGAAACTGTATATATATTCGGGCTTAGCAGGACAAGGGTTAAAGTACAAAACACACGAGCGCGAACGCGTGCGCGAACGTTATCAAAACCACTATTTAATCATTGTTGAAACATGAGCGCGAAAAGTGGTGATTTATTTCGGTTTCGCATGGGACATGCGGGGATATTAAGTCCGTTCGCGTTTTGTCGTCGCCCGCGTTGGCTTGTTTTGCGTTATCTTGTTCGCGTTGAGCTGTTTTGCGTTATCTTGTTCGCGCTGACCTGTTTTGCGTTTGCCTCTGTGGCTCCGAGTGACAGATAGGACATTTGCTCATATCTCAGTAAAAACAAAACATTTGTATAACATTTATACAATGTTGGCGCAACGTCGAAGATGTTGGGCCAACATTGTATAGCTGTTATGGGCGGGGGCCCTAGGGTAGTGGTTAGCACCGCTGCCTTTCACCCTAGTGTTCGGGGTTCGGTTCCCGGTCTCGGCGGTTTGAAAGAAGCAAAAATGTTTCTTCCCCATTCACGTGTGAAAGTCAGTATTGTGGGGAGCCTCCGTGACCGAGAGGGAGCGTGCTTGGCCTCAGACCGCCAGGGCTCGAATTTCGAATCCTGTGTCTGGAGGACAGTGTCATCTCAATCATCTCACCATCCTCAGGAGGTTCTCCTGGCCCATTTTAGCCTATATGTGCACAAAGGTGGTCTAAAGCCCGATTCATTTCATTTGTATAACTTATACCAAATGTTTTGTGTTTATTGGGATATGGGAGTGATATTTCTGGCAAAAGCCTCACCCTATGGCTGAAGGGTCTTATGTGTACCACTATATGAGCGGGGCTGTCACCAGGTCACACAGCTTCATATGTTCATAATTATGTAGCAATAACTATTATACTGCGCCTAATAATCGGTAACCAGAGCTCAGAGGCGTATCAATCAGAATAGGGCTCGAATTTTGAATCCTGTGTCTGGAGGACAGTGTCATCTAAATCATCTCACCATCCTCAGGAGGTTCTCCTGGCCCATTTTAGCCTATATGTGCACAACGGTGGCCTAAAGCCCGATTCATTTCATTTGTATAACTTATACCAAATGTTTTGTGTTTATTGGGATATGGGAGTGATATTTCTGGCAAAAGCCTCACCCTATGGCTGAAGGGTCTTATGTGTACCACTATATGAGCGGGGCTGTCACCAGGTCACACAGCTTCATATGTTCATAATTATGTAGAAATAACTATTATACTGCGCCTAATAATCGGTAACCAGAGCTCAGAGGCGTATCAATCAGAAGCGTATTCTGCTGATGAAGTTTATATAATATGTAGAATTATTATTTTATGTAAACTATAATTATAAACTTTGTCGACTATATTTTATATAGTCAACATTGCCATATACAGTCATTGACTCTGATGTGGTTCCTATAAGGCCGCGTTCAGAGACGATCGTAATCCATCCAGCGCGAGGATAGACAATAAACGTCATAATCTGACGTCTGTAGACGTCAGATTCTGACGTCTAATGTCGATCTCCGCACTGAAATAATTAATATATATGTATAATGTCCGTAGTCGCATACAGCATAGGTATTCAAAAGAAGCGGAATGAGAACTAAAACATATATGATGATTTCAAATTAAAAAAAACCTTTGGGTTCCATAGTTTCTACAAAAAAAATCTGCGTTGTAAAGGATAACCAGTACATTCATGTGTAACTTAACCCTTTAGCCGCTAAATTATTCAATCTGAATTTTCACCCACTTGAAGTTGTGTCTCGCTGACGCGATCCACAACTTCAAGTGAGTGAAAATTATTCAGATTTGACAAAATGGAAGTCAACTGTTTTCAAATATTTCTGATTGATGTCACATTTGATCTTTAACAGGTGGTACCTAATGTGCTAATAAAAAATGAAAACCCGAATATATGCGATCAAAGGGTTAAATCAAAACTTATATATTATATAATTTGTGTTTTGAGGCGATCTTATATTAAAAGATTGCCTCAAAACACGACACCTGCGATATTTCCTAATGTTGCATGTTTGAAAATGTATATTTGATAAATAGAATGAAGCACAAATACACAGCCCCGCGATTTTGATGCCGCCAGGATTTGATAGACCCAGGGCCCGTATTCTCGTACAAGTTACGATATATCGTAGCCTACGATATATCGTAACTTGTACGAGAATACGGCCCCTGATTTGTTCGCAGTATCACGGGGTTTGTTTCGACCAGGGTGTAATGAGGGGCCAGTAACAGGTAGATAAGGGGTCAGTATAATATGGTGACATCACAGGAGCCGCCATTGTTTGTCATATAAGGCCGAGGGGGAGGCGTATAGTGTGGACAATGTCCACTCACGGTGAGAAACACACTCATGGAATTCTCTTCAAGGTACAATTAATAAGAGATAATATTGTATATTATTGGCTATACTCCACATATCATTTTTATACCATACCAAGCAATTACAAAACATTTGTATGACATGTTTATAATGTGGGCCCAAAGTCGAAAGTCGAAGACGTTGGGCCGACGCTGTACGAAGGTTATACACATGTTTTGTGTTTGCTGGGTACAAAATGAAAATAAATTGTCGAGGAAGCCTCTTAAAATAATTACACCCTAATTGTTTGATGAACAGAATAAAGACAGACACTATTAAATGTAATGTTTCACGTTAAATGATAAAGATAATAAAATATATAATACAATTTTATAACAATAATATTATAATATTGCCGTGTAAACATTTAACACGATACAGACGGCAGAGCTTGTTAAAATGACATTGTTTTCAGAAAGTTCATTTATATTGAATAACAGTCCCTAAAAGGGAATTTTATCTTTCAAGTTACCATTCATCGCTGCTAATAATTCTTGAAAGTTTTAAATCTATGACCATTTAAATATGAAATCGTTACAAATTGGTCTAATATGATTTGATCCGATGACACTAAACTATAAATATACAACAATATAATATGAAGCATTTAAATCTCGCGGATTTTACTGTGATCTTTTCGGTTAAAATTTATATCTCACACACAGTAATGTTGTGCCGATTCCCAGTAGCGGTCTAGCTAATGAGCAATACCAGTGCATGCATTTTTATCTTTATTTTACCCGGGCAGAACCGAGTATCTCTCAAACGCGAACAAGGCCATAACGACTGTGTAAAGTGTTTGTAAAAAAGCCGAGCATGAAATGATGTCTTTACTTCAATGATGGAGGCTGCGACCAAACACCAGCCCAACGCCGGGCCAGCGTCGCCGACGTTGCCCCAGCGTTGGGCTGGTGTTGGGTCAATTTGGTGTCAGTTTGCGCCCACAGGTGCTGTGAGCGGTTCACAGTCACTGATACATCTGCCAAATTTGTCGTCATTAGTGTATTGACATAGTAATATGTTGTCCCTAAGTATAGGGCCGCGGGGTATGTGTACTTGTGTGGGCGAAAAATATGACCGTTTTACGTGTTTGGTCTTAGAAAAACAGTAAGGTGTATTCTAAAGGAGAAAAGTGACCTTTAAATCAATAAAACACACACTACTGGCGAGCTAAGAAGCCATGTATTACAATCTTGTATTGCTTCAATTGGACAATAAAATATGTTTAAACTAAATGCAAATCAAAACTGGAGTAAGAATTAAGAAACAAATAGTTTAGCGAGCGAACTATTACTAAATATTACCATGATTACTGTATTATATTTTGAATGTTGTATCAGTCATCTACTAGTGATGCGAGTACTCACTCAATGGCCAGCTCTAAATGAAAAAATACACCAGCGTCTAAAAGAACACTATTACAGGTATTATAAATAAGGGGATCGGTATGTGCACATTCAATCAATTGCAATCGATATGCATGGTGGGAAAAATACTTCGGACACGCTTGAAATCGTCGCTGTCAATGCAAGGTTACAGCAAACACAAAAAATTTGCATAACATTTGTACAATGTTGCACCAACGTCGACGACATTGTGACGACTTTGTACAAATGTTATACAAATGTTTTGTGTTTGCTAAGGTAACAGTTTAAGCTCTAAGGACGTCTATCATCACCAAAATACTTTTATTAGCACTCCCAATAGAGCATTTTCAATGTGAAGCGTATTTTCAACCACTACAATACAAAAAAACTACCAAACCTCAGATTTTACAAATCTAATTAGTTTTAACTAACTGGAAGTTGTTGGTCTCCTCAGCGAGACACAGAACTTCAAGTGAGTGCAAATATAAATTAGGATGTAGAGTGATTAACCTTTTCACTACCATACATGACGGAAATTTCCGTCGTCATTCGTCAATGAACGTTACCATAAAATGACACAAATTTTCGTCAAATATGTATATACTACATTTATGTATTTTTCGTCATTTGAAGCTGGAAATTGCGTTAGCAATTCCAGCTTCAAATGACGAAAAATAGAACTCCTACACCAGTATATCTGGATCCTGGCATGCACTCCGGCCTGGAAGTCAAAGGGTTAAGAAAACAAACACACATTCAGTACGCTGCTGAGCAATCACATGAAGGCGCCGGGTATATGAAGTTGTAAGTTTTAACCAGAAATATGTGTAAATACCCGACATTATCGGCTCCATCACGACTGCGCTCTCTAGGCCTGTAATCACACCGGATCCCATTGACAGTTCGCCCGTGTTCGCCAGGTGTCGCCTTACCATGATGTTTTCTAGAATCTGCCCCGGAATCTGAAAACCCAATGTTTGGAAAAAATCCGCGAGAAAGATAAGCTGGATTTATTTACAGTGTTTTCAAGGGTGTGCTCTGTTGTTTTGACGTAGACGTTATTCCGATTAGGCAGCGATATTTGACATTCCCCCATCTCCCCACCCGTGATTGATCTCACAGTGAATATGATGGGGCAATTTGATAATATGACTAGATCGATCGATGAATTGAAGGGAAAACTCGATATCCTTTGATCATATTGCATCTGCAGGCACATTAATTATATAATGTTATACATTATTGTGTAGACGCGTTTTTATATCTCTAAGTCTCGACGTATTTATCAATTTTACCTGTAGCATTTTAATATATAATACTATGTACTGGTATGTCAACATGTGCGGAACTTACATTTAAGCATAAGTGTTATTTATTTAGATACTGCATGTGCATGATTTTAGGAGAAAATAATTATGTAGAATTATTTTAAAGACGTATTGCACTCGCATATTTGTATTCATAGTATATGTAGGTTTTATAATTACATTAATTCGTGATTCGTTTACACGATCGATTTAACTGAAATTATGTAATAATGTCAGTAATAGTAGCTGATAAGCTTTATATTTCATTATCATTTGTACACAAAGTCGTGAACCGTTCACAAATATCTGTAATTGTGTACTTATTTAAGGTATTTTTTTAATATAAAAGCAGCTGACAACAATGTATCGAAATGATGATAACAGAAAACTCAGATAATTCAGATAATAATTCAGATAAAAAAAACGTCCCTTAGATATGAAAGGGTGTATATGCCATTTTTAAAATTGGCAGACACACCCTTTCATATCCAAGGGGAAGATACAAACACAGCCCCGCACCCTCTCCACATTTTTGTGTCACAGCAGTCAGCGTGTGAGCTCAGTGGAACATAATTCATAGCGTCGTAACGAGTAAGGAATGCTGCCAGTGGAAAGGGCAGTTGGAAACCAACCAAATGTAGTAGCCTGGTGACGGTAGACGCTGCTTTTACCATGTTCACTGGATTCCAGTCAACTCTACCTGAAAATATTTTTTTAGTTTCTGATAATATATAGACCTATTGAGTTTTATATGTACTGTCCATTCACCTTCTTTTTGATTGAAAATTACAATCGTAACCTCGGCAAAATGTCTGGAATGATTGAGCTAGTACCTGTAATAATTTGATTTATAGATACATTGTGTTTTCATGTCGTTATTAAGTGAATAATCCTAATCAGCATAGATTGGATTGAAGGAAAGTCAAATCAAAGTCAAATTAAATTCAACTGTACATTTAAACCTTTTAATTGTCTCAAAAAGAGTACAATGTTCTCACCTCAAATTTCTATCAGTCACAATTTTGTCCCAAAACCCGACCGATGGGTCCCACGTCCTATGTAACCTGTTTTCATAAATATTTTTACAGTCGTGGGTATATTTTATAGCTGCAAACTGTGGATTGAGATTATGATTTACCATACAAATAACCAAATAAGTCTATTATTACTACGGCGACTCAAACGCCATTATTTTATTCACTTTATGCAACATGTTCACCTATACATAATATAGATGAACATAGTTCTTCACAGTTTTTGGATGTTGGAGCACCTGTAATGTAGACGATAAGTGAAATGTCACCGCCTTGAAGTTCACTAGCCCAGCAAACACATTTGTATAACATTTGTACAATGCCGTCCCAACGTCTTCGACGTTGGACCAACATTTTACAAATGTTATACAGATGGTTTGTGTTTGCTGGGATGCTGTGACACAAAATTTGCATCGGTGACCTAAATAAATCTGGTTATAATTAAGTAAATCTGGTTATAGATAGATAGATATTTATTGACGACGGTAAGTCTATGCAGACTTATGTGTCATTAAAATGAACATTTGTACAAGACTATATACAACAGGATTAGTTCCTTAAAATATGCATGCTAAGTTAACTTAAACATGTCAAATCTGGTATGTAGTCATTAATAAACTGCTCAATATAACACTCTACTGTGATTTCATGTGGCTTCCATTACACTTGTGAGATAATATATCTCAATTATTACAGATGAATCTGGGCGAGGTCTGGATTTGCGATCAATTCACAAGTATTAAACTGGGCAGAAGATTAATTAGCATAATTAGCCCTTTCAAGCCTGAATATACCATTGTCATCTCTATCCACCACAAGCCGCGAATTGCTGTCGCAATTCTCGACTTGTAGTGAATGAAGATGACTTGATGTGGATTAAAAATTAAAGAAAATTGTTATGTATTGGTAAACCAGTTTCATGGACATTCTCGTTCTAAAACCCTTTGTTGTAGGAAAATTATGTCTGTTTTTAGGGATGTAAAATGATGCTTTAATGCATCGTGAGGGTTTAAAGGGTTAATCAGCCAATCATGTATTAATGCAATGTCTTACCCAGAAACGCTCTATCATTGAGGCAGAGTGTAGAGGCATGTGACCAATCTCTACTTGACCACGGATGAATGAATGCTTGAATGAATGAATATGGCTCTAGGCCACCTTTGTGCTTATATGGTCTGAACTGGGCCAATAGAACCTACTGAGGATGGTGAGATCAATGAGATGACACTGCCTTCCAGACAGAGGATCCGTGGCTGTCTGAGGCATCCCTGTCACTGAAGCTCTCCACAATACTGAATCTTTACGAGGGAGCGGAGAAGAAACATTTTGTTTCTTTGAAATTCGAACGCCTGAGCGGACGAAGAACCCGTGATCTTCGACTACTAATAAAGCAGGCACCACCCTACCTGACAACGATCATTGCAGAGAAACTGTCAACAAAAATCCGACACAAAAAAAACAGTATTATGAATAATTGTCGTTAGTGCTACAAGCATTTGATTGTAATGCAAATCAACGAACTTTGCTAATTCATTTGTCATGTCTGTCGTTCCGCTAGAAAAGTATTCAAGGTTTTCTTGACATTTCTGGCCTATTTATTCACGAGTGTAACACGGAAAGCTTGTGATATCACTTATGAAGTCATGCCAAATATCAATAATCGCACGTGAAACTTAATTGTTAGATATATTTGCATTCAACCTTCACCATAAATATTAACTGACCTTTGACCGATGAAAAACGGATCAGTCTCTTACCTATCATGGCAAACATGGGTCCAATATAATATTATATGCTAGCACGTGACAATGGACATTTTTCATATTCTCATGCATACTAAATCTACTAGGAAACCAAAAGTATAATGAATTAAATCGTCTGTATTTTTCCATTCATATTCGTTAAACAGATCAAATAATATGATGTTTTAGACGCACTGTGCTTTCAATTATTCGTAATTAATTCCAGAAAGTGAATGACCATTGGCCACTGTTATTTATATTGACCATAGACAACACCCGATACTGAACCCTTTCAGCGCGTGAACCAACTTTAGACGTAAGAATCTGATGTTTGTAGACGTCAGATTTTGACGTCTAAAGTCAATCCCGGCGCTAAAAGAATAAAACATTTCCAATGACCATAGAACCCATGACGTAGCTATTCAAATGAAGCAGAAAGAGCTAACTAAGACATTTATGATGGTTTCAAATTTAATAAAACCATTTGGTCTCCATGGTTAATACAAAAAGATTCCAGCGTTGTAACGGTTGAGACCTTTACCGTTACCAATCAATTCACACAAACCATTTGCGATTCTTGCTGACGAAATAATAATTTGACTCCCAATAACCGCTATTTGATATGCAAATGATTTTAGTCGTGCTCTGCGCTCACAGGGCTGGTGGGTTACGAGGTTATGGTTACTATGGTTACTAGGGTTTTCCCCGATATTGACTCAGGAGCTGTTTATATTATCACTCTAGGAATAAGTGACTTCCAGGATGATCAAATGTTGTGTGATTCACATCAACAAAACACATCACGACAAACAATATACGCAGCAAACACCAGACATTGACCTAATGTTGGGTCAGCGTCGTAGACGGTGGCCTAACATTAACCCAACATCAGGTCAATGTATCTTGTTTTCTCGGCTGTAAACCTATATGAGTAAATGGAATAAACAGCTTGTGTCCTTCAAAATATGTGATGTTGCTCATGCAGCTGGTAAAATGCATAATGCAGGCCTACTGCCGTACAAATGCAAACAGCAGTAATTGCTGACTTGAAAAAAATTTAGCAGTTGCTGCTGCTGTTCGCTATTCGTACTGAATGACTCTGAAAAACATCAGAATGTTGAATGTCTTCGCATCAACAAGAAACATTACACTGCATTACACTGCAAAAACGTATTGGAGTACGGTATATCAAATTGCTCCCTTTTGTAATCCGATAGGAATTTGTCCGGTCGTTTTCTTCAATATGTGATGTTGCTCATGTAGTTGTTATCATGTACGTGGACTGTTGTATACGTAGTGCCGCCATACATTGGACCGGAATGACTTTCAAGATGATCAACAAGAAAAAATACACTGCAAAACGTATAGGGATATTTCACCTTGCACCTATTGTAACCCGATAAGACTAGCATATTTTTTATACAAAAATCTCCAGTATAAATGGTATATGATGGAGCTCGTGTCAGGCATGTGCCAAAGTAAACAGCAGTAACTGCTTACTTTTTAAGTGAGCAGTTACCGCTGCTTGCTTTTCCAGAGTTTTAATGTTGGTCCATCGCCTACGGCGCTGGCCCAACATTAAAACGACATGGGGCGGATGATTTGGGTTGCTTGGATGTACGTTAGAAGCGAGTAGTATCACAAATAATTATATATCTGATTATGTGTGAACAGACATCATCTTTTGTAGGCAGAAGCGGGATGTCGTTATCTATATGTTACTGAAACTTGACTACTTACAGAGTATTATCATTTATGTGTGTCATCTTTTATGTTTGACATGTACACGTGTGTATGTGATGATTTATTGTAAAATCAATGCAAAACTCTGCACTGATAACACCGCTATTTGATGCGCTGGTATGTTCGATGGAACAGGTTGTGCAAGCTTCTGACTCCGATGCAACTACGCTCGTTAACCCTGTAACCGCCGGTGCCGTCCTTATTCGTTTTTTACATTTTTTATCAGCCCATTACCTATCAGTTTTTAAACACGTTGAAGATAAAAAGTGACATTATTCAGCAAAATTTAAAATTTGTTGACCTCCATTTTGTCAAATCTGAATAAGTTTCACTCACTTGAAGTTGTGGATCGCGTCAGCGAGAAATAATTTCAAGTGGGTGAATATTAGAATTGAATAATGTGGCGGTTAAATGGTTAAATGGGATTGGCGAGCACCTGGTTTAAGTTGTGGTTGTCAGAAAGTATAAATTTGGCTGGTGGGTAGCCTTCTGGCGGATCAATTTTTAAATTTTGCAAATTTTATTAGATTAAAGTATATTTTAAATAAAATGTTACAATGACAATAATGATTAAAAATGGGAGGTGATCTTTGAAGACTATAATATTTCATGGTAAGTGTAATGGAAAGTAATATGTTATGGAAATAGGACAATATGAGGACGGTACGCTTCACTCACATTTTACAAGTTTTGTTTTATCATGTTTATACTTGCAGTATGTGTCGCATTATCTGATTATGTTCAATCTATTATTTTATAATAAATGTTCTTCCTCAATACTACAGCTTCAATAATTATTGATGATACATTTTCCAATGATATCTGATTTCTTCAGCTTGAAAGTAATGATCTATTTGTAGCCTACGTGAGATAAGATACGATATATTTATAGCCGCAAGTGTATATAATCAGACGTACATTGAAAATGGTTTGCTTTGTAACTGTACCTGTACCAATTGAAACATTTTTACTGCAAGATTATTGATTTCAAATACACATAGCCGTGAATGCTGATTGATGGACTGCATAGCATAAAATCCATACATTTTATCAGTAACAGTGAGATGACAGTGGGCGTTACTGTGTGACTACCCACGTCATAGTCTCCATTATAAAGACGCGGGTACAGATGTTCACAAAATAAGAGATAGGCCATAAGCTATATCCCTCCTAAAGTCTTGGGAACTTTCAGAATCTTTACAATCCATAAATTGTTGTCAATGAGCAATCATTTTCTGTCAGCATCCAAACGAAAGGTATGTATTGGTCATGCATGCATTTTAACCCTTATCCTGCTGGGTTTATTTATTTAAACTTTCACCCTCTTGAAGTTGTGTCTCGCTACCGCGATCCACAACTTCACGTGGGTGAAAATTACTCGTGTTTGAGAACATTGAGTTACATTGAGAACTATCATTTGGAACTCTTGATGTTTTAAGACACATTTAATTCTCTATAACTGTGATTTAATCTGGTAATAAAAAAGATTGAAAACGACTATAGTCGAAATCAGCAGGCAAAGGGCTAACCATGTTAACACTGGTTATTATTTTTTGAGATTTATGTAACCATCCCCGTGTTGTGTGATTGTTACAGACTATGATGGCGTGGACGTTACGGTGCCTCACCCTGGTGGTCGTCGTCGCTTGTATGACGTCACACACTGAAGCAAGTTAGTACACACGTTTTGACGACGTCATTATAATACTTTTTTTTATCAAGACACATTCCACGGCAGCATTACTAATATTAATCAAATATTTTTCCAAACATTCACACATGTTTCTAAATATTATCTGTTGGACAGATGTGATTGTCTCCCAGTAGTCAAAGTGTTGTGACTGCCACTCAAATGGGTGTCACTCACACTACTTTGTTCACCAGGGAACGATAGCGATGCACATACATAATTTTAGACACATATTTTTCTGCTTCGCTAGACAAGCTAGCGAGATGAATTATAGTAGTCAAATGACAAGTGTCACATATTGGTGAGTGAGTGTATATTCCTCTATAATGCATTCTGCAGATTGAGGCAATATCGCTACAGAAAGAAGCCCCGAAGTATGCCATATTCTTATGGAATGACGTTTTTGACATTGGTTTGTTATAGTGCACGGTCCTACCACAAGAAGCACTGCATACGCCAGGCCTTTGAACAGTTCAAATACTTTCTCCCATTGAATGCAAGGGCATATGGCCTTATACGCAACAACTAACAGATCCCACTTCCAGTGTTAATTAAGGAATCGCTACTCTGTTCGTCATGCCGTGGTCAAGGGTCATCGTTATTCCCAAACGTGAATGTAGCACAATTATCTGTCTTATTGTGTACAACCCAGACAATGGGTGTTCATCCCCTTTAGCCTATATACATGTTAATCACGGGTAAAATTCGTTACAAAGTATCCGCCACGCGAGTGGGTTGTTAGGCTACTAACTTAGGCTAACTAACAGACTAAACTAGAACAGGAGTACCTCCTGAGATTTGTTGGATAATTCAGATGAAACGGCCCTCCAGGCATACCCAGAAATCACAAACTTTTTGTATCACGTTGTACAAATGTTATACAAATGTTTTGTGTTTACAGGGTATCTAGTATTCGAAATTGGAACGATGAACTGCCTCTCGATGATCGAGGCTCCCCACAATACTGCATATTTACGAAGGGTCTGGCTAGTCTGGGCCTAAATCATCATAAAATAAATGCAAAATAAAAATAGGTTTGCCTTTTGATTGGCTAGCTAGAACTAGTCTATCAATCTTATCAATAGGGGTTGACGAACTTGCTTTGGCCTCTCTTATGACATATGATCATGCTAAGGATTTGTGCGCCTCTGAGCTCGGTCCGCTGAGGGCATAGGCGCTATAGAAATTTGATTGATTGATTGATTGATTGATTGATTGTTGATTGACTGCTTGATTGCTTGCTTTCTTGCTTGCTTGCTTGCTTGATTGATTGATTGATTGATTAATTGATTGATTGATTGATCGATTGATTGATTGATTGATTGATTGATTGATTGATTGATTGATTGATTGATTGATTGATTGATTATTCGATTGATTGATTGATTGATTGATTGATTGATTGATTGATTGATTGATTGATTGATTGATTGATTGATTGATTGATTGATTGATTGATTGATTGATTGATTGATTGATTGATTGATTGATTGATTGATTGATTGATTGATTGATTGATTGATTGATTGATTGATTGATTGATTGGTCGGTTAATTGATTGATTGATTGATTGATTGATTGATTGATTGATTGATTGATTGATTAATTGATTAATTGATTGATTGATTGATTGATTGATTGATTGATTGATTGATTGATTGATTGATTGATTGATTGATTGATTGATTGGTCGGTTAATTGATTGATTGATTGATTGATTGATCGATTGATTGATTGATTGATTGATTGATTGATTGATTGATTGATTGATTGATTGATTGATTGATTGATTGATGTGGAGTAATACCTCAGCTCACAACTTTTAGAAGTCAAATTCAAAGCCACACGCTAAAGCCGCTGTTGAAATGTCCAATTCGGTTCTTAGCGACACCTGGTGAATGACATGGTTTTACTTTCACATGTTTTACAACACCTGAGTGGATATTGGTTCACGTCCACCCTGGTTTAGTAGTTAACACTACCGCCTGTCACGCCAGAGCCCACATGTTCGTCCCGTCTTTTGTATTCTGACTTCAAAGAAACAAAATGTCCCTTCCCCGTCCGTGATTGTGAGATGGCGTGCTCGAAATTCGAATTCTCTGATTTATCCCGACATCCCGTTCAATCTGTATTTACAAAAGAGTGGTTTAAATCACATTAATTCATTCATATCGTACAATTACATACACCATTCTATTGCAAACTTTGCTTTGATATGAATGAAAAGGTGCACAGAGAAACATAGAGGAAATAATACTAATATCAGAAAGATCCGGTGTGATACTAATACTTTGAACAAAGGTACTTGTCCAAAGTAATAATAATAATAGTCAAATTACTTGTAAGGTTTTATTTAAGTGTTCCCATATTATCATTGATGTTACAGCTAAACCCTTCTCCTGCTTAGTTAATTTATTTATATTTTCAACCACTTGAGGTTGTGTCTCGCTTGCGCGATCCACAACCTCAAGTGGTTGAAAATTTGTGAGACCAAACATTTAGAAATCTTGATGTTTAGACACACATTTCATTTCCAATAGCAGTGATCTGGTTGACTAATAAAACAGATCAAAAACGACAATAGTCGTGATAAGGGTTGATGTGACTCAGGCCGCTAATAATACAAGGTCAATAACATGATTTTTGAGAACGTTGTGCTGCTTTAGCGGTCCGCCATCAATTCCTAACAGCACGACATAGTCAACAAGTAATGGCTGCGGTTGACTATGAATCAATGTTAGGCATTGACGCAATTATCATTGTCCCAACATGACAACAACACAAATTTTAAAAACATCTTATTCTTTGTCAACAAAAGTTATTAGTATCTGCAAAGAACTAGCAAAAAGGGTATATACCCTCTTTGCATACCCTCTTTGGAACTAATCTGTAGAGTTATGTAGTATTTTCCAGCTTTATTTGCCGCATGACACACACCATGGACAAAGTTTAACATGCTAGACTTGTGTACATGCTTAGTTTTGTAGAATACCTTAGGAATAGAGCTGATACAAACTAATGACGTCAACATAATGTAGCGATATTGTACTAGCAGCGCCAACATAATTGATAATACTAAGTATCTATCTCACGGCAGAATGTGATCTGGACCTGGTATTCGTGGTGGATTCCTCCGGCAGCATCACACAAAACGCAGAGGATTCAGGTAAGACGGGATGTCAACCTTTACACCGCTGAATTGTTTTGGTTTAACCCTTTGACCGCCGGTGTCGCATATTTTCGGGTTTTCTTTTTTATTAGCACATTAAGTAACACATTTTATAAATGTTAAAGATAAAATATGACATCAAACAGCAATATTTGAAAACAGTTGACCTCCATTTTGTCAAATCTGAATAATTTTCACTCACTTGAAGTTGTGGATCGCGTCAGCGAGACACAACTTCAAGTGGGTGAAAATTCAGATTGAATAATTTGGCGGTTAAAGGGTTAAGCCAGGCAGACCAGAGGATTTTTTTACAATTTGAAATCATCCTAAATGCCTTAGGTAGCGCTTTCCTCTTTATTTGAATACCTATTTTGTGGGTCTACTGCCGTTAGAAATATTTAATTCTTTCATAGCGGGGACCGTCTTTATATGTCAGAATCTGACGTCTTTAGGCGTCAGATTCGTATAACGGTCCCATATAACCGTTCCCGCGCTGAAAGGGTTAACATGTTATACACTAATGGGTTAGGAGATGGGTTAGGAGACCAAAGGGTTTCTTCAATTTGAAATCGTCATAAATGCCTTGTTAGCTCTTCCTGTTATAGTTAGATACCTATGTTATGGTTCTACGGCCGTTACAATTTTTTAATACATTCAGTGCAGGGATCGACTGTAGACGTCATAATCTGACGTCTATTGGAATTGACGACGGTCTTGCACTGAAAGGTTAACTGCTTAATTGAAAAGTAAAACTGCCACTGCTTGGCTTTGCACGGTGGTGTGCATCAATCTACGGTATATATCATTATACAATACAAGTTGAATAGACCAAAATATAAACAGAAGTGGTCTGTGCTTCAATTCGTTCATTGATTCATTGATTTATTGATTCATTCATTGATTTATTCATTCATTTATTCAATCATTTATTTATTCATTGATTAGCTCATTCATCGATTCGCTCATTCATTCATTCATTCATTCATTCATTCATTCATTCATTCATTCATTCATTCATTTATTCATTCATTCATTCATTCATGCATTCATTCATTCATTCATTCATTCATTCATTCATTCATTCATTCATTCATTCATTCATTCATTCATTCATTCAATCATTTATTCATTCATTTATTCATTCGTTTATTCATTCATTCATTCATTCATTCATTCATTCATTCATTCATTCATTCATTCATTCATTCAGTCATTCATTTATTTATTCATTCACTCATTCATTCATTCATTCATTCACTCATTCATTCATTCATTCATTGATTCATTCATTGATTCATTCATTGATTCATTCATTCATTCATTCATTCATTCATTCATTCATTCATTCATTCATTTATTCATTCATTCATTCATTCATTCATTCATTTATTCATTCATTCATTCATTTATTCATTCATTCATTCATTCATTCATGCATTCATTCATTCATTCATTCATTCATTCATTCATTCATTCATTCATTCATTCATTTATTCATTCATTCATTCTCATTTATTCATTCATGCATCCATTCATTTATTCATTCATTTCTTCATTCATTCATTCATTCATTTATTTATTCATTCATTCATTCATTCATTCATTCATTCATTAATTCATGCATCCATTATTCATTTATTTATTTATTTATTCATTTCTTCATTTATTCATTCAATTATTCATTAATTCATTCATTCATTCATTTATTCATTCATTCATTCATTCATTCATTTATTCATTCATACATTCCATTCATTTAATCATTCATTTAATCATTCATTCATTCATTTATTCATTCATTCATTCATTCATTCATTCATTCATTCATTCATTCATTCATTCATTCATTCATTCATTCATTCATCCATTCATTTATTTATTTATTCATTCATTCTTTCATTCATTCATTCATTCATTCATTCATTCATTCATTCATTTATTCATTCATTCATTCATTTATTTATTTATTAATTTATTTATTCATGCATTCCATTCAGTAATTCATTCATTCATTTATTCATTCTTTTTTTTTTTTTTATATTTCTCAATACATTTCCACAGAGGAGGAAGATGAGAAGAACAACTGGGAACTGATCAAACAATTCCTGATAAGGTTCATCAACGCCACTGAGGATTTAACCGCGGGAGGCGAGGGTACTCGTGTTGCCCTGGTAAAGTACTCTACAGAGGTACTCGTGGAGTTTTACCTGGATACTTATACTGGTAACAGGGCAGCCATGTTACAGGCCGTACATGATATGGAGGTGAGGGGTTCACAGAAACACAACACCACCGAGCAAACACAAAACATTTGTATAACATTTGTGCAATGTTGGACCAACGTCGAAGACGTTGTACAAATGTTATACAAATGTTTGATGAGCATCCAGTTTTGTTATGCTGATGCATGGCCGGCATCGCAGACGGAATTCTCACCCACTTGAAGTTGTGTCTCGGTGACGCGATTTACAACTTGAAGTGAGTAAAAATTATTCAGATAGGTCTCTGTACACACAATAAATATTTCCACTGGAATTGTGTGTGTATTGGTATTCTCAAAGTGAGAGACCCATCACAAACCTAAATTCGACTACCGCAAGGCTAATTGTCCCCTTGCTGCAGAAAGATGAAATTCTAGGTCAGGCACGTTGATGAATACCGGTCCCGGGTCCGTATTCTCGTACGAGAATACCGGCCATGAATTCTGTGAGTTATGAGCAATGCTAATAATTTTATGGTCGTTGAAAGATTGGAACCATTTGGAACCATGCACAATATAAATATCGCGCTAAAAAATAATACCATACGCAGCAAACATGAGACGTTGATCTAACGTTGTTTTACTCTAGTGCCAACATCGTAGACGGTGGGTGAACAGTAAGCCCACGTTGTGCCAATGTCTCATGTTTGCTGGGTATGACGTACAATTATCTAGATTTATTATTATTATCATTTATTCATTAAAACTCCCACAATTGAGGATGCGTGGAAGAGTTTCTGCTTAAGAAATCATCTTTACACAACACTTCTTGCAATGAGTCTACCACCCCGTCTCTAGTAGAAAACTTTTGAGTATATTTAAATTTAAAAAAACTCTAGGAATACTCCATAGAAAGCTAAAGGATAACAGGACGATGTGACAGGATTATTAACATGATGGCAGCTAGCAGCAATACAATCAAAATTGCAGCCAAAATGTTGTTTTGTTATATTAGGGTAAAAAGGTAAAAGGTAAAGGAGCAGTTTTATAGTCTGATATCAAGTATTTCAACTGACTTTTTTATTTCACCCCCCTGGTCACTGGACCTGTTTATTCGTGTGCCATCATCTTAACTCCACGGAGAACATACAGTCCTGCTACCATGTCGGCACATTTAACTTATCATAGGCATTGTCATCTCTTTTCTACTAGGTACTCATTTTCACTTGAGTCAAGTGAAGCATTTTAGGGTTAAGTGCCTTGGCCAAGGACACTACATCGAAACAATGTCCCAATATTGAGAGGGAAGAAACATGATATTTATCTGAAAATCCTGCACCAAGTGGGATTCGAAACCGTACGACAGGCAGCGACGTTGACAAAGCTCCGCGCTTTAACAACCATTATTGTGCCAGGTCCATCTCAGCGTAATCGCATCGACAAGAAAATGAACTTGCAGATCGTTGATCTTGAGAATATTCTTTATAATTTCAGTACGCCGGTCACTGGACAAACACCGCCGAGGCTCTGAGAGTTACCAAGGATGACATACTGGGTAAAGAAGGCGACCGTTCCGAGGCTCAGAACGTGGTGATCATACTGACTGACGGCATGCCCGAGATTACCAAGGAGAGAAACCAAGTGGCCGAGACGCTCCAAGAGGCTGCTAATCTCAGAGAAGAGGGGTAAGGCACCACTCTCACTATATATGCTTTTGGTGAATGCTAAGCGCTGAACTATTTGTATTTAAACCAAGAGACCAATAGGGTTATTTTAAATTTGTAATCATCGTAAATGTCTTAGGTAAAATTGTCCTCTTTGTTTGAATACCTATATCATGATTCTACGGCTACTATAATACACAGCCCTCAAAAAAAATGGATCCACCACACGCATTATACATACTGCAGTTGTAAATAGCCTGTGATCGGTTTTGATTTACTATGTGAATTATGAATCTATTCGCCTGAAATTTGGCAACGGTATGTAACATTTGGCAACAGTATGCAACATTATTGTGCGAGAAAATTTGGTATAAGTATATTTTTTTCAAAAAATAGGTCAGCAAAAAATGGTAGTAAAAACAGGATATTTTAATCATGTTTTAGAAAATTCTGTTGGGATGACATCGTGGTGGAATGTAGAAATAATATGTCAAACTCTCAAACAATTCTTATGAGTAAATTTGACGTTTTTTGACACTTTATTATCATCCACTTTATAAATAAACATTATTTCTTAAAAAAAAATATTTTTTAATCACTGCTGCACTGTCACAAATGTCTTAATTATTCTTAAGTTTCTGTAAATAAAATAGTTTACTGAACATTTATGATTTGGTTGAATATCTTCTTCTTCTCATTAAGGCATTGACACGACGAATCATTCCGTCAAATAGTCGCTCCAGGGAGTCCTTGGGTATTTCATTCCAGATCTGGTGGACCCTCATTCGTAGCTCTCGTAAAGTTGTTGGAGGGTTGTGACTGAGTTCTCTCATCACCTGAGCCCAGATAGACTCTATAAGATTCATATCTGGACTACTTGGAGGCTCTAGTGAATAACCTGGATCTCATGGTCTTTAAACGACTGTGTGATAGCTGCTCCTCTGTCAGCAATTGTAACACGGGGTCCCCTCTACCAGGCTCATCTTTAATATATCCCGTTTGTCTGAATAATATTTTGCATTCCTTGTAGAGCACCTTTGCCACAGCCGAGGACCTTTATGTCTTTGAAAGTGTCTGAAATTATCTAGGGCTACAGCGTGTGCGATTTTCTCACTGGACAAGTTACTTCCAATCCCCATGACCTCTGACTTGCTTGTGGCTAAGAGTTTATCGTGTTGTGACATTGCGCAATGTGAAAAAACGGGATGAGCTCATGATACACTGTGCCCTGATGTGATGTATATTGATTTTATTCGAGCATCGTTGATCATCGAGAAGTATTTTCAATTCTTCCAACACATGTGTCTAAGCACTTATTTTCACCATGGGCTAAACATTTATGAATTCAAGTCCTGATAATTTTACACAGAATGTCAAAATGAATACTTTCTGAAAGCGTGATAGATCAGCAATACCGGACACTTAAACGAAATTATATAATGAGTGACCATATTTAAAAAAATTGTCAGAAAGTATCAGAAGCACAGTAGGCCTACAACAATTTCATTGTCGATGTGGATCCATATTTTTAAAGGGCGGTTTAAAATGTATAGTGCAGGGGCATATGTGGCTATGCAAAAGTCCGTGGGATTTTAGTGTCAATTGCTCATGCTATATCATGGTATGTATATTGTTGGCCAGCGATATGTACAAGCATTCGCGTTCGCCTCCGCGTTGGTGTGTCTTAGCAATGTAACCTATTGAATTTGATCAATTTCAATCCCGCGCGCACTTAATATTGTTCTTTGACAGAATGTCTAACCCTTTCAACTCATACAGCGCTGTGCTATTTATTTTAATTTTTCAGTTAATTGAAGTTATGTCTCGCTACAGCGATACACAACTTCAAGTGACTGAAAACTTCTTGATTTCTCAATGTTTAATCCCAACTTACATCAGTGTTTCGAAATTTAAGACATATCTAACATTTGACAACTGGCTATAACAGATCCATATACAACACAGAATGGCTATTATAGTCGACATCAGCGTTCTAGGGGCTAATATTTTTGCTGGTTTATATATTACAGGGCTTATATTTTCGCGGTCGGGGTGACGACCGGGCACTCGTCCAACCCAGTGAGTCGGGAGACTTTAAGGTTGATGTCCTCACCGCCTCAGCAGGAGAACTTGACGTTCTGGCACACTCCCGATTTCCAGTCCCTCTTCGGAATCCTTCTGGATCTCAGCACACAAGTCTGTGACGTCCCGGGTAAGTGATCCAGCCAACATTCAGCCAATGTTAGGTTCAATGTCGATGCGACGTCTGAGAAATTGGTCCAATGATTAAAGATGTATTTACTCCCTTTTCTATTTTTTTATCAATTTGGACACAGGAGGCCCACTATTATTTTGAAAGTATGCTATCAAATATACCTAATGACGTCATTATGGATAATATTCCCTCGGGGTTTTCCAAGGTCTCTAAATTACTACGCTGCAGCTTTCCCGCATATGACGTCACAATTGTTTCCTATTATTTTTTTCAATAAAGACAAAAAACAATTTGGAGAGATTGTGAAAGTAGATAAAATGCCTAATTTGGATGAAATTACTTGGAAATACGGATTACTTCAGTGAGCAACACAGGTGGGCCTACTAAGACAAGATGGTCTGGTTCCCAGTGAGCCAATCCCCTTTCACTGTCCTGGGGTCTTACATGTACATGATGTCCGCCGAATTGTAGATTGAAAGAGCTTTTAATCCTAAAACCGCCGCTCCCGACTACATTCGTTTTTTTACCGTTTATTAGTACATTATATATCAGCTCTTAAATATGTTCAAGCTAAAACGTGACATCAGTCAACAAGATTTCTGAATCCTTGATCGCCTTTTTGCCAAATCTGAATAATTTTCACTCACTTGAAGTTGTGAATCGCGACAGCGAGACACAACTTGAAGTGGGTGAGAATTCCAATTAATTTATTTGGCGGTTCAATGATTGAGTTAATGATATCTCTACAATTTTGGATTGTGATTATTTTCCTAATCATTTCTGTAATAAATTTATAAGATCCGAAATAAGAGTAGAGCATATTCCCGGCTTCGGGCTTCTTCTGTGGCGATATTGCCATGATTGTCCAGAAAGCGACGTAAAGCAATATTCACTCACTCACTCTGGTATTGTGACGAAATAAGGTCAATTACGATGTCGTATTTTTACTGTGGGACCCCTGGTATCCCTGCAGGATTTGCTGATTCTCACAAGCAGGATAACCTGGAGAAATTGGCCATTTGATCACTAATCTTTGCATTGGGGATATGGATCCCTCCTCATAAAAAAGATTTTCCTGACCACAAAATGAGCCTACTTCATTTCTTGAAGATATCACAACATATATAAGTATATAAGCTAAGTTGATCTAATGGGGGGATTTCAGAGCCGGCAGCAGTTTACTGGTTTGAGATCAGTTTATCTTGTTATCACAAATAATCCTTTTGTGGTCCACATTTACCAGCATACCTGAATCTTGATAACAACGGAATGATGGGCAGGGGTTAAGTCATTGTGGCTAATGACGTCATCAATTCGTCAGGGGAAACATACATGTTTGGGCTTATAATTTTGCGATTATAACTTCGACATTTTTTTAAATACAAGTTTGCTCATAGTTTACAATTCCAATATTCAGCTTAATCAGTTAATATAACTATATGTGAATGTTAGTTAAACATACACACAAATTTCAAAGTCAGTTCCTTTATTCTTTAGCAAAAATTACTTTTGAACCAATACTGGACATCTACTGGACATCCATTTTTCCACGTTTTATAATGTAAATTCTGTGAATCTTTACGTTTAGTTAATACTAATTTTATCTTAAATTGTGTTGTTTTAACAGTACCTGGATCCAGCGATGACGTGATCCTGATTCTGGATGACTCTGGCAGTATAGGACGTTCAGGATTCGCTGATATTCAGGAGGCCGCCGCTCGTATCATAGAGAATGTACTGGACGTAGGAGACAAGGATAGAGTGGGATGCGTCTCCTTCAGGTAACTAATTATACTCAAATAATAACTAATAACACATATCCAAAGCTTTCTGCGATTTGTGATCACACGAAATTGTAGTAAATGTACATGATCAAGACAACTCAAAATTATGAGAAAACAGTCAAATTTAAAGCCACAAATAGTTTATAAACAACAAGTTATGAGATTTAAGAAAGCAGACTAAAAACAAAACAATCAATAGTTACTAACTGTCCACACGACGTTGTTACGACCTTGAATCAACGTAAACGACGTTAATTCAACGTCGCAACAACGTCGTGTGTCCATTGGGTATTGTCGCTTGTGGTTCTGCTGCAGACATGCCATACCATTTCCACCTTGCTTTACACAGTTTTCTACACATTTTTCAGTAACGACGACGCAGTGAAGTTCCAGCTGAACACGTACGATGAGATGCGTGAGGCGGCGCACGCTGTGCGCGCTATACAGTACCGCGGCGGGCGCACCAATCTGGAGGCGGCTTTCGAATACGTGCAAAATGTGATGTTCAAACCGGAGAACGGAGACAGACCCTGGGCCAGAAACATAGTGATCGTGATGACAGACGCCAGACATAACATGCCTGACGATGTCGCCATGTACGACGATCTGGCCAGGTTGAAAGCTGCAGGAATCCACTCCATTGCCATTGGTTATGGAGTGGTTGACCAATACGAATTACGCATTATTGCCAGTTACCCGTGGCAACGCAACGCGATCATCGCGGAGAGTGTGAGCGAGCTGAACAGTGTATCCAGCCTGGTTGGCCCTCTGCTCGGTAGGTTTGATGTCAGGTTCATTATTATGGAAGAATCTTTATCTGTAAATCACCAGGATGAATAACGCTGATTGAGTGTTAAAACTGAACTGAATGCTCAACCCTTTGAGCCCTCACGATACATTAAAGCATCATTTTACATCCCTAAAAACAGACTTAATTTTCATAAATTAGTCTCAGAATGAAACTGGTTTACCAATACATGGCAATTTCTTTTATTTTCTATCCACATCAAATCATCTTCATCCACTACAAGTCGAGAATTGCTTGTAGTGGATGAAGATGACAATGGTAAATTCAGGCTTGAAAGGGTTAAGTAAGTGTCATTTGAGCTACCGTGTAGACGAGTCAAATATTTCGAAATAAGGCTTTGACAAAAAATTCAATGCATAGCTGTTCTAGCATAATTAGGGTGTGTTGAGTCCGAAAATGCATGTTTTCAAGCTGAAATTTCAATCTTTTTGAATTTTGCTATATAAAAAAACTGTCGATATGATTAAAGGTGACCTCAAGTGACCGAAATGAGCTGTAAACATTATAAATCTATTCTTTAATATTTATGTCGCACATGACCTTGTTCACTACCCTGATGACATCGCAAGGCTCTGACACAGTGACTTCCATTTTTAAATGTAATAGTTCTAATACGATCAAAAGTTTACACCTGTTGAAAATGGCCTAGTTTTCGTAGGCACTTGAAATATTAGTCTCAATTTCATGGCATCCGAGTTTTTTGCACAGCTGGTCGTGGAAACAAAATGGCGGTCAGTGTGACTGGGCCTCGCGCAGTAAATGAGTTAGGCGGCCCAGTCATACCGGGTACTTGTTCACATGACCTTAAACGACCTTGCATGAATGCATGACACTGAAATTATCTTTAGGTCACTTAGCACGTTGACGAGCAGATTAAATTGTTGTCATCTTGGAAATAGGTTAAATTGGACCATGTGGTACTCTTTTTTTAGTCTGGTAACGCTATTTGTTAGAGTCAGCACACCGATAGACCCCTATACCCTAGAAACTTTGTTACCAGCTTCTCCTAAAAATGCATCAGGATGTACAGTTTTCTGAAAATCCGCCTTGTCTAGTTTGCAAAAATGTTATGTCCGCTTTATTTCTGGGTACTCAGTAAAAACAAAACATTTGGATTAACATTTATACAACGTCTTAGTGGACAAAAACGATGAAATGATGAAATTTTGCTTCTCTAAATTACAGATGACGATGATTGTACGTCAGGCCCATGTGACAACGGGGGTACATGTAAGGACGCCATCGGTCACTATATCTGTCACTGTACCAATGGATATGGCGGATCTGACTGTACATATTGTGAGTAGAGCATGTGGGATATAATACATGTTGTCATTTGTTTTATTCCTTCGTAGTACCTGTTCAATAATATGCCTGTATTTGGTAGAATTCACATATAAAATGATAGACCGAGCCATGATATATTACTTAGTTGTGCATAATCTTACCCCACTACCCGCATTATATGGTGGAATGGGCTGGCTAAAAACTAGATATCGTCATAATTACATGTTATTAAACTTTTAATCGTTTAGTAGCCTAAGTATGGAAAATCATAGATTAACATATCTTTTAGTCTGACGCATTATTTCCAGTGACAGACATGCGCAATTGGACGATGTAACTAAAATTATTCAACGCCAAAGGTCACCCGGAAATGTATTCGAAAAATTATGTATGTCAAGGAGAAAGAACGAAATTCGATACATTCGTATATCTGAATGTAAGAGGCGAGCAGCGACGAGTATATTCAGATCTACGAATCTATCGTAATTGAGTTCTTTCTTCGACTTATAATACACAAAATAGGTACATGTGCTCCAAAAATTGATTGATAAAATAGTCAGTGTGGGTAACCAAGAAAAATTAGGCATGTAGTGTCATGGTAAACCTGCATAATATTCACTGTGCCCGCCCGGGCCAGTATGAAAAATAACTGTGGATTTGTAGATCCGAATCTTCTGTTTTAACAATAGACTGACGTCACCGGTGTATTTTAACATTTCTGGATTGCCCTCTTCCTTGCAGCCTGTCGTAAGCCTGCTGACGTGGTGTTTGCCATCGATGCCTCGGGAAGCGTGGGTATCCGTAGCTACATGGAGCAGATAGACTTCGTCGCCGGGATTATGAGTCGTCTGAACATCATCAACCACACACGGGTAGGGGTACTGGACTACTCAGATACCAGCCGGGTACTGCTTCATCTGGACGGGTACACCACCTCAGAGGAGGCGTACAACAAGCTTTGGTCATCGTACAGAGCAGGATCCACAGACACGGCGTCCGCCATGTTCACCATGCGTACACAGATGTTTACAGACGTACACGGCAGCACAAGTGGTACGTGCGAAATGATACACTTGAAAACCAGTTTACGGCTAATGTCATAATAATATAAATTTGACAGTCGACAATAAAGCATCAGCAATAGGCTCGATTAAAAAGATAAACAATTTTCAACACTATACATTTTTCAATCGAAAACTTCAAAAATACCTTAGCTTAAATGCTGTATTGTCATAATATCCAGGGAATCGGTGACCAGTATCCAACGCTAATGCACGCAGTGATTTTGATTTTTACTTCAAACCCGATTTAAATTTCATAATTTTATAAGCACTGATAAGTGTTAGTAGTTTTCTCTGATTGGATATTATTAAATTTGTCCAGGTAATTTTTTATGAAATCCATTATTTTTCATAAAATGTGTGAATAACGTTGTCTGATAATTCATTACAAACAGGCTGTGATTTGCCATTAAATCAAAATAATTTTCATTAAATGGCATTCATAATGTATTTTCTACTATTCTTGTGACACTGTTCTGGATTTCTGCAGCTCGTGATAAGGTGGGCGTTCTCTTCTCGGACGGTAAATCATCAGATTTGACAGCCACCTGGCGGGAATCAATGCTGTTACACAGACATGGCGTGGAGATGATGAGCATAGGTTAGTTCTGCATCCCAAGATGTCCATCAAATGCTGCTTTATATACCATTCTTGAACCTAACAGCAGAAACTAGTATTGGGTCAATATCTGGCTTATGCTGTTTGGTTCAAGTATGGTACACCTGACCAATGGGAGAATGGCTCAGCCTGTCACATAATGACGAGGTCACTCAATCACCACCGCAAATCAGTTGTTATTTAAATTTGGGATTTGTGCTCATCGTTTTACACTTGCAACACTGACTTTAACTGTTTAACTGTTTAACCGCCAACGTTTTTGATTGGAATTTTCACTCACTTAATGACTGCCCAGCTATTTTTAAATATTGCTCATTTTTTAAATATTGCGTTTAATCTTTGACATGATTGAAAGCTCATATGTGATGTGCCAATAACAAATATAAAAAAACGGAATATAATCGGTACCAGTGGATAAAGGGTATGTACACTCGTATATAATGGCCCTACGTTTTAAAACAACATTAAAAACGAATGAAACAATCTGTGGCAAAAGCTGAGTTTAACAAACAATTAGATAATTTGTAAGATGTTTAGTCATTCGACAATAGCGCTAACAATCCCATCTTCAAATTATTGAAAAAAAAAGAATTGACACTTGAGAGAGTTGAGCAGCCTCATTGTATTGATGCACGACATGACCTGAATAATGGGCCCACACTATTTTAACATGGGATGGTAAAATCCATCACAATATTTGGAAACCCCATTTTCCTTATTACACTTTATAATAATATCTTTCACCTTGAGGTGAAAATTACAGCAACAATTTACATCTCCACGAGAAGTAAATCAGAAGACGAACATGGGTGCTGAGAGACACAGAAACAGTTCTGATGCGTCATTAATGTTAAAGCTATACAATTATATTCGCGTAAAATTACATTACCCCCCTGTTATATAGCACGTTATAAATGAATTTTGGTTGTAATTTCTTAGATTTTCAGAAAAAAAAATCATCACCTGTCATTTATACAATATGAGAGATAGGTTAAACATCCTCCATATTTATTTGATGTGTCCCATTTAAAGATGGCGATATTTCTAGCTGCCCGATTTGACTTAATGGCCATATTATTCACCTATTATTGTCTATCAGCGAGTGATATTTCTTATGGATTTACATGCCTATGCACAGGACAGATTTAATTATTGTAAATGGTGCTGATATAGAATATACTAAAACAAAACTTTTTTTAAATTTTGTGGTGAATGATGCTATAATGGAGTATATAGATTAAAAAGAACATCAATTAAAGTTAGAATTACAATCAGTCATTGAAATAAAAAAAAGGGCTGAATTATTTTTTAGAGACCAAGAGACAAAAGGGTCACTCTCAATTTGAAATCACACAAATGACTTAGTCAGCTATTTCTCCTGCATTCGAATACCTATGTTATGGGTCTATGGCCATTATAAAATGTTTTTGCACTTTCAGTGTGGGTATCGATTTTAGATGTCAGAATTTGAAGTCTAAAGTTGTTACCGCACTGTAAAAGTTGAATATGTAGACAATAATTTTATCATGAATGAATAAATGAATGAAGGAATAATCGGAGGAATGAAGGAATGAACAAATGAATAAAATACTTTTAACGAATAAATAAATGAATAAATGAATAAATGAATAAATGAATAAATGAATAAATGAATAAATGAATAAATGAATAAATGAATAAATGAATAAATGAATAAATGAATAAATGAATAAATTAATAAATTAATAAATTAATAAATTAGTAAATTGATAAAATTATAAATGAAAACATGAATAAATAAATAAATGTAGACATGAAGACATGAATATCTGACTATATGAATATATGAATATATGAATATATTAATCATTTACAAAATTAAAAAAAATATTCATAAAAAACTTGAAACCCGCTTAATTACCATGCCGTACATGTATGTCTTCGAATAAATCTGGTTATGAAAGCCATTTCTAAAAAGATCATGCTCTCATGCAATTTTGCTTTCTATTCTTTGTTAGACATAATTATAAATGAAAATAAAGTATTAACCTCTGGTAGAGAGTTCACACAGCCTGCTCCAACATACTGATATTTGTCTGGCTCTAATTTATAATCGTTTTTAACGTAGACATGGTAGATGAAGGGTTTAAAATGTTCCCATGGGTACATGCATGCACACACAAGGTACGCTCAGCCAGAATTGCCATACCATATTTTCCATTGTACGGGTGATATGTGTTTCAGGTATTGGCGGTAAGGTACGTGATTCGGAGATGGAACAAATTGCTTCTGGTACCACCCTGGCCAACGTCCTCACTGTTGAAAAGTTTGAGGAGCTTGAGGATATTTCTGATGAAGTTGAAGACTTCATATGTGACAGTGAGTCTACGTAATGTGTTAGCAGCCTCAGATTTGTAAATTGAGAAAAGAGAAGTAATTTGGCAGAGCACGTGTTTAAGGATCTGTAATATACTGTGTTTTGTTGTGCGATACATCATGTAAATACGTATAGTATGCGTATATTACAATCATTAAAATATATTTGTGAATTACCTGTCCAAGTTTCGAATGATATATATCGTTAATCAGAAACATAATTATGTATTTTTAATATTAACTGGTACCAATTGCCTCAAATGTTTAGACGTGGATGAGATGATACACGGTGGTTTGCTTTTGATCAAGATTTGGGTTCATACATTAAGCTGAATGAATTATTAAATGATAAGCATGAGCGATACTGAAAATAAACTTATTTCTGAATTAAAAATGGTGAAATCATTGACGAATACTTATCCCATCTTATCTTTGATCCATATTTGTTATACCTCTATCTGATTTTAACCCATTCTCCAAGATATGTATCAATGAAACACATTCAGCACAAAAAAAATAGTCACGAGAAGTAACTGTTAAGTTAGTGCGAATTGCAGACTTTGTTCAAACAAACAACTACATCCACAACCCCACGTATTGTCTGATCCACATAAATAAGCAAACTCTTCTTTATCTCCTAACTCATGCACTCTTGACATTTCAGACGAAGACGAATGTGACGGCTCAATTTGTGAGAATGCTGGTCAATGTATGGAAGGCAGAAACTCTTATCATTGTGACTGTGCTGATGGTCACACTGGTCTACACTGTGAAAGAAGTGAGTAGCTCATCTTACCTCTTGTTAGTCAGCGTCGGTTCAATGCTGGGCCAGCGTCGCAGACCAAGTAAAATTTCAATAAAATATCACTGAAATCTATAAACAGTTTGTGGTACATGCTCAATTATTGGAATAAATATATTCAGGCGATGCTTATTTTTGTGTCATTTGAAGCTGGAAAATTCCGTCAGCAATTCCAGTTTTAAATGTTTGGAAAAAAGAAACAAACAATTCAGCTAAACAAGTTATAACTACTACTTAATTTCCTGCAGAGAATGCTATAATGGAAGTTTTATTAAAGGCCGAATGAAGTACTCAGTAGAACTACTAAGTAATTCTCTATTCTATTTTTTCAATAAGGTTTTAATGGAGACGCTGCTTCATTGGTCAGTTTTAGCCCACCGGGATCAATTTTCGGGATCCAAAAGTAGGGACGCAGATTGTTTTTGACGCCAGGACGGTGTTTTCTGACTTGAGGTAGTAGAAGTTTGTCTGGTTTTAGTAAAGGCTCATGTGGATGTTGATGCACAACGCATCTTCAAAATCTTGAGACCAGTCAACACAAAAATCGACCAAGCTCTGTTGACATGACGAAACAACGCTACACATTTTAGCCCGTCACAGCCCCTGCTACTGACATAAATCACACATTTACTCGGCTTACATAGGGACTAGTTGAACGAGTTCGTGTAGGGCCAAGCAAGCACAAAACATTGACCCGCGTCCGCTTCAATGTTGGGGCAGCGCCACAGATCTCTGCACTTATCGGGCTAAAATTATCCACGTTAATAATGGGCGGGCAGCTTGTGCCTGGTGCCATTTATTGAAACTCCACCCAGCTCATAAATACTGTAAATTTCCAGAGGTTTTTTTCTATTAGTTAATAATCAATGAACTGAAATTATATGGGAATTCAAAGAACAGATCATTGTGATGACATATCCTTCAATTTGTTTGTTAAACTGACATCACTTCATCTGGACTTGAACCCTTGAACATGTTGAAGCGCTGAATTATTTTTGTTTAAACCATAAAGACCAAAATTAATGTTTTTTTCAATTTGAAATCATCACAAATTTGAATACCCATGTATGTTATGGGTCTACGACCATTATAAATATTTTTACTCTTTCAGTGCGGGGATCGACTTTAGTCGTCAGAATCTGACGTCTACAAATGTCAGATTCTGACGACTAAAGTCGATCCCCGCGCTGTAAGGGTTAATTCGTCAACCACTTCAATCATCTTCATCCACTACAGGGCGAGAATTGCGACAGCAATTCACGACTTGTAGTGGATGCAGATGACAATGTAAGCTTCAGGTTTGAAAGTCACAATATTGGTCACATGATACGTCCCAGATACGCAACTGAATACCAACGTATTATAATTACATTTTTAGACTGTGACGGTGTGCTCGACCTAGTTATCATTCTGGACCGGTCTTCAGGCATGCGCAGAGGCAGATATCTGAACGTGGTGTTATTCGTGTCGTCCATTTTGGAGCAAATGGAAATATCAGGGGATAAGACCAGGGTGGGTGTTATCAGCTACGCTGACCTGGCCCAAATCGAGTTTGACCTGGATCAGTACACTACGAAACAGGAGGTGATGCAGCATCTGGAACGACTGGATTCCACTGGTGGAAAGGCTAACGCAGCGCATGCGCTTGAACTCATGGTAAGCGAACCAAGAATTGAAAACAACGCATTGTTAAATGTGTAGTCCTTTACATCACTGAACTATTATTTGTAAAACTTTCTGGACGGTATTATGTTTTCTTTCAACATTTACAGCGCGAAGATCGACTTTAGTCGTCAGAATCTGGTGTCTGTAGACGTCAGATTCTGACCTCTAAAGTCGATCCCCGCACTGAAAGAGTAAAATCTTGGCCGTGACTCATAACATGGGTATTCGAATGAAGCGAGAAGAGCTAACTAAGATATTTATGATGATTTTTAATTGGAAATACCCTTTGCTTTCCATGGTTTATACAAAAAGATTTCAGTGTCGTAGGGGTTAATGACTAATGTGATGTATGAATTCACCTTGCAGACCGACGACCTCCTCTCGTCAGCTCACGGTAATCGCGAGGATGTCCCTGATGTCTGCCTGTTTATGACTCATGCCAAGTCCAGCGTGGACAAGAGAGACACACTGTCTCAAGCGTGGAGCGCCAGGAACCGTGGAGTCCACATTGTGGTGGTGGGACTGGGCACTGACGCGGACATGATGGAGATTGATGGGATAGCGTCTGACCCTAAATCCCTGAACGCTTTCCATGCTCCGTCCTGGAGGGACCTGCCCAGTAGGTTTGATGACGTGTTAAAGGCCACCTGTGATAGTAAGTATGGTATGCTGCGTGTAAGACGGGTCCATAACACTAAGGTTCTTACAATTAAGATTATTTTAACTGTCTCTTAAAATTTACGATTTATCTTACCTTTTCTAATGGTAATGAGAGAAAGTTAAGATAATGTTATTAATGTTAATATTATCTTAGTGGGATGGACCTCAGAAGTACAAAGCCAAAAGGCAGTATCTGCTTACTTTGCAAGTAAGCAGATACTGCCTTTGCAGAGCAGAGCATCTGAGTACATAAGCTTGCCTCTACATTAAATAATACGTTAGATAAAAACAGGATATTTAGTTAATATAGTCATATTTGGCTTTATCTTTAGCATGCATCGACGCAGCAGTAGATTATTTTAAGATTGTCGAGAAGGCTCAAGAGTTTTTAAAACAAATGATCCATATTTAACATATTTTTACGATGTTATCTAAAGTGGACAGAAATATCATTTGGGCAAATTATATAATTGGAGCATAACAATATGCTTTGATATAATTGTATGTAGATATGTGATGTATAGGCATATCAGCTATAGCCACACGCGCTATGCAACTCAATACGCTAAATTCATGCTCCAAATTGTAAGCCAAGTAATCTAATATATCGAGATAGCTATGGTATCGCCATTTTTTAGGGCAGTTATAAAATAGGTTTGCTATAAAATTATTAAGCAGTGGCAAATACTTTTTATTGGAAACATCTAGATAAACTTTTTAAATATTTTGCTTCGACACCACTCAAATTAAAATGTGGTTTCCAGATCATGTTATGTTCTAGCAAGCTATAAGCTACTGCCTTTTAGCTTTGCACTCCTGAGTTACATAGCTACACATTATCCAAAATTTGTAATAATGTCTATGTAACTGTCATGGCTCCTTTAGATTCGCGGAGAGGGTTCTGTGTCATGGTTCTGTTTTAGTTGTCTTTTACACTAAATTAATAATACACGTTTTCTCTGATAGGTGTAGACGAGTGTAGTGACGCACCCTGTGCCAGTGGCGCCACCTGTCGAGATATGACTAACAGTTACTTCTGTGAATGTGCTGCCTCCCAGGCCGACAAGAACTGTAACACACGTGAGTGATTCACACAGATACAAGTGTTTATGTGCCACTAATGTGAGTGGAACATACAAACTTTGGCTGCTATCTCCATTGTTTCTAGAAAATTAATCTTCTGTGTGCAGTATGTTTGTCATAAAACAATTTACAATAACATATTGGAAACTCAAATTGAGTTACGCAGACATGTCATAAAGTATGCCGTTTGTGAGGTTTGTAATATATATATATATTTTAAAGCATTTGAACACTATTGATTTTCTAATTAATATAAGCCACTGCCAAATTTTAAAATAAATATATTTATGTTTACGTCCGCGATTGAGCAGTTATGCACGCTAAATGTGATACAAACGTATCATTTACGATTTAAACAGCAACAAGACGAGAGGTATTATATTAAAGAATCATTCAGCTTCAAAACGCGCATGCCTGGGACGGTCAAGTGTAGGCCAACAGTAGCCTATTGAGTACAGATTGACGGCATTAATATAGCCACTGAACTGATTACAAGATACTACTCAAACGAGACATTGATCCAATGCTGTTTTAATGTTAGTCCTCCTGAAAGTCCTCCTGCCCAGTAAACGCAAGACATTTGTATGACATTTATGCAATGTCGGCCCAACGTCTTCGACGTTGGTCCAACATTGCATAAAGTCATACAAATGTTTTGTGTTTACTGGGTGACAATACAAACTTGGGGGTCAAGCAGTTTCCAAATCCCCGCAGTAATACAGTCAGTTTGTTTGCAAGTAGGCGACCAAGTAGGGGCAAAAGACAAGGGCTTTGAAATATTACCTCATAGATGTCGCTCAAGTATATATGAACTTGCTGTGATTTGAGAACTTGCTCTTAATGAGGCTTTGGGTATGAAATGCATATTTAGTATTATTATGAAATAGGGCCTTGGCTATTGGCACTATTGCCTTCTGGGGGACCCTTGTCCCGCGAATTTTGACAGTTGACTACACCTTTAAGCAGGGCTTTTGATGTTATCCCCACTCACCAGGTGTATCCATAGTGGTGTTATACAGCAATCAGGACACGTTGGACGATGTTGATTTTAGGATGACTGGGATTGAGATGCACTTCTTTCACAAACACATCATTAAATATCACGATTGATCAGATAATATTATACACCATTTGTGACGATTTTATTTCCATAATGACGATTAAATCGCTACATGCTGCTTAAATATGTTAATAATATTTCCTCGGTGATTTTATTATAAAACTACAGTAATATGCATTTAAGTCCTGCAGAATAACCATATTTTAAAGCAGCCCCTTGGGATGACATCAATTTTCGTTTTTAGTTTTGTAGTGAAGTAGTGTATCCCCCAGATCATGATTTTATTTTTTTCAGAGTTTTTAGATTTTAAAAAATATTTCTTATTAATATTTCTATGAAACCGCTTAAAACCCAAACAAACTTTTTGTATACCTAAACACATGCTGAAGGACGATTGAATGTTCCTACAGCACTGGGCCATATGTTGATGCCGTCGGCCCAGCGCTGGGCAGACAATCAGTGTTGCAGGTGTATCACCTCATGTCCTGACTATAAGACACCAATCAGACACCAATTAGCGGCGATTGCTTTGATCTCCTCGGCCAAGACGTGGGAATATGTGGTGTGAAGTGCTGTATATTGCTGACTTGTTTTGTTCACATGTCAATATACGACCTGGAAATATAACTATTTCACTCTTTTTCGGTGCTTTAAAATTGTTTTTTGACTTTTTTGTATTTTTAGTTCAGATCAGTAGGCTATATAGCTTCATATAAGTTAAATTTTCAAAATTGACAACATTGAAAATGTCTCATCCCAAGGGGTCCCTTTAAATTCTAATTGGCATGATTATATGTTACAGGTTGTTCCTCAGACAAAATGGATGTGGTGTTTCTGGTTGACGTCACACGTAGCGCTGACATCACACATGACGTCATCACACCGTTTGTGAGGCTGGCGGTAGAGGGCCTACCTACCAAACATGAGCAGGTCCGCATTGCGATCGTCTCGTATGCACAGGATATCTACGTCCATAATTACCTGGACGGCTATCAGGTGGGTTTATATCGCCCCATTGGATATGAAAGGGTGTATCTGACACTTTACAAAGTGGCAGATACACCCTTTCATATTCAAGGGAACGATATATATGGGGTCCTCTGATCATTATTATTTCTAATTACCCATGTTAACACTCTACTATATGACACAGGGAACTCTTTGGCTGTCATGGGAGGATGGGATTTTTTATTTTTATCAACTTGTTTTATTAGTATAATTTGTGATTTTATCAAATAGGTGTCTTTTTCAATATACATGGGAAAACAAATAACTATTACATCTATCATATTGGCGTATAAACATATATCATTTGGCGATTAATGGGTAAAATAATATCAGTAATGGATACTAGATAGATAGATGTTTATTGACTGTGGGAAGTCTATGAGGACTTATGCGTCATTAAAATGAGCAGTATAAGCTATATATGTACACGTATATACAACAGGGTTAGTTCTCTAAAATCAAATGAAAATCGACATGATAAGTAATCTTAAAATCAGACTTGCCTTTATCAGGATTATATACTTGAACAAGCAAGATATTGAGTTACCATTGACATAATCGCTCAATAGGATGTGTGACTGCAGGTACAACCACGATTAGGCAAGTAAAAGGCTGTTTTTATGCTTATGTATTATGTATTATGTATATGTTTGTTATTTTACCAGACGACCTATGAAATCATGAACACGGTGAACTTCAGGAAACTGTCAGGTGGTGGTCGTGTGGACGATGCGCTAAGGAAAATCAGGACGGATGTTTTCTCAGGACCTAACGGTGACAGGGCAGGCATAGACAACAAACTGATCCTGTTGACAGAGGGACGCAACAGTCTGGATTCTGTAGTGGAGGCGCGTGAACTCAAGGCAGCAGATGTGGATATATACTCTGTGGCCGTGGGAGACAGTCCTAACTACGGTCTGCTGAACGAGTTGGCCTCAAATCCCTCGAGCGATTACGTCATCACGGTGGATGGGGAATCAATGGTGACGTCAGCAGTGGAAGACCTCCTGGAACACCTCTGTGACTAAAATGGCGCCACTTCCTGTGGACTACGTCACCCACTCTTGTGTTCACGTTACATCATACAGCGTAGAAAGAGCTTACGTCATCGCTACTGATCGGATTACCCCATGTTAACTTGAGATTATAATAATTAACCTGCGAAGTTTGCTATTAAAATCGGTGCTCTCAGACATGTAGCTGGGTGTATTTTTGAACTGTTGCTGATAGAGATTTAGCCTTTTAAATTATTTTCAAAGGAGTTGAATCGTCAAATGCAGCATTGATATCATTTATGCAATGTGATATTAAGAACAATGCAAATACAAGTAGGTCATCTCTCTGTCTTGACCTTGCTGTACACCTGAGTGATGTAGAAAATGGTGAATTACATATCACAATCAAATTTCAGTTTTCATTCTGCAATGTGCGTTATCACTATAACACGTTGTACAGAGGTCGGATCGACGTCTTGTGACGTTGGCTCAGCATCGATTCAGTGTCTGGCAGTATTTGTTGAATTGACAGGTTGTTGTTGTGTACAGACCATACCACCGAGCTTACTACATCAATTATTTGATTTTTTACTCGTAACCTGCGCTATTTCTCATTTGCGTTTTCCTGCAGATCACCCGTTGGTCATTACTAGCCTATTAGCAGTATAGACATCATAGATTGAATGTGTGTAGCTTTACTAATATGGACCTGGAAAGTTGAATAGAACGTTCTACACCCTGTGGAGGAAGGAATAAGCTGAAGGTTTTTAAATAATTTTGTTTCACATTCCATTGAGAACATAATTCATTATGACAAATATCATATCGCCTCCAGATGGACCGTGTTTTACATTTATATCCATACTTCCCTGCCCAATTCCAATTCCACTATATATTCCAACACTGTTATGTTCACAGAATAAACATTCCTATTGATGGCCCTTTCAGCCAGAGTGATAAACTTTAACTTACATCTAATATTGCAATATACTTGTTACACATATTATATATAATGTTACTTGTTGATATGTATTTCGTCATTTATTCTCACTTTTTGTGCAACATAGCCAATACTGTATCCGTGATTTACTAGGTTTACTTTTATGCTGAATATGTACGTTAACAGTTTCTGATAGCGCTAGAACACCTAAACTAATAATTACATACTGTAGATTAGGTCATATTCGCGAGGTTTTAATTTTGGCGAATTTCGCGAGGAGGAAACATTCGCGAATTAAAGAATCTCGCGAATGTTATTAGTATAATAGCGCTACTAAAGAAAAATTAAAATTCGCGAATTCTAAACTTCGTGAAAAGTCCCAAAATTAGAAATTCGCAAAAATTGAAACACGCGAGAATTACCAGATCTACAGTATGTCACCCAACAAATTTGAAGTATCCAAATATGTATGTAACAAGAGAAGTTAGCTTGACGTTTATTTAATGTTGAGACAGCCTCACGAATGCTAGGCCAACACATCAGATAACTATCAACGATTTTTTTTGTTATGTAGGCATATTATGAAAAGAATCAGTATGAGAGACAGTGGCGATTTGAAGGCACAAGACTGTCAGTGTGTAAAGTCAACAATCACATGCCAGTGTAGAAAATATATGCGTTGTGGAACCACACGTCTACCGTCCCCTTGAAGTTAGAAGGTGCTAAACTGCCACTTCGTAAAGTGACAGTTGAACGCATTCTAAACCCAAGGGGACGATATATTTACTAACAGACACATCGGTTTCTTGTTCAAAACCTGGTGGTGAAATAGACAAAATCAAACAAGATGTGTTTTAACTGCAAATTATGATATTAATTATTAATTGATTTGTTCAGCGAGTGTACCACGTGACAATTCTGGTTATAAAGTCAGAAATTGAATCGCTGATTATCATGATTATGCTGAAATCACTTATGCATTTTAAAAAAGCACGATTTCTCCAGAAACTCGGTCCACATAGGACTGCTTTGCCAGGATTTTGCAAGCTTTTACCAATACTAATTGGTTGCATACTTAGTCTACATATAGTGCTTTAAAATCAAGGCTGACTGGATAAACATAGCGCCAATATTCTCAGACCCACCTAGTTACGAATCCAAATCGGATCTAAGGTGGCGTTTATTTCAGGAGAGTATAGAAATTATAAATAATAGTTTTCAAGATGCCCAACAAACCAAATATATTGAGCCAATGTTGGCTTAATGTAGGTCCAGCGTCGCTGACGATGGACCAATATTGTACAAACATTGGCTCAATGTGGTGATGTTTATGAAAACCCGCTATCTTGTACAATGCTCTTCCTAATTGGTATTAATTTTAGGGTTATTTCACTAGGGTCTTATTGCCATTTACTTATATTACAGTAATTGGACAGGCTGCTGTTATTCTGTGTTAGCACTTAATATATATATGCATCATTGAGCCATTTATTTCAATGTTTTCGTTATGAAATATTTATGAAATATATTTTATATACATTACATATACCAGGCTCTGCATTTGTTAAGAATAATTATACTTTTCTGTGGATATATGAATTTGGTAACTAATGCAATATCATAGCTGCCTTATGTGTTTTAACCCTTTAACCGCCAAATTATTCAATTTTAATTTTCATCCACTTGAAGTTGTGTCTCGCTGACGCGATCCACCACTTCAAGTGACTGAAAATTATTCAGATTTGACGAAAATGGAGGTCAACTCTTTTCAAATCTTGCTGGTTGAGGTCACAGTTTATCTTTAATATATTTAAAATGTGGTACTTAATGTGCAAATAAAAAATGAAAATCCGAATATATGCGGCACCGGCGGTTCAAGGGTTAATATTAGGCTATCAGTAGTATAGCAGTGCCAGATGAAAATAGCTGAATATGATATGACGTCATTGTATTATCAGATTATCAGACAATAGCGTAAAAATACATTCCGGGGCTAGGCGATGGCCATAGGTTGATAGATATTTTATTTAGAATGTGGACACGAAGCATTTGCTTATATTAATTTGTTTTTATATATATAGAGTATACAGTCTTGTAAATAAAGGGGCTTTACCTTATTATAATCAAAGTCCCTCAAACAAGCCAAGATGGTGTACTTATTCTCACAAATTAGTTTTGTGGTCGTAAATCAGCAACCAAAAGTTGTTTCATTGCTGAGCCAACGTATAAAACGTCGGCTCAACATTAAAGCAACGCTGATATAATTATTGAGTTTTCTGAGAGCTATAACTATGCGATATATCACGCTGCTCAGAATAATTGATGAAAAAATAATAAAATGTTGTGTGATTTTAATACTTGATGACACAAGCAATAACGGGCTGGGTTGGTAGAGGAGTATGTGTTCCATTGTCTTCTTGAATAAGTTGTTATTTTTGTTACTACGACTATTTGTTATACGTATACATATGAAAAGCAAATAAAGATATTATTACTTAACGCACTTATCCAATGCTTTGTTTTATCCCGTGATAATTTTACTGGGACAAACTGTTGTGTACAATGAAAACGATCGTCATGATATCATACTGAAATGCAGTTCAAATATCAGTGGGTATAGCACAAGCAGTTCACATATTCTGAGTCATCATTACTAATGGAACATTAAAAAATTTTCAGAAAAAATGACAAAGTTTGATACGCTCACACCATTTTAATTTTTGTTTGCTCAGAGCTGGTAAGTTATCTTTTAAAGTATTCCGATTGAAGCATTAATCCAAAGACTGCTCCCACATTTTTAAATACAACATGTTTCTTTTGATTCAAAATTAAAACCTATTAATTTTGAATCAAAAGAAACTTTTGATTCAAAATTAATAGGTTTTAATAAAATAGTTGCTGAACCAGAGATCATTCTATGTTTGTCGTTATTCAAGTATTGAATAAAATTTGGCCAAGTATGAAATACTCCCTGACTCTTAAGCTTTGTCATATTCAATTACATTAAAGACTCAATCTTGCCGATATATAAATATAGGTACATTACAAAAAATGATACTAGTCTAGCATCATTTTTTGTAATGTACCTATATCTATAAATTGGCAAGATCTAGAAGCCAAATAATTTCCACTCACTTGAAGCTGTGGGTCGCGTACGCGAGACACAACTTCTAGTGCTTGTAAATATTTAATTAAATAATTCAGCATTTTAAGGAATAATTAACAGAAATTCACTCTGACAAAAGCTACACAGGAAACAAAAACTCAAAAATCAGCTTGATTATTTATTTGCAAAACTTAACAATCTTTCTTAGCATTTCTTAGTTCTTTGTGACGAAGAACTGTGTCTCGTACTGAGCAGCACAGCTGCTTTGACATTACCATAGAGTTATTAACTCTATGACATTATTACATGGCTGTATCCTGTGTCTACGCTCTCATGCTGATAAGGTTTGAGTCATGCTATACAATGGTGATTTCAATATCAATAGTTGCCAAATGCTCCACAGAGGCGCAGGGAGAAGTTGAGTTACATTTTAGAACAAATTAGTGGATGCGAATTGAATCGTATTTGTTTTCTCATATTAATAGTTACACAATTGTGATGGGAGTATGGTTGACGCTGGACAATATCGACAGCATATATTTGAGGAGGTTATTTTGAAGTTGAGTTCTGCGCTCATGAATAGACAACGTTTTGTAATCTGCAGTTCACTGACCAAACATGCATTACTACAGTTGATAAAATGTGGTCTGATACCATGGACATATAGTTTGTTTTTCCATGAAAAAAAAACACATTTCTATTCGAATAATATGTAAGCATAACATGCTAACACCACCATACATTTTTTTTTCTTGAGAAATACGAACTGGGATTGATGATGCAAGTATATGTCATGGAAAAGTTACTTTGAAAACACTATCTCCAAATACAAAAAAATCATGGCTGTTACCATGCATTAAAATTAATATATATTTTTTTTTAATTAACCATTAAAGCGCTACTTTATAAAATTTAAATATTTACCCACTTAAAGTTGTGTCTCGTTGCCGCGACACACAACTTCAAGAGGTTTGAAATCACTTACATAATATTCACAATTTGAATCAAAAACATATGGTAATCTAGTAAGTTTAATACTGATTTGCGTCAAATTTTCTTGTTTGAAATACGGATATAAGGAAATATAACGATCGCGCTAGCGAGGCATTTGCACTTTCATGAATTCAAGATTGCTTAGATAGGCTACAGTTTCTAGGGCCAAATACTTCAGTACCTTTGATCTGACTTCATGTTACCAGTAAATTCCCGTGAAGGCAACTCCAAGTGGGTTATAAATTTAATCAGGTATAGAGTTAACCCTTAAAGCAATCAATTAAATAACCTTTGCAATTCCTGACGTTTAACACTTTCAACCCTCACATTGCATCCAAGCATTATTTTGCATCTCTGAAGAATGACTTTATTTCCTACACCTGGGGTTTTAGAACGAAAATTTTCATGGATTTTTTTTAATAATAACAATATATTTTTTTCATTGGCCACCCACTTTAAGTCATCTTCATCCACTACAATGATGTAATAGATGAAGATTACAATGATAAATTCAGGCTTCAAAGAGTTAAACACTCAATAACTGTGATTCGATGACTAATAAAATAAATTAATAACCACTCTAGGCGCGATTAGCACTTTAATCCTGTAACCACCAAATTACTTAATTGGAATCTTCACCCACTTTGAAGTTGTGTTTCGATTATGCGATCCACAACTACTAGTGAGTGAAAATGATTCAGATTTGCCAAAAAAAAAGAGGTAAACGATAATTCTTGTTGTTGGAAGTCACGTTTTATCTTAAATATGCCTGAAGCTGATATTTATTGTGCTAATGCAAAATGTGGTATTTATAGCCGATGGCTATTTAATCAACTTTGAATGAGTACAAAATGATACAATGTGGACTTGAATGAATTGTGTACAAAATGTTGTATGCATGAAGTATGGCTGTACAGTGAGTATACACATTGTGATGAAAACGATACTATATAATATATAGTGATTATAAACCATATCATATAACAGTTACAATACAAATGCAAATAATTTAGGTTGACTGCCTTGACTATGTCTTGAGTCAGTGATAGGCTAACATTGAAGGATGCCAACCTTACCTTTAGTACACTTTCTTGCACAATGTGATCAGTTCACGAACAATTAAGAAGATACTTTAATGTTAACAGAAAAGATGCTGACGGCAATTTAGGATTTTGTAATAATAAACATTCATAAATTCTTCATTGCCACAACGACAATAAATTGGTGTAAATTAGCATTTTAATTACAAAAACCAAAGTAAAATTGTTAAATAATCACACACGATTAGGTATTATTTGGATAGTTGGATTATAACTTGGCAGTATTATTGATATATTGATAACATGTTTATACATAGTTATACGAGGGGTGGCGTCACCACCACAAACAGTTTTAATGAGCATAGATTCCTGATAATTTGTTGAATTGAATTTGGTGAAAAATATAGAATAATTCAATGTACTGTGTGGTGAAATGGTGACCTGAAATTTCACAGTAAATTATTGAAGCCAGCTGTAATAACTTATGTACAACGTTTTGTACACCTGTAATTTCAACCACATCATATGGCCGTCAGACAGTCCTCAAATGAAATCGAGGTATTATTGCCATTTGTTTCTACTTATTAATTAACAGATACTTATAAGCAGATAACCATGGGACAGAATATGAATTTAGTATAGATTTTTTTAGTCAGAAGAACACCGCAAAGGAATGAGATAAATTATATATCATTTCATGTGTCACTATAACTGTACAGAATTAAGGTTGGCATACAGAAAAACAGGTATAAAATAATACGAATCCTAATATGATAAAGGTGTATGCTCTTACAATACATGATATTCATTAGATAGAGTATTTGCTCCAGCAATATTCAACATGTAAATGTCATCAAACAATGTATTTGCTCTGAGACAATCTGAGTGTCCCATGTACAGTAATCTGAGTTTGTACTCAGATTTGAAAGTCACAGATCCACACTATCGGAATCACACATAACATATACGGTGGATACATCATGATCCCGGTGAAGAATAATCCTTAGTCAATAATATCCTGAATGTATTGTAGTTCATTGCAAGTAAAGTAATTCCCCTCTCAGAAAACACGAAAACTGAACCAAAGTTGATTTAATGTTGGCCCATCGTCTCCGACTCTGGGCCAACTTTAAATCAACATTTGTTCAGCGTCTCATATTTGCTGGGATTTTATGCTGAAATATCGTATCTGCCACTCATTCAAGAGGCAAATGCGATATTTAACTCCAAAGGAATGAGCGAGTGAGTGAGCTGGAGGCGACACATTAGGTTCCACACACAAGTCTGCGCAGGCATGATCGGCCAATGAAAAGTTGTTTCGCCGGTAGTTCACACGCAAAGATGAATTGTAATGTGTATCACACCTTCAATTCTTGGAAACCTAGATCCCAGCATCCAAAGAGTGCGAGAATGTGTTCATCCATGATTCTACCTGTATATTTAAGAACCTCTTATTCTTGATGCGACAGTTTCTAAACTTCCAGGGCGCACACTAAAACTCTTTTGCAGCATCACATACGTTTACCCAGCGTTGAAACAAAGTTATTTTGAGGTGCCATGTCAGATGATTTCTTTGAAAGCACCTGGGACCAGTTAGGCCATTTAATACGAACTTAAAATCCCTCTTTATCTCAAACATAGGCTCAAGATGAAGCCCTCGCCAATCAGTGGGATGAAGACTAATTTAAGATTGCACTATTCCAGCAAACACAAAACATTTGTATAACATTTGTACGACGTCGGCCCAACGTCTTCGACGTTGGTCCAACATTGTACAAATGTTATACAAATGTTTGTGTTTACCGGGTTGTTAAGGTGGTTAAGATAGCTGATGGACTAGGCTGTGTTCTCAACAGATGCGCTAAGCAACCATGTTGTGTCCATAAATTGTCAATAGCCTTTAAGCTTTCACTCATGAGCCTAAACGTCCAATTTAGGTTTCAATCTAGCAATGACTGGTAACTCTTAGACACGAGACATTGAGCCAATGTTTTTCTAATGTTGGTCCATCGTCCACGGCGCTGGTCGAACATTAAAGCAGCAGTTGGTCAACCTCTCGTGTTTGTTGAGAAAGTTGGGTTATGGAATCACTGGCATAACTCATCGAGCAGGTCAAACGCTTTGTCTTCCACGTCCTCGCGGCTGATTATGTTGAACTCGTTACTGCTGGTGGGACTACTGGCTATCCCGCTAAGGACTCCACTGTCTATGCCATTCCCCACCCCCACCACATACATACGCACGTTCTCAGCCTTCAGCTTATCAGCCTCCATCTGCACGTCATTTCGTCGCTGGGTGGCCCGACCATCCGACATAAGGATCACGTTGTCGGGGACACCGTTTCTGTTGCCATTTTTGCCGATGAGCACATTCTCTCTGACCGCCTGCAGGGCACTGGCGATGTCAGTCTCCTGCTGCACTTTGTTGATGTTAATTGAGTTGAGGATGTCCTCTTTCTGCGTGTACGTGGTCAGGTTGAAGATGTAGTTGACTTCACCGGCGAATGTGGTCAACGCCAGTCGGACTCTCTCCCTGCGGAAGTCCATGCCTTGTACCAACTCTCTCATAAACGAAACCTGACTGTCAAATCCCTTCTCAAGACTGCCAGAAATGTCCACAAGGAACACAACGTCATTCAGCTGACGACATTCTGTGAGCAAGAAACAACCAATTGTATCACACTTATAAATAAACTGGAGCCTACGGAAGTATTCTACACAATCTATGTGGAATTTAATGTTGTCTTGGAATAACTAATACAATTCTATAGGCCCATGTTTCGAAGTATGCCCATCGCCAATCATTAAGATATATTTATTAAAGCGACACAATCAGGCTAAAATCATCAAAAAATCTGTATTTTTATTTTGGCTTCTTGATATGTCCATAATATGTCAACATGTCCAAGGACTAGAATTGCCCAAAATTTAAAAGACAATTCTAGTCTATGGCCATGTTCACATCTTTTGGCAATATAAAAAAGCCGAAATTTGTTAATTTTAGCCTGATTGTGTCGCTGTGATCCAAGTCAATGGGGTTTGAATAATTTCAACTGACTTAGATTATTTTTTATCCAGAATATTGATAAAACTGCATATTATATATTGCATAGTCAACCGACATGGTATACAAATATAATATCTTTTTCAAATACCACTTACAATTCGTGTTAACATGGCTAGTGGGTCAAATCTGCCACAACTACGACCTTTTAACCCTTAACACGCTGAAATATGTGTTTATATAAATGAAGAGACCAAAGGTTTTGTTAAATTTGAAATCATTAAGTGTTAGCCAGGTCTTGCCGCTTCTTTTGAATACTTACTTTATGAGTCTATGGCCATTATAAATATTTTACTTTTTCAGTGCGGTGATCGACTTTTGACGTCAGAATCTTACGTCCACAGTCATCAGATTCTGACGTCTAAATTCGATCACCGCACTGAAAGGCTTAAGACCAACATTTTATTAACTTAACTAATATTATAGGCCCTACTAGCAGTTTAGAGCTTAAAAGCTCTATGTTTGACAGATTATCTTCGATTTTCCATATCTATCGCTGATTAAACATGGACCTCAAAGTAACTTGTACTTTTAATATGCGCAATTTTACTTGTTTGATATAAAGTACGCACCTTTTTCACAATACACTCCGGTATAACGATCTGTACAGTCACATCTGAACTTTTGCAGTCCGTCAATACACACCCCTTCGTTTTGGCATGGATTGCTGTCACACTCGTTGGTAGCTGAAAAAAACAATTTGCATCTTGACTTTTCAAAAATATACTGTACACGGGAATATCATTCTCAAACAGATTTGGACGAGCGCTATAAAACATTACTAACGTAGTATAGTATATCTAAATACCAGCTAGCAATCCAGTTTGTAATGTTATGCTGAAAAGATAACGTCATAATTGGCTTGGGATGTCAACTTACTGATACGATGGTGTTCATTATGTGTTATATTATCTATAGTTTTATAATACTGACAGGGACAAAAAACAGTATTCTATGTTGGATGAGTGAAGTTACAATTGATGGATGAAGCTGCAATTGAAATGAACAGAATGACATGATTGTATAATTGAAGTGCAAAATAAATAATTTAAATTGTCACTCACTTGAAGTTGTGTCTCGCTATCGCGTCCCACAACTCCAAGTGGGTAAAAAAAATCATATTTGTTGAATAAGAGACCAGCCATTTGCAAATCTTAATGTTTAAGCGCTCATTTCGTTCCCTATAACAGCGATTCAAGCAGCTAAAAAAAAGATTAAAATCCACTATAATCGTGCCTAGCCCGAACCAGCAAACCCAGCAAACACAAAACATTTGCATATCATTTTTACAACGCCGGCCCAACGTCTTTGACTTTCCTCCAACATTGTACAAATGTCATACAAATGACAACAATGTTTTGTGTTTACTGGGAAGGCTAAAGAGACATTAACCTACCATTACAGATAGCTCCTGATACTCCCGGAAGTAGACTGTTCAGGTCGGAGTACTTATGGACGTTGAAGTAGTTTGCAGGCACAGGGTCAGTGGCAATTGCCTGCAGATGTAGATACGCTCTGCCCTGTGTTAGACCCTTACCCACCGTCACCACGACAACGTGAATTCCCCGGATGTGCGCACGCACGGCTTCCTGTATGGTACGATCCGTGGCCAGGTTAGGCACGCCGTCTGTGAATATGATGGCGTAGTCTGGCACTTCCGCCCGGTCACCATTTTGTCCGGTGAACATCATGGTTCGTAGCTTCATCAGAGCGTCAGCGATGTTAGTCTGGCCGCCCGTGTAAGGCAATGTGTCGATCCCGAACATAATGTCCTCAACATCTTCTGCAGTGCGTAGCGGCACCTGGGGGACGAAATAGACAGTACACGATGATATACGCGAAACTTGAAATTTTATAAAATTACTTATTTCAAATTATATTTGTGTTCACGGCAAGTTACGTAAGCTTGAAAAAAACAGTGCAACTTTCGCCTGTGAAAAACAAAAAAAAACAAAATACAATGTTTGGAGAAGGCCTATACTTTCGATTTGTTTTGGAAATTAAGTATGTTATGCCTTTGAATATAGTTAAGAAAACGGATTTAACGTACATGTATTTATATATAAAAAAGGTATGTTCGCCAAATTGGAACAAATAATCATTATCTTTTAACGATTTTAATACTGGTGTTTCCATATTGTATACAGACTTGCATGGGTAAAAATCAGAAACTACTACTTGACGAAATGAAATGAATCGGGCTTTAGGCCACCTTTGTGCACATATAGGCTAAACTGGGCCAGGAGAACCTCCTGAGGATGGTGAGATGATTGAGATGACACTGTCCTCCAGACACAGGATTCGAAATTCGAGCCCTGGCGGTTTGAGGCCGAGCACGCTACCTCTCGGTCACGGAGGCTCCCCACAATACTGACTTTCACACGTGGATGGGGAAGAAACATTTTTGTTTCTTTCAAACCGCCGAGACCGGGAACCGATCCCCGAACTCTGGCGTGAAAGGCAGCGGTGCTAACCACTACCCTAGGGCCCCCGCCCTACTACTTGACAGGTTAGCAGGGAATTAGACATTTAGAGCTGTCCAGGAAACACGATACATTGAAGTCTCCGACGGTGGCCCAACATTAAAACAACATTATCTCAATGTATCGTACTTATTGGGATATCGTTGTCATTTACCGTCCCTCACCTGGATCGTGGCTTCCTCGCTGTAGTACATGACACCCACACTGATCCTTCCTGAGGATAGATCCATCCCGTCAATCAGCTCCTTAGTAAAACTGACCACTTCCCGGAAGTTGCTGCGCTGTATGCTACCGGAAGTGTCGATGACTATGGCAATATCAGCGACATTGTTGCACACTGTGGGCGAAAAGGGATGGTTGAGGAGTTTGAGCATGTACATTTTCAATGAGTTCTTTGGTGTAAACTATAATTATACACATTGAAAAATGTACCATTATTCTGTATAATGGGCCTACTATAATGATAGTATTATACAGAATGGTTCGGCACACATACTTGGTATGTATGTGCAACCGTCTATTACAGAAGACATGATGCATTGATGCTGGTTAACCCTTACAGTGCGGGGAGAGTATTTAGTCGTCAGAATCTGACGTCTGTAGACGTCAGATTCTGACGACTAAAGTCTATCCCCGCACTGTAAGAGTAAAAATATTTATAATGGCCGTAGACCCATATTACAGGTATTCAAATGAATCGGAAAAAACTAACTGAGACAGTTATGATGATTTCAAATTGAAAAAAATACTCTGGTTGCGATGTTTTTTACAAATTAATTGAGCGCTTCAAGGGTTAATCATGTTTATAGTTGGATAAATGTCAGAGAAAACCAGCATTGTGTGAACGTTTCATGTTTGCTGGTAATGAGATTAAATCACCAGCCCTTCAACCGCCGGTCCCGATTATTTTCATTTTTTTCATTTTTTATTAGCACATTAAATACCGAATTTTTACCATGTTGAAGAAAAAACGTGACATAAATCAGCAAGATATCAAAATCGTTGACCTCTATGTTGTCAAATCTGAATAATTTCCACTCATTTGAGAAGCACAACTTCAAGTGGGTGAAAATTTCAATTATGCAAATTGACGGTTATCGGGGTTATTCTTGGTATAGTCCACCGGCCAACATGGGAAGCCGGTAATGGATAGAATCGTAAGGTGTTTTGATTGAGATGCGTTCAGATAAACCTGAGTATGATTCCATGGGATGTACCCGAAATTAGTCTATGCAATTTTAAACAAAACGATCACAGATTGAATTGAAAGAAAGTGATAAAATAAAAATAGTATTTCAAGTGAAAATATAACAAAGTTAAAATTCTCTGCTTCTGACCTTGTTGACATTGAGGTCCAGTAAATCCCTGTTCACACTGACAAGTGTAGCGTCCTATGCCGTCTATACATGTACCTCCATTCTCACATGGATCCTTCCTGCACTCGTTAACAGCTGGAAGCAAAGATCTCAGTAAAGCCACACAGTATATCACAGTGCAAATACAAGATCTCGTGTATCATGTGTATTAGACATTCAATCAACAATAGCGTATATTAGACGTAATATTGTTAAAACATTTTATTAGTGTGTTCGTTACAAGTGTGTGGGATGACATTACGTCATCGTGGTATTAAATGGTCGTATCTGCCACTTTTAACAACCCTTCAACCGCCGGTGCCGCATATATTCGGGTTTTCATTTTTTATTAGCACATTAAGTACCATCTTTTAAACATGTTAGAGATAAAATGTGACATCAATCAGCAATATTTGAAAACAATTGCTCTCCATTTTGTCAAAACAGAATAATTTTCACTCACTTGAAGTTGTGGATCGCGTCAGCGAGACACAGCTTCAAGTGGGTGAAAATTCAGAATAAATAATTTGGCGGTTAAAGGGTTAATACCAAGGTGAGAATTTGTGCTTAATGCGTATGAATACCATGTTTTATCCAGTTGACGTTTTAAGTCGTGGGTAACATTAGTGCGTTTTAAATACGGTGTAATAGCGAAATGTATTAAGCTCAGAGGTGAAGATATTTTATTGTAAGTTAAGACAGATTCAGTCTGTAAAAGCGGGGTTACTTAGCATTCACATGAAGATTCAGAAAGTGCCACCCTAAGCAATATTTTAAATCCTAAATCTAATGGAGCTAGATCGTTCTGAGTCATGCACCTCAACGTACAGGTGACGTAGTGGGTCGAAGGTGTGTTGTGATAATGATTAGCGGCAAGCAAGTGATGAGTGTTGAGAATCACAGATTTAAACCTACACCTGTACACTGTTGAGACCATTTTTACATTTCAAAACTTGAAGTAGTTTATCTTACATTCAAACTTTAATTTAGTCATTCTACCGAGCAAAGCCAAAAGGCAGTAACTGCTTACTTGTTAAGTAAGCAGTTATTACCTTCTGGCTTTGCAGAACAATACTGTGATTATGACCATGATGACCATGAGAAAATGTTCGTAGAACTCACTGTTGCAGATTGACTCCAGGACACCGTCCACGATGCTGCCGAGAGCGTCAAAATCCGTGGAGATGAACATGTTCCTGTAGTCTGGATCTGTGGTGACACCTTCCAGCTCCGTGATCCCCACAGTGCTGCCGATCCCTATCGACACGATGTGTGCCCCTGCCTTCTTCAGGGCCAGGCTCTCAGCCCACGTGTCGTCACGATTCATGCTCTTGCCGTCCGTGAGGAGGATGACGACGTTAAGGATTCCGTCACGATCACCGCGTCCTGGGGTCAGCATGTTGATCCTGGCCTCTCGTAGCGCCGCCGCCGTGTTCGTGGTTCCGCCGGTGAATCGGAGGTTCAGCCCGTTCAGAACGCCACGTGTCGTGTTGTGCTCGTTTAAGTGAAATATCACCTGAAGAAATAGAGCGATTATGGTTCTAAAACGCCAAAGATGAACGAAAATAAACCTGGCCAGTAACTGATACAGACAATTTGCATTTATAATAGTTCTTAATGCAGGGAACACAATATGATAAATCATATAAGAAATAAAGAAAAGCTACTCCTAGCTGCATTCCAAGTAACCATAGTTCATTTAATTATTGCACCTTTGAAAATATAGCTGAGATTTACCGTGGCATTTGATGAGTACTGTAGTACCCCCACCCTACTGTTCGTAGTTTCCACGCCTATGCCATAGATAACGTCATGAACGAAATCCTGCATGATGAAGAAGTTAGGTCTGTCTATGCTTCCTGACGAATCCAAGAGGAACACGACATCAGCGGGATTTGGACAAACTGTGACAGAAAAATACAGAAATGATTGCAATAGAGATCAGCGTCCAATCAACAGGTCACTTGTTCCTATTTAAATTTCCATCCACCGCGACTCACAACTTCAGGTGAATGAACAGAACTCAGATTTTTTTAATTTAAGACCAAACATTTGTAAATATTCACTCCATTCCAAATAACAGTGATTGGATTAATTATTAATCAAAATATTTAAAACGATTATATTAGTTATTTGCGGTAAACGGGTTAAAGAATATAGTAAAGATACTTGGTGTTATCTGCTGCCGTACAGGATGCCTTACCTTCACCACAGTCACGACCAGTGAAACCACTGACACACTGACAGAAGTACATGTTCCTGCCATCTATACAAGTTCCACCATTGCCGCAGGGGTTACTCTCACAATCATCAGTAACTGTAAATAGATATAAATATAGGCATACTGTGATTTACATCTGTCACAAACTCAACACATTGTGTCTGTGTTGGTGTAACGTTGGGCCAGTGTCGAAGCGTCAAAATGAAAGTTATGCAATCACATAGGCTCTTACACATAGGCTCTATATAACGATAACAAATAAAGACAGAAACATAATAAAATTGTAATTATAAAAGACCTATTACCGTTATCAATACAGCTTCACTCTTGACGCTTTCAAAAACTAAAACTAAAATTTATCTGGCATTGTTTACTTTAGTCCTGTTTTGTATGTTTATTATCTCCCGTACGACATAGTAATAATCCCTTAGGATTTAAGCTACGTGCACTGGCAGACGCGACCTTCTCGTCTCAAAAGTGTGATGTACATATAGTATAAAATATCCACTAACCATCACAGACTGTGGCCAGGAGGAAATTACTGATCTGAAAAAGTGTGTCATAAGTATCCACGATGAAGAAGTTCTTGGTCTTAGGATTGCTGGCCATTCCTTCCAGCTCGTAGCGGCGGATCCACTGTCCTATACCCACAGTCAGTATATCAACACCTTCGTCACGAAGTTCACGAGCCTGCAATGTATCGACATGTTTTTTAAATGGCAGTTCTTTCTCCTTTAACCCTTTCAAGCCTGAATTTACCATTGTCATCTTCATCCACTACAAGCCGCGAATTGCTGTCGCAATTCTCGACTTGTAGTGGATGAAGATGACTTGATGTGGGTGAAAAAGTAAAGAAAATTGTCATATATTGGCAAGACAGTTTTATGAAAATATTCATTCTAAAACCCTTTGCTGTATGAAAAGTAAGTATGTTTTCAGGGATATAAAATGATGCCTTAGTGCATCGTGAGGGCCTACAAATAATAATCACATGCACACAGCAATGGTGTATTGAGATGATAGACGGCTAGCATACCTTACTAGAGGAACACCTAACTACAACTGCATTGCCTGATTTTTTGTAAATCTAACACGACAATGTACCGCAGTTAAATAATTTAGTTAGTATAAACTGATGATTAACGGTTGAATAAAGCCCGCCAAACACCTGGAAACGGGGCTCAATTATACAGGTTAAAAACTGGTTTGTTGCGTCGACTTGCGTGTTGAGATATGACGCCGCACATGACCTGATAACTGCATGGAGGTATGGATAAACACTGAAAGAAACTAGATACAAACTATACTGTTCGTTTGACTTGCGTCGCGACTCAGGGTGTACGCCGAGCTTTGCTTTACAGTCATCGGGTTATAATGATATATAATTATGATATATATATAATTATTTTTCTATCCACTTTAAACTGTGTTCAAGTTGATGAAAATTAATTATATATATACAATTTTAATCGAAACTTAAATCTACCAAATCTATTGTTCATTTGTACTACAATTTGAACAACCCTCAAAGCGCAGTATTTTTAAATAAAAAACTTGGTGACCAAAGGGTTTTCTCGATTTAAAATCTTATAGTTATCTCTTTCTGAATCATTTTGAATACCTATGTTAAGGGTCTACGACCATTAGAAATATATTAACCCTTACAGTGCGGAGATCGACGGAGTCAGAATCTGACGTCTACAGACGTCAGATTCTGACGACTAAAGTCGATCCCCGCACTGTAAGGGTTAATATGGCAGAAGGCGTGATTAGCATTGAGCCCTTAGAGTGCGGAGACCGAATTTAGATGTCATAATCTGACGTCTATAGACGTCAGATTATGACATCCAAAGACGATCCCCGCACCCAAAGAGTAAAAAAGGTATAATGGCGGTAAACCCATAACATAAGCGGTGGAAAGAGCTAACTAAGCCATTTATGGTGATTACAAATTGAAAAAACCCGTTGGTCTCTATGGTTTGTGTGAAAATATGTCAGCATTGTAAAGGTTTTAGAAACAAAAAAATATGTATAATATATTTTTATTAAATTTTACTTTTAAGTGTAATTTTAAATGTAATTACCATGTATATAAATTTTATCCTGGATGTCGAACTTAGTTAGGGTGCTGGTCACCTGTATTCGACATCCTGATGTACACGATTTTATTTACAATTGCATATTTGTACGATTATTGTATATATTTGTGTATATAAAACCAAATAAATAAATAAGGCTAAGGGTGGATTATTTGTGACGGGAACATGAAGATGAAGCTGTTGTAATTATTCACCTGTGTGACAGTCTCCACGGGATCATTGGACTCGCCGTCCGTGATGATCACCAGGATGTGATCCACCCCCTCCCTGGCGCCCGCCTCCGGTGTGAACATCACCTCCCGCACCACACGGATCGCCTCTGCCGTGTTGGTGGTCGTTCTCCTGTACTGCGCCGTGATGATCTCACGTGTCACGTCCTTGTTAGTCCTGCAGACACACAGTCATGTTCACAATTTGCATGGTAATTTGCATGGCAGCCATTTTGAATCATCAATTAGGGCATGTGACATAGAACACACTACCATTGGCTAGTATGTGAAGTCCAACAACTGTAACGTAATATGTCACAGTTTCCAAAAAAAGTGTGGGCGAAGTCCCTCTTATACTATTCTCAAAAAAAAAACACAAAAAGCGCCAAAAACTCAGGGTGGGGAAGGTCAAAGGGCATGGTATGTAATTATAATGCTCGTCAATATACTTATTTCTGAAAGCTATTGTACCTTAATTTACACCAACTTGAAGTTGTGCTTCGCTACCGCGACCCACAACTTCAGGTGGGCAAAAATTACTCATATTTGTTTATTTGAAACCAAATATTTGCAAATCGTTCGTGTTTCAGCACTGATTTCATTCCCAATGACAGTGATTTAACCTGTTGATAAAACACATCTAAAACGACGACGGTCATGCTTGACCCTTACAGCGCGGAGATCTACTTTAGACGTCAGAATCTGACGTCTGTAGACGTCAGATTCTGACGTCTAAAGTCGATCAACACGCTTTAAGAGTAATAATATTTATAATGGCCGTAGACCTATAACATAGGTATTCAAATGAATCGGAAAGACCTGAATAAGACATTGACGACGACTTCAAACTGAAAAACTGGTTTCCATGGTTATGCAAAAGCAATTAAGCGATTTTAGGGTTGACGATTAAAGGGTTAAAAATGGTCTCGCTCAATGTGGGTGAAAATGTTTAAGTTTATCTGATAGGAAGCAAAATATTTTAAAATCTGGCTCAAGACACATTATATTAAAATGTTATTTAAATGGATAAAAAATAAAATTAAAAGGATTTTAGTCGTAACTAGTGTTTAAAGGGTCAATTTGATGCGCACACTGCGAATCGTTGAAGGTCATGTGTGTAACCACTAATCATACAGTGCTATGCCATACAATAAAGGCCTTCAACAACGCAGCCAACAAACGCACGCGGTTGAAACAATGTAGGTTTGGTTAAACATTAAACCAACATTGTAAGCCCTACGTTTCAACCAAACTCATGTGTTTGCTGGGAATTCATGCATCATATTGCATGAACAAGATATAATTTATTTATTTGACTTGTCCCTTGCAAACATGTAAAAAGGGTACAATATAATAATTGAATAGAATTTTATCAACTTTATTTGACGAGAGCAGGTCGATGCCACGGACCAATAGCAGGGTCGAGACGACCTCTACGAGGCCCGTCAAACACATACATGATTAATGATAACATTGCCTCAATAAATATTGTATTATTGATGTACACTGCACGGCCTATAAGTGTGAAAATCAAGGTTGACCTACGTGAAGTCGTTCAAATTGAAGTTGATGTAAACCTCCTCGGCAAACGTGAGGAAGCCCACCCTGGCGATGCCATTGTCCACCTTCAGGTTACTGGCCAGGCTGCGAACAAAGTTGAGCACTTTCTCAAACTGCTGCTTGGGAATGCTGCCCGACGCGTCCACGGCGAAGATCACATCCACGGCCTTGTCACAAGCTAAAGACAGAAATAAACCATTGATAGATAATTCCCATTTTAAAGGTGAATAAACATTTAGAAAACTTCGTATCCGTGTTCACATGCACATGTCATGAGTCATCAGTGTATTTCACGATTGTGGAACATTTATTTACGTATGTTGACAAGAAACACCCTTTGTGTTGATTAAAATAACGATTTGAGTTGTTTAAGAATGGCTTGTGGCA